>CM062807.1:1343743536-1344943536 GCA_031772625.1 Pinus tabuliformis | reverse complement strand
CCCCCTTTTCTGCCCCTAACCCAAAGTTTCTGCATAAATACATTAAACCCGCGCATTTTTAACCCAAAAACCCCCATTCCCTAAGTCTAAACCCCACCGCGCGCAAATTAAAATTCGGGATATTCCTTGAATATTCCCCGCCCTAACTCCCCGCCGCTTCACATTCGCCGCCAGCCGTCCGATCGCCCTGCGCCCAGATCGACGGTTGGCGGGCCGTCCCATCTCCGAACCGCCCGAAGGATAGCGTCCGAGAGATGGGTGGTATTACCTGTCGTACTCCCGCCACGCGTCAAGCGTTGGGGTGTGGCAGAGCCCCTCCCCCCAAAACCACCCAGGCGCTAATGGCGGTGCGCCCAAAACTGCTTACCGCCCTCCCCTGTGACGTAAGCCCCACGTCACCCGCCTGCGTCACTCCCCCCTGGCCCAGTCACCGCGACACGTCGTCCGCCTGCGTGGCCTCCTGCCGAGTCACTTGCCGAGTCACCTGCCACGTGGCCTCCTGCCACCGTACCCTGCCACTGTACATGCCACGTCACCGTCCGTACATGATGACATCACCCGTTGACGTCATCCTGCCACGTCATCATGCTGACATCATCACTGACATCATCCACCGTACAACTTCACGTCATGCTGACATCATCATCACTTTTTGGCGCGAAGGAGCAAAAATCGCACTTCGGAGCCCCGGAATCAGTTTCTGGGGTAGTTTTTGCTCATCGCTAGATTTTTTGGGCTAGAATGGGGAATCTTCAGGGAATCTTTTCATTTTGCAGCCCCCAGGAAGCCCGAAAGGCACCGAAAGACCCATTTTTCTTCGCGAAGCTTGCCGAGAGGAGCAGAAAACAATTTTGAAGGAAACAGAGGCCGAACAACAGCCATTAATGTGTGATTAGACTCACCAGCACGTTAGAACAACATCGATTTATTGCCAAAGAGTATCAGATGAATATGAAGAGCCAAAGAGTATCAGTTGAAGATTTTTTTTAGGGGCTCGAAGCACCTGAACATTGATGAGCCTCCCAGTAAGTCAAATCAGAAAGTGCAAGCCCATCCTTGCCCTCAAATCACAGTTAAAGCTTTAAATGCAGACAGACAGCAGAGATGCAGAAACCCATACACATTTATTGCAGAAACACTACACTAAGCCACCAAGGACAACATAATTCATTCAGTTTTAATGCGGCCGCCCTCAGCGCAGCCCGAGATATTTTTTTGCATTTATTTCTGGATAGGATTAGGTTAAGTAATCATATTTCTTTCAGACCTAATTAGGTCAAGTTGTAATAAAGAAACTCTGTAGATAGTTTTTCCCTATATATACCACCCTCTACATTGTTTCAAGGGTTGGTCAATTGAGAATTTCACTACAGACTCGATGTGTATACCTAAGTTTTTTCCATAATCAAAGATTGCCGAAAGCTTGGAGAGCAAACTGTCTGTTGTGAATGAATGTTTTTGGAGATATGAAGATGGAATTCTTGTGCTGTAGCCTGGAACAATAAGTGCCTCTTATCTCTATTTGTTGTTTATCACTATCTAAATAGCAGGAAGAAAGAATAGCCTAGAATTAGTTTAAATACTCTCTATGCTCAATTTCTGCTATTTCTTTATGTTTTCCTCTGATTGAATTGGTTATGAATATGAATTCCTTCTGGCTCATGTTTACCCCGATTCACCTGTGTTAGCCAATTACCTAGGGATTCTTAACTGCCCCTAGGTAGCGCCCTGTTATCTTCCCTTGTTAAGCATAATTGAGAGATTCTTAACTGCCTCTCATTACTTAGCACTTCTTTCCATCCCTTAAACCTGAAACATTGTTTCATGCTCAGCTATCTTGCTCCATTTTCCCTCACTGTTATTAAGGAAAAGCGCCAGCAATTTTTCTCCTCGACTCCACGCCCAATGGTTCGAAACCCTTAGACTATGCTCTGCCTCTCTACCTGAAACATCAATTTTCCCACCAAAAACAAAACAAAACCCTCTGAACCCAAGACCTAGCCTAAAATCCTTTTCAACAAAGCTAAATCATAAAGAGAGAGCCCTCTCTGATTGCAGGTGGGCTAGAACCTACAGTCCAAAGTTGGTTTGTGGTTACCTCGGCCGTATCCTTTTCCGAAGCTTAAGGACAACTTGAGTGATAACAGTGTGCACCGATTACCTGAAAAATTGGGCAGAAACAAAAGCAATCAAAGAAACAATAGAGGAAAAAGTAGCTGAGTTTTTGAGAGAAAACATATTATACAAGTTTGGGTATCCAAGAGAATTGGTCACAGATCAAGGTAGTCATTTCACTTCCAATTTGATTGAAGACCTGCTCACACATCATAAAATCAAGCACAGGACTTCCACCCCTTACCATCCACAAGCCAATGGGCAGGTGGAAGTCACCAACAGAGCTTTGGAAGGAATTCTGACCAAGGTAGTGAGCAGTGGCAGAAAATATTGGGCGGAAAGATTAGTTGAGGCTACCTGGGCCTACAACACAACATGGAAGACCACCACAGGGTTCACACCCTATGAACTGGTCTATGGGAAGAAGGCTTTGCTGTTAATAGAATTTGAATTCAATACACTAACGATGGCAGCTCAGCTAGACCTAGACCTCAGCCATGCACAAAAGGAAAGACTACTCCAGCTCAATGGATTAGATGAACAAAGATTGCAGGCCCTTCTCCACACAGAGGTAGTTCAGCTTCAGAGGAAAATATGGAATGACAAAAATATCAAGGAGAAGTAGTTCCAAGAGGGATATTGGGCACTGGTCTATGATTCAATGTATAAAGACTTCAAGGGCAAGCTGAGGACAAGATGGCTGGGACCCTACACTATGGAAAAATGCAATGACAATGGTTCAGTTCTGATTAGAACCATTGATGAGGAAGCCATCCCCATGCTTGTCAATGGACATAGGTTGAAAATTTACAAGAATCCCCTCTCCAAGTGAGAGTTCATTGAAGATCTGAATAAGACAGTGATGGTATTGGAGAATGTCTCAGCCTCCACACACTGAAGAAACACAAAAAAAGGAAAAGATAATAAGGACTCATGTGAAAACCTCCATGAGGCACTTGAGTCCCATCATTGGGTTAAAAACCTCTTCTGAGGCGGCCCAGTGATGCCAAAAACAAAAAAAAGAAAAAAGAGAAAAGAAAAAAGAATAAGATCCCTGGGTGTAAACCTCCCTTGGAGGCGCCCAGGGTAGGCAATCAGGGTGAAAACCTCCTTGAGGCGCCCTAGTTGTCTTTCAACAAAAAAAAAAACAGAGGAAAAAAGAAAAAGAAAATTTAATTGTAATTTGCATTGTAGGTTTGCAGGAGGACCATAGGGAGCAAGAGAAGATGCCAAAGAGCCTATTTCACCTCCTCCACACTCTTCTCCATCATTTCTGACCTTTCTTCCACCTCACTGTGTTTTTTTCCGGAAACTATGTGTTCTACAAGAGGCTCCAGTAGGAATCACAGAGAGCCAGAAATGGTTCCAAAAAGTAGTTTGAGGGGTTGGGAAGCTTTATGAAGAATATGTAGACCCTCCTACAGCTATCAATCGTCCTTTCCATCCACTCCACACCTACATCACATCATCATCATCATTTTTTCCTTCCTGCCACAGAAAAACACAGAAACCAGTTTTTAGGAAAAAACAAAAAATAAAGGGAGCAGCACTTCAAATCTCACGTGCAGCTTATCTAGTACCTCTTCATCTCCATCAGCATCTCTAGCCCCATCCTCACAACTCCCAGCATGAAAAATCAGCTAAAATTTTAAAGGGATAAGCAGCTACAGGAGCTCCTGTAGGAATTCCCGTAGCGGCTGATCCCATTAAAATCAAGCCACAATAGCAAAAGAAGTGAAACCATGGGATTGAAGGAGACATTTGCAGCTTAGATCCAACTAGAGGATACCTACACAAGACAAACAACCACACATTAGATAGTAGAGAACATGCAACAAAGGAAACACAGGCATGCAACAAAGGAAATACAAGCATGCAGTAGCAAAAGGAACCAAAATACCTCACAACACATACATTCGACTCACAGGTAAGTGACTAACCCTCTCCTTTGTTGCATCTGTGTAATTGAAAGATATGCATAAGTGAATGAGATGGTTAGGGTTGAATGAGAAAAGGTGGCTAGTTAACTGGCCACCCTCATCCAGTTGACTGCACTCATCCGAAGATGCCACCACACGTGCGCATGGTCAACTCAGAGAAAGATCCCAAGGACAGGTAGTGGAGGGTTTGCAAACTCCGATGCAATGATGAGAGGTGATTGTGGGAAAAAGCCATGATGACAAGGTAGGTGGGGACCAACGGTCCAAATATGGCAACGTACATTTTTGCCAGCTCACCCCATCACCAGAAATATCTAAAAGAAGAAATAAGTACTCCTCGAAACTCTTTCACCACCTTTTCTTTCATTCTATCCTCGTCCACTTAGCTACAACAATCTCTTTATCACCACCACAGCCTCGAAACCATCGTTATCCATCACTTTTATCCATCCTCCTACTATCAGCATCCTAGAGGAGCACTTACAGGTTCTACAGAAGCACCTACAAGCAGTTCTACTGGAGGGGCAGTAAGCAGTTTTTAAGGAGAAAACACAGTTTTTTTGCTCGATTTATACCTTGAGGAGGTAGGTTCCGTGCATACCCACCTTGATTATCAATATGTGCAAGGAATGATATAATTTTAAGGAGGAATTGAGTCCATAGAAGAAGAGGAATTACATAAAAAGTTTCTACCTGTTTAAAAAAAAAACACAGTTTTCCTCTGTTTTTCTGTTTTCTTCAAAATTCTTGCCTCCATCACTACATTAGGTGTTCAAAAGGGGTATAAGAAAAATGACAAGAGGATTCATGAGGAAGGATCTCACCAATTCAACCAGGCTCCATGAACATCCCCAAGTAGTAGCCATATTCACTAGGGCAAATTGTATGACATTTTTTGAGAAATTTCGAGGGTTTGATGAGGAAGCTGCCCAGGAGTTAAGGGCAACTGAAGTAAAAAGGTTGATGATCAGAGAGCAGAATGAGCCACTAATGATTAGATTTGAGCCATCAGATCCCATGGCTCTCATCAACACACACCAGCTGCTTGCAAATAATCCTCAAATTTCCCCTAGATACATAAGTGATCAAGCACAGGCCATTGCACATTTTGAGGACATGGAAAGGTTACTTGGGGATGACTGTGTGCATGCATGTATGAGGAGATGGAACACCTTAACACACAGTCTGAAGATCAGGGAATATCATTCCCCAATGAGGATGAAGGAGGCACTAAGGAGAGTGCCCATGTATGAGCACTCAATGCAGAGGCTGCAGGTCAATTGGATTGGCCTCAAATTGAGTCCCCCACTGCTGCTAGGCATGCTAGAAGGCAAAAAAGAGGAAGAAGAGCAACAATAGTGGGAAGAGGTAGACAGAAAGGAAAGATTCCATGACAAAGAAGAAGAGCTCACATCAAAAGCATGGGATGTTAGGGAGGCCACCAGGCCCATCAAAGATGAGGAGATGGACTAAGTTGCTCAGAGGATGAGAAACACCTTCAGTAGGGGGGCGATGATGAGCCCCATAAATGGATAATTATATGGGTTCATTTTTCCTCCTAACATAGTTTAATAAACCATTCTCTTAGCTTATTGCCTGTTTTTTTATTATATTTATGATTATGGAGTGAGTTGGGTTGGTTATGATGCCATGGAGTCTAACATGTGTTTAACGTAGATTTTTGTTGAATTTTGAAGACAAAGTCAAAGATTTAATGGACAATTGGCAGCAATAATTTGAAGTGGAAAAAGGAGAGGATTTATAGGAGGGAAACCCCCTCATTTATTACTCCCCACTTTGAATTCTCCTCCATGCAGCTCGAAGCACAAACAACCAAATCAATGCACTAGGAGGCAGTCGAGCAAGTGGAGGATAACTTATGTTTATCTCGAGTTTTTGGAGCCAAGCCTCCCTGATTTTAAGGAAGCTATTGAGAGATTCATTTGTATATGAAGAGAGGCCTAGGGCCTCATTAGGGAGTTGGTCGAATTTTTGTTGAATTTTTGTTGCAGCTTTGCTCTACTCAACTTCGAGCTTACTTTTGTTGACAGTTTCATGTAATCCGATTATTATTTTGATAATAAATATGAGATCATTTTTGAGCTAGCACTGAGTTACCTCAGAGGTTTGAAGCTCTTGGGTTAGGGCCCAATCCGAGCAACCAAGCTCCTCTTGTTTGTATTTATATGCTTTGTTTCAGTTTATGAATTAGTTGTTGTTAGAGGAATTTCTTTCTTGGTTAAGAATAGGTTGCTTTTGGTGATTTAGAAGGTTGTTTCCATTTGTGTTTCCTATAACAGGTTGAAAAGTGATATAAAGAAGATACAAAAGGCCATAAATAGTGCCTTGGCCTCTTTTCTTCCCTCTGGGACCATGAACCGAGGCCAAGACCCTCCCGCTACCACAAAAACACAGATTTTCCTTCTCCATAGGATTTCTAGTGTTGCAGTTTGTTAGAAGGTTAATGCTTTGCTTTAGATCTCTTTCACCATGCTCATTTCTGTCTTTGAAATAAGTCTTCTTCCATGCTTTCTCTTATTATATCATCTGGCAGCATTTCTTTCCATAGCTCATAATTTAGATTAGCTTGATGCAAAATTCTGTTTGTTTGATGTACTTAATTTCCTTGCTTGCTTGATCTCCTTGTTTGATTTTCAATTCTTTTGGAGTAGATATCTTCTGACAGCAAGTCATCCTATCAACCATCACATTCTCTCCCTGATCTATGCCCTACAGGTCACCCAAAGTTCACCTCAAATCTGCCTTAGCTTTCTGCGTTTTCCCATAGGATTTCTTCCTCTCTCCCGACCATCTTTCCCTCTCCTAGTGATCCTTGGTGAACCCTAGGCGCCTTAAAGAATCATCCCAACCTTCAGCTACCCTTTCCACCCACTCTCACACCTTCAAAACCTTCAAAACTTCTCTCGGCATCTTCATGTAGACCTTCTGTAGATCCCCTGTAGCCTCCTGCAGATTTTCTTGTAGGATTCCTTTTGAGGTAAGATTGCGGGAAAATCCTCCAGAAGGCCACCTGAGACCTCCTAGGACCCATCCACACCATCCTACATCTCCTCAAGTCCCAAAACCGCCTTCCTTCACCACCTAATCGCGGTGACATTCACAGACAAATAAATTACATGCATGACAATTTCACATAAAAATACATAAAAATCCAAAAATATGTTTTTTGCTCACTTACTTCTAGAAATAGCTTGAGTAGATGTTGTTTACTTCCTGAGTAGGTAATGGATTCATTTCATGGTTTTCATATTTCTTTTTGAAAAAGTAGGATTAGTTGGTTAAGTAGGGTTTGCTAGGTTTACTTTACATTTCAGTATTCTTTTCCTTTTTGCAAATAGAGTAGCCTCTATAGAGTAAGCTTTCCTTCCTGTTATGGCCTAAATCTACCTCAGGCTAAGAAAGGCAGGTCTAGGGTAACATCAAACGATGCTTAACCTGGTAGCTAGCCCTACCAGGTTGGGAGAGGGTTCTCTCCTTGTCAATCTCAGGAAAATAAGGCCAATAAAGCTTGAGATGACTGATATAAAAACTATTTTAGGCTAGGTATGTTCTCAGAGGAGTTTGATTGAGTTTTATGGTGGTTTGCTAGATCAAATGTGAAAGGCAGTTTTGGGTTTGGGGAATGAGCTCAGTTTTGCAAAGGGTTTTGTGGGGCAAGGTACGTAAGTGCTTTAGTACCTTGAATTAAGTGAAATGGTGAGTCTTAAGATTGGTGAGGAGTTGGAGAGGGCATGAAAGTGTCATGAGTCCTCTTCAAACTATAGAAAACATGTAAAGTTAAACAAACCTTAAGGTAGATCACCACAACATCAATGACTTCCACCTTTATATTTGATTCATTTAGTTAAGCTGAAAAGAGAGAGATAATGGCACACATAAACACATGATAACTTGAATCACAGAAGAAAAAACAATACTAAATCACCTTGCCATAAGAATCCCACAAAATGTTGCAAACCCTGGTCTATTTCCTTGCCAAACTGCAAAATGAATGTACAATAATGCTCAAAGCATTCACAAGGGTCCAACCTTTACAAATGATTGAAAAAGTACTAGATATAGGCAAAAAAAAACCCATGATAACCTTTAGGGGTAAAATTCATGAGTTTAGGAGATTTTTCAACAAGATCTAAACTATGAACTAAAAAATAGGCAGTGGAACAACTTGCCTCTAAAATCTAGGAAACTGATTCATTCAGTTCAAAACCACCTATACATGATGTATCTACCTCCATGAGTGAATTTTTATCATTTTTACATCAAAGTCCATCAATTGACATCAATTTACATCATGGTTTTTACCATGAACGAGAAAGAAGTCAAACTGAGAAAAAACTAGGCGAAAAACAGAGTTTTTTGGAAAAAATGGCACTTTTCCATCCTGTGCGTAGTGCCACTTTTCCTGTGCATAACGCTTTTTCCCAGCTGATTTTGGAAGCCTTCCCATGCACCAAATTTTCTCCAAGTGGGCTTGTTGGAAAGGTCCATCTATCTACTTTCCAGAACAAATAGAATTTCTAAGTTTGGTTTCTAGTTTCCCCTAAAAAAAGCAGTTCTCCCAACACTGCTTTCTGTGTGGCCAAAAAGTGGCAGAGAGGGCATTTTGAGGTGTTTTTGGCACTTTAGGTGACCCAAAACTTGTCAAAATTTCCTAGTAATTTTTGGGCGTGCATAATTTTTCATGAGGAATCCAAAAATAAAAAATTTTCCTCCAGAGGAGGTCCCTATCAAAAGTGAGCGCTAGGTGGCACTACGCACCTGCCGGAAAAGCCCGTGTTAAAAATTTCTATGCGTAGCGCCACTGATTCTGTGCGTGGCGCCATTTTCAAATCCCATTTTGGAGGCCTTCCTGGTCTCCAAATTGGGTGAAACAAAGTGTGTTGGAAATATTATTGAGTCTAATTTCCAAAAAAACTTGAATTTTTCAATTTTAAGTTCATTTGTCCTGTCAAAAGTCAAATCTCCCAAGACTGGTCAAAATGTGAAAAATGAGGCTGCCTAAAGGTAGAGTGTTGTTGTAGTCAACTTTTGAAGGTCTTCCTAAACACCAAATTGAGCTCCTGATATCTCATCAGAACACTCTTTGTGTCAAGTTATCATTTCATGCATAAAAAAAGTCATTTGGCCAACCAAGCTAGGAGAAATATTTATTTTCCCAAGGTGCATCAATTCTCCTGAGGCAACTGTATTTTTGACATTTCTCTAAAACCATGACACCTGTGTAAAACGTGAAGGAGGTTTTTCTGCCTTGGCCTATTGTGGACAAAAAACTCTCTCACTTTCTCCAAATTCATTTTTTCTTTCTCAGAAACATCATTTGAGTAAAACCTATCCCAATGTGTGGAACAGGGGATTTGACGAAACGAAGTGAAATGAAGGGCATAAGGGGCCTCTAAATTCTTTTGAGAAAATTTTGGGAAGTAGGGAAGGATGTTAGGAAATAAGGGATAGTGGAATTTAAAATATTGAATGAGGGGAAGTGGTCCAAAAGGGAAAAACATAGGCCTAGCCTAAAAAATTGCCAAATTGTAGCAAGAAACTAGGGTTTGTGGGAAAATGAGGAATTTAAGGGATATCAGTGATGGGAAGTGTTTAATAAGGTACATTAAGGATAGGGGAAGGTGTATGAACATTAGGACACAATTTTTGTTGATGATTTGACCATCCAAGAGAAATTACCTACAAAACCCTAGGAGAGGGAAATGAACCATACGTAGGCACAACTAAAGCATGAACAAGATGTAAAATGACCCGTTAGAAACTGACATGATGATGACAACCCTTTGAATGATGGTACACTTAGCTGAATGGTGACATGAACCTCTTGAGAAGAATCACTGACAGTTTCATCATCCCTCTCATATACTGAATCTGTTTCCATATTTGCCACTATATGGTGTTCAATGATGAGTATGAAGAGATTTTATATTGAGAATAAGTGTTTGCTATTTGACAAATGGAATTGATGAGTGGGATTGTAAATGAGGGATTTTGTGCTGACTGTAGGGTTATGAGGGAGTGATATGGTTTGGGGAATGAGGATTAGTTTAGGGTAATAATGGGAATTTGTTGTTAGGGTTTAGGATTTTGGGGATAGGGCGTAGGATGAATATGAATGAGAGAGGGGTAAGGGATATGAAATGAGGGGAGTGTAGTGGAGGAATGTGAAAATGATTGTAGGGAGCAAACAACAACAATGACAACTTTTGAAAACCCTAGAAAATTTTTCAATACACTGTGCAACAAACTAGGGTTTGTCTTTTCAACTGTTTACACACCATCAAGGAGGATGAAAACTCTTGCAATGGAACTTAGGGATGATTTACATACTAGAAAGAACGAAGTTTGCAAGATTTGGAGCTTGGAAAAGTTGATTGGGTGAATTTTGGGCTTAGAGGACAGGTGTGCCACGCCCAAACACAGGTGTGCCACGTCCGTTGAAGTTTATATGTGAATCCCACACTCTGTGCATCGTGCCAACGAAGTGCACCGCGCCTCAACCCAGGTGCGCCGCGCCAGGAAGCTTGTCACAATTTTCATGTGATTTCTCCTTTTGCTCGCTAAATCGTGATTTTGACTTTGTGCTTTCACTCTTTGCCACAAATGAACTCTTCAACCCAAGAAACACTCTATATACAAGGGACTTTAATTTTTCACTTACAAAAACCCACTTTTCTAATGTTTGTCTTTCACTTTGGCTTTTAAAACTTTGTTTTGGCAGTTTGACTTGTTTTTTGAAAATTGATGAACTAATGCTTTGAATCTCTTGTCTCTTTTGTAGGAGTTGAAATGCAAGAGCTTGGCAAGGTGACTAGGGCTGCATTTCTGGACTTATTACATATAGGAAGAATGAAATTACAAGAAATTTATACACACAGAATAAAAAACTTTGTTTTTCCTCAAAACAAGGGTTTGAGGAAAAATCAATCACTGAACATGTGATTATTGAAATTTTTGATGCTGAGAACTTATTAGACCTCCTCATGTGCCTATTGACCATTATTGAGCTTTTTCATGAAAATGGTGACAAACCATAGACCTAATGAAACTTGAAAACCCTAAAATGACTTCTGCAAATGAAATGAAGTAAAAATGATAGCAAATGATTTGTACATGTGTAAATAGGCCAACAGATGAAAAGCATGAGGGAATTTGACAAAGAAATGCTACCGTCAGATGATCCATGACCTAATGGAATGAAATTTATCAAATGGGACACCTAAAATGCATGCAAAAAGAGAATTTCGATCACTGATGGAGGGATGAAGGTACCGACACTAACATTGGCTCCAATGGGGATGGTAGCTCCTGGGAGGTGCCAAGAACTTCAAATCTCTGGAAAACAGATAGTGCCTCTTCCATTGGGCTATGGAGTCAATAACTTCAGGAAACATAAAACCAACATCTTGACTCAAAACTGACTCAATTACATGGCTGAAAACTGACTACTTGACGACACAAACTGACTTGAAACTGACTCAATACTAAAACACAATTGACAAACTGGAAAATATTCTCAAAATGGAGCTTATTCAATAAAACCTACTCTATCTGTTCCATTCATCATCTGATCAAGTGAAATGAAACAACCAATGCAACCAAGTAAATATTCCAGTTTTTGTTTGAATTGTCTGCAAGTGCTTGCTTATGATCAACAAGAGAGAACCAATGAAAGGAAACTCCCATGAAAACTTGTAAACAGATCCATTGAATGATATGGACTCTCTATCTGACTCCAAAAACACTACATAAGGATCTTGAAATTCATGTACATTGGGACTTAGCTCATCAAATGGATTACTTTTCTTCTCCTCATACCATGAATGCAAACTTTCATCTGAGCTTTGTGACGAGACTCCTGCTGAAAATGACAAAGAAATCGGCTGTCAGATAAAGTTTGTATCAGTACACGTGTCAAGCTCACAGGTAGCTAATGGAGAAGAACTTTGACTGCATACATCATCTAAAACATCAGCTACTGGATCGTGAAAAATTTGAAAAGACTGCTGCAACCCATTTTCTTTTGATTCCGATGAGATTACATGATTTCCTACAGGCTGCTCATTTGAAGATATACTATGCAATTTTCCCTTCAAAAACTGAAATGATTCAAAACAAAATGGTACAGAATCATCTGGTATCATTTGATCATATGGTCCAGCTTCCACGTCTTCATTTGTAACTTGACAATCAATGGCATTCGGAGGCTACAACTCTGGATATGAAAAGTCTTGAACAAGGGTTTCTTTGCCCTCAAGATGCTCCAAATCAAAACTTATCTGCAGTTGATTTCTGATTGCATGAAATTTGTCTCTGATGAACTGAAACGAAGAAAAACGAAAAGGCAAAGATCCTCCACTTTCTTCAAAATTTGCTGCAATCTCCTCCTCATTTCCATAGCTGATATACAAAGGCTGATCATTGTATTCGAACTGTTGAACGTGAACTTCCTCCATCCACAAACCAGCTATTGATTTGTCTGCAAGATTAGCTTCTGTTTGGAGAACATAATCATCATCATCATACTGATCAAACTTAGGAAAATCATTAATATAAAACACATGATCAAGCATACACGTCATATCAATAGATCGCTCTTCTGCAAGATGATCTATAAAACAATCATTATCAGATCTATGAAAACTGGGATAAGAAAGAAAATGTTTTGGATCAGCCACTTGTTCTTCTTCAATCAGCGAACCATGTTCTTGAACATCATACTCATTCCTTGTAGTGATCTTCTGCATCATCTCTTCCACTGCACTTATCAAAATGTCGAGCTTTACCTCTAAAGATGTCGTTTCCTTTATATCTACATTCTTCATCTCTTTTCCTTCAGATTTGACCTTCTGATCAATGGATTAGCCTCTACATCTACTACATTATTCTGCATCTCTTCAAGTGTTACAAGGTTTCTTTCTCTCAGCTGAAACTCCATTTCCGGATCAAAGGCTTCTAGGTAGTGTAAGAGAGCGGATCTAGGAGGAGGTCTTATATTAACCGGCATCGAAAAATAGACTTGGTTAAATCTGGTAGAAAATTGTTGTATCGTCTCCCTTGGCAATCTTTTCATCTGGTTATACTCTTCTATAATCAAGAAAGGGTTTTGTCTGACCATCCACATGTCGAGGAAAACTTTGACGAACTGCCGTAAATCTGAGATTCTCACATCAGGAAGGGTTTTGAACCAACTCTTGACTTTTCCTTGCAAATAAAGAGAAAAAAGCCTAATACTGACATTTTCTTCATACTCTTCAAAAAGGTCAAGAAAAGACTCAAAATTCAATACATGTCTCTCAGCAGTGATGCTGTTACAGTCACCATCAAATCTTGGTAGATATAGGTCATGATTTTTAGGGAAAGCATGGGATATAGGAGGTAAAATCAAAGGCTTGTATCGATCTAGAATTTTACAAGGTATAGGGGTATGTACAGAAGGTATAGAATCAGTCTTGGTCTCTTGGGGCTCATCAATTTGAAGACAATCATCACAAGATTGAAAAGAAGGGTCTTGATCAAGATCAAAGGCGTACGAATATTTTGTATTTGCAATCTTCAAAGGGAAGGAATAAAATGCAGGATATTTTCTCAAATACAATATATTTTGTAAAGCCTTCTTGAAATTCTCAGGAAAAGAGAAGAAATAATTTATAACACATAACATAATGTCTTGGATGAAATTCCAACTTGAATACCTGATCTCTCCATATTGTCCTTTCATGTTTCTGCTGGTCAGGTTCATCCTCCAGTGGAGTCCTTAGATCTAATCTCAAAACTGATTCAAAATCCCCAGGTGAATGATTTCAACCTTTCGGTGTCTGATTGTTGTCCACCTTTAACAATCAAATCTAACTTGATACATGTACTGGGGAAATTTTCAAATCAGATGTTCAGTTTATAAAACTAAACCAGAGATTGACTGAAGCAGCATTCATCTACTTATGCACTCGCAAAGCAAGAACAGTTGGAAGGCTACCTCGCTAACTTCAGGCTCCATCTATAGTTTATAAAGCAAGGAACACTAACAAGAAAACAAAATTTTCTTCCCCGGCGGAGTCGCCAATATTTTATGGCCTAAATCTACCTTAGGCTGAGAAAGGCAGGTCTAGGGTAACATCAAACCACGCTTAACCTAGTAGTTAGCCCTACCAGGTCGGGAGAGGGCTCTCTCCTTGTCAATCTCAGGAAAATAAGACCAATAAAGCTTGAGATGATTGATATAAAGACCAATTTTAGGCTAGGTATGTGCTCAGAGGAGTTTGATTGAGTTTTATGGTGGTTTGCTGGATCAAATGTGAAAGGCAGTTTTGGGTCTGAGGAATGAGCTCAGTTTTGCAGAGGGTTCTGTGGGGCGAGGTAGGCAAGTGCTTTAGTACCTTGAATTAAGTGAAATGGTAAGTCTTAAGACTGGTGAGGAGTTTGAAAGGGCATGAAAGTTTCATGAGTCCTCTTCAAACAGTAGAAAACATGTAAAGCTAAACAAACCCTAGGGTAGAGCACTGCAACATCAATGACTTCCACCTTTATAATTGATTCATTTAGTTAAGCTAAAAAGAGAGAGATAATGGCACACATAAACACATGATAACTGGAATCACAGAAGGAAAAAAAATACTAAATCACCTTGCCACAAGAATCCCACAAAATGCTGCAAACCCTAGTCTATTTCCTTGCCAAACTGCAAAATGAATGTACAATAATGCTCAAAGAATTCACAAGAGTCCAACCTTTACAAATGACTGAAAACATACTAGATATAGGCAAAAAACAACCCATTCTAGCCTTTAGGGGTCCAATTCATGATTTTAGGAGCTATTTCAACAAGATCTAAACTAAGAACTGAAAAATAAGCAGTGGAACAACTTGCCTCTAAAATCTAGGAAACTGATTCATTCAGTTCAAAACCACCTATACATGATGTATCTACGTCCATGAGTGAATTTTTATCATTTTTACATAAAATTCCATCAATTTACATCAATTTACATCAATTTACATCAATTTACATCATGAGTTTGACCATGAGAGAGAAAAAAGTCAAACTGAGAAAAAACTAGGCGAAAAATAGAGTTTTTTGGCAAAAATGGCACTTTTCCATCCTATGCGTAGCGCCACTTTTCTTGTGTGTAATTCTTTTTCCCAACTAATTTTGGAAGCCTTCCCGTGCACCAAATTTGATCTAAGTGGGCTTTTTGGAAAGGTATGTCTATTTTATTTCCAGAAAAAAATGGAATTTCTGAGTTTGGTATCCGTTTTCCCCTCCAAAAATTAATTCTCCCAACGCTGCATCTTGTGTGGCCAAAAAGTGGCAGAGAGGGCATTTTTGAGGTGTTTTTGGCCCTTTAGGTGACCCAAAACTTGTCAAACTTTCCTAGTAATTTCTGGGCATGCATAATTTTTCATGAGGAATAAAAAAATGCAAATTTTTCCTCCAGAGGAGGTCCCTATCAAAAGAGAGCGCCAGGTGGTGCTACGCACCGCTAGAAAAGCCCGTGTTAAAAATTTCTATGCGTAGTGCCACTGATTCTGTGCGTAGCGCCGTTTTCAGATCAAGTTTTGGATTCCTTCCCGGTGTAAAAATTGGGTTTACTATAGCTCGTTGGAAAGCTTATTGAGTCTAATTTCGAACACAACTTGAAATTTTCAATTTGGAGTTCATTTGCCCTGTCAAAAGTCAAATATCCCAATACTAGTCAAAATGTGCAAAAAGAGGCTGCCTAAAGGCAGAGTGCTGTTGCAGTCAACTTTCCAAGGTCTTCCTCAACTCTAAATTGGGCTCATGATAGCTCATTGGAAAGATATATGTGTCTAGTTAGCATTTCATGCATCACAAAAGTCATTTGGACAACCAAGCTAGGAGAAATATTTATTTTCCCAAGGTCACTTCAGAGGTGCATCAATTCTCTTGAAGCAACTGTATTTTTGACATTTCTCTAAAACCATGACATCTGTGTTAAAAGTGAAGGAGGATTTTCTTCTTTGGCCTATTTTGGAAAAAACGCTCTCACTTTCTCCAAATTCATTTTTTCTTGCTCAGATTAATCATTGGAGTAAAAGCTATCCCGATGTGTGGAACAGGGGATTTGTTGAAATGAAGTGAAATGAAGGGGATAAGGGGCTTCTAAATTCTTGAGAAAATTTTGGGAAGTAGGGAGGGATGTTAGGAAATAGGGGAAAGTGGAATTTAAAATATTGAGTGAGGGGAAGGGGTCCAAACGGGCAAAACATAGGCTTAGCCTAGAAAATTGCCAAATTGTAGCAAGAAACTAGGGTTTGTGGGAAAATGAGGAATTTAAGGGATATCAGTGATGGGAAGTGTTTAATAAGGTACATTAAGAATAGGGGAAGGTGTATGAACATTGAGACATTAGTTTTGTTGATGATTTGACCATACAAGAGAAATTACCTTCAAAACCCTAGGAGAGGGAAATGAACCTTACCTAGGCACAACTAAAGCATGAACAAGATGTAAAATGTCCCATTGGAAACTGACATGATGTTGACAACCCTCTGAATGATGGTGCACTTAGCTAAATGGTGACATGAAACTCTTGGGAAGAATCACTGACAATTTCATCATCCCTCTCATATGCTGAATCTGTTTCCATATTTGTCACTGTATGGTGTTCAATGATGAGTATGAAGAGATTTTATATTAAGAATAAGTGTTTGCTATTTGACAAATGGAATTGATGAGTGGGACTGTGAATGAGGGATTTTGTGCTAACTGTAGAGTTATAAGGGAGTGATATGGTTTGGGGAATGAGGATTAGGGTTTAGGGTAATAATGGGAATTTGTTGTTAGGGTTTAGGATTTTGGGGATAGGGGGGTAGGATGAATGTGAATGAGAGAGGGGTAAGGGATATGAAATGAGGGGAGTGTAGTGGAGGAATGTGAAAATGATTGCAGGGAGAAAATAGCAACAATGACAACTTTTGAAAACCCTAGATAGTTTTTCAATACACTGTGCAACAAACTAGGGTTTGTCTTTTCACCTGTTTACACACCATCAAGGAGGATGAAAACTCTTGCAATGGCACTTAGGGATGATTTACTTACTTGAAGGAATGAAGTGTGCAAGATTTGGAGCTTGGAAAATTTGATTGGGTGAATTTTGGGCTTAGAGGACCGGTGTGTCGCGCCTAGACATAGGTGCGTCACGCTCGTTGAAGTTTATATGTGAATCTTGTGCTCTGTGCGCCGTGCTCGTTGAAGTTTATATGTGAATCCTACACTCTGTGCGCCGCGCCAGGAAGCTTGGCACAATTTTGATGCGATTTCTCCTTTTGCTCACCAAATCATGATTTTGACTTTGTTCTCTCACTCTTTGGCACAAATGAACTCTTCAACCCAAGAAACACTTTATATACAAGGGACTTTAATTTTTCACTTACAAAAACCCACTTTTCTAATGTTTACATTTCACTTTGGTTTTTAAAACTCTGTTTTGGCAGTTTGACTTGTTTTTTGAATATTGATGGACTAATGCTTTGAATCTCTTGTCTCTTTTGCAGGAGCTGAAATGTAGGAGATTGGAAAGGTGACCAGGGTTGCATTTCTAGACTTATTACATATAGGAAGAATAAAATTACATGAAATTTATATACATAGAATAAAAAACTCTGTTTTTCCTCAAAACAGGGTTTTGAGGAAAAATCAATCACTGAACATGTGATTATTGAAATTTTTGATGCTGAGAACTTATTAGACCTCCTCATGTGCCTGCTGACCATTATTGAGATTTTTCATGACAATGGTGACAAACCCTATACCTAATGAAATTTGAAAACCCTAAAATGACTTCTGCAAATGAAATGAAGTAAAAATGACAGCAAATGATCTGTACATGTGTAAATAGGCTAGCAGATGAAAAGCATGAGGGAATTTGATAAAGAACCACTACCATCAGATGATCCATGACCTAATGGAATGCAGCTGATCAGATGGGACACCTAAAATGCATGCAAAAACTGATGGAGGGATGAAGGTACCGACACTAACAATTCCTTTCATCACATATAGATATTCTTCTGGAATCCATAGAAGTTGGCTTAAGCTCCTAGTGATCTTGCACCAGCTGACCAAGTGACAGCCTGCAGTAAGAACTAGTACTTGTGCATACAACACTGTCGTTTCCAAGTTTGTTACGAACTACCGGGTTGATAAGAGTAAAGTAGGCAGCCCAAGATTTGTAGCATTATTGCTGCAATACTGGTGCTCACCAGTTGGGTGGACCCAAGTATGGGGGACATACCCAAATATGGTGGATGTACCTACCCATGGTTTTTCTCATGGGGTTTGCACATGGTTTTAGGGATGATGGTTTTCTGCCCATGGTATTTTGTAGATCTAGTCAAGGGAACTACAATTATGTTCTAATCTGGTGTTAGCGGGTTGGGGTTTATAAATGCTTCAACATGTATATATATGTATTGTAACATTGAAAGAAATATAATGAAAAATCAATCTAGTAGTCCCAATTTTGGGATCCATGGGAAAATATTTGTGTATATTTGTTTTATGTTCATTCCATTGTATATTTTTTTGTTTTAAGAATTCGTTTGTAGTTAATTTATGTAGAGGGTTAAAACCTACATTTGGTATTAGAGGTGTTTCGACTTCAAGGGGACACCTTTGTTGCCGAGGGGTTTTTCTTGGGCTTGTGGTAGGCGTT
Source organism: Pinus tabuliformis (assembly GCA_031772625.1). NCBI lineage: Eukaryota > Viridiplantae > Streptophyta > Pinopsida > Pinales > Pinaceae > Pinus > Pinus tabuliformis. Next base: position 1,344,924,785 of record CM062807.1, on the reverse strand, counting down.
GTTCAGTGGGAGATCTACGAGATCGATTTTTATGGTGACAGAAGATGGAAAACAGTGGAAAGATAAAGATCAAGAAATTTAATGGTCAGAGTTTTGAGTTCTGGAAGCTCAAGATGGAGGATCTATTTGTAGGTTTTAACCCTGTACAGAAATTACCTACATATGAATTCTAAAACATAGAAAATAAACAATGCGAGAGCATAACACATAAAACACATACACACAGAGATTTTCCCCTGGATCCCAAAACTAGGACTAGAAGCTTGATTTTTCATTATATTCCTTTCAATGTTACAATACATATTTATACATGCCGAAGCATCCAATACCATGGACCAAAAACCATTGCGTCCAAAACCATGGACTGAAAACCATCGCATCCAAAACCATGTGCGAACAATCTTGCACAAAACCATATGTAGGTTGCCAAACCTAATATAGGGTCCAAAAACAAAATTTTCCGGGGTGCTACCCTGGACCCCATAGAGTGGGGTTACCTGCACCCCTAAAACCCCATGTGACTCCCCTTGTTATGCAATTGGCGCAACAAAGGGGGGACTCCGCCCCCCTTCTAACCCCCAGGTTAACTACGTCGGCCAGTCGTGGAAATAATATATCACAACCCAACATTCTCCCACTTGTTGTTTTCTTTCCACAGGGGGCTGTTGGAAATAATACTGAGAGGGGGGGTGAATCAATATTATCTAGTCAAAATCTTGTAACCATAACGGGGGAGCTTCAACTTGGCGATAGAGCAGAGCTAGGGTTTCGATGGCGGACTGGATGCCCGACAATGGATTTGCAGGATAGGTTTCAGTCAAGGAGAGGAGGCGCGCAGGGTAGGGAGGGTCCTGAACATCGGGACAAGCCCAGAAGAGCGGACCTCACCAAATCAAGTTTCACTAGAGAAGAACAAAACGATAACCAAAGAGTGAGGGTGCTGACTGGAAGTGATGGGGACGGAGCACAGGAGGGGAGAGATCCCCTCCTACAAAGCGGTAATAACAGGGGAAGCAAGGAAGGAAAGGCAGAACGATGGAGAACGAACCAATGAAGGAGAAACTTTAGAAGCTGGAGCACAAAGGCGATCAGGAATTCCAAGCAAATGCCTACCAAGGGCAACGAACAAACCTAGGTTTGTAATCCCTCCTAATAGATTAGAAAACTACAGAAGCTACATGAGAGATTATGCTTTGATTTGTAAGTTCATAGGATATTGGCCAGCTGAGAAAGATCTTATGAGATGGATCCAACAGAGGTGGAAACCAAAAGGACATGTGGAAGTCAAGTTGGGGGCAAAGGGATTTTTTACAGTCATATTTTCTAATCTAGAAGATAGGGTTCGGATCTTTGAGGAAGGACCCTATTTCATGAACAATGCTGGTCTGTTCATGAGAGATTGGGTAGATTACTACAACCCAGATAAGGAGAAAATGTTAGCTGCCCCGATATGGATAAGACTCTTTGGCCTACCATCAGAATTCTGGGATCCAGAGATCCTTAAAGGCATCAGAAACTCAATAGGTTCCTTTGTTAAAGTGGCAGAATCAACAAAGAGAGGAAAGTACACCACATATGCTAGGATATGCGCGTACATGAACATCACAGAGCCTCTCCTAGATTCTATAGAACTGGAATATCATGACGAGATATGGCATCAAACAATTGACTACGAACATATTCCATTTCGCTGCAGAAGATGCCATGAGTATGGCCACTTATTCCGGGAATGCCCCATTACGCTAGCTGAAAAGGAAAGGGAAGCAGAAAATGTAAGGAGAAATGCATCAAGGAAAATAGGGGAAGAAGAAGAGGACTTCAAAGAAGTTCAAAGAAGGAGAAGAAGAGTGGGGAAAACGATGCCAATGGGTAAGCAAAAAGAAACCCAGAAAACAGAATCACTAAACAAGTTTCAGGTCCTACAGGAAGAAGGTCTAGAAACAGAGGCAAGCGAGGAAGAAGAATTAGAAGAAATGGAAGTAATAGATGAAAATGAAAACAAAGAGACAGATAAACTGAATAAAGATCAGAGGGTAGAAAACCTAAGTGAAACCCAAGAAGATCAGAGAGAAATGGAGATAGACCCACAAAAAACAAAAGGAGAAGAAGAAGGACAAGTAATGGCGAAACTTTTACAGGAATGGAAAAGGCTCGACGAAAGATTCATCCCAGAAGAACAAAAACAGAGGTACAAAGAAGCATTCCAAAGATATAAGGAAAAAAAGGGACTAACAGAAGATAAGGAAAACCAAAAAACGGAGAAACAGGAATTGCAAATCATAGGAGTGGGCAGCACTGGCAAGGGAGGCAAAAAAAGAGGGACAAGAACAATGAGTGAAACGATACAAGAAGTGGGAGAGATGCTTGTCAACTCAGGAAGAGTGATACCTCTCTCAGAGGTATTCCAATCCCCCCCAAAACTGTTAAGATGATTATTACAAGCTGGAACATAAGAGGCCTCAACAGCAGAGGCAAACAAAGGTATTTAAATGAGAGATTGAAAAAAGAAAAACCCAGTATAATTATAGTACAAGAAAAAAAAATAAGTACTGAGAAAATGAAAGAAATTTTGAATAGAAACAGGAACAGGTATGAAATGATGGGACAGGATGCGGTCGGGAGCGCAGGAGGCCTGGTAATAATTTGGAATCCAAAGGAAATACAATTTAGTAATTGGATGAGCTTCCCTAGAATCTTAACAGGAACAACAAGCATAATAGGAATGGCGGAGGAGGTTATGATAACATGGGTGTATGGACCGCATATCCAGAGCGAAAAAGAAAACTTCCTGCAAAATTTAAAGGCTTTAAGATGTCTAATACCAGGAAAACAATGGATTGTAGGAGGGGATTTTAATCTGATTAAAGCCTCAAGTGAAAAAAGAGGAGGAGCAAGGAGAATGGATAAGGTAATGGACCAGTTTGGAGATCTGATAAGGGAACATAATTTGATTGATATTCAAACCATCAATGGAAATCATACTTGGAATAATCGAAGAGGAGGAGCTAACCAAATAGCCTCTCGCTTGGATAGATTCTTAATCTCAGAACACATAATGATGAAGGATGTATTCATAGAAGCCACCATCCTTCCAGTAGCTGGATCGAACCATTGGCCGATTAAATTAGAAATAGACTTAAAACAAAGGCCTCCCAACAGGCCCTTCAGGTTCGAAGCCTTTTGGCTAAGAAATGAAGGACTGATGGAGAAACTAGAAGAATGGTGGAGGACGAATGATCAAAGAGGAAAAAATAAGATGCACATTTTCCAGCTCAAACTGAAGGAAGTGAAGAATAAGCTAAAGAAGTGGAATAAAGAGGAATTTGGTAATATTATAGAAGAAAAAAAGAGACTAGAGCAGAGAATGGAAGAGCTTCAGCAGATAGACATCTTAGAAGGCATACAGGAGGAAAGAACAAAAGAAGAAGGTAATATATTAAACCAGCTAGAAGAAAGAAGGAAACAAGAAGAGATTTTATGGAAACAGAAATCAAGGGTTCAATGGCTTAGGGAGGGAGAGAGGAATACTAAGTTCTTCCATAAGGCAATGGTACAACATAGACAAAGAAACAGAATATTCTCAATTAAAAATCAAGAAGGTCAAAGAGTTCTGCAACATGAAGAAATTGAAAAAGTGCTAGTCAACCATTTCAAAAACATTCTGAGGGAACCACAAGCTAACAGATCAGATGCCATATCAAAGATAAGTAGGGAAATCCCAAATGTGGTAACAAGAGATCAAAACCTGGCACTAATGAGAAAAATTACGATGGAAGAAGTGGAGGATATTGTTAGAAACATGAAAAGGAACAAAGCTCCTGGACCGGATGGGTGTACAGTTGAATTATTCCAGGCTGGGTGGCATTTTCTTGTAGACGAAGTTTTGGAAGTTGTAGAGGAGGCCAGAATAAATCAAAGAATATGGCCTGGAATAAACTCAACCCTTCTGACCCTTATTCCTAAAACTAATCAGGCAGATCAAGCTGAAGGCTTTCGCCCAATAGCCCTTTGTAATGTCATCTACAAAATAGTGGCTTCGGTAGTAGCTCAAAGATTGAAATCGATCCTGCCAAGTATTATTTCCCCAGAGCAAACTGGGTTTGTAGAAGGAAGGCAGATTGTGGACGGGTTAGTGGTAGCTCAGGAAGTAATCCACACACTGAAAACGAAAAAAAGAAAAAGGCATGCTGATCAAATTAGACCTCTCAAAAGCCTATGATAGGCTAAGCTGGAAGTATTTAGAAACGATCCTTAAAGCTTTTGGATTCTGTGATAGATGGGTGAATTGGGTCCTGAGTATGATCTCTACCCCGAATTTCTCTATTCTGCTGAATGGAGCTCCAACAACAACATTCAATGCAACAAGAGGCCTCAGACAAGGGGATCCCTTATCCCCCTTTCTCTTCATAATAGCAGCAGAAGGATTAGGCAGATACTTTAAAAAAGAATTAAGAGAAAGTAAGATTCAAGGTCTCAGATTATGGGGAAATCAAACTACAGTCACCCACCAACAGTTCGTGGACGACATAATGATATACTGCAAAGCAACCTTGAAAGAGGTGAAAAGGATAAAGAAAATCCTAGAGATATTTATGGAAGGCTCAGGGATGGAGGTTAATAATGAGAAATCAAGGACCTTTTTCTTTAACATTGTGGAACCTATTAAGATTCATCTAACCAGGGTCCTGGGATATCAGAAAGGGGATCTCCCTACCAAATATTTAGGAACTATGTTAGATTCCTCTTCCCTCAAAATAGGAAATTGGAAGAATATCCTTGAGAAGATCATGAAAAGATTGGAAAACTAGACTTTCCGTGCTCTAAACCTGGCAGCAAGGGTAGTTCTGCTCAAAGCCACTATTCAGGCTATTCCGATATATCCCTTATCCGTGATGGCTGCTCCTAAAGGAATATGTAATAAACTTGTAGAGATTTACAGAAAATTTCTGTGGGGGGGACCGAAGCAACAAAAGAAGTGGGCCCTCTGTTCATGGAATAGTCTAACTAGACCAAAGGTAAAAGGTGGTTTAGGCCTCAGAGACCCATGGACTTTAAAACAAGTACTCGCTGCTAAGTTAAGATGGAGATGGATACAAGGGGGGCCGGATCTATGGAAAGAAATCTGGACATCAAAATATAATATGCCTCTCACCCCGGAAGAAATTCTAAGGGAGCAAGATATGCCTCGGGGATCAGATATATGGAACCTAACCATTCAAAGAAGGGATTTAGTTGACAGACATATATTTTGGGAAATCAGAGGAGGTCAGATCACGAGATTTTGGGATGAAGCCTGGCAACAAAGGGAGAAAATGATGAACCTACAAGATATGCACGAAATTTACAGAACAGGTATGGATAGAAACCTCATTACAGTTAAAGAGTACTGGACTGAAGAACGGGGAAATGAGGAATGGCGAGAATGGAAACCTCTGGAGGAATGGAAAAGGAATGCAACAGAAGAGCAAAAAACAACATTCAGAAAGGAAATAGACTCTAGAAAAATAAAAAAGAGAGAAGGCAGAGACATCCTTCGATGGGGCAAAGAAACGAAAGGAATATTTACCATAAAGGAAGCTTACAAAGTAAAATCGCAGCAAGATCAGGGGGAGGAAGAACAAAAGTGGAAAAGGTTATGGAGAACAAAATGGTGGCCAAAGATTAAATTGTTTGCATGGTTGGTAGGAAGAAAGCGGATTTTAACATGGGACATAATGCAAAAACGAGGCTTTTCTGGCCCTTCAAGATGTTATCTCTGTTATTCAGATGAAGAAGATCAGGAACATCTTCTTAATGGATGTAGGGTGGCCCAATTCCAGTGGGAAAAGACGAGAAATCTATTCTCAGCAACAGAAAGAAATCCGCATGATATAATTCAAACCCTAAGCGACTGGGGAGACGGAAAGTTTCAAAGTAAAATAGTTAGAAGAGCGTGGAGTATTACAGCCGGCTTTAATGTATGGAATCTGTGGAAGGAAAGAAATGGCCGAATATTTAAAGGGAAGTCCTCAGGTCTGGAGGAAGTATGGAAGAGAACTCTAAGACAAATTAGAGAATCAATCCTAGCGAAGAATTGGGCAGAAGAGGATTGGAAAACCTCTGAAGCTGAAACAGAGATTTTAAATAAGCTGAACTTAGAACAGGGGATGATCTACCATCAAAAAACAAAGTAGAATCAACCAATAGCAAATAAAAGTCATGCAGTTTATCGAAAGCCTCCAGAAGGGTTTATTAAGCTCAATTTCGATGGAGCTGCGAAAGGGAACCCTGGACCAGCAGGTTTCGGCGGAATATTCAGAAACGAAGAAGGAGAAACAGAGTGGATCTATGCGAAACATGGAGGAACAATGACCAATAACGAGGCAGAATTCACGGCTGTATATCAGGGTCTCAAAATTGCCAGAAGAAACGGTTATAGGAAGATAGAAATTGAAGGAGATTCCACCCTAGTTATTGATACGATAAGAAAATTAATCCAAGGAAAGAAATGGGAGAAGGTAGTAAAATGCTGGAGGAATGCAAGCATAGTTCGAGACATAGAGGAACTGCTGAAAGGGATTGATTACAAGATCACTTTGCATGTTAGAAGAGAGGGAAATAAACTCGTAGATTGCTTAGCGAACTGAGGATGTAAAGAACCTTTGGAACAAATCGATGACAGCTGGACCAATCAGGTAACGCTGGCAAAATGGGACGGTCTCAAACAACTCATCAGTAGTGATAATCATGAGGCAGAACAAGGATAATTACAATTCCGCGTGGAGCGGGAGAAGGAGAATAAGGCAAGATCCGGCGGCAATAAGGAGAGGACGGAAGGACGGCGCCCTTAACTTCCTGACATCAGCAATAAATGATTTTTCAGCGAGACAGGGACGTGGCCCAAAACAAAAACCGATTATCAATACTAAAGCCATCATTCAAAATAAGAGTGGCAATAGAAGTGGGGAGCAATCCCATCATAAGAGCAAAAGTGGAGAGAAGGCTATAAGGAGGAACACAGGAAGAATGATAGGCAACAGAAAGGTGGCGAGAGAAGAGGCGACTTGGAAGAGAATCCCTAACCAGCGCCTCAAACGCTATAAAATGGGTGAGCGAAGAGATAAGGCAGACCTAAAAGAGAAGGATGCGGTTGAGGGACGGCACTTTGAACAGGAGCGGGTTAAAATTGAAATTGAAAGTTCAGAAGAGATGGATTTCAGACAGGGAGAAGAACTCAGAGGCAAGCAGTTTGAAACCGGGCAGAGCAGCAGAGGCCCGAAGCATGTTAGAAAGGGAGGAGGACAAAAGCAATAGGAGCAGAGAGGAAGAGGGTGCCCCCGACATCCCACCAACAATGCGGAGGGCAACAGGACGCAGAAAAGGTGGAAAAGAGGGAACAGGTCGATTAGTATGGCAATGCATGAAGCTGAACAAGCCTATAATCTGGAAACCAATGCAGATATAAGGAACATCATCGACGCCATGGAGGAGAGGGTGTTAGAGGAACTCTCTGACCCGGAAATGGATGAATGGTCCTCGCAGCTGCCGGACCCTGGCAACACGCGAGGGAGACTCACTCTGTATCACCGCGCTCTACATACATACTGGGTTCTGAAACACCTCCTGGCCAAGGCCATGGAGCAAGTCGCGACCGAGATGGTGGAGATGGCGCAAGAAACAGCGGCTGCAAAAAAGGAAGTTGCAAACGTGGAGGAGCTGGTGAGGCAGCAGAACGAGCACCTCAAGGAGATTAAAGAAATGTTGACGGCGCTGAGGAAAGACAGCGACAACAACAAAACCGACCGAGGAAATGCAGCGATCTGAGAGGCTTGTTATCTGTTTCTTTTTCTATTTCGATTGTCAATACTATGTTTTGTCTGGAACTCTATTTGGCAGGCCATAGAGGCAATAGTTCTTGGGGTTGGTCAAGTAGGACTGAGAAAAATCTAGTTTGGTGGAGTAATTTTGGGGAAAGAGAGTTTTTTGTTGCTTCGCTGTTTGACAATGTCCAGTTTGATAACTTCTTTGACTGTTAGAAGTATAGGAGCCAACAGATCTGGTTTCCCTTCGGGGCAGGTTGAGGCTCCTAAGTTTTGTACTTTTATAAATGTTTGTAGATAATAGAAATACCGCAGTTCACAAAAAAAAATAAAATTTATCTAGTCAAATATTCCCTTTTTCAAATCCAGATAATATACGCTACTTCAGTTAATTAAATCCACGTATATACGCAACGATGTAGAAGGAAACCCGTGTATACAATGCAAACTTATAATTTACTTTATCTTTCAGATGTTGATTGTTAATCTGTGTATCAGAATTAAATAACCAGTAACCAAAAACAGTAAAACAGAGCAAAAGACAATCACACACAAGAACACAAGAAATAAGGTGGAAACCCAATGTGGGTGAAAACCACCTACTGCAATTCGTCTCTATCTTCTTTTAATTAGAAACTTCTTTTTACAATGTACTGGTGTAGTCCTTTACCAGTACGCAGGCTGCAACCTGTAGAGAGCTACAACCCTCTCTCGTTCTCCAGCTTCTCCTAGAAGGGAGCTACAACCCCCTTAGCTCTTGCACTAGCCAAGATACTAGTACGTAGGTGCTGGCCTATAGAAGGCTACAACCTTCTCTTTCTTCTAGGGACCACGTTTCATAAATTTTCAGACTGGATCCATGAACATCAATCAATCATCAAGAATTTCTGCATCAAACAATCTCCTTTTCACCAATTAGAACTGAATCAAGTAAATACTTCTCTGACAGCTGTACCCAAAAACACTGTAACAATAATAACACACCAAATTGTGAACCCAGACCACTGTAGCAATAAACATAAGCAGCTAGATCACAACTCAAAAGATATACGCTACTTCAATAACTTGAAACCTGCGTGCATACGGTTCTGAGTGTGGACCAACCTGCGTATACGCTGTTTGTATTCAGTGAACCAGCGTGTATACGTGCCTTCGCTTCACTGAACCTGCGTACAGATCTATAAAGGATAATTCACTCTTTCAAATATTCAGATAGTGATTAACCCAGATTATCAGATTTATAGATCAAGCCTGGACCACATATAACAGATCAAAATCATACAAAGATACTATCATTCAAGCCTTAAGATTATGACCCATCAATAGAACTTATCCTTCTCTTTGCATTAAGGTTCCTCCTTCATTCAGATCCAGATTTGCACCATAACCCCAATCACCAATATTTCAGATCTAGTACTTATTAGATATTCAATTAATTCAGATTTTCCTTTTCCAAGTGATCTCCTTCCTCTTTTATAGTCTTAGGCCTTTCACAATACCACGGTCCAAAACCATAATAACATAATACTATGGACCCAATACTTGGGATCACCACTTCTGACGAGAACCATGGTCCAAAACCATAGGTTCAAATACCAAGGATTAACTACCACTGACCAAAGGTAAGTTCTCCAACATATACGCGCTTTTCCTTGCGTGAAAGTGCGTGTATATGCATACGCGCCTTTGTAACGTCTAACCCGCGTGTATACGCGCCTTAGTCTAGGTGAACCTGCGTATATGTCTTTTCCTTCATTCTGAAAGCCTGAACTGAGATCCGTCACCAGAGAGAGTTGCCATCAAGGACAACACCTGTGCCATAATGCCAACAATATCCCCCTTTGGACTTGATGGAAACCCCAAGATCCTCAAAGTCATTCTCCCCCTTTGTCATCAAGGGCAAAGGGTTGTGCTCCCTTGAGTACATGCTGAAATCTCTGCCCTGTTGTTCTGACCATGCTCCCCCTGACTATAGGCAAGATCTGCAAAAATATGTTCTTCAAGAAGAACCATGAAATATACATCATAAAAGACCTTCCTATCACCAAAAGACTCAAAACATACATCCATCATCCAACTAAGTGAGGATCATCCACCCAACCAAGTGGGGATACATAAAAAATTTACATATGACAACCAAGTACATTACTTCTTCATCCCAGGCATAGTGGGGAAACCAAAATAGGCAATTACATTACCTTGACACCTTAAAAGAGATACATGACATAGAGACGAAATAACTAGAGCAAGACTTATGAAAGTCGCCAATAACTGATATCAGCAGCATTTGTCAATCACCATTCAGATCAGCAACCAAGATTTCCTTCTATTCTCCCTCTGCCTCTGTTCCACCTGAAACCAACAAAAGCTTCTAAGATAATGCTAACAATGCATCATTAGAAGTTTATCTGCTCCCCCTGAACCTGTGCCGGATGGTCTTCGCCAGACCCATATCAGAATATCTTCAACCAGAGCCTGTCCCTACTGATATCCATAAAACCTCCATATACGCATCTGTCTCTGCACAAACCGGAATATGTACACAGATACTCCTCAGGAAACTCGCGTACACCGATTTTTCTCTGAAACAGATAAGTTTTAACAACAAGATGATGCATCAACTACTCCCAGCTTCTGTCTGAGGTATTCAAAAGTTTCCCTGGGCAGTGGTTTGGTGAGAATATCAGTGACTTGTTCCTTAGAAGGAACATACTCCAATTTGACCTTTTGTTCCAACACTTGTTCCCGGAGAAAGTGATACTTGATCGGTATGTGCTTGGTCTTTGAATGCATGACTGGGTTCTTTGAAATGCTGATTGCACTTGTATTATCACATAATATGGAGATAGGCGGTGTACAAGTGATCTGAAAATCCTACAAGGTTTGCATCATCCAAAGGAGTTGAGTGCAGGAAGATGTAACAACCACATATTCCGCTTCAGCTGTAGATAAAGAAATCGAACTATGTTTCTTGCTGAACCAAGATACTAATATGGAACCCATAAAGAATGCACCACCACTTGTGCTCTTTCTGTCATCCACACTTCCAGCCCAATCTGCATCTGTATAAGCATGAAGAGTGAGATTTGTATCTCTAGGATACCATAAGCCATAGTTTTGAGTTCCTTGAAGATACTTGAAAATTCTCTTCACTGCCTAAAGATGGGTTTCCTTAGGATTTGCCTGAAATCTTCCAACTATTCCCACTGCATGCATGATGTCTGGTTGAGTGCCTGTCAAATAAAGAAGACTTCCAATCATGGATCTATAGGTTGGTTGATGCACTGCTGCTGATTCATCATTTGCACTGAGGCTGCATCCTGTAACCATAGGGGTACATACTGGTTTTTCATCTTCCATGCCATATTTCTTCAGGATCTACTTGAGATACTTGGTTTGAGACAAAAAGATACTACCTTCATTTTGTTGGATTTGCAATCCAAGAAAATATGTCAGTTCTCCAAGCAAGGACATTTCGAATTCTTTCTGCATCACCAAGGCAAAGCTTTTACTCATAGCTTCTTCATTGCTGCCAAAGATAATATCATCTACATACACAACAAGTATTAGCAATTTGTCATTTTCAATTTTCATATAAAGATTGCTATCTGCTGATCCTTTTGAAAAATCTTGTTGATGAAGATATTTGTCCAAACGGTAGTACCAAGCCCTTGGAGCCTGTTTAAGACCATATAGAGCCTTTTTTAGTCTGCATACAAGATTTGGATCATTCCCAAGAATGAAAGCATCTGGTTGCTCAATGTACACTTCTTCTTCTAAGTCTCCATTCAGAAAGGCTGTTTTCATGTCCATTTGAAATACTTTGAACTTCTGAAAGCTTGAGAGAGCAAGGAACATTCGGATGGCCTCAAGTCTAGCAACGAGAGCAAAATTTTCTTCAAAGTCTATTCCCTCTTGTTGAGCATACCCTTTACAAACAAGTCTGGCCTTGTTTCTAATCAGTTCCCCATTTTCATTCAACTTGTTTTTAAAGATCCATTTTGTCCCTATGACATTCTTATCTTTTGGTCTAGGAACGAACTCCCAAGTGTTATTCTTTTTGATCTGCTCAAGTTCTTCATCCATTGCCTTTACCCAACATTCATCTTTGCATGCCTCTTTTACATTTTGTGGTTCAGTGGAGGAGAGCAATGCCAAATAGCTTGAGGCTTCTGCAATTGTTCTTCTTGTTTGTATACCTGCCTATTTCTGCCCCAAAATTTGAGATTCTGGATGATTCTTATGAACGTACCTGGATGGAGTCTTCTCTTCTATCCTTATCTGTTCCTCTGGTGTCCCTTGAGGTTCTTCTTCATCATCAGTATGATTTGAAGGATGATCTTCATCCTCTTCTATATTTTCATAATTTACTTGCCTAGGAATGTTTCCTTCTTCATCAACCACTACATCAATGCTGTCAAAAATTCTTCCAAGTCTTTTATTGTAACACTTATATGCTTTTCTGTGGGGAGAATAGCCAAGGAGAATGCCTTCATCTGCTCTAGGTTCAAATTTTTCAAGATGTTCATCATTTTTCTTAATATAGCATTTGCTTCCAAAAATTTTGAAATGTTTTACCGAAGGAGTCTCACCATACCAGAGCTCATGAGGAGTTTGAGTGTTGTTCACCCAGACATTTGTTTTGTTGAGAATAACAATCGCATCAAATGCAGCTTCACCCCAGAAGGTTGCAGGAGTTCCAGACTCATCAAGCATAGCACGAGCCATTTGTTGAACCGTTCTGTTCATCCTTTCCACTACTCCATTTTGCTGAGGAGTCCTAGCTGTAGAGAATTACCTTCTTATTCCATGTTCTTCACAAAAATTGAAGAATTCATTTGAGGTAAACTCCCCACCTCTATCAAACCTGAGGCACTTAATTTTGTGATCTGATTAGTTTTCAACCAAGGCTTTGAAAGATTTGAATTTTTTTTAAGGCTTCGTCTTTGTGCTTCATAAGTCCTATCCAAACCATCCTGGAGAAGTCGTCAATGAATAATATAAAGTATTCTTCTCCTCGAGGTGACCTTTTCCTAGACAGACCACATACATCTGTATGGAATAGTTCAAGAGGCCTGCTATATGATCTTTCCTTCTCAGGGAAGTTAGTTCTAGTTTGCTTACCAAACTGACATGATTTGCATATTGTATTGTCTAGAATTCTGATGTTTGGAAGACCACGAACTGCCTGATATATGCATGCTTTCCTTATCTGCGAAAAGCTTAGATGCCCCAACCTTCGGTGCCATAACCAGTGTTCATCATTCTTGCTCAAATAGCATTGTTGTTGTCCTTCTTCAAATATGTATAAATTGTTTGGAGTTCTTATGCCTTTGATCACTGTTTTTCCTGTATCAAGATCACGAACACTACATCCATTTGATCAAAATATTACCTCAGTTCCTTGATCACACATCTGACTGACACTCAGTAGATTATGCTTCAACCCATCAACATACAAAACATTTCCAGCTTTGACTTTTTCTTTCAACTGAACAATGCTTTTTCCTTTTATGACTGCAGTGGTATCATTTCCAAAAGAAACTTTCTTTCCTTTTTCTAAAGCACTATATGATTGAATTTTTTCTTTATCACCTGTCATATGCTTCGAACATCCACTGTCGATGTACCATTGATTTTCCCGCCCTTCTGAATATAAAGCTATCCCACATCTTTCTGGTTGCGGTTCCTTCATTCTCCATGTTCTGGCACTTGAGATTTGTTCCTTCTGAGTTGTCTTCTGAAACCTGCTCCTACATTCAGAATCTTCATGACCGAATTTATTACAAATAGAACATTCAATTTCATTTTCAAGGGCGGAAAAGTTGTTATAGGTCCTTTTCGTGATTCTAGTCATACTTCTTTGTATTTGAGCTTCTCTGGTCATGATTGTTTTATAGGCAACACATTGAGCTGCTTTATGGCCAAAGTTATGGCAAGAGAAACATTGGCCATTGAAGAAACTCCTGCGATTATCAAATCTACTAGCCAAATGATTGTAGTTTCTATTGTCATCCATTCTTGAGAAAATTGAGAAGATTTTACCTGTGGCTAGTTGTAGCTTTTATTCATCCTTAAGGTGGATTGCCCCCGATTTACCTGGTAGTCTTTGTTTATTCTTGATGTAAATCGTCCCTGTTTTACTTGGTGATCTCCATTGGGCTTTTGCTCATTCCTCCTTGCTGCATCAAGATAACTTTTTGAGGTGGATGGTTTCTACACTTGAGATGCTTCTTCATTATATCCCAGACCTGTCTTGATTAGTGGGGAACGCTGCACATTGATAATCTCATCTAGAGTTTCAGATCCTTTAACAAATCTAAGATTAAGAGCTTTAGTTTTCTCAATCTCTTTTCTAAGTCCCACAATTTCACATTCCAATTTTTCATGATGTTTTTCCCTTTCAGCCAGTTGACATTGCAGAGAATCAATAATCACATTTTTCTCTTCTAAACAAATTTTGAGTTTAGAAATCTCTTCATAAGGACCTTCTTCATCTATAGCGTCCATGTAATCATCATCTTAAAAATCCATTAAAATTTTATAATTATTGCCTTGTTCATCTTCATCACTATTTGAAAGTCCATCACTATCTTCATGAGTGTAATAGCTTTTCTTATTTGCATTCTGTTTCTTGTTCCATCTAATAGGTTTCTTCCCCTTGTCAATCTTATCCTTATGAGGACATTTAGCAGCATAGTGACTGACTCTTCCACAAGAAAAGCATTCGAAAGGTAACTTACCTCGGAATCGTCCAGCACCTCGTTGAAGGTTTTTGACAAAATTTGATTCTTCTTATTCTTCTGACACGTGTCCTGACTCATAGTAATCTCCTTTACCTGAAGCCTTGCAGGCAGCTTCTCTCCTGTCTGATGGTCCTCCTTTCCTCATTTCATAAGCAGTCAGAATTCCGTGCAGCTGTGACATGGTAAGGTTTCGTAGATTCTCTTTTTCTTCTATTGCAGAAACTTTAGATTCAAACCTAGGGGACAAGGATCTTAGAACCTTTTCAACCACAACAACCTCTTTTATTTCTTCACCCAAATTTTTCATACAATTAACAATCTCATCTACACGAAGAAAACAGTTAGCCACACTTTCATCATTGTGCATTCTGAGATTTTCATATTGAATTTTGAGGGTTTGAAGATTTGCTCATTTTACCTATTCATCTCCTTCATAGCTCAGAACAATCTTGTCCCATATTTCTTTTTCAGATTTATACTGCATAACCTTCACGAATTTTGATTGAGATAGACATCCTAATAGAGTATTGACAACCTTTGCATTTGTTTCATATTTCTTCTTCTCAGCCGGATCTGTAGGAGTTGTTGATGGAAAAGTGTACCCTATATCTATGATATCGCAGACTTCTGTACCAAGAGATTGCAGATAGGCTGTGACTCTTACCTTCCAATAGACGAAGTTGGTCCCATCAAAAATTGGTGGCCTGATTGATGCTTCTCTCTCGTAGTTGCTCATGATGATGGATCTCCCTTCAAGCGATCAAGCTTCTTCAGAAGGACCGGCTCTGATACCAATTGTTGGAAATAATACTGAGAGGGGGGTGAATCAGTATTATCAAGTCAAATATTCCCTTTTTCAAATCCAGATAATATACGCTACTTCAGTTAATTAAATCCACGTATATACGCAACTATGTAGAAGGAAACCCGCGTATACAATGAAAACTTATAATTTACTTTATCTTTCAGATGTTGATTGTTAATCTGTGTATTAGAATTAACTAACCAGTAACTAGAAACAGTAAAATAGAGCAGAAGAAAATCACACACAAGAACACAAGATATAAGGTGGAAACCCAATGTGGGTGAAAACCACCTGCTACAATTCGTCTCTATCTTCTTTTAATTAGAAACTTCTTTTTACAATGTACTGGTGCAGTCCTTTACCAGTACACAGGCTGCAACCTGCAGAGAGCTACAACCCTCTCTCGTTCTCCAGCTTCTCCTAGAAGGGAGCTACAACCCCCTTAGCTCTTGCACTAGCCAAGATACTAGTACGTAGGTGCTGGCCTACAGAAGGCTACAACCTTCTCTTTCTTCCAGGGACCACGTTTCATAAATTTTCAGACTGGATCCATGAACATCAATCAATCATCAAGAATTTCTGCATCAAACAATCTCCTTTTCACCAATTAGAACTGAATCAAGTAATTAATTCTCTGACAGCTGTACCCAAAAACACTGTAACAATAATAACACACCAAATTCTGAACCCAGACCACTGCAGCAATAACAAGAAGCAGCTAGATCACAACTCAAAAGATATACGCTACTTCAATAACCTGAAACCTGTGTGCATACGCTTCTGAGTGTGGACCAACCCGTGCATACGCTATTTGTATTCACTAAACCAGCGCGTATACGCGCCTTCGCTTCACTGAACCTACATACAGATCTATAAAGGATAATTCACTCTTTCAAATATTCAGACAATAATTAACCCAGATTATCAGATTTATAGATCAAGCCTGCACCACATATAACACATCAAAATCATACAAAGATACTATCATTCAAGCCTTAAGATTATGACTCATCAGTAGAACTTATCCTTCTCTTTGTGCTAAGGTTCCTCCTTCATTTAGATCCAGATTTGTACCATAACCCCAATCACCAATATTTCAGATCTAGTACTTATTAGATATTCAGTTAATTCAGATTTTCCATTGCCAAGTGATCTCCTTCCTCTTTTATAGTCTTAGGCCTTTCACAATACCACGGTCCAAAACCATAATAACACAATACTATGGACCCAATACTTGGGATCACCACTTTTGACGAATACCATGGTCCAAAACCATAGGTTCAAATACCAAGGACTAATTACCACGGACCAAAGGTAAGTTCTCCAACATATACGCACTTTTCCTTGCGCGAAAGTGTGTGTATACGCATATGCGCCTTTGTAACGTCTAACCCGCGTGTATACGCACCTTAGTCTAGGTGAACCTGCGTATATGTATTTTCTTTCATTCTAAAAGCCTAAACTGAGATCTGTCACCAGAGAGAGTTGCCCTCAAGGACAACACCTGTGCCATAGCTCCAAACCTGTGCCATAATGCCAACAGGGGCCACAAGAGAGCTTAGTCATTTACCTAGCCCTGCAACGCCCATTGTTTCTCTACACCAAGAGAATTTCTCAGAGCTCACAGGTTTTGTTAATGCATCTGAAGTATTCTTCAAAGTGTCCACCTTTACCAGAAACACCTTTTTGTCTTCTATCATATCCCTCACAAAGTGATACTGAACATCAATGTGCTTTGTCTTTGAATGATATGCAGGGTTCTTTGCCAAGAAAATTTCACTTTGGATGTCATAGTCTATCCTTATAGCTCCCTGTACAAACCCCATACTTGAACACAATCTCTGCAACCAAACTGCTTCCTTGCTTGCATGAGTTGCTGCCATGTATTCTGCCTCTGTAGTTGGTAGTGCCACTACAGATTGTTTCTTACTCATCCAATTGACTGCACCTCCAAATAGGTTAAACTCATACCCACTTGTAGATCTTCTCTGATCCAGATCTCCAACCTAGTCTGCATCAACAAAGCCACAAATATCCAACACTCTGTCCAATGCTAGTCTTCCTTGGTAGCACAAACCATAATCATTAGTGCCACGCAAATACATGAAAACCCGCTTTATTGCTATTAAGTGCTCCTTCCTTGGTTTTGACATAAACATGCTCAATACTCCCTCTGCATGTGCAATGTCTAGTCTAGTATAGATCATTACATACATTAGGCTACCGATTGCACTTTCATATGGAACACAGGACACGTCTCTTTTCTTATGTCTTGGGACACTGTTCAGCAGATAAATTTGCACCTATAGGAATAGGAACCTTCACCGGTTTACTATCCTTCATATTAAACCTCTGCAATATTGTCTCGACATGCTTTCTCTGGTTTAACCAGAGCTTCCTCTTTATCCAATTTCTTTTTATTTCCATGCCTGAAATATAATTTGTAGCACCAAGATCTTTCATGTCAAACTTTGAGGACAAATGGGTCTTCAAATCCTGGATAATTTCTTTGTCATTTCCAACCAACAACATATTATCCACATACAAGACTAGATAAATAACACAATCACCAATTAATTTAAAATACACACATTGATCTTCTTTGCTTCTAGTGAAGCCAAGTCCCCGTATAAATGTATCAAATTTATGATACCACATCCTTGGTGACTGTTTTAACCCATATAGAGACTTCTTTAACTTTCATACCAGTTCTTTCTTACCCTTCATCGCAAAGCCTTTAGGTTGCTTCATGTAGATCTCCTCTTCCAAATCTTCGTGAAGAAATGTTGTCTTCACATCCATCTGTTCTACCTCAAAATCAAAAGCAGTAGCAATAGATAAAAGTAATCTAATAGAAGTTACTTTGGTAACAGGAGAAAAAATATCACCAAAATCAATTCCCGACCACTGGGAATAACCTTTTGCTTCCAACCGAGCTTTGTATTTCTCCACCTTTCCTTCTGCATTTGTCTTCTTCTTGAACACACATTTGCTGCCAATGGGTTTCCTTCCAGCCGACAACTCCACCAGATCCCAAGCCTCATTTTTGTACAAAGATGTTATTTCATCAACTATGGCTTCTTTCCAGAGTTTTCCATCCTCTAAATCTACTACTTCCTTCACAGTTCTGGGATCATCATCAGTAATAGATAAAGCAAAATTTGAAGAGAAAGCAGATAGATTATACCTTTATGGCTGCCTTCTTTCTCGAACTAATCTTCTCCCACCCAGAGTTTGTGGATCTTCATCTTCTGATTCCTTTGGTTGGACTTCATGTTTAATAACATATTTCACCTCTCTAAACACCACATCTCAGTTGTACACAACCTTCCTTGTTACTGGGTTCCAAAGCTTATAACCCTTTAAACCATCCTTATACCAAATAAAGATGCACTTTTCAGATTTACTATCCAACTTGGTTCATTTCTCCTTTGGAACATGTACATATGCATCACATCCAAATACCCTCAGATGTGAAAGAGAGGGTTTCTTACCAGTCCATACCTCTTGTGGAGTCTTGTCCTCCAATGCTGATGAAGGTGATCTGTTGACCAGGTAACATGCTATCTCCACCGCCTCTGCCCAGAATTCCTATCCTAACCCGGAACCATTAAGCATGCTTCATGCCCTTTCCATCAATGTATTTTTCATTCTTTTTGCAACTCCATTTTGCTGAGGTGTATATGGAGTAGTCTTCTGCTGTGCTATACCACACTTCTTACAAAATTATTCAAATTCCTTGTTGCAAAAATCTCCACCGTTATTTGTCCTCAACACCTTTATCTTCTTCTCTGTCTGGTTTTCCACCAGAGCTTTAAATTCTTTAAACCTGTCAAAGACTTTAGATTTCTTCTTAAGGAAATATATCCATGCATTCCTTGAGAAGTCATCTATAAATGATACATAGTACATAGACTTACCTGGTGATGGAACCTTCACAGGTCCAAACACGTCATTGTGCACAAGCTCTAATATCTGTTTTTCCCTCTTACCACCAGAGGGTAAACTCACCTGATTCTGATTCCCATATACATAATTTTCACAGAAATCAAAATCTAGAGAGCTATTACTCATACCTTCTACCATACCTTTACCATGAAGTATTCGAAGGCCCTTCTCTCCAATATGTCCAAGCATTTTATGCCATAACACGGTCTTCTCTCCAGAGACCACTATATTTTCTGCTCTACTTTCAGGAACCACAGAATTGTTGCACCCATCAACAACAGTGCTACCTTGCAGCTTGTACAGAGTTCAAATATGAACTCCCCACATCAATACCAATGCTCCCCGAACCATCTTACAAGTATCCTTCTCGAAAACTGTTTTTACACCTGCATAATCCAACTTGCTTACAGAAATCAAATTTCTGCCCAATTGAGGAATATGTAGAACACTTGGAAGTGTTCTAACCCTTCCACCTTGCAAATTCAACTTTACTTTTCCGCGACCAATGATTCTAGTCTTCCTATCATCACCTAAGAAGACATCACCACCATCGTATTTCTCATACTCGCAGAACCACTCTCTATGGGGAGTGAAGTGAAAGGATGCACCTGAGTCAATCAACCATGCCTCATGATCTACATGTGTACTTGAAGAAGCCAGGTACACATCCCCACCTTCATCTCAGGTGGTTTTCACCTCTGCAGAAGGAGCATCATCAGATCCCTTTCCTTTATCAGGAGCTTTAGATTTACGGTCCCTTTTGTAGTGCCCTTCCTTTCCGCATTTCCAAAAAACCACCGATACAGGTTTTCCCGGAGATTTAGATCTCCCTCTAGATTTAGATCTCCTACTTGATGACTTATTTTTGTTTCTGTTCTGGGACCGTCCTCATACATACAAGGCATCATCATTCTAGCTCTCCATATTTTTCCATCTCATCTCCTCTTTCAGCAAGGATGAGACTATTTCATCAAACTGCAAGGCAGTAGCATTGCTACCTATTGTAATAACCAGACTATCCAACCAAGCTGGTAGAGAACACAACAAACTAATGCACTTATCTTCTTCATCTAAAATTTTGATATCAATAGGCTACAACTGTCTTACCACAATATTAAATGCATTCAGTTGCTCTCTCATCAAGTCTCCATCTTTCATCCTCAGGTTATACAACTTTTTCCGTAGGAACAGTTTATTCACTAGAGACTTAGATTGGTACAAAGTCCCTAACTTGTCCCACAAAGCCTTCATCGTAGCTTCCCCTGATATATTCAGCAATACTGAATCTGAGACACACAATCATATTGTGCTCTTTGCCTTCCAATCCAACTTCTTCCATTCTTCATCAGACACTCCCATTGGTTTATAACTTAGATCTACTGCAATCCACTAATCTTTATCCACCAACAAATCCTCCATCTTGTGTTTCCACAACTCAAATCTTTGACCATTAAATTTCTTGATCTCTATCTTTCCACTGCTCGCCATCTTATTTCACTACTAGAATCGATCCCATAGATCTCCCACTGAATAAGGTCTACCACAGGCCTGAGTGAAACCTCTCAGCAAAAAAGACGTCCCTTTGAAGCCAAAAGAGCTTTGATACCAAATGTAGGTTTTAACCCCGTACAAAAATTAATTGCATACAAATTCTAAAACACAGAAAATAAACAATGCAAAAGCATAACACATAAAACACATATACACAAAGATTTTCCCCTGGATCCCAAAACTGAGACTACCAGCTTGATTTTTCATTATATTCCTTTCAATGTTACAATACATATTTATACATGCTAAAGCATGTAATACCATGGACCGAAAACCATCGCGTCCAAAACCATGGACCGAAAACCATCGCATCCAAAACCATGTGCGAAAAATCATGCACAAAACCATAGGTACATCCGCCCAACCTAATATAAGGTCCAAAAACAAACTTTTCTGGGGCGCTGCTCTGGACCCCATAGAGTGGGTTTACCTGCACCCCTAAAACCCCCTATGACTCCCCTCGCTATGGAATCGACACAACGAAGGGGGGGCTCTACCCTCCTTCTAACCCCGTGGGTTAACTACGTGAGCTAGTCATGGGAGATCTACGAGATCGATTCTTGTGTTGAAAGAAGATGGAAAATAATGGAAAGATAGAGATTGAGAAATTTAATGGTTAGAGTTTTGAGTTGTGGAAGCTCAAGATGGAGGATCTATTGGTGGACCAAGATCAATATATTGTTGTAGATCCTAGTTCGACACCAAAAATAATGTCAGCAGAAGACCAGGTGAATCTAGATTGAAAGGCAAAGAGCACAATACGATTTTTTCTATTAGATTCAGTATTGTTGAATGTGTCAGGGGAAGCTATGACAAAGTGTTTGTGGGACAAGTTAGGGAATTTGTATTAATCCAAGTCTCTGGTGAACATGTTCCTACAGAAAAAGTTGTATATCCTGAGGATGAAGGATGGAGACTTGGTGAAAAAGCATATGAATTCCTTTAATACTGTGGTAATCTAGTTGTTATCTATTGATATTAAAATTTTAGATGAAGATAAGTGCATCAATTTGTTGTGTTCTCTACTAGATTCATGGGATAGTCTGGTTGTTACAATAGGTAGCAATACAATTACCTTTAAGTTTGATGAAATATTCTCATCCTTATTATCTAAGGAGATGAGATGGAAAAATATGAAGAGCCAGAATGGAGATTCCTTGTCTGTGAGAGGATGGTCCTGTTAACATTCAGGTTGTTCCCTTTGACTCCTAAGGGAATACGGCCGAGGTAACCACTAACCAATATTTGGGTTACAGGTTCTAGCCTACCTGTAACCAGAGAGGGCTCTCTCTTTATGATTTAACTTTGTTTGTATAATATTTTAGGCTAGCTATGATGCTCAGGGTTTTGTTTTGAATTTGCTGGATGATGATTTCAGTCAGAACAGATATATTTTTGCAGGGTGATCTAGGCCATTGGGCATGGAGTCAATGATGTTTAATTGCTTGATATCTCTGCGTTGAAACAACAATGATGCTACAGAGCCAGATAAGTGTCTGAGGAACAATTCTTTAAATCTGTAATTGGATGGGATGGAATCAGAGCGTGAAAGGCAACTAAGAATCTTTCAGTAAGCTGATATGGGGAACAGTGGGAATATTACTTAGGAGCATTGAAGAATTCCTGTATAACATTCATATTTATAGAACTGATACAAACATGAGCAATTAAGAATTCATGTCCATGATTAATTCTGAAGAAAACATTTTCAACGACAGAGATTGAGCACAGGGTGTAATCAAACGTTTCCTGTACTATTCTTTTTCTCTATTGTTATATTGGTGAAACATGCATATGATTCAAACAAACGTAAGAAGATAAAACATAGTTTAAGAAAACTTATTGTTCCATTAGACAGCACAGGAATTCTATAACAACACGCAGAGCATCATTGAGACATCAAGCATTCAGGAGATAATGAGCTTTCCCAGCCTTTGGCATTAGATCATCTGAAAATATACAATATATTGTCTTAGAGAGAAAATCACCAACCCCAAATACGTTGCCAGGGGAGGTATATATACAAAATTTAGATCAGAAAATATCTAGTTGGTGAATTAATGGCTCATAAATACTGTGCTAACTCCTGGAGAATTGCAGTTGAGAGAATAAATGGTGTAATAACTGCTTAGTGTATTAGCTGTCCAAAACTGTCTGAGAATTTTGACTTTGTGACACATTGAGTCGGCTGGAGCCATATTGCCCAAAATCTGCGCATTTCCTTTAACTTGGCTTGCTGTCGTGGTGTTTACGCTGAGTCATCCTTTTTGGCCGCCTTGCATGCTGTCCTGATTCTGTTCTTTGACTTTGGCTGAGCTGAAGCTGACTATGACTGACCAACTGAGATTACTGAGGAAAAATTTACAGCATTGCCTGCCACCAATCTTCTTTGGGCAGTTGGTGTCTTCGTATTTTTACCAAGGTTTCATCTGCCTCTATATACCTATAAAAATTTGGTGGAACCTCAAATAAGTGATTAATCTCATGTTCAATGTAGAATAGATTTTCAAGCTTGTCATAGAGGCTCTGCCCTGTGGGAGGTCCTGCTTCTTCAGAAGTACTGGCGGATGCTGTGATCTGATTTTCAATAAAATTTGTCATCCTGGTAGCATATTGCTCATGGGGGAGCAGTCTTCCCGTGCTGGTCAATAGGCTGGGCAATCCCTTGTCTTGCAGTGCTCCCATTTTGAGCTTGTATTCATCCACCTCAGCCTGCATTTCATGACATTTCCTCTCTACAGCTTGTACAAAATTTTTGAGGGTCAGCACCTTTTTAGCTGTGAGGACAACATCTGTTTTGTTAATGATGTTCAGGGCTGCCAGCTCCTCCTTGGTCTGGTTATTAAGGAAATTTATCATCCTGTTGGCCTGCTTAGGCCTGTTCCCTAGTGCTGTTCTGGCTTTCTGGCTCTCAATTTCTGCTTGGCCAATTAATTCCATCTGTTCATGCACTGTTTTGATTGACTTCCATTGTCTGGTAAGGGAGTGGTCAATCTGGGCCCACAAAATCCTTTTTATTTCTGCCAGAGTAGTTTCAAGTTTCAGTTTTTTCTCTAAGGCCTTTATTTTGTCTTTGAGGGCCTTAATTTATCTGGTCTGCTCTGCTACAGTCATCTTTGATTTGTCATATTTAGCTTCCAGCTCTACCAATTTTTCCTTGGCTTACTTGATCTCGGTCGCCTGAAGCTCCAGCTCTTTGATAACTTTTGTCAATTCATCCATGTTTAAGCTGGACTCAGGAGTTGTTGTTGTTGCTGCTGCCTCTGTCGTTGCTGTAGTCATTGCTGTAGTCGTTGCAGGGGTTGCTGTTGCCTCTGTAGTTGTGGCAGTGGTTGAGGTAGTTTGAGGA
The DNA here is from genome assembly GCA_031772625.1 of Pinus tabuliformis. Lineage (NCBI taxonomy): Eukaryota > Viridiplantae > Streptophyta > Pinopsida > Pinales > Pinaceae > Pinus > Pinus tabuliformis. Next base: position 1,344,900,587 of record CM062807.1, on the reverse strand, counting down.
GGTTGGGAGGTTGGTTCTCCCTGTTTGTCTAGCAGTGCCCCTTCTAGCTCCTTCTCCAGATCAATAACTCTTTGATTCAGCTGCATTATTAGGTCCAACTGATCTTCAGACTCCTTTTCCTTTTGCAATTCTGCTGTTTGAAGGTGGTCAGTGGGAAGCAGTTTCAGTCTTTTCTTCAATGCAGTGATATCATCTTCTTTCTTTTTCATCAGGGCCCTCACACCCTTAGGATCCTTAGGATCATGTCCTAAGTCCACAATGATGTCCTCCAGTGTTTTGATCCTGTTGTCCTTGGCCGTGGAGGACATTCTCTCCAAATCTAGCTGAGTATTGGTGTTCTTCAGCGATTCTTTCAATTCATGGGCCATTGTGGCCCTGTCTACCAGTGTGGCATAGGCCATTTCCCCTGTTTGCTTATGCAGCTCTATCTGATCCATGGGGTGAATGTCTTTTGCTATGACTTCTAGCTTTGTTTTTACAAAATCTGCAGCTGAGTGAGGCTGCGGTACCTTGGGTTTGAAATGGCTAAGGATTATCTTTTCCTCTTGGATATCATATACTGACACCAACCTCTCTTGTTTAGTTGGTGTTTCTTTGAGGAATTGTTTGTATACCTCCACTCTCAACAACTCATTTTGTGCCTTTATCTCTTTGAAGGAAGCCTTGGTGCTGGAAGGTTTCTTGCTCTGCTGAGTGGAGGAGGACACCTCCATACCAAGCTGTACTCCTTGCTCTTGTTGAAAAGAGCTTGTGGCTGTTTGCTGACTGTCTCCTCTTTCTTTTCTTGGGCTCTCAAGGATTTCCTCTCTGATTTCTTCTATGACCGGAGAATCAACCCTTTGTCTTTTGGCTTCAGGTTGCTGGGAGGATCCACTAGCAGGTGTGGACTCTTCTCGGTCCCGTTTCTTGCCCTTTTCCTCATGTGCAGGGGTCTGCAAGGCAGGCACTGTTGGTGCCTCTATTTGTGGTGGAGGGGTTTGCTCTTGCTGCTGCCCAAGAGGCAGGCTTTTCTCTCACTACGTCTTCTTCAGCACCCATTGTTCCCTTGCCCTTTTCTGTGCCTGATGCTGATGTAGATGGCCCCTGGGTGACTGGTGCAGTTGTAGTAGTGGAGGTTCCTTCTCCAATTGGATGCGGCTGCTTGAAAATTACCTGCTGCAAAAATCTAAGTCAAGAGTCTTTTCCAAATCTTTGACATTTCTTTCCATTATTTCTTCTTGAGTTAGTTCCTCAATTAATGTATCTTGCAACCATTCTTGTTGGTTGGCATACTGCTCAATTTGCGGAATTTTACAGTGCTTATACCCTAGCAGCCTGTACTTGACTCTTCTAGCATTGATGAAGCCTTTAGGGTCATAAGGGAACCACCAGAAGCTTCTTGATAGCTTGTATTTATCTTTGAGAATTTGCTCAGCCTCTTGCCAACCCTCTTTCTTATTCATGATAAAGGGGCCTAGGTGGTCTTTGAACTTGAGATGGGCTTTCTTCTTGGCACTATGAAAGTGGGTGAGGTCAGAGTTAATATGTTGCCTATAGTACTCCAAGGCAAACAGTCTCATTGGTACATATCTTGGGAGCCTATATGGACAGAGCTCACAACCATAGATTCTGATGACTGTATGATTTTGGTACAAGTACCAATCACCTATTTTGTAGTTCTTGGACAGCTGCAGAGTTTTCTGGATTTCAAATGACAGTCTAGGAGGAGGGGATCTCATCAATAGGCAAGAGATCGTGTAGACAAATTGGTCAATAAATTCACAGTATGAATATGGTGAATCTTGGACTTGGTGGAAAACTGATGACCAGAAGATGACAGATCTCCTTTCTCCCCTAGAATCCAGCTTCTTGATAGGGCATTGAAAGGCCTCGGATTGATAATACATGAACAAGTGGTAGATATATGATGAATATTTGAACACACCCTCCCTGTCCACTTTCAAGAGTTGGTCATGTATTTTGTTGGCTATAAATTTAGCAAAGTTATATTTGTAGGCGGGAGGTTGGCCTGGGCTGTAAGCAGCTAATAACACCAGCACTGTCTCATCAACATGCTCACTGGTTTTATAGCCCAACACATAGGAAATCATGTCAACCAGGAGTTGCAAGAAAGGAGGTGGTTTTATAGCCCAACACATAGGAAATGGACATGCAAGAAAGGAGGTGGCCCTGTAGGCTGGTGGTCAGCTCTCATAAATGTCTTGGTGACCTTCTCAATGTCAACAGTGGAAAGTTTGGCACCTGCATCCAGTAGATAGTTCATGGAGAAGGGAAACAGCAGCTGAGTTTGCTTGAAGTTGAGCATTTGGTTGATGGAGTCAAGATTGATGTGGAAGAGTATGCTCCCAGATGGAGACTTGACTATTCTCTGAGTTGGATCATAATTCTCAGCACATAAGCGGATGATTTCTGGAAAAATGTTAACAGATGGGAGGAAATAGTAAGGCAGATTGGATTCCCATATCCCATACTTGTCATTGTTGCTCAAATAGTTGTCCCTCAATTTGAGGAAGGTCTGCAAATGGTTCCTGTCACCCACAAGGTGTTGGATGAGGTAATCTCTGTCAGCAAGAGGCATGGCCTCAAGCTCCTTGTTAGGTGGATTTATGGGAGCAACACTGAGAGCTGAGGGTGCAGCCATTGTATAGCCTTCAGGTGTTATCTTTAGAATGCAGTTTCTGAGTGTAACAATGTGAATATAATAGCTTGTAAGGCTTTTAGAAGTCAGGTGGCAGACTAAATGCAGATGAGGCCAGATATATCTTTAAAAAGGAGCAAATTGAATAAGTAGACTTGACTCTGATTTGCTCTGGTGAATTCACAGGAATTATGGGCAGTGAGGGCAAATTGGAGAGGGAAGCAGGATTATAGTATGGTGGAAAATATAGTATTTCAATCACACATTTGGAAAAAGGGAACAATGCCGGGCGAGCGTGAGAGTTTAGCTTGTGTTTAAGTCTAAAACAACTGTGCAATGTTGAAAAGTTGACAACAGGGTGCCTTAGATCTTTGAAGGTTACTCCTTAACAGGTGAACATTATCAATTTAGGAGTTCTTTAAGCAATTTAGTAGCAAATTCGCAGAGCATGGGAAGAACACAGCAAATGGGTTGGTTTGGCAAAATACTTGGATAAATTAGCTCCGAGGGCTGCCGGGTTGATCGACGGGCAAATAATGTCGTTGAATTTTGCAGGTGGCGACGTCCAACTTTTTTGAATTTCGAAATATGGAGGCAATTTGGCATGAACGAGCCGAACAACGCTCTCAACTTTGCAATGAAAATGACCAAAAATGGTCCATTTTTGCACTTTTAACGATAAATTTGGCGCATATGACTTTTTGGCACTTTTCCGCGATGACGTCAGCATGAAGTCATCAGTAGGCCCCGGGTACGGATGATGATGTGGGTGTTGAGTTGGATGCGAGCGTGGCGGGACACGGTGGAGGGATGCAGAGGTGGCAAGAAGGCGTGGAGAGCGACGTGGCGTGGTGGCGGGGGCCTTGGACATGATGTCACCGTGACATGGGGCTGACGCGACAGGGGTGGCGGATTGTGGGAGGGCGGTTTCTGGTTTCCCCGCATCGCCTTTGGGGAAAGGTGGTATTGGGGAGAGGGGCTCCGAACAACCCCAGTGGCCGTCACGTATCCTGCGTATGGGAGCAAAACCACCTGCTCCCCGGACGCTAAACCACGGCATATCCACCGCCTAGATTACCCGCCCACCTTTGGATTGGGGGCAGCGGGAGATCAACGGTTGGCGGTCGCTCCGACTTGGTGTGCATGTTTGTGGGGGGACCCACCCGATGATTTAAATAATATTTAAATGCTACGGGTTAAAAACTTTGGTTTTGGAGGGTTTAGTGGGTTTCAAATGGATAAGGGTTAATGCGACGAGGTCTAACAAATATTTAAACATTGGGTTTGACCGCGGGGGGTGGGTTTTCAAAGGTTTTTCGGGTGAATGGTGGGTAAGGGTTCAGTTATAGGCTATTAATCTAACCAGGGGTTAGATTAATTCCAAGGTTAGGGTTGACTAGAGTCCCAGATGGACTAATGTCTCCCATGAGAATACTACTTAGCTATAATGCTAAGGGGGGGGGGATATTTACATACTTTTTTGGGTTATTTGTATAAAATTCTATAATAGTAGGGAGAGGGGTAGCACTTAGGGAGCTATATAGTAAAATTAGAAATGAATATGGATTTGGGATGTGAAAGAGGAATAGAGAGCTAAGTTTAATGAATAAACTTAGATTTAGAAGCAGATGAGAGTGAATAATGATTTTACACAAGAAATGTGGCTTCTTTTCGGAGAAGGAGGTCGCAACTTGTCATGAAATTCACAAATGTGAAATGTAAGGAGAACTGTTTAGGCAGATCCTACAGTCCTCAAGGGGATGTTAGTAAGCAAACTTTTGAAGGGAATGAGGGAAGTTAGTGATGGTTTGGTAGTTGCCAACTAGGCCATTGCTCTTGCCTTTCTCCTATTGGTGAGATCATATATGATTTTTCATATATCATGTGCTTAGATCTTGTTTTCTTCAACCTTCAACTGCCTATGATGCCTAATATGCCTAACATTCTTTCTTCCTTTAGATGGGTGCACTTAGCCTTGCAAACCCTGATAATCCTCTTTTCCTTTTGTTGCCCTCCTATCTAAGTCTACCCTTATGTCTTGCAAGGGCCCAGATCAAGCAGTTGGGCTCCTTCCTTTCTCTATCCAACTAGCCATCTGCCAAGCTTGAACTGTTTGAGAAGGTACTTCCTCTCTAGTCTAGAACAGGCAATTTAAAACATGGTATGGCCCAGCTTGAACTGTTGGACCACCCATCAAGATAGCAGTGGCTTTTTAGCTTAGCCACTTTCATGGTCTTTATTTGGGGTTCATTTCATTTATTTTTTCTTTTGACCAGTTCATTTTCTTGCCTTTTGATTATTCTTTTAAGGCATACCCTCTTTACATTTTTTAACTGTCTGTTTCTTTCACAAAAATGGAACCTTAGTACCATGGAAGATCAACATTTTTGGCATTTCCACTGTCAATCATGAAAAATGAAAACCTATTGGTATAGGAGGCTAACAGTGGCTCCACTTGGAGATGGATTTTCTAGATGAAAAGCCAAGAACAGCAGGCCAGATTGCCTTATTTCTCCATTCTTGCTGTAGTATGAATTTTTCTGTTGTTGGAGACTATTGGCCCGGATCTTAGATACTTGTGTGAAGTACCCACTGAGCTGATTTGCTGTGAAATTACAGCTCTGTTTTTTACCTGTTTCTTTGAGTCTCCTCATCTCCTTGATAGTTCTCAAGTGTTTTTCCTTGCTTTCTAATGATAGGATCAAAACATATTCAAAAACAAATGGTGCAGTACCCTGATCTTTCTCAAAATCTGCTCGACTTGGTCCTTTATTCACTTGTTGTAAATGAAAATACTGGAAATACAAATATTTATGTACAATATATGACTGTGCAGTGTTTGATCAAAGGGGGTCAAAATAATGCTTGAGCATCCTCCCATTGACTGGGCCTTCCTCAGTGTTTGAGCCATCCAAACTCTTTAGAAAATAAGTGTTATTACCTTGTACAACATAAATGACATAAGGCCCTTTCCATAAGAAATCAAATTTACTATGTTTCCCTTTGTCCTCCCTCCTGGAATCCCATCTCAGCACTTTGTTTCCTAAAAAGAAGTCTTCAGCTTTGGTTCTTTTGTCAAATATTCTTTTGATCTTTTCTTGCAGTACTTAGGTTCTTTGATAGACTTCTTCTCTTGTTTGATGTAGGTGAATTGTCTGATTGATCCTTCTTTGAATATCATTGGGCTCAACTTGTATCTCTTGCAGTAACTTGATTACAAGAACACCTAAAGATGAAGGAAACCTTGCTTCCATTCCATAAACTAGTTCATATGGACTTATGCCAATGTATCTCTTGGTGGTCAATCTATCTGCCCACAGTGCATTCACTAACTTCTTATGCCAATTCTTTTTGTTTTCTTCCAAAACTTTCTTGATGATGTTGATGAGGCTTTTATTAGAAGACTCAGCTAGGCCATTACCTTGAGGATAGTAGGCAGTGGAATGACCTAAAGTCATATGATATTTGTGACAAAAGTTGATCATTTTTTTGGACTTGAAAGCGACAGCATTGTTTGTAATAATTTTATCTGGACAGCCAAACCTGGACAAGATGTTGGTTTCTAGGAATTGTATAATGATGGAGTCATTGGCCTGCCTACAAGGGATGGCCTCTATCCATTTGGTAAAATAGTCTGTAGTAGTCAGAATCCATCTATGCTGGCCAGAGGATGGAGGGTGAATTTCACCAATAAAGTCTAAACCCCATTGCTGGAACGGTCTCTCAGTTGAAACTGGTTTGAGTGGTAAAGGCAGCAGCTTTCTCTTGCCCCCAAAAATTTGGCATTTGTGACAAGACATTACAAATTTCTTTACATCAGTAAACAAGGAGGGCCAATAAAATCCAGCCCTTAGGATTTTATCAGCTGTGGATTTCCAGTATAAATGTCCTCCACAGTCACCTGCATGAAATTCTTTGAGAACATTGTCAGTCTCATCCATCGTTAAGCAATTGAGTAAGATCCCTTCATGATTTCTCCAAAACAAAACACTGTCAATAATACAAAATTTTGATGCTTTCATTTTCAAGAACCTTTTCTTAGTTCTGGACAACCCTGGAGGAGCTTGCAAGTTTAACAATACAAAACATATATCAGTATACCAGGGGGATTGCATAAAGGCTTGGTTGATCCGTGGAGTTGCCATCTCCTTTTCATTGTCCAGTTCGTTAATGTCAAGGGCTTGGAAATTGGTTTCAGCCATCAGCTTGGCCAGACCTTGTCCTTTTATCAGTTTGGTAGGCTTGATTTCCATGTCATACTCTAATATTTTGGCAATCCATTTACCCCTCCTACCTTCAATTCCTTCTTGGGTCAAAATGTCCTTCACCACTACATTTGGGACATAGGAAATGATGTGGGAGTACATGATATAGATTCTAAAGTCTTTGATTGCTTTTACCAACGCATAGGCTTGTTTTTCCATAATCTGATATTTCAAAGGGGCATCTCTAAGAGCTCTGCTAAAGAATGCAATAGGCTTTTCACAGCCTTGGTCATCTTTTTGTAGCAGAACAACAACAATTGTATGCTCAGATGCAAAAGAAAAAATGATGAAATCTTTATCAAATCTAGGGCTTGTTAGGACTGGTGTGTTTGTAAATGCTCTTTTAATATCCTCAAAGGCTTGTCTAGCTTCCATGGTCCATTTGACCTTGGAGTCCTTCTTCAGCATGTTGTTTAACAGTATTGTGAGCTCAGCCAAATTGGGAATGAACCTTCTCAAGAAGTTGATTTTTCCTAGAAAGCTTTGTAGTTCTTTGATGTTTCTTGGATGTGGTACTTGTAGGATAGCTTGAATTCTGTCTGGGTCAATCCTAATACCCTCTCTTGAGATTATATGCCCCAAGAGTTTACCTTCCTCCAGCCCAAACAGTGATTTCTCTGGGTTCAAAGATATGCCATATTTTCTACAAATTGTGAAAACCTGCCTCAAGTGTTCTAAGTGTTCTTGATCTGATTTTGAAAAGGCAGTAAGATCATCCAGGTAGACCACTAGAAAATCATGAATTTCCTTGGCGAAGGCTATATCCATTGCTCTTTGGAAGGTGGCCCCTGCATTCTTAAGCCCAAACGACATTTTGACATATTTGAAGGTTCCCCAAGGTGTTGTGAAGGCAGTTTTGTCTTGATCATCCAGGTGCACTAGAATCTGATTGAATCCTGAGAAACCATCTAATAATGAGATCCTAGAGGCTCCCACTACCCTTTGCAGGATATGATCCATTTTTGGTAAGGGGTAATGGTCTTTGAGAGAGACTTTGTTCAAATTTCTTAGGTCAACACACAGTCTGATTTCTCCTGTCTTTTTCCTAGTAGGCACTAGGTTTGAAATCCACTCTGAGAACCTGATTGGGGCAATGATTCCTGCCTCATACATACGTTTAACTTCTTTTTCAATGAGGGGGAGGAGGACCGGATTGACTCTCCTAAGCTTCTGTTTGAAAGGCTTTTGGTTTTCTTTTAAAGGTATAGTATGCTGGATGACTGAGGTATCATAAGATTTGAGGTCCTCATAGCTCCAGGCAAAGACATCTTGGAATTCTTTAAACAACTCAATGTATTTCAATTTCTGATTAGGTGGTAATGCTTTATATAATTTTATCATTTTGGGATTTTCTGTAGTTCCAATGTTACAATCTTCGATTTCAGCATTCAGTGGTTGCATTTTTGGTTTTCTTGAGATATCATTTGAATCAAACAGATCCTCCAAAGGGGTTAAACCTGTGGGCAGAAAATTATCTTTTAGCTCAATTACCTATGCTTCTGTTTCAGCCAGTTCATCTCCCTCTAGCTGTTTCAACTCCTGTATAGTTTTCTTGTTAAAGGTGGTAGGATGCAAAACTAGATTAGCTGTTTCAGCTGATATTTTCTGTGTAATTGTGCATGCCTGTGGTTGATCATTTCTAGTGCTAGTATCAATGTTCATGCTAGAAAATTCTTCCCTTAAAGTGAGGAAGTTATTTATTTGTGTATTACTCTCGAAGACTTGCCAATTCTTGATGTTATTCGGAACTACAGGTCTATGTTTGATTTCAGCTGTAAAAGTATGATTGGGTTTGAAAGGCAGCTTGCAAGTGCTGGCAAAGGTTGCCAAGCTATGAGCATGTAGATTGAGTTCTCTAGAAATTTTAGTCAATTGTGATTGTGAAAAGGTATCAAGTACCTGTATAGCTGCTCCCTTATATGCTCTCAACCTTAGATCATTTGTGATAAAGTTTCCTTTCATCTGTTGTATGACCAGATCTGAATCTCCTAAGATTGAAACTTTGGTTGCACCCAAATTTTTTATGAGTTTCAGACCTAACAAAAGGGCTTCATACTCAGCCATATTGTTTGTGCACCGAAAGTTTAGTCTGTATGCATGACCCTCAGCTTGGTCATTGTGCATATTATGGATCCAGACTCCTGCCCCAGTTCCTAACCTGTTTACAGAACCATAAAATTCTAAATACCATAATGTTTCATGATCAAGATTTGGATTGAGATCTTTAGCAAGTTGGATCATGGGCAGGTTGGTTTCTTGCAAGTCACTTGATACATCATGTTCCTTTGTTTTATCAGCTATACCCACAGTCCTTTGGTCTTTGGAAGCACATTGCTCATCTAACTCCTCTGTCTCTACTGCCATTAATAGTTGAGAATAAGCTTTGTTGCAGATGTCAGCATTGTAGAGAATAAATGAATCCATTTCAGAGTGTATTGAGTAGATTGGGAAGTTTTGGGGCTTCTCTTGACTGCTTACCACATATTTCATCAGTGTCTCGCGGTATAATCTCTTTGGCTGCCCAAAGACTGAAATGGTAGCATAGGACATGTCTAATTGTAAAGATCCTTGGAGTTTGGCCCCCCATGATCTGGACAAGAGCATGCCATACTTAGGGGGTATGTCAGCTACTACTACATCCATCAATATTGTCTTGGTTGGGTATTGGACCAGAGAAACACATAAGTCTTTAATCAATCCTAAGCACCTGACTTGGCTTGAATCAAATGAGAATAGATCTTTATAAGGTCTTGTGATGTCTAAGTCGAGTTTTTCCATTATAGATTTGGGCATTAAATTGTGTGAGGCCTCGGAATCAAACATTGCATTGTGTAGAACCTTATCATGGATGTTTAAACTGACATAGAAGGGTGGAACCCCTCCATTTTCTGTTTTTCCATTAACCTCAGGGCCAAACAATAACTCTGGTTGATCATCTAGGACATTCACCGCATCTTTATTGTCTGATACTTGGAGTGACTTGTTAATCTGCTATCTGTATACTTCATGTTTGGCTAATTCCGAAAGAGGGACTGATATCTTCAGCTTACTTATTTCTGTTTCCAAGTTAAAAGGCTTTTCTATTTGAATCTTGGCATTCAGTGCAACAGATTTTTCCCTTTCAGCTGGGTTGTCAGTGGTCTTTTGTTCATAGTTGGCTTGATTTTGAATGAAACTGGTACCATGTTTGTTTCCTGGGGGGGTATCTGCCCTTGCCTTTGAAGGATGGGGTGGAGCTGGCTGGTTTTCAGAGGGTTGTTGTTCTGAGATATCCTCCACGGTGACTTCTGTGGTATGTGGGTTTGAGCTGCCAACTGATTCTGGAAGAACAGTCTTGTCATTGGTCTTTTTTGGCTGCTTGCTGTCCCTTGGTTTAAGAGGTTCAGGTACATCTATAGTTCTAATCCTTAGTTTATACTGTTTATGTACCTCATAGACTGCTGCATCATAACCTTCTCTAAAATCAAACGATTCTCCTGACTTAATGTGAAATTGATTGTCATTATAAACTTCTTGATCTTCCTGTGTTAAAAAGACCTGATGTTCACTGTCTAAACCCATTAGGTTGATGTGAGGCTCCTCAGTTGGTTCATTAGATGTTGAAGCCTCAACATAATTTTCTTGGAAAGGAGGTCTAATGTGCTGATCAGGATCAGTCCTCCCAACATTAGGATTTTGATTTTTTCTAAAATTTGGGTTTCTAACATTGCTTGGTTGACCTTCCCATGATGATTTTCTTTCTATGGTTTCCACCCTGTCCCCAAGTTTGTCCATACCTTTGATAATTACATCCAGCTTTTGCTCAAATGATGAGGGTTCTTCCTTAAAAGTGGTTCTTCTTTCAGTTCTTGCCTGATTTCTCTTAGCAATCAGATTTGCCTCCACACTTACCGCTATGTTTTGCATGTCTGCCAGGGTTGCAGGGGCTCTTTCTCTTAATTGATATGCCATATCAGCATCAAACCCATCCGGAAATTTGATTAAGGCAAGATCAGGTGGAGGTCTAAGATTTTGGGGAATGGCGTTATAGACAGTGTTGAATCTGGTACAATAGTCTAAGACAGTTTCTTGTGGTCCTCTCCTTATGGTGTCATATTCAGATAAAATGTGTGGAGGATCCTTTTTCTTTTCCCATCTATTCAGGAAGGACTGATAAAGGGCACCCGAATCAGCTATGGAATTTGCAGCAAGTGCCCTGAACCATGTTCTTACTTCACCCGTTAAACTTTGGACAAAAATTTTCATTCTTACATCATCATCATCTATTTCATAGTTTTCAAAGTAATCTTGCATTTTGTTGGTATGCTGTAAGGCAGTGTATGTGTTGGTTCCATCAAAATAGGTGATCTTACTTTGGTAGTCCTGAGGCATAGCCCCAGGATTACCAGGTAGCTGAAGAGGAGCATAACGATTAGCCATATTTGTAAGGATAAAAGGGGCAACAGGTAAAAAGGGAACAACTGGAACAATGGGCATAACAATAGCAGTTTGTGTATTGGGTGGGGGTGTGGATAGTATGTTTTGGGAAGTGGATGAGGAAGAAGGGGAAGAATGGGTTATATGAAGGTGAACTGATGGTTTGGCAGGGGTTGGGATATAACTTTGCTGAACTGCCTCAGGGCTGGACTCAACAAATTCTTCTGGTTTCTTTTGGTTCCTGAGAGTCCTGGGAATCAAATTCGGATTATCGAAAACAGGTGGAGGATTTGGGTCAGGATTTGACCTGGTATGCCTAGTTCTCTTTTTAGGAGCCAGCTTCTGAACTTGTTTTTGGTATTTTTGAGAATATTTTTAGAATTGTTAAGGAACTGCTCAAGTTTTTGGAACCACTATCTAAAGCAGACAGCAGTTGAAAAATTTGTTCAGGTCCCCAGTGGAGTCGCCAATTATGTTAACACTCAGGTTGTTCCCTTTGACTCCTAAGGGAATATGGCCGAGGTAACCACTGACCAATATTTGGGTTACAGGTTCTAGCCTACCTGTAACCAGAGAGGGCTCTCTCTTTATGATTTAACTTTGTTTGTATAATATTTTAGGCTAGCTATGATGCTCAGGGTTTTGTTTTGAATTTGCTGGATGATGATTTCAGTCAGAACAGATATATTTTTGCAGGGTGATCTAGGCCATTGGGCATGGAGTCAGTGATGTTTAATTGCTTGATATGTCTGCGTTGAAACAACAGTGATGCTACAGAGCCAGATAAGTGTCTAAGGAACAATTCTTTAAATCTGTAATTGGATGGGATGGAATCAGAGCGTGAAAGGCAACTAAGGATCTTTCAGTAAGCTGATATGGGGAACAGTGGGAATATTACTTAGGAGCATTGAAGAATTCCTGTATAACATTCATATTTATAGAACTGATACAAACATGAGCAATTAAGAATTAATGTCCATGATTAATTCTGAAGAAAACATTTTCAACGACAGAGATTGAGCACAGGGTGTAATCAAACGTTTCCTGTACTATTCTTTTTCTCTATTGTTAGATTGGTGAAACATGCATATGATTCAAACAAACGTAAGAAGATAAAACATAGTTTAAGAAAACTTATTGTTCCATTAGACAACACAAGAATTCTGTAGCAGCACGCAGAGCATCATTGAGACATCAAGCATTCAGGAGATAATGAGCTTTCCCAGCCTTTGGTATTAGATCATCTGAAAATATACAATATATTGTCTTAGAGAGAAAATCACCAACCCCAAATACGTTGCCAGGGGAGGTATATATACAAAATTTGGATCAGCAAATATCTAGTTGGTGAATTAATGGCTCATAAATACTGTGCCAACTCCTGGAGAATTGCAGCTGAGAGAATAAATGGTGTAATAACTGCTTAGTGTATTAGTTGTCCAAAACTATCAGAGAATTTTGAATTTGTGACCCATTGAGTCGGCTGGAGCCATATTGCCCAAAATCTGTGCATTTCCTTTGACTTGGCTTGCTGTTGTGGTGTTTACGCTGAGTCATCCTTTTTGGCCGCCTTGCATGCTGTCCTGATTCTGTTCTTTGACTTTGGCTGAGCTGAAGCTGACTAGGACTGACCAACTGAGATTACTGAGGCAAAATTTGCGGCATTGCCTGCCACCAATCTTCTTTGGGCAATTGGTGTCTTCGTATTTTTACCAAGGTTTCATCTGCCTCTGTATACCTATAAAAATTTGGTGGAACCTCAAATAAGTGATTAATCTCATGTTCAATGTAGAATAGATTTTCAAGCTTGTCATAGAGGCTCTGCCCTATCGGAGGTCCTGCTTCTTCAGAAGTACTGGCGGATGCTGTGATCTGATTTTCAATAAAATTTGTCATCCTGGTAGCATATTGCTCACGGGGGAGCAGTCTTCCCGTGCTGGTCAGTAGGCTGGGCAATCCCTTGTCTTGCAGTGCTCCCATTTTGAGCTTGTATTCATCCACCTCAGCCTGCATTTCATGACATTTCCTATCTACAGTTCGTACAAAATTTCTGAGGGTCAGCACCTTTTTAGCTGTAAGGACAGCATCTGTTCTGTTGATGATGTTCAGGGCTGCCAGCTCCTCCTTGGTTTGGTTGTTAAGGAAATTTATCATCCTGTTGGCCTGCTTAAGCCTGTTACCTAGAGCTGTTCTGGCTTTCTGGCTCTCAATTTGTGCTTGGCCAATTAATTCCATCTGTTCATGCACTGTTTTGATTGACTTCCATTGTCTGGTAAGGGAGTGGTCAATTCGGGCCCACAAAATCCTTTTTATTTCTGCCAGAGTATTTTCAAGTTTCAGTTCTTTCTCTAAGGCCTTTATTTTGTCTTTGAGGGCCTTAATTTCTTTGGTCTGCTCTATTACAGTCATCTTTGATTTGTCATATTTAGCTTCCAGCTCTGCCAATTTTTCCTTGGCTTGCTTGATCTCGGTCGCCTGAAGCTCCAACTCTTTGATAACTTTTGTCAATTCATCCATGTTTAAGCTGGACTCAGGAGCTGTTGTTGTTGCTGCTACCTCTGTCGTTGCTGTAGTTGTTGCTGTAGTCGTTGCAGGGGTTGCTGCTGCCTCTGTAGTTGTGGCAGTGGTTGAGGTAGTTTGAGGAGGTTGGGAGGTTGGTTCTCCCTGTTTGTCTAGCAGTGCCCCTTCTAGCTCCTTCTCCAGATTAATAAATCTTTGATTCAGTTGCATTATTAGGTCCAACTGATCTTCAGACTCCTTTTCCTTTTGCAATTCTGCTTTTTGAGGTTGCTCAGTGGGAAGCAATTTCAGTCTTTTCTTCAATGCAGCGATATCATCTTCTTTCTTTTTCATCAGGGCCCTCACACCCTTAGGATCCTTAGGATCATGTCCTAAGTCCACAATGATGTCCTCCAGTGTTTTGATCCTGTTGTCCTTGGCCGTGGAGGACATTCTCTCCAAATCTAGCTGAGTATTGGTGTTCTTCAGCGATTCTTTCAATTCATGGGCCATTGTGGCCCTGTCTACCAGTGTGGCATAGACCATTTCCCCCGTTTTCTTATGCAGCTCTATCTGATCCATGGGGTGAATGTCTTTTGCCATGACTTCTAGCTTTGTTTTTACAAAATCTGCAGTTGAGTGAGGCTGTGGTACCTTGGGTTTGAAATGGCTGAGGATTATCTTTTCCTCTTGGATATCATATACTGACATCAACCTCTCTTGTTTAGTTGGTGTTGCTTTGAGGAATTGTTTGTATACCTCCACTCTCAACAACTCATTTTGTGCCTTTATCTCTTTGCAGGAAGCCTTGGTGCTGGAAGGTTTCTTGCTCTGCTGAGTGGAGGAGGACACCTCCATGCCAAGATGTACTCCTTGCTCTTGTTGAAAAGAGCTTGTGCTGACTGTCTCCTCTTTCTTTCCTTGGGCTCTCAAGGATTTCCTCACCGATTTCTTCTATGACCGGAGAATCAACCCTTTGTCTTTTGGCTTCAGGTTGCTGGGAGGATCCACTAGCAGGTGTGGACTCTTCTCGGTCCCGTTTCTTGCCCCTTTCCTCATGTGCAGGGGTCTGCAAGGCAGGCACTGTTGGTGCCTCTGTTTGTGGTGGAGGGGTTTGCTCTTGCTGCTGCCCAATTGAGGAGGCAGGCTTTTCTCTCACTACCTCTTCTTCAGCACCCATTATTCCCTTGCCCTTTTCTGTGCCTGATGCTGATGTAGATGGCCTCTGGGTGACTGGTGTAGTTGTAGTAGTGGAGGTTCCTTCTCCAATTGGATGCGGCTGCTTGAAAATTACCTGCTGCACAGAATCTAAGTCAAGAGTTTTTTCCAAATCTTTGACATTTCTTTCCATTATTTCTTCTTGAGTTAGTTCCTCAATTAATGTATCTTGCAACCATTCTTGTTGGTTGGCATACTTCTCAATTTGTGGAATTTTACAGTGCTTATACCCTAGCAGCCTGTACTTGACTCTTCTAGCACTGATGAAGCCTTCAGGGTCATAAGGGACCCACCAGAAGCTTCTTGATAGCTTGTATTTATCTTTGAGAATTTGATCAGCCTCTTGCCAACCCTCTTTCTTATTCGTGATAAAGGGGCCCAGGTGGTCTTTGAACTTGAGATGGGCTTTATTCTTAGCACTATGAAAGTGGGTGAGGTCAGAGTTAATAAGTTGCCTATAGTACTCCAAGGCAAACAGTCTCATTGGTACATATCTTGGGAGCCTATATGGACAAAGCTCACAACCATAGATTCTGATGACTGTATGATTTTGGTATAGGTACCAATCACCTATTTTATAGTTCTTGGACAGCTGCAGAGTTTTCTGGATTTCAAATGACAGTCTGGGAGGAGGGGATCTCATCAATGGGCAAGAGACCGGGTAGGCAAATTGGTCAATAAATTCACAGTATGAATATGGTGAATCTTGGACTTGGTGGAAAACTGATGACCAGAAGATGACAGATCTCCTTTCTCCCCTAGAATCCAACTTCTTGATAGGGCATTGAAAGGCCTCAGATTGATAATACATGAAAAAGTGGTAGATATATGATGAATATTTGAACACACCCTCCCTGTCCACTTTCAAGAGTTGGTCATGTATTTTGTTGGCTATAAATTTAGCAAAGTTATATTTGTAGGCGGGAGGTTGGCCTGGGCTGTAATCAGCTAATAACACTAGCACTGTCTCATCAACGTGCTCACTGGTTTTATAGCCCAACACATAGGAAATCATGTCAACCAGGAGTTGGCCTACATCAGTGAAATGGACATGTAAGAAAGGAGGTGGCCCTGTAGGTTTACGGTCAGCTCTCATAAATGTCTTGGTGACCTTCTCAATGTCAGCATTGGAAAGTTTGGCACCTGCATCCAATAGATAGTTCATGGAGAAGGGAAACAACAGTTGAGTTTGCTTGAAGTTGAGCATTTGGTTGATGGAGTCAGGATTGATGTGGAAGCGTATGCTCCCAGATGGAGACTTGACTGTTCTCTAAGTTGGATCATAATTCTCAGCACATAAGTGGATGATTTCTGGAAAAATGTTAACAGATGGGAGGAAATAGTAAGGCAGATTGGATTCCCATATCCCATACTTGTCATTTTTGCTCAAATATTTGTCCCTCAATTGGCGGAAGGTCTGTAAATGGTTCCTGTCACCCACAAGGTCTTGGATGAGGTAATATCTATCAGCAAGAGGCATGGCCTCAAGCTCCTTGTTAGGTGGATTTATGGAAGCAACACTGAGAGCTAAGGGTGCAGCCATTGTATAGCCTTCAGGTGTTATCTTTAGAATACAGTTTCTGAGTGTAACAGTGTGAATATAATAGCTTGTAAGGCTTTTAGAAGTTAGGTGGTAGACTGAATGCGGATGAGGCCAGATATATCTTTAAAAAGGAGCAACTTGGATAAGTAGACTTGACTCTGATTTGATCTGGTGAATTCACAGGAATTATGGGCAGTGAAGGAAAATTGGAGAGGGAAGCAGGATTATAGTCTAGTGGAAAATATAGTCTTTCAATCACACATTCGGCAAAAGGGAACAATGCCAGGCGAGCGTGAGAGTTTAGCTTGTGTTTAAGTCTAAGACAACTGTGCAATGTTGAAAAGTTGACAACATGGTGCCTTAGATCTTTGAAGGTTACTCCTTAACAGGTGAACATTATCAATTTAGGATTTCTTTAGGTAATTTAGTAGCAAATTCGTAGAGCATGGGAAGAACACGGCAAATGGGTTGGTTTGGCAAAATACCTGGATAAATTAGCTCCGAGGGCTGCCGGGTTGATCGACGGTGTTATCACTAAAAATTCTAATGCCAAAATTTCTCAGACTAGCTTGAAGACAGTTTCGCAGCGCAACATCTTCTAGGTGATTTCGTAGCGCATAATCCATATTTTGCACTGGATGCGCTACGAAATTGGGGATTTGTTCGAATCCATAGCAACTGTCATGCAAAATAGCTCTGGGGTGGATGCATTTTACAGGTGGCATGTTCTCAAGCTCTTACATGTATGCTTGTCATCAGTTCTGAATTTGAAGGGAAGTATTACAGGTGAAGGAGTGTTTTGAGTGGGATGGTAACTTTTATGCTTTGCATCCACCATCGTTGCCAAGCAGAGACAAAGGAAAAGTCTGAGGTATTGCAGCTGCAAAACAACCTAATCCCCAAAGGTGCAGATATAACAAGATACAGGGACTACATTAAAGATCTTGGTAAGAATGAAAGGGTTGAAGTGATTGCACTGCCGAGTTCCTTAGTGCAGCGTTCTGTTTTTCAAGATGCACTAGATTTGTTGGTTTCTTTAGATGCTCTGAAGGCACCATCTCATCATAGGGGAAAGTGTGAACCAACATTCTATGGCAATTTGCTTGGGAGTCTTCCCCTTTCTTTGGAGGCATCAATGCTTGTCATTAAGTCTGGTCAGTGTGGGTTTCTTAGAGAGGGTGCAATAATTGGTTTATTGATGGATGCATGACCAATGCCTATCATACAGCCATTTGGGCAGCAATCTTTGTTCAATAAATATGTGGACAGCTATTATAATGATGCTAATGGATCTGTTGGTTCTTCATATCATACAAAGACTCTTATGGCAAATTTTTGTGCAATTCTGTTTTGGCAACGGATTTTGAAGGACGAGCATCGATTGCAACGACTCATTCAAGTGGCTGGCAATGAGATCTTCACAACTCAGACACATGATTTTGCTTCAATTTCTCCTAGGCTTGAGTAGGAGTGGTCTTCTTTCCACCATTTGGTGCCATCATCACTTCGTGCTATTGCTGAGACATGCCCAAGTTTCTCTGCATTTTGGAAGGTTCACCATTGTATTACAATGATTATGATTTCAAGCACACATGCTTTCTCTCTCCAAGACAACGTGAAGCAAACTTGAGTTTTGACCGTTGGCACTGAACTATCAGATGATATTGTAACAAATGTTTGCATTCAGGCTTCATGTGTTGACTCAAGGTCCTGTCATCATGATATTGAAACAAGGCAAATAAGGCATATTTCTCTGTTTTAAGTTGTCAACTTCCAGGAGGTATTTGGAGCAGCTGAAATAATATTTTCGAAAATTGAAAGAGGTTTTTATTCATAACATATGAAACTAGAAAAACCTCTTTCAGTTTCTTCAAATTGATTATGAGCTGGGAGAAACAAGTGACTAACGTTGCGCTACGAAACTGCTGTAGATGCAGTTTTTAATTTCCTGTTTTATACATAGTCTTCAAGGATCGATTCTGGGCAGCTGGAGTAAGGTTTCAAAAAACTAAAAGAGGTTTTTGTTCAGCACGGATTGGTTCACAAAAGCCTCCTTCAGTTTTTTCAAATACATTTTCTGTGAGAAGTTATGAGCTCTGTCCCAAGAGCTATTTTCAGGCAGAACAACAGTTTCGTAGCTGTAAGGAAAGGTAGCAAAAGCTTTGCTAGTCAGGTAGATGCAGTGGATGAGGTGTACACCTGGACGGTTTCAGCCATCAAACAAGCCAAACATGTCAAAAAGATGAACATAACCCTGAGAGCTAGAAACAAAGGCTTTGAAGAAAGAGGTTAGCAGTTTGAAGAAGAAACTAGGTAAACTAGCTGATTAATCCAAGGGGAAATTTGCTTTTCAAGTTTTGATAAATTTTGGCTGTCATCATTTTGAAACTTTTTGGAGCCTTTACACCTGTACAAAATAGCTGAAGAGATCACGGAGTTAAGTCATCAGTGCTTTAAAACTCATATGCTTTGTTTTGATTACCTACAGTAGTTTCGTAGCGCGCTACGAAACTGCTGTAGATGACTGTTTATGTGAAAAAATGAAATTGATGCTGAGGTCAGCAAATCTTAAAGGGATGAATCGAGGCCAGCATGGAGATTATACAAAGCTATTCAGATATTCAAAAGGTGACAGGTGTGAGTATTTAAGGAAAAGGTGAAATTTTTGTCTTTTGTTAAAGTCTTCCTAAAGTCACTTTATGACCGAATTATTAGGGTTTTGGTTATAGTCTTCGGTGATTTGGTTTGAACACATGTTCAGCTCAGAAGGCTTCCATCTCATTGAATAAGTATGATGATATGCGTTGTTTGGGAAGAATTAAAGAGCAGGGGACATGTGATTAAAGTGATGAAGAATAATGGGAGACAGAGACCGTAAAAATAGAGCACTTCTCTTGGTTAATTAAATGAGCCATCTACGCAACTAGAATCCAAAGCTAGCTCGTGCAGTATATTCTCCTTCAAGATACCTCAACCAAAATAGAAAGAGGACATGTGGCAACATTCACAAAGGAATCAAGCATACGAGGAGAATGGAATTAGTGTTTTAGTTTGATTAGGATTTTGTGTAATTACAGCTCAGCACTTTGTAATTAATGAATTAGTTAAATAGCGTGTAGGAGTAGTTCATAGGCTTCGAGCTCATTCTAGAGAGAGAAGAATAGATTCCTATAAAGGGATCAGATTAGGATGGAGAAAAGGTTGGACATTTTATACAAAAACAGAGTTATTTGGGCCAATGTAAAGACTTGTTACAGTAATAGTAAAACAGTGGTTGTTTCTTCTCAAGATTCTCAATGGATTATTTTGTTCAAATATGATGGTGGTGTTTTCTCTTATATGTTCTTTTACAGCCTTATTATAACATAATCACTCAGAATTCATTTCTAATGCTCTGACTTCCTATATGTTTGGCAAGCTGTGGTTTGTGTGAGATATATTTGAGCATCTAATGCAAAGAGCCTTGACTTCCATGAAATGATTGTGCTTTTGTTTATTAAATGTGTAAGACTCCATAGCCCAATGAAGACCAATTTGATATGTGTTCAACCAGCTGTTGTTTTCATGAATGAGTGAAGAGTTAGCCATCTTTTGTTGTGATTGATTTCTATTAAAAGTCTGTGAGAGAGCCCTCTCTGACTAGGAAGGCTAATTCCTAGTCTAAAGTTTGGTTGAAAGAGTTACATAAAATCTTACTTGGTTGCAGCCCTTAGTAGTGATTTTGTGATAACATTTTGGTGCGTCTGCCGGGAGTCTGATGATTACTTATTCCCGAAATTTGAAGATTGAATTTCTGAAGGTAGCAGGAGTTCAAAGAAGGTTTTCAAGGCTGCAAAACTACCTTGGTGACTCCATTGTTGAAGAATTCAAGGTTTATACATTCATGGTGATTCCACTGGAGTTATGAAAGACCCAGAAGCTGCCATTCTTTGTTCAAGGTATGCATGCATAGATTTCTCAGGAATTCATGGTTTCCCAAATCATTTTCCCAAGGATGCATATTTTCTAAGGAATGGTCCAAAATTCAATGGAGAAGACTTGAGTTTAACGTTGGAGCATATCTCAGATTTCTGTCATTTTGCTGAGCTTATTAGAGTTAAACATGAGGATGTTTGCATAAGGTTATTTTATGATTCACTTCAAGGGAAGTGCAAACAGTGGGTTGAATGCTTTCCTGCCAAGTCCATTAAGTCATTTCAAGACCTTTGGCTCATGTTCTTGGAGGAATGGATAGATAGGTCAGAGGTGGTGGTAAACTCTCCTTCAGTTGAGGGTTTCAAACAATGGAATGATGATCATAGTAAAGAAGAAACAGATGAATCTTTTTCTTTGTCCTTATCCTCATATCTAAAATCCTTTGACTGCAAGGCAGAGGATAAGATGAAATTTTTTGATGAATTTGCCAAAGACATTGAGAAAGAAATTGAAGGTTTAGAAGAACAAATTCAGGCATATAATTTTCATGATCATGATCATTATTGTCAGCAGCTTTCTATGGCAGAACATAAGGAGAGAGTATTGTTTCCTTTCTCTTTTACACTTGAGGAAATGCACACTGCTGTTGAAGGTCAGCTTGCACAGCCGGAAGGTTGCAAGAAGAATCAAGCTGTTCATGTGTTCTGGGATCCTATAGCTGATTACATGGAAGAGTTTTACTCTCCAGTGCTTCAGTTTACTTATAAAGATCAGAGACAATTTCAGTGGCAGCGGTCATCACACTGTCAGATTGGCTCTGAACTCCGATGCAGCCAAAGGACTCAAATGTCAGATAAGGTAAATGATTGGCTACATTGGAAATTTCATATTGATTGAGCTGAAGGAAGTTTGAATTGTTAGGGTAGGTAGGTAGGTAAACGCAAATAAGCTCAAGGTCAACTGAGCATTTTTCAGTAGATGTAGTTTTCTTTCTCCTCCAATCATGCTTGTCAAGCAAGTTTCTGTTTGTCATAAATGGATAAGGCACTGAAACTACAGGTTCTTAGTGTACCACAAGGGCACACTATCCCAAGTGGAGCCACTGTTATCACTAAAAATTCTAATGCCAAAATTTCTCAGACTAGCTTGAAGACAGTTTCGCAGCGCAACATCTTCTAGGTGATTTCGTAGCGCATAATCCATATTTTGCACTGGCTGCGCTACGAAATTGGGGATTTGTTCGAATCCATAGCAACTGTCATGCAAAATATCTCTGGGGTGGATGCATTTTACAGGTGGCATGTTCTCAAGCTCTTACATGTATGCTTGTCATCAGTTCTGAATCTGAAGGGAAGTATTACAGGTGAAGGAGTGTTTTGAGTGGGATGGTAACTTTTATGCTTTGCATCCACCACTATTGCCAAGCAGAGACAAAGGAAAAGTCTGAGGTATTGCAGCTGCAAAACAACCTAATCCCCAAAGGTGCAGATATAACAAGATACAGGGACTACATTAAAGATCTTGGTAAGAATGAAAGGGTTGAAGTGATTGCACTGCCGAGTTCCTTAGTGCAGCGTTCTGTTTTTCAAGATGCACTAGATTTGTTGGTTTCTTTAGATGCTCTGAAGGCACCATCTCATCATAGGGGAAAGTGTGAACCAACATTCTATGGCAATTTGCTTGGGAGTCTTCCCCTTTCTTTGGAGGCATCAATGCTTGTCATTAAGTCTGGTCAGTGTGGGTTTCTTAGAGAGGGTGCAATAATTGGTTTATTGATGGATGCATGACCAATGCCTATCATGCAGCCATTTGGGCAGCAATCTTTGTTCAATAAATATGTGGACAGCTATTATAATGATGCTAATGGATCTTTTGGTTCTTCATATCATACAAAGACTCTTATGGCAAATTTTTGTGCAATTCTGTTTTGGCAACGGATTTTGAAGGACGAGCATCGATTGCAACGACTCATTCAAGTGGCTGGCAATGAGATCTTCACAACTCAGACACATGATTTTGCTTCAATTTCTCCTAGGCTTGAGTAGGAGTGGTCTTCTTTCCACCATTTGGTGCCATCATCACTTCGTGCTATTGCTGAGACATGCCCAAGTTTCTCTGCATTTTGGAAGGTTCACCATTGTATTACAATGATTATGATTTCAAGCACACATGCTTTCTCTCTCCAAGACAACGTGAAGCAAACTTGAGTTTTGACTGTTGGCACTGAACTAGCAGATGATATTGTAACAAATGTTTGCATTCAGGCTTCATGTGTTGACTCAAGGTCCTGTCATCATGATATTGAAACAAGGCAAATAAGGCATATTTCTCTGTTTTAAGTTGTCAACTTCCAGGAGGTATTTGGAGCAGCTGAAATAATATTTTCGAAAATTGAAAGAGGTTTTTATTCCTAACATACTG
Organism: Pinus tabuliformis; assembly: GCA_031772625.1. Taxonomy (NCBI): domain Eukaryota; kingdom Viridiplantae; phylum Streptophyta; class Pinopsida; order Pinales; family Pinaceae; genus Pinus; species Pinus tabuliformis. The sequence goes on along the minus strand of CM062807.1, from coordinate 1,344,877,672 downwards.
AACTAGAAAAACCTCTTTCAGTTTCTTCAAATTGATTATGAGCTGGGAGAAACAAGTGACTAACGTTGCGCTACGAAACTGCTGTAGATGGAGTTTTATATTTCCTGTTTTATACATAGTCTTGAAGGATCGATTCTGGGCAGCTGGAGTAAGTTTTCAAAAAACTAAAAGAGGTTTTTGTTCAGCACGGATTGGTTCACAAAAGACTCCTTCAGTTTTTCCAAATACGTTTTCTGTGAGAAGTTATGAGCTCTGTCCCAAGAGCTATTTTCAGGCAGAACAACAGTTTCGTAGCTGTAAGGAAAGGTAGCAAAAGCTTTGCTAGTCAGGTAGATGCAGTGGATGAGGTGTACACCTGGACGGTTTCAGCCATCAAACAAGCCAAACATGTCAGAAAGATGAACATAACCCTGAGAGCTAGAAACAAAGGCTTTGAAGAAAGAGGTTAGCAGTTTGAAGAAGAAACTAGGTAAACTAGCTGATTAATCCAAGGGGAAATTTGCTTTTCAAGTTTTGATAAATTTTGGCTGTCATCATTTTGAAACTTTTTGGAGCCTTTACACCTGTACAAAATAGCTGAAGAGATCACGGAGTTAAGTCATCAGTGCTTTAAAACTCATATGCTTTGTTTTGATTACCTACAGCAGTTTCGTAGCGCGCTACGAAACTGCTGTAGATGACTGTTTATGTGAAAAAATGAAATTGATGCTGAGGTCAGCAAATCTTAAAGGGATGAATCGAGGCCAGCATGGAGATTATACAAAGCTATTCAGATATTCAAAAGGTGACAGGTGTGAGTATTTAAGGAAAAGGTGAAATTTTTGTCTTTTGTTAAAGTCTTCCTAAAGTCACTTTATGACCGAATTATTAGGGTTTTGGTTATAGTCTTCGGTGATTTGGTTTGAACACATGTTCAGCTCAGAAGGCTTCCATCTCATTGAATAAGTATGATGATATGCATTGTTTGGGAAGAATTAAAGAGCAGGGGACATGTGATTAAAGTGATGAAGAATAATGGGAGACAGAGACCGTAAAAATAGAGCACTTCTCTTGGTTAATTAAATGAGCCATCTACGCAACTAGAATCCAAAGCTAGCTCGTGCAGTATATTCTCCTTCAAGATACCTCAACCAAAACAGAAAGAGGACATGTGGCAGCATTCACAAAGGAATCAAGCATACGAGGAGAATGGAATTAGTGTTTTAGTTTGATTAGGATTTTGTGTAATTACAGCTCAGCACTTTGTAATTAATGAATTAGTTAAATAGCGTGTAGGAGTAGTTCATAGGCTTCGAGCTCATTCTAGAGAGAGAAGAATAGATTCCTATAAAGGGATCAGATTAGGATGGAGAAAAGGTTGGACATTTTATACAAAAACAGAGTTATTTGGGCCAATGTAAAGACTTGTTACAGTAATAGTAAAACAGTGGTTGTTTCTTCTCAAGATTCTCAATGGATTATTTTGTTCAAATATGATGGTGGTGTTTTCTCTTATATGTTCTTTTACAGCCTTGTTATAACATAATCACTCAAAATTCATTTCTAATGCTCTGACTTCCTGTATGTTTGGCAAGCTGTGGTTTGTGTGAGATATATTTGAGCATCTAATGCAAAGAGCCTTGACTTCCATGAAATGATTGTGCTTTTGTTTATTAAATGTGTAAGACTCCATAGCCCAATGAAGACCAATTTGATATGTGTTCAACCAGCTGTTGTTTTCATGAATGAGTGAAGAGTTAGCCATCTTTTGTTGTGATTGATTTCTATTAAAAGTCTGTGAGAGAGCCCTCTCTGACTAGGAAGGCTAATTCCTAGTCTAAAGTTTGGTTGAAAGAGTTACATAAAATCTTACTTGGTTGCAGCCCTTAGTAGTGATTTTGTGATAACAGACGGGCGAATAATGTCGTTGAATTTTGCAGGTGGCGGCGTCCAACTTGTTTGAATTTCGAAATATGGAGACAATTTGGCATGAACGAGCCGAACAACGCTCTCAACTTTGCAATGAAAATGACCAAAAATGGTCCATTTTTGCACTTTTAACGATAAATTTGGCGCATATGACTTTTTGGCGCTTTTCCGCGATGACGTCAGCATGACATCATCAGTGGGCCCCGGGTACGGATGATGACGTGGGTGCTGAGTTGGATGCCAGCATGGTGGGACACGGTGGAGGGATGCGGAGGTGGCAAGAAGGCGTGGAGGGCGACGTGGCGCGGTGGCGGGGGCCTTGGACATGACGTCACCGTGACATGGGGCTGACGCGACGGGGGTGGCGGATTGTGGGAGGGCGGTTTCCGGTTTCCCCGCACTGCCTTTGGGGAAAGGTGGTATTGGGGAGAGGGGCTCCGAACAACCCCAGTGGCCGCCGCGTGTCCTGCGTACGGGAGCAAAACCACTCGCTCCCCAGACGCTAAACCATGGCATATCCACCGCCCAGATTACCGGCCACCTTTGGATTGGGGGCAGCGGGAGATCAACGGTTGGCGGTCGCTCCGACTTGGTGTGCATGTTTGCGGGGGGACCCGCCCGATGATTTAAATAATATTTAAATGCTACGGGTTAAAAACTTTGGTTTTGGAGGGTTTAGTGGGTTTCAAATGGATAAGGGTTAATGCGACGGGGTCTAACAAATATTTAAACATTGGGTTTGACCGCGGGGGGTGGGTTTTCAAAGGTTTTTCGGGTGAATGGTGGGTAAGGGTTGAGTTATAGGCTATTAATCTAACCAGGGGTTAGATTAATTCCAAGGTTAGGGTTGACTAGAGTCCCAGATGGACTAATGTCTCCCATTAGAATACTACTTAGCTATAATGCTAAGGGGGTGGGGATATTTACATACTTTTTTGGTTTATTTGTATAAAATGCTATAATAGTAGGGAGAGGGGTAGCACTTAGGGAGCTATATAGTAAAATTAGAAATTAATATGGATTTGGGATTTGAAAGAGGAATAGAGAGCTAAGTTTAATGAATAAACTTAGATTTAGAAGCAGATTAGAGTGAAGAATGATTTTACACAAGAAATGTGGCTTCTTTTCGGAGAAGGAGGTCGCAACTTGACATGAAATTCACAATTGTGAAATGTAAGGAGAACTGTTTAGGCAGATCCTACAGTCCTCAAGGGGATGTTAGTAAGCAAACTTTTGAAGGGAATGAGGGAAGTTAGTGATGGTTTGGTAGTTGCCAACTAGGCCATTGCTCTTGCCTTTCTCCTATTGGTGAGATCAGATATGATTTTTCATATATCATGTGCTTAGATCTTGTTTTCTGCAACCTTCAACTGCCTACCCTGCCTAATATGCCTAACATTCTTTCTTCCTTTAGATGGGTGCACTTAGCCTTGCAAACCCTGATAATCCTCTTTTCCTTTTGCTGCCCTCCTATCTAAGTCTACCCTTATGTCTTGCAAGGGCCCAGATTAAGCAGTTGGGCTCCTTCCTTTCTCTATCCAACTAGCCATCTGCCAAGCTTGAACTGTTTGAGCAGGTACTTCCTCTCTAGTCTAGAACAGGAAATTTAAAACATGGTATGGCCCAACTTGAACTGTTGGACCACCCATCAAGATAGCAGTGGCTTTTTAGCTTAGCCACTTTCATGGTCTTTATTTGGGGTTCATTTCATTTATTTTTTCTTTTGACCAGTTCATTTTCTTGCCTTTTGATTATTCTTTTAAGGCATACCCTCTTTACATTTTTTAACTGTCTGTTTCTTTCACAAAAATGGAACCTTAGTACCATGGAAGATGAACATTTTTGGCATTTCCAATGTCAATCATGAAAAATGAAAACCTATTGGTATAGGAGGCTAACAGGTCCCATAAAAGAAATAAAAATAAGTCCTCAAGTGGGAGATCTAAATCTCTAGGGAAAGTTGTAAAGCCTGTATGCTATAAATGTAGAAAAGAAGCGCACTACAAAAAGGACTATAGATCTAAAGCTCCAGAGAAAATAAGGGATATGATGATGCTCCTTCTACAGATGCCAAAACCACCTTTGATGAAGGTGGGGATGTGTATTTTGATTTTTCTTCAAGTACACAGGTAGATCATGAGGCATGGTTGATTGACTCAAGTGCATCTTTTCACTTCATGCCTCATAGGGAGTGGTTTTCCCAGTACAAGAAGTATGATGGTGGTGATGTCTTTCTAGGGGATGATAGGAAGGCCATAATCATTATATGCGGAAAAATCAAGCTAAAGTTTCAAGGTGGGAGGATTAGGACACTTCCTAGTGTTCTACATATTCCTGCATTGGTCAGAAATATGAGTTCTATAAGAAAGATGGTTAATGCAGGTGTAAAAAAAATGTTTGAGAAAGATACCTGCAAGATCATTCAGGTAGCACTGGTATTGATGTAGGGAGTTTGGATTGGAAATTTTTACAAGCTTCTGGGTAGAACTGTTATTGATGGGTGCAATAGTTTTGTGGTTCCTGAAAGTGGAGCATAAAATCTAGTGGTATCTAACGAAAAGACCATGGTATGGCATGAAAAGATTGGACATATTGGAGAGAATTTCCTTCAAATACTACATGGTAATGGTATGATAGAAGGTATGTCTAATTGATCTTTGGATTTAAATTTCCGTGAACATTTTATATATGGGAAGCAAAATTGGGTGAGTTTCCCCTCAGATGCTAAGAGGGTGAAAGGGATATTAGAGCTTGTGCACAACGATGTGTTTGGACCTGTATCAATTCCATCACCAGGTAATTCTATGTATTGTCTCATTTATAGATGAATTCTCGAGGAATACATGGATATATTTCTTCAAGAAAAATTTGAGGTCTTTGACATGTTTAAAGAATTTAAGGCTCTAGTGGAAAATCTAATAGAGAAGAAGATCAAGGTGTTGAGGACAATTAATGGTAGAATGTTATGCAAGAAGGAATTTAAAGAATTCTGTAAGAAGTGTGGTATAGCCCGAAAAGAGACTACCCCATACACACCTTGGCAAAATTGAGTAGCAAAAAGAATGAACAAGACATTGATGGAAAAGGTGAGAAGCATGCTCAGTGGTGTCAGGTTAGGACAAGAATTCTGGGAAGAGGTAGTGGAGACTGCATGTTATCTGTTCAATAGATCACCTTCATCAACAGTGGAGGATAAAAATCCACATGAGGTATTGATTGGTAATAAACCCTCTCTTTCACAGCTCAGGGTGTAGAAATTAATGTGTAGATTCAATACTGATCATGTAATTTACTAAATCACAAGACTTGAAGATACTCTACTGATATGCAGAAGTTAATTCACCATCTAAAACAAGAATCATAGACATGTAAAAGGAAACAACACACATGCATGAAGATTTATCAAGGGGAAAACAATTTCTTAAAAACCCTTACTATCTATATTTCATTAATCAGAGAACAGAGAAGAAATAAAATACTTGCTCAAGCCTAAGCACACTTTGCAAGTGTATAGTCTCTGCTTAACTGAATGACTCTAGCCAACACTTGCCCTCCAAGCTCCTATTTCCTTGCATTATTCCCTTGGGAAATTTCCCTTATTTTTTTAGGAAATTCCATCATCTGGATTGTGGAATTCTTCTAGGTCCTTCCTCTAATTGAATACACCACCTATACACATTGGAATATGTTACAACTGATAATACACTACCTTGAAATATCCATATCAATTGGGTAACTCAAATTATATGCATGCATGAGCTAATTTAGGTTGATTGATTAGTTATCTGGATGATCATCGAGTGTGGTTGAAGTTCCACTTCCACAACTTGACCTTCCACTAGTTCCTCCATTAGTTAGAAATAGTTTAACTAACCATAAATCAATTTAAATGAATTAAATTGATACAAGTGAAATTAACTCAACCTAGGCTCCTAAAATTTAGGAACCTACTACACTCAACTGAACTTCATGTCCCTAACTCGAATTCACTGAGCTAGACTCCTATTTTTTAGGAATCAACTAAAGTAAACCGAACCTCAACTCATTAACTCGAATTGACTGTTCTTAATTGAGTGACAAGTGCTATGTCACCTCAATTAACTCCTCCAAGTTTCCTGTTGATTTGGAAATTCAAATTTCCTCAATTTGATTAAGAAAAAATCAAAATTGAGACTTTCTTGTAACATTTTAAACACTCCCTCTCAGCAAGAAAAATATTATCAAACACCCCTATCCTTCACATGTGGAATGTACTAAATTCAACACCTCTCAATGTTGTTGTTGCAACTGCAACATGTTCAATTAAGAAGCATCCAAAAAACAAACTGAATCAACTGTCTGCAACTGTCTACTGGGAAAAATGTGTTGCTGTTGATTCTTCTACTGAGCCTGCTACTCTGCTATCAACACTCCTCTGCACTCCTCAATATATGACTGACACCGATCCTCCTGCTACTGAATACTGTGGGCCCCCATAGCAAGGTAATTATTGATGATGAGAATGCCTCAATGGAACCTACCCAAATTTCTATAACTCTTAGACTAAGGATCTACATCACTCCACCTCACTCCTGGAGGTATAGGTCCATGTGCTCCCTCTATCCACTTGGCTTGAACTGTCCCCTTACTAGAGGTTTCTTCTTTAGTGGATGTCTCCACTCTACCTCCTCTTTGCTTCTCCATTTATGGCTTCTCCAAAAATTCTTGAGGTTTTTTTTTTGAGATTGCATGTTGAGAGGTGTAACAAGATCCCTCTCAACCACCATGTCTCTAGTATCTACCTTACTGCTCAAGGATTTGCATGCATATTCTACCTCAAGTGCATACAAGTTCTTGACTTGAACCTCAATTTGCTTCACCTATCCTGTGGTTTTCTATCTCAAAAATTATTTTCCTTTGTTGAAAACCACATCGTAACCATGGTCTTCTAAAACTGCAACGAAGACAAGATTCTTCTTTAGACCCAAAACAAACATCAAATCCTTGAGTCTGAGAGGGGAGATCAACTCCCTATGAAAGGTGACTATACTAGTCTCGGTCGCACTAAACCTTTCGTCATCTCCAAACTCAATGTTCATATGGAGATATTTCTCCTCCAAGTCATTGAATAATTCTACTTTCCTCATCATGTGGAATGAGGCACAACTTTCCAAGTACCACATGATCCCCATAACTATGCTCATCATGCATACGATGAGAGTGAATTCAAGCTTGAACTATGAGGCCAAAGCTTCACCTGTTGCTACTACTGCAGGCGCCTTCTTGCTTTCCTTCCTATGTGGATACTTTGTGGCATAATGCCCGAATTCATGACAATGAAAACACTTGTTTTTGGACAATTCTTTCTTCTTTCCTTTCCATCCAAGGCACATTTCTCCTCATCCTCACCCTTGGATGAAGTCTCATCTCTAGTATTCTACCTTATCTCCTCTTGTACCAAATCAGACCATAAGCATTCCCAATTTGGTAGTTTCTCCCTCCCATTCCCCGAATCTTGGTAGCTGTGCTAGCTCTTGGGAAGGCCTAGAAGGGTTAGGATCACCAAATCATCCTCTAGTACAGTAACCCGAAATTTACCAAGTTCATCACGACACTATGTGAGCCTTATCAGATACTATGGAATGGTCTCGTTCCTTTGCATCTTCATATTTCTAAGTTTGTCCTCGGGTGCCAATTTCCTATGGTCACTACTATTTTGGAACAAATATGTCAACACTTGCCACATTGCATACATAGCCTCTTTCCTATGGATATTTGAGACAATATTGTCTTGTACTCCCTCCAATATGATCCTTATTGCCTTGGAAACACACTTCATCCATTCTTCCATATCCTTAGCATCAGATGCTGCCAGTTTCAGAATATTATTATCAATGAATTCCTTCAACCCATTATCCTCTAGTACTGCCTCCATGCGGTCGTTCCATGCAACATAATTTGAGCTTCCCTCAAGGGCATAAATGAAGCTTAGTCCATTGAAATCCATCTTCTCAGTGCTGAAGAAAACTTGCAACCCTGATATGCAAATTTGAATCGCCTGCAATGACAAATTCAAAATCTCTATTCTATAATGATTCCAGCTCCAATACCATGTAAAAATTAATGTGTAGATTCAATATTGCTCATGAAATTTAGTAAATCACAATACTTGAAGCTACTCTATTGATCTATGGATGTTAATTCACCATCTAAAACAAGAATCATAGAATTGCAAAAGGAAATATCATGCATGCACAAATATTTATCGAGGGGAAAGCAACTGCTCAAAACCCCTTACTATCTATATTGCATTAATCAAAGAATAGAGAAGAAATAAAATTCTTTCTCAAGCCTGAGCACACCCAAGTGTATAGTCTCTTCCTTACTGAATGACTCTAGCAAACCCTTAGCCAATTTTCAAGCCCTCCAAGCTCATATTTCTTTGCATTATTCCCTTGAGAAATTTTCCCTATTTTCTTAGGAAATTCCCTCATCTGGATTACGCAATTATTCTAGGCCCTTCATCTGACTGCATGCACCACCTATACACATTGGAATATGCTACAACTGATAGTACACTGCCTTCAAATATCCATCTCAATTGGGCAGCTCGAATTCTTTGCATGCATGAGCTAATTTACACTGATTTATTAGTTATCTGGATGATCACTCAGTGTTGTTGAAGTTCCACTTCCACAACTTGACCTTCCACTAGTTCCTCCATCAATTAAAACTAGTTTAACTAACCATAACTCATTTTAACTTAATCAAATTGCTACAATTGAAATTAAATCAACCTAGGCTCCTAAAATTTAGGAACCCACTGCACACAACTGAACTTCATGTCCCTAACTCGAATTAACTAAACTAGACTCCTATTTTTTAGGAATCAACTCAAGTAAATTGAAATTCAACTCATTAGCTCGAATTCACTGTTCTTAACTGAGTGACAAGCACTGTGTCACCTTAGTTAACTCCAAGTTGCTTGTTGATATGGAAATTCGAATTTCCTCAATTTGATTAAGGAAAAATCAAAATTGAGACTTTCTTACTGCATTTTCAGCATAAGGTATTTGGCTGTGATGCATATGTACATGTTCCAAAGGAGAAAAGAACCAAGTTGGATAGTAAATCTGAAAGGTGCATATTTATTGAGTATAAGGATGGTTTAAAAGGTTATACGATTTGGAACCTAGAAACAAGGAAGCTTGTGTACAACTGAGATGTGGTGTTTAGAAAGGTAAAGGATGTTATTAAACATGAAGTCTTACCAAAGAAACCTGGAAATATAGAGTTTGAATTGAAGGAGGAAGAATCAAACTCTACATACGAACATGAATCAAAAGAGGAAGAGCCACAAACTCTAGTTTTGAGAAGATCAGGTCGAGAGAGAAGGAAACTAGAGAGGTATAGTCCATCTACTTTCTATTCAAAATTTTCTTTATCTATTACTGAGGATGATCCCAGAACTTTCAAGGAAGTAGTGGATTCAGAGGATGACAAACTCTAGAGAGTGGCCATGGTTGATGAAATGACATCTTTGGACAAAAATGAGGCTTGGAATTTGGTGGAGTTTCCATCTGGAAAGAAACACATTAGAAGTAAATGGGTGTTTAAGAAGAATATGAATGCAAAAGACAAGGTGGAGAAATACAAAGATCAGTTGGTAGAAAAAGGTTATTCCCAGGTGCCGAGAAGTGATTTTGGTGATATTTTTTCTCCTGTTGCCAAGTTAGCTTCTATTATATTACTTTTATCTATTGTTGCTACTTTTGATTTTGAGGTAGAATAGATGGATGTGAAGACAAAATTTCTTCATGGGGATCTAGAATAAGAGATCTACAAGAAGAAACCTAAGGGATTTTCGGTGAAGGGTAAGAAATAACTCGTATGCCAGTTAAAAAAGTCTTTGTATGGGTTAAAATAGTCACTTAGGAAATGGTATCATAAATTTGATACATATATATGGGGACTTGGATTCAAAAGGAGCAAAGCCGATCTCTGTGTGTATTTTAAATTAATTGGTGACCGTGTTATTTATTTGGTCTTGTATGTGGATGATATATTACTGATTGGAATGACAACTAAATTATCCAGGATTTGTAGACCCAATTATCCTCCAAGTTAGACATGAAGGATCTTGGTGCCACAAACTATATTTTGGGCATGGAAATTAAACGAGATTTGACAAAGAGGAAGATTTGTTTAAACCAGAGGAAGTATGTTGAGACAATATTGCATAGGTTTAATACGCAGGATAGTAAACCGATGAAGGTTCCTATTCTTGTAGGTGTTAAGTTATTTACTGAATAGTGTCTCGAGACACAAGAAGAGGAAGAGGATATGTCTTGTGTTCCATATGTGAGTGCAGTAGGTAGTTATTTGTATGCAATATTTTGTACTAGAGAAGACATTTCACATGTAGTGGGAGTATCGAATAGGCTTATATCAAAACCAGGGAAGGAGCATTGGACAACAATGAAACAAGTTATCATGTATTTGTGTGGCACTAGTGATTATGGTTTGTACTACCAAAGAAGACTAGAATTGGACAAAGTTTTGGACATCCATGGCTTTGCTGATGCAGACAAGGCTGGAGATATCGATTGCAGAAGATTTATAAGTCGGTATGTGTTTAACCTATTTGGAGGAGAAGTCAGGGGATGAGTGATGAGCCTCATAAATGGGTAATTATATGGGGTCATTTTACCTCCTAACCTAGTAAAATCAACCATTCTTTTAGCTTATTGTATGATTTTATGATTATATTTGTGCTTATAGGGAGAGTTGAGTTAGTTATTATGCCAGGTGGTCTAACATGTATTTAATGCATATTATTGATGGATTTTGAGGTCAAAGTCAACGATCTAGTGGTCAAACTAGAACAATAACTCAAATTAGATAGAGGAGAGGACATATAGGAGGGAATCCCCCTCATTTATTGATCCTCACTTCGAATTCCCCTTCATTTAGCTCGGGGTACAAGTAGCCAAATCATGCACTAGAAGGTAGCCGAGCAAGTGGAAGATGATTGATAGTTATCTCAAGTTTTGGGAGCCAAGCCTCCATGATTTTAAGAAAGTTGTTGGTAGCTTTAGATGTATAAGTAGAAAGGCCTAGGGCCTCACTAGGGTCGACTTCTTTCTGGTGTAAAATCTACTCAAATTTCGAGCTTACTATTGTATGACAGTTTTATGTAATCTTGCTATTTTTTGATAATGAAGATGGAATCCTTTTTGAGCTAGCACTGAGTTACCTTAGAGGGATGAAGCTCTTGGGTTAGGGCCCAATCTAAGCAGCCAAGCTTCTCTTTACTTGTATTTTTATGCTTTACTTCAGTTTGTAGATTAGTTTGTTGTTAGATGTATTTCTCCTATGGTTAAGAATAGGTTGCTTTTGATGATTTAGTAGCTTGCTTCCATTTGTGCTTTCTATAGCAGGTTGAGTAGTGATTAGAGAAGATTCAAAAAAGGCTAGCAACAGTGCCTTGGCCTCTCTTCCTCCCTATGGGACCATGATTTGAGGCAAGACTCGCTTTCTGCCCCAAAAACATAGATTTTCCTCATTCTTAGGACTGCTAGTGTTTGTAGATCTCTAGTAGGTTGATAGTCCAGTTTTGATTTTATTTAGGTCTTATTTATCATGTTCACTTCCTGATTTTCAATAGTCCTTTTGCATGCTTTCCTTTCTTACAACATTTCCCAGCATTTCTGTTGGGATCACGATTTCCGTTACACCAAAACCCGCAGGTGTTAGTAAACGGATGCATCGCCAGAGTTAACGGATCCTCGAGAGGTGGTTAGTCCATGTCATGAAACACACGAGGAGTGCTGGATTATCCAATGCCCAACAATCTCCCCCCTAGCGTGAGCCGGGTGTGATTCGAACTCGAGACCTTTGGCTCTGATACCACTAGATATAGAACTGTTTTGCCAACTTTCTTGACAAATAAAGTTGCATCATCAAGATCAAAATGTTTGAAATTTAGTTTCAGAAGATGCTTAGTTAGCTTTTCATACCAGGCTCGCAGGGCTTGTTTGAGGCCATTCAAGGACTTCACAAGTCTACATTCTTTATGTTCATGTCCTTTCACAGCAAATCCTTCAGGCCGGGACATAAAAACATTCTCTTTTATATCTCCATTCAAGAAAGAAGTTTTTACATCCATTTGATGGACTTTCCAACCATTCTGAGCTGCTAGTGCAAAGAGTGTCCGGATGGTAGCCCATTTTGCTATGGGGGCAAAATTCTCCTCACAATCGACCCCTTCCTTCTGTGCAAAACCTTTTGCCACAAGCCTAGATTTGTGCTTGTCAAGTGAGCCATAAGCTTTATACTTGTTCTTGTAGACCCAATTGTAGCCAATTGGTTTGGTTCCTAATGGAGGATCAACCAGCTTCCAAGTGCCGTTCTTTATGAGGGCATCATACTCCTTTTGCATCGCTTCTTTCCATTCATCATGAGAAGCAACTTCTTTGAAGGAATTTGGTTCAAAATCTGTAGACAAGTTCAATTCACAATCATAAGAAACATCCATATCAATAGGTGAATTAGAGTCATCTACATCACCTCCATTTTGCTGGTTTGAATTTCTGGTTCCTGTCTTTCCAACTTCATCAGGATGAACACTTTCAAGTGTCTTTGTCACCCACTTTGGGAGGCCTTTTTTAGATGGTCCAGGCTACTCCGTTGATTGAGTTGGGACTGAATCAAGATTGAGTCTCCTAATTCTATCAATTACATCACTTAAAGCATCATCTGTTGTTGGAGTTTCATGCGGGGGAGATTGTTCTTCAGAAGAATATTCCACATGTTGATCTAGTAGAGGAATCCCCCCTTCAAGATGTGGAATATGATTATCAAATTCTTGAAATGATTTTGCTTTTGCGAATCTATCCAAGTGATCAAGTTGCCACTCAACAACATTGTCATTTTTGGATGATTCAAGAAAAATTACATCTCTAGATACAACAAACTTCTTATTTACTTCATCATAGAGGCGGTATGCTTTGGAGGTGTTTGAATATCTCGGAAAGATACACTTACGAATTCTAGCACCAAGTTTGTTTCTATGTACCTTTGGTATCAAGGCATAACAGGTGGAACCAAAAACCCTGAGATGCTTTACCGAAGGAAAATGTCCATACCACATTTCATAAGGAGTCTTGTTTCTAATAGCATTAGATGGACATCTGTTCTTTATATATGCAACACATAGAACAACATCGGCCCAAGATATTATCTTTACATTCTTGAAAAAGAGCATGGATCGTACCATATTTAAGATTGTCCTATTTATTCTTTCAGCTACACCATTCTGTTGGGGATTATAAGGCACATTTGTTTGATGTTTGATCCCATGTTGGTGAAGATAGTTTTCAAATTCATTTCATGTGTATTCTTTTCCATTATCAGTGCGAATAGAACCAATATGAGATTGTGCATCATTTTCAATCCATTTATGAAAATTCTTGAATGTTTGAAAAGCATCAGATTTGTTCTTCAATAAATAAACCCAACACATTCTGGTGTAGTCATCAATAATGTCATGATATGTTTATTTCCATTTGCAGAAGGAACAAGCATTGGACCACATAAATCTAAATGAATAAGTTCAAGTTTTCTATGTACTCTTGAATGTGAATCATGAAAAGACTGTTTGCTATGCTTTCATAGGATGCAAGCATCACATTGCTTAAGTTTCCTAGGAGTTGTAGGCAAACTAGAAACACCATTTTTCTTCAACAAGTGGAGACTGTCATAGTTCAAATGTCCAAATCTAGAATGCCATAGTAAACTTGATGGAAGTGTACCTTCTTCATGATGAGAATTGTATGAGAAATGTTGTGCATGAGCAGAGGTTCCTTGCAGCTTGATAAGCCTTTCTTCTTCTATTCCCCTCATGACAAGTGAGTGGTTAGATGCTTTTCTTACCTCAAGATTGCCATCAAACATATGAATGGAGTGACCTTACTCGCAGATGTGTGTTGGCTAGTTGAATTGTTTATGAATTAAACATTCAAGTACCACATTAATTGTCAACCAGGGAAAGTCTTTTTATTCCAAAGGCTACTGCGTACTGTATGTACTCAAAATCTAAAAGCATTGAAAAGCTATAGTATACGTGATTCTTACGCTATGTCATTATAGTACTTGTTAAAATAAAAGCAATTAATTAAAACTACAAATCTGGAAAGCGAAATGATGGATGCTCTGTTGGCAGAGGATCAGGACCCTATCCTCCAGGTGGGGACGTTCAGCACCTGCCCCTGTAATCAGATTTACTAATGCAAACTGCTCTCTCATTCACCGGTGAGAAACAAACTCAAATGATTAATGAAACATAGTACTAGCAAAACAGAGAATACCAGAGGTAATGCTATCAAATCCAAGCAGAGTACCAGAAAGAAACTATTGCACACTTACACACTTGACAAGAAAGTAAATGGGTGAATCTTGTGAGGAAGGTGGGCCCAGTCCCTCTCACAAGATTCCCCAGGAAAACGAAGACTGGATTAAGTGCTCAAAACAATTTTATATTCATCTGCCAAAAAGATTTGAATACAATAAAGTTCAGACTTGCTGATGTTCTCAAGATCTCTTCTTACAGACTGACCATAGACACTGACTAATCCCCTTTTCATGTAGATGTCTCCTCTTTATAGAGGAGACATCTATTACAATAAAGTATTACAACCCATTCAGTTAACCCATCTGATCAAAAATAAGCAATTCAGAACGCTGTTACAACAGTATGATAATACGTTCTTTCTTGAGCTCTGGCTATTACACAGCGGGTAACTGACTTCGACCATCTTCTCGGGATCTTCATATTCCTTTGCCATTTCCCCATGCTGTTCCTGATTTAGGCCATGTTGACTGTGTTCTTCTTGCTTTAGACCTCCGCTTGATTATGCCACGTTAGGGTTCTTTAAATAGTTGCCATCTATTATTCGCGGCTGTTACAAAATAACTTGCTTTAGGTGATTGTTGTTGCTGACTGTAGCGACTATGGAGTTGCTGCTTCTGGTGTTGCAGCAACTGCGTAGTTGCTGTTTCTGGTGTTACAGCAACTGCGTAGTTGCTGTTTCTGGTGTTACAGCAACTATACATTATAATTCCTGCAAGCTTAAGGCAATTACTTGACAGTTTAGTCAGCGTTTCCAAGGATAAGTATAAAGATATTCACGAATATGAAATAAACAATTAAACATAGATATGCGGGAGGTTACTTCGTACCTTGGGGTCATTATGTCATTATAAAATAAAAGCTTTCAACTTATGACTGCAAAAGGATAATAATACGGCAAAAGATAAGGTCAAAAATAGGTCAATTGTGAGTCCCAACATCCCCCCCAACTGAAGAGATTGCATGTCCCCATGCAATGGCTACTCTGAGTCTGAGTCGGAGAACTGGGACGAACAATGCAGATTACTAAGACAATAGCTGTAGGGAGTAACATCAAACTTGTTTCTGAAACCACAAACAGTTTGTATATGCTTCCATGCTGCTGCTTCTTCTCTGTTAGAAAGTCCAAACTAGCCCTTATACTGATCACCAGACAACCATAAAAGTGGGAATTTAAATTTATAACCCATCCAATTTTCAGCACAACGCTGCATGCATTCAACATACCGAGGTACCCTTGAAAGTGCTACCTGCAGATTTGATGGGTTATACGGGTGATATTCCTGCCTTTCTGCAGGGCAGTTATCCCAAAACAATTTATTTGCTTTAACAGCCAAGGATGCTTTGGTCGTTACATAATGCTGTCAGTCTGTTAGGACCTCTGTTTGCAGTCTCATGACATGATCCTTCATATCAGGATCGCATACCATTTTTAAGTGTTGTGAAATGAAAGTGGCAGCATTCTGTGGTTCAGCTCGAATCCACAGAAGACAATTGTTCGTTCTGGTGGCCTGAGACATAGGCATTCTGCCAGGTAAGTTGATTAGCCAAACAGGAGATGAAGGCTCTCAATTGTATGTCACCAACTACATGTATCATGTTCATGTTCGTTTCTTCAGAAACGGCCTCATTATGGAGGTATAGTTCACATAGCAGGTTTTGATCGCTTTTGGGTGCCTCTGCAAAGGTCTGCATAAATTGCTCTGCTGTGACCACTTGGTGAGGCCTCCCCTCTTTGATAGCCTTCAGCTGTATGAATGCAAGTCTTTCCCTCAAAAATGTAGCATAGTTAAAAGAGGGTTTCCTTGTGGCAAGCATTCTTTGACATAACTCAAACATCTGGGACATTCTGTCTTTCAGTTCCTTGATTTCTTTATACTGGGCCCTACACTGTTCCAGTGCTTCCCAGTTCTTATAAGCATGATCAAACCAGGTCCCCTTTTGTTGTTCGAATGCTTTGCCTTGAGACTGCTGATATTCTCTCCACCATCTACCTTTTAATTCCTGAAAACTTTATGTTTCTATATATGCGTCACTAACAGTGGGAAGCTCTGTTTGCATACAGGCATCAATCAGGGTCATCTGCTCTGTTGAAGTGGGCTGGGATGATCCAGCATCTCTCTCTTCATTTCTGACCAGAGTTTCTTCCTCCTGTTGGACAAATCCATTTTGCTCCAAAGTAATTTTGGTGGACCGGGGTAAATCTGTCTCTTTTTCTTCGACTTCTCCTTGCTTCTTGCTGGACGAATTAAATTCTTCTTTATTCCCTTCTGAAATTATTTGCTCTTCCTCCATAATAATCTAGGTAGGCCGTGATGAGTCTGTGTCTTTTTATTCTTTCTCCATAATACTCTGGGTATGCCGGGGTGAGTCTGTACCTTTTTCCTCATTTTCTTCTATGTCCTCTTCTTGTTCCATAACACTTTCAGTGTTTCTTTCTTCATTTCCTGGTTCTTGTGTAGCTTCTTCTTGCATAGCAGATTGGGTAGGCCGGGGTGAATCCTTGTTCTCCTCCTTCTTTTCTTCCTGCATAGTGTCAGCAAGCTCCTCTGTTTGTTCTTGTACAGTCTCTGGAGAACTTACTGGTTCTTGTGTGTCAGTAAGCTCCTGGTCTTGTGCAGTTTCAGGTGAACTTACTGGTTCTTGTGTGTCAGTAAGTTCTTGATCTTGGTCCTGCATGTTCTTTGGATGGCCTGTTGGTTCTTGTGTAGCAACAGGTCTCTCTGACTGCACTTCTTCTGAAGATCCTGTTGGTTCTTGTGTAGCAACAGGTCTCTCTGTCTGCACTTCCTCTGAAGATCCTGTTGGTTCTTGTGGAACAACAGGTCTGTCTGTCTGCACTTCTTGTGAAGATCCTGTTGGTTCTTGTGTAACAACAGGTCTCTCTGTCTGCACTTCCTCTGAAGATCTTGTTGGTTCTTGTGTGTCAACAGGTCTTTCTGCCTGCATTTCTTCTGAAGATCCTGTTGGTTCTTGTGTAGCAACAGGTCTCTCTGTCTGCACTTCCTCTGAAGATCCTGTTGGTTCTTGTGTGTCAACAGGTCTTTCTGCCTGCATTTCTTCTGAAGATCCTGTTGGTTCTTGTGTAGCAACAGGTCTTTCTATCTCAGCAGAGAATTGTGGGATTTCTACTTCTGCATCAGCAGACTCCTTTGTTTCATTTTCAGCAGCGGAGGCTTCCTTCATTGGTTCTTGTACTACCTTATATCCTGCCTGAGTATATATTTCACCACAATTTGTACACATATATTCGTTATATTTACTTTTCTCTGCTGCAGACGCTACTCTTGCTAAAACATGCAGGCTGAATTCTTTCTGATATGCTTCCCTGACCCTTATTATCTCTTCCTAGTAGTCCTGAATCTGAGATTTCAGAAACTCAATTTCTTCTTGCAGGGCGGGTATAGTAGGCTGATCCTGTGGGACAGTAGATTCCAATGGAGGCAGAGGTTCTGCTTCGTCAATTTGATCAGTATTCCCCACAGGTGGTTCTTGTGTGTCACCTGGGGTAGTGGCTGTTTCTTGTGTTGCAGCCACTTGGTCACTATCACTCTGGGTGTTGGCAGCTGGTTCTTGTGTATCAGCTGTCTTAAGATATGATGCCACGAAGCTATGAACGCTCTGCATCTCAGCCTCTGTGGGTGAGGGAGAGGAGTTTCGAGGAGTGGCTGGAGTGCGGGTTCTTAAGGCGATGGGTGGTGAACTGGAGGAATTAGGGGATTCAACTACTACCGATTTTCGTTTTGGTAGAGAAGCAGGGAATTGAGGCGTTTTTCTCTTCCTGCTGGATTTTAAGGTAGGGACAGTAGTCGGGGTAGTAGGTGCTTTGGTTGAAACCCTAGTTCTTCTTCTTTTTGCTGGGGTTTTCTTTACCTGCTGCATTTTTCGTTTAAGCTGAGTAATTGGGATATTATCGTTGGAATCATCAGTAGAAATACTGAGTATGGGAGCAGAAGGATTGGTTCTTTTGGGAGATGTGGTTAATTTCGCTGCTGCTTGTTCATTCTCAGTAACATGCAGGGGTGTTTGCTGGGGTTGTTCGGGAATATGCTCTGTTTGCTGAGGGTTTTCCAAAGGGATTTGTTCAGGCATGTCGTCCGTTTGCTGAGGGAGCTCTTGGTCTTGCTGAGGTGTGTCCTCAGCTTGACGAAGAGTTTCCTCTTTTTGATGAGGACCTTCATGCTCAGGCTGTGGAATTCCTTCCTCCAGATGGGGATTAATGGGGGGTGGAGGGATGTTTAGAGCGAGAGCTCTGTTAATCAGCAATTGGACTAAGCGATGATGTTTTAGGGAGAGAACTGGATGCTTCGCTTTCATAGCATATCGTGACATATTTTTGAGACAACCCAGCAAATAATATGGCATGTTCAATAATTGACCATTTCTTAAGTGATTTAACAGGACGAAGTCGTGCTGGTAGATTACCTGGTAACGACCTTCGCACGTCAGATATTTCTTGACGAATTCAGTGACTTTTGGCCATGGTTGAGGTAACGACCGCAGTGCTACACCTTTGCCCTTGGTTTCTACTTCCTCGCCTGGTCGGAGAAAGTCTTGCCGTGCATTCAGAATCAGGTGCTTTCTACTGAACCACCGTGTGCCAGTGGCTGGGAGTCCGGTGACTTCAGCTATGATTTCTTCCGTGACCGGAACTTGAATTCCTTGGACGACAGAGAATCCTTCTGTCAAATTGCATGTGAATTCCAGGACTTGCTGCTCGTCAAAGTCCGGAAGTCTCCTGAAATACTCTATCCATCTAGCTTGCAAGAAAATTTGGTAAATTTCCAGAAAGAGTTCCAGGACTGCTGTCGTGCCTGGCTCATGAGTAATGAGGGTTCCTCCCATGGCTGTTGTCTTGGTGAATCTTCAGAATTCAGAGCCGAGCTACCGATTTCAACTCAGAGTATACATCGCAAATGGTGACATGCCGTAGCTTTTACATACAACCGGGAGAATTAAGGGTGGCGGTGGTTGGCGTGGTTTGTCATTATGAGAATTGCTTTGGTAATCCCCCCCCCTTACTACGTGTAAATGATATGATTGGGAATGCAATCATTTGATGGACCTATCAACCTTTTTCCGCATTATCTATTATTTAATGCTCATTCATAAACGTGCGTACCTTCGTACTTTACCTTTTTGATCGCTGCGTCAAAAAGTCTTTTCTTGTCTTCTGTCAAATTATAATAATTACCGCGGATCTGAAAGCACGGGAATATGGGTGATTTGTAATGATAATGACAGGAAGTGATAGTAAGGTGCTGTAATCATCACGAGAGGTGGTATATTTTATCAAGATTTGTTCGTGAAGGAATTTTGCTGGGAAGGATATTTCGTGATCGGGAAGCAATATTGTGGCACCGGGACTGGTGTTGCAGGAACAGAAAATTACCATTGGGGCAACAGGGATTGGGAAAACGTTTGTGAAAACGGGGAATGTGCTGGAGTAATGGAACTAGTGTTGCAGCAACAGGGATGGTGTTGCAGCAACAAGGATAGTGTTGCGGCAACGGGAAATGGTGTTGCAGCAACAGGGATGGTGTTGCAGCAACGGGAAATGGTGTTGCAGCAACAGGGATGGTGTTGCAGCAATGGGAAGTGGTGTTGCAGCAACGGGAAGTGGTGTTGCAGCAACGGGGAGTGGTGTTGCAGCAAAGGAAGTGGTGTTGCAGCAACGGGAAGTGGTGTTGCAGCAATAGGAATTTCAGAGTCCACACAGTAATTCCTTTCGAGACATTTGTTTTCAGCTATTTCCCAATGCTAACACCTGCAAAATACTGAAATGTAATATCGCAATCCTTGGCAGGATTTATTAGTTTCTAAAAAAAAGAATGTCTAATCCTAAAAATTACATAAATAATAGAAATTCAAGTGCTTTGAGGGACAACAAGTTCCCCTAGAAAAGAATACTGTTTTATTGCCATGCAAGTGGCTTTAAAGTCCTCTTTGGAAACCAGCCGTTGATATAACCGAAGTCGGTAGCCATTCACTAACAGTGGTGTTCTGCTTCCATCAATTGTTAACAGTCTAACCGTTCCATTTGGGAAAACAGTATCCACTTCATACGACCCTAGCCATCTTGTTCTCAGCTTCCCTTGAAAGTTCTCGAAATGTGAATCATAAAGTAGAGCCCAGTTACCTTTCTGGAACTGCTTTTGCTTGATGGTTCTGTCATGCCATCTGCTCCTTTGTTGCTGTATCATAGTTGTTTGATGGACGACATCCAGTCTTTTCTCATCCAATTCCTGCAACTGCTACAACCTAGCTGTCTGTGCATCAGTTAAATCAAGGTTAACAGCTAAGGTAGTTCTTAAGGTTTTAATCTCAAACTCTACAGGAAAAATAGCATTCTTTCCAAAAACCAATTCATAGGGTGAAAATCCTGTTGTGTTTCTCCAAGTGGTTCTGTAGGCCCAAAGAGCCTCGGGCAAGTGCTGAAACCAGTCCCTTCTATTCTCCTTTATCGTTTTTGTTAAGATAGCTTCTATGACCTTGTTGGTGCTTTCCACCTGCCCATTTGCTTGGGGGTGGTATGGTGTGGTCATCTTATGCTTGATATGATATTTTTGGAGCGTATCTTTGAAACCATGAGAATTGAAAGGAGGTCCTCCATCAGTGACTAATTCTCTGGGTAGTCCAAATCTAACAAAGATTTCCTCAAATAAGAATGTTAGTACTGCTTCTTCATTAGCTTTAATGAGTGCTTTGGCCTCTACCCATTTAGTCATGTAATCTGTGCATAGTAAAATATAAACTCTTTGATTAGATGGAGGATTAATGGGACCTACGAAATCTAATGCCCATTTCTCAAAGGGTTCGAGAGTTACCTGGGGGTTGAGTGGCATTTCATCCCTATGGTTGGGCTGGCCCATTCTTTGACAGCTGTCACAAGCCTTCACATATTTTCTAGCATCTTTAAAAAGTGATGGCCAGTAATAACCCATTCTAAGTACCTTGTGAGTTGTTCTTTTATCTGCAAAATGTCCTCCACAAGGACCATTGTGACAAGCTTTCAGTATGTCATAAATCTCGTCTTCCCCAACGCATCTCCTGATTTCTTGATCTATTCCTGTGTGGAACAGACACCCGCTTATCCAGCTGTACCTAGCACTTTGCTGGATGATCTTCCTTCTTTCCCTGTGTGATAGGTGTGATGGTAATTTTCCTGCAACTAGATAATTGGCAATGTCTGCATACCAAGGTGAGTGAGCAGATACTGCAAATAGATATTCATCAGGAAAAGAATCATCTACTGGAACATTTTCATCAGTTTTTAAACGAGAAAGAAAATCAACAACTACATTTTCTTTTCCTGGCCTATCTACAATTGTGATATCAAATTCCTGTAATAGTAATAACCACCTGGTGACTCGAGCATTTGTAATTGATTTATTCATTAAATACTTGATGGCCGAGTGGTCAGTATGCACAAAGGTAGTATAGCCAGTAATATAATGCCGAAATTTATTAATAGCATAAATAACTGCTAAAAATTCTTTCTCAGTTACTGTATAGTTTAGCTCAGCTGGTGTCATGTTTTTGCTGATGAAATAGATAGCATAGGGGAGATTGTTTTCTTCCTGACCCAGGACAACTCCAATTGCCGTGTCTGAGGCATCAGAGGAAATATGAAAGGGTAATGCCCAATCAGGTCCTCTCAAAATAGGAGCTGCGGACAACTGATGCTTAAGTTTATTGAATGCATTCTCACAGTCATCAGTCCACTTGAATTCAGCATTTTTCATTAATAACACAAACAAAGGAGAAGCTATTTTAGAAAAATCCTTAATGAATCTTCTGTAATATCCGGCATGTCCTAAAAAACTTCTCACCTCAGTTTGTGTTTTGGGGATAGGAAGGTTCTGAATCACCTGAATCTTAGCTGGGTCGACTTGAATTCCTAAAAATGAAATGAAATGACCTAATACAATGCCCTGATTCATCATCATATGGCACTTTTCAGTGCTTAAAGAGAGGTGTGCTTCTATGCACCGCTTAAGTACTTTTTCAAGGTTTTGCAGAGCATCTTCAAAGGTCACTCCATAAGGAGTAAAGTCGTCCATGAATATTTCTAATGAATCGTTTAACATATCAGAAAAGATTCCTATCACTGCTCTCTGAAATGTCGTTGGAGCGTTACACAACCCAAATGGAAGTACTCTATAAGCAAAGGTTCCCCATGGGCTGGTAAATGTGGTTTTGTCCTGATCCTGGGGTGCAATCCTAATTTGGTTGTATCCATTAAACCCATCCAAGAATGAGAAGAATTTCTTACCTGCTAAATTATCCAATACTTGATCAATAAAAGGTAAAGGGAAATGATCTTTCTGGGTTGCTTTATTTAATGATCTATTGTCTACACATACTCGCCATTTCCAATTCTTCTTTGGTACAATTACGAGTGGAGAAACCCACTCACTGTCAGATATTGGATATATGAATCCTGCATTTAAAAGTTTTTGGAGTTCCTCCACAATTTCTCTAAGGTTAGGGTTCATTCTTCGCTGGGGTTGAAAGACTGGCTGGGATCCCTCCTTAATATATATATGGTGAGTACATAATTCAGGGGAGATCCCTTTCATATCTATGTAGTCCCATGCAAATGCCTCTTTGTTTGCTTGGAGTAACTTTATTAATTTCTGTTTTTCATCATCAGTCAAATCAGGATTTATGTTCAGTGTTTTACCAGGTTCAATTTCAACTGTTGTGTTCTTGGAAGGGTTGCCTAATGCTGTCTGGCATAAGTTTTCATCTTTCATATTCTGCTGGGATTCAGGTTCTAGGATTGCAGCGAAGTGGTTAAATGTTTCTGGATTAACCGAAGAGGGTTCAGAAATAAAACTGCTAATTAGTTCATCTTCGGTGGAGTCTTTAAAAGTCAAAGCTTGTCCAATAGTTAGTATCGGTTGGGTTTCCTCATCCTCATAGTCTACCCATACAGAATTGTCACTATTAATCATGGGAGTGGCATGAGGATAGAGGGTCAGCTGTTTAGTTTCTTTTCCATTGGAGATGGTCATTGATCCAGATCTACAGCTGATCAAAGCATCTGCTGTAGCCAACCAAGGTCTCCCTAGAATCAACGGATGACCCCCCAACTTTGTTTTAGTTTGTAATACCACAAAGTCAACCGGGTAGTTCCAGGATTCTACAGAGAATATAAGGTCTTCAATGACCCCTTCAGGTTTAATCGTAGAACGGTCAGCTAATTCTAAGATAGTAGGAGTTTCCCTGATAAAGTTTTTTAGCTGGAGCAATTGAGTTGTTTCGAGTGTCATGATATTTATTGCAGCTCCTAAGTCTACTAAGACTTTAGAGATAAAGGTTTTTCCGACCTGGACTGTTACTGTAGGGTGACCAGGGTCACCATACTTCACAGGATAATCTTTTTCAGTCATTAAGGCAGCTAATTCCCCCATCACATGAACTGTGAGGGGGTCTTTAGCCTTCCTTCCAGGTTTTTTCACACAAATGTCTCTAATAGTTCTAGCATATATAGGAACATCCCTTAGTGCTTGCAATAATGGGATTTTGACATACAAGTTCTGTAGCTCTCCTAAAAGATTGAAGGTAGGTTGTTCAGGTGTTTTAGTGAGAGTCAACCTTTCAGGGAATGGCGGATCTACTGTTTGGTCATTATTGTTAGGTGCTGATTCTGCCGTGTCAGCACTATGGTTAGCTGGTTTCTCTTTTCTAGCCTCTTCTTTGTCAGAGTCCATAATATCATCTATAATAGGTTCGACTATTCTCCCTGAGCGAAAGTGAATATCATTACATTGCAGGGGAGAGATAGGCTGATTTTGAATGTCAATAACTTGCAGGGCTTTATTATTATTTGGATTGGGGTTAGGTTGTACAGGCAGCTGTGGTCTCATTGCCTGATTATTCAGAGGATTATTAGATGGTAAGGAAAGAGATTGTTGTTGTTGAGGAAAAGGTATCTGTTGGGCTGCCCAGTTTGGGTTCCATTGATTAAAGTATGGTTGTTGGGGCACCCAAGGATTCCACATAGTAGGGTCAGGAAAAGGAATATTTGGTTGCTGCATAAGAGGAAAGTTCATTGTGTTGAAGGGTGGGTATTGCATTTGATTCATGGGTGGGTAAAAAGGAGAATTATTATTCCAATGATTGAATGTTGTATTAGAGCTCGTACCTTGTCTTTGCGGCCATTGCCTCCTCTGTGTCATCAGGTACACTGCTTCAGCTTCTTCTTCAGTTGTCTGCAGTGCTGCTTTGATTCCAGGCAGAGAGGGGCATTGCTGTGTTTCATGATCCTTCTCACAGATTGTGCATATAGGTATCCTATCCAGTGGGCATTCTCTGAGTGGATGTTTTTCTCTGCATTTTGAACAGAAAATTTCCAGAGCAACTTCTGCTTCTGCCTGTTTCTTCTTGACCTGCAGAGCATGAATTTGTGAAGCAAAAGAACTTAGCATTTCAGTTTTAAATTCTTCTAATAAGTTACCTATCTCAGCTCTTGTTGCTCCTCCACTGGCTGACTTCTGAACCCTTGAATACACATTATCTCTGCTTTTTGATCTGCCTGCCGCTCCCCTTGAACACCGCATGCAGAGCTTAATAATTTCATCGAAGGGTTCTTTGGAAATGTCCCCTTTCCCAAGCATGTTCAACATGTCCAGGCAATCATCTCTTACCCCTTTCAGCAGTATGGTCTTCAAAATGTCTTTGCTCGTATTAGGATGATCCGACCGCTGCAGATTATACTGTAATCTTTCCACGAAATCTTCCAAATTCTCGTCCTCTTTCTGGACCATTTTAAACAATTATTCCTTTCTTTCTCTTGTCTGGCAGTAGTCTTGATACTTGGCCAGAAATCCCTCTTTCATCTGGTCCCAGGTGGTGATTGCCTGAGCTCCTAAGCTCATAAACCACCTCATTGTGTTCCCTTTTAGTGTTGCTGGAAACAACTTCAGCTTCTGATTAGGACTTATGTAATCATAGCTTCTACACAGTATGTCGAATTCAAAGAGGAATTCATCCGGGTCTTCGGAGGATAATCCATGAAAATTGGGTAATGCCGAGAGTGGAATATTTTTCATGGGGGTTGTTCCTCTCGGGAGGTCCCCAATAGGGAATTCCAGGGTGGAGAGCGAGTTTTCCCCTCTCCCTTCTGTTCTGTTATCCTCCATTGGTCTTTTCCCTGAATCACTCGCTTTATCTTCTGTGTCTTCTGTTTCTTCAGGTTCTTCTATCGGTTCCTCAGTGTACTCTGGTGCTTCCAGCTTCCTTTCAGGTCCTATTACTTCCTCTGTCTGTTGGTCTGTTTGTGAGGAGTATTGGATCTGAGGTCTCCGGGAACTCGTCCTCTGGGATGCTTCGGCCTTAGAGATGATTTCGTCGATGTAAGTCTTCCTTCCTCCTTTGCCGCCTGTAAAATTAGGTTTCTTGCGTCCTCTCATACACCTGTTTTTTTCACAAAGAAACCATTAATGCTTTTAGAATTCTTTAGTTGCCTTCCCCGGCAACGGCGCCAAAATGTTGGCTAGTTGAATTGTTTATGAATTAAACATTCAAGTACCACATTAATTGTCAACCAGGGAAAGTCTTTTTATTCCAAAGGCTACTGCGTACTGTATGTACTCAAAATCTAAAAGCATTGAAAAGCTGTAGTATACGTGATTCTTACGCTATGTCATTACAGTACTTGTTAAAATAAAAGCAATTAATTAAAACTACAAATCTGGAAAGCGAAATGATGGATGCTCTGTTGGCAGAGGATCAGGACCCTATCCTCCAGGTGGGGACATTCAGCACCTGCCCCTGTAATCAGATTTACCAATGCACACTGCACTCTCATTCACCGGTGAGAAACAAACTCAAATGATTAATGAAACAGAGTACTAGCAAAACAGAGAATACCAGAGGTAATGCTATCAAATCCAAGCAGAGTACCAGAAAGAAACTATTGCACACTTACACACTTGACAAGAAAGTAAATGGGTGAATCTTGTGAGGAAGGTGGGCCCAGTCCCTCTCACAAGATTCCCCAGGAAAACGAAGACTAGATTAAGTGCTCAAAACAATTTTATATTCATCTGCCAAAAAGATTTGAATACAATAAAGTTCAGACTTGCTGATGTTCTCAAGATCTCTTCTTACAGACTGACCATAGACACTGACTAATCCCCTTTTCATGTAGATGTCTCCTCTTTATAGAGGAGACATCTATTACAATAAAGTATTACAGCCCATTCAGTTAACCCATCTTATAAAAAATAAGCAATTCAGAATGCTGTTACAACAGTATGATAATACGTTCTTTCTTGAGCTCTGGCTGTTACACAGCGGGTAACTGACTTCGACCGTCTTCTCGGGATCTTCATATTCCTTTGCCATTTCCCCATGCTGTTCCTGATTTAGGCCATGCTGACTGTGTTCTTCTTGCTTTAGACCTCCGCTTGATTATGCCACGTCATGGTTCTTTAAATAGTTGCCATCTGTTATTCGCGGCTGTTACAAAATAGCTTGCTTTAGGTGATTGTTGTTGCTGACTGTAGCGACTACGGAGTTGCTGCTTCTGGTGTTGCAGCAACTGCGTAGTTGCTGTTTCTGGTGTTACAGCAACTGTGTAGTTGCTGTTTCTGGTGTTACAGCAACTATACATTATAATTCCTGCAAGCTTAAGGCAATTACTTGACAGTTTAGTCAGCGTTTCCAAGGATAAGTATAAAGATATTCATGAATATGAAATAAACAATTAAACATAGATATGCGGGAGGTTACTTCATACCTTGGGGTCATTATGTCATTATAAAATAAAAGCTTTCAACTTATGACTGCAAAAGGATAATAATACGGCAAAAGATAAGGTCAAAAATAGGTCAATTGTGAGTCCCAACAATGTGGACCAAGGACAACAAGTTTCTCTTGAGCTATGGGAGATATAGAACATGATGCAGAAGAAAGTCTGGAAGACAAGGCAGTTTAAGCCTGATTGTGCCAAGCCCTGAGGGCTTGATTTTTGATTGATCTACAAAGTATACTACTCCATCAACATTGTTAGTGAAATCTTCAAAAAAATCTTTTCTATGAGTCATGTGGTAGGTTGTTCCTGAATCAAGCAACCAATCATTTTTCCAAGAAGCAAGTGAAGCATTAAATAAATCTTCATTTACTCCAATGTTACAATGTGCCACAAAATAGTGAGCAGATTCAGGTGCTTTACCTTTGTCTGTATTATCAATTTTACCTTTCTGTTGGTTTCTTTTCTGCTTAATTTTGTCCCATGGTAGCTTGCATGTAGAGGCATCATGTGATCCATTTATTTTGTAGCGAATGCAGTCCAAATCTACCGTTTTTCCTTGAGAATGTTTGCCCCCCTGCCTCTGAAATATCTTCCTCTTCCTCTTCGACCACCTCTTCCTCTTGTGGAATCTTGAGCAGGATGCTTTTCTTTATGAGCAAGGCACACAGCCTCTTTAGAAGATTCAGGGGCTGTCTTCTTTCCAAAAGCTTTCTCTCTTTCAGCAAACTTTTTCACAAGAGAGTCAAAGGTTATATCTTTGAGATTTCCATTTTCTTGCAATGACTCAAGATAATTGGAGTAAGTAGGATAAAGTGCCTTGAGAAAAGCGATAAGAGGAATATCCAATTCAACCTTAGTGGATTTGATATCATGCATTATAGACTTTGCTTCAGATGCAAGAGCAAGAGGATCATTATTTTGCAGTCCAAGAGTGAAGAGTTTAATCATGAGTTGAACAACTTCAAGTGCAGAATGTGAGTCATAGAGTTCTTTCAGCTTTTGTAAGGCTTCAAAGGTAGTTGAATATGATGAAATATGGTGCCTCACCTCTTCATTTATAGATGCTGTGATTAATGCATAAGCTTTGTTGTTCTTGTTTTCCCAAATGACAAGCTCTTTGTCTGAGGTAGGTTGTACTGGTTCATTGCCTCCGTCTCCGACACACACTCCTTTCCACAACTCATTGAAAATGAGGGTGTGTTTTATCATCCGGGACCATTCAGGATAGTTCTCCTTGCCAGTGAGAACTATTCCTACCATGGATATGATTGAATGCATACTATAGCAAAAAATTCTGCTACAAAAATTTTACTCTTAATGGAAAATAATATAGTTCTGATGTGATTGGACAACAAACTCAAATGTCAATTCACATTCATCTGCACAACGTTAAAGTATAGAATATGGCAATATACTAAGTCCAAAAAAAATACCCTCAACAACATAAAGCACTACATCCACTAAAAGGTTGAAGAATGTAGTCCAAAAGTATTTTGACTCTTAATATCACAAGTTACAAACCCTATTAGAAATATATGAAGAAATCCCTTTGTCCATATCCATGTGGTTATACCAAAAAAAATGTTGGTTTTCAAATAAGACTTTACTAGTCGACTTTCAATTGTTGACTGTGCTAAAACAAGTATATTAACATTTTTTTCAAACTTCTCATGCTTTGAAAAATGACCTTTGCCAGCGAGAAGTCAGCTTTAAAAATTACGAATGCCAACTTCCATACAAAACCATTCAAAATTTTTTCTTCATGTATTAGTTTCTCCCATAATCGAAGTCTGCCATGTCCAGGTCGGGGACAAGCACGCGGTCATATGGCAATGAAGAAGTGGAACTTCTCGTATGCAAATCCTCAGGACGCTTTGTATTGAAGCCGTCACTTTTGTATTCGAACCGTCATAGCAGAGATGATGATTTCCCACGGGAGAGGAGTGCATGGTATCTTAAGATCGTGCAGCGGCCATCGGGAGCTTGGCCTCTTTTGGATGTGCCTTGTTTCATTTGCTAGATTTTGAATGGTAAATCTTGATTGGTTAAAATGGCAGAGCTAGATAATGAACAACAGAGATAAAAAAATTGGAGGGGAATTAATAAACAAGCAGCCCGCATGCTCAATACATCATTTAACAAATTCCACGAACAACAGTGTCAAGAACAACGTTCAAAACAATGCTCAAAACAGTGTTCACAAGGAGCAGCGTTCCTCGTTGTTCCCAATCAGCTCGATCTCTCAGGCGACGCCACTCGAATCCCAGCAGCCACACCATTACAAAGTTTTACATGCAGCAGAGGTTCATGCGAGAGGCACGGGGTTTTACACATAGCAGAGGTTCAAAATGGATATGGAAAGCTGCAGAAACGCAAAGAAGTGGTGCATCGATGTCATCAATAGTAGGACGCGAGGGTTTCAAAAATTTTAACGCACAGGACAATGCTTCTTTTATGTCAGGTTTATGACAGTCAGGACAATGCTTTTTTTGTGAAATGTTTATGGACAATTAGGACAACATGGACAACGCTGGACAATGGGGTAGCTACCATGTCAGGAGCAGCTAATTATATGGAGGAGTAGCTCAGCTATATGGAGAGAAGACTGGGAGTTACAAGGGACATAAAAGCTAAAAAGGAGTTGGCTTTGATACCATGTGTTGGGATCATGATTGCCATTACACCAAAACCCACAGGTGTTAGTAAACATACGCATCGCCAGAAATAATGGATCCTCGATAGGTGGTTAGTCCATGTCATGAAACACACGGGGAGTGCTGGATTATCCAATGCCCAACAATTTCATTCTATACATCATAGTTTAGGCCATTTTAATGCAAAACTATGTTTTTCCTAGAATGCACTCATTTCATTGGTTGCTTGATTTTCTTGGTTGATTGTTAGTTTTTATGCAGCAGATCTCTTCTAGCAGTAGGCCAGCTCACCAGCAATCACACCCTCCATTTGATTCATGCCCTTTAGGTCTCCCACACCTCACCTCAATTCTGCCCTAGTTTCCTTCATTTTTTCATAGAACTTCTTCCTCTCTCCTTGAGAAAATCCAATCATATTTCCCTCTCCTGGTGATTCATGGGAGACCTTAGGCACACTAACACCTCATTCCAACCTTCATCCACCTTTCCCACCCACTCTCACACCCTCAAAACAGTGAAAATTGCTCTCGGCCTCCTCCTATAGGCCTCCTATAGTTTCCCTGTTTTCCTCCTGTAGTTTTCCTGTGTCCTCTTGTAGTTTTTCCTATAGGATTTATTTTGAAGGACGAGGGTGGGAAAATCCTCTAGAAAGAAACCTAAGACATCCTAGGACCCATCCACACCATCCTACATCCTCCCAAGCTCCAAAACTTCCCTTTAATGCCACCTGTTCGCTGCCACACTCACACACAATAAATTAGATGCATGTGAAATTCACATAAAAACACATAAACATCCAAAAACCTGTTTTTTCTTTATTTACTTCCAGAAATAGAATGGTTAGATGTTGTTTACTTCCTTGAGTAGGGAATGGCATTTCTTTCATGGTTTTCATAGTGTTTTTGGCAAAAGTAGAATTAGCTTGGTAATTAGGGTTTACTAGGTTTTGCTTCACATTCTAGTCTTTCTCCTTTATGCAGTTAGAATAGCATCTATAGAGTAATATTCCTTTCCTTTCATCACAAATAGAGCTTCTTTTGAAATCTATAGAAGTTGGCTTGAGCTCCTAGTGATCTTGCACCGGCTGACCAAGTGACAACCTGCGGTGAGAACTAGTACTTGTACATATAGCACCGACGCTTCCAAGTTTGTTACGAACCACCGAGTTGATAAAAGTAAAGTTGGCAGCTAAGGAGTTGCAGCATTCTTGCTGCAATACTTGCGTTCACCACTTTTTGGCGCTGTTTCCGGGGAAGTGTTAGAGTATTCTGTGATTACTGCTTTCTTCTATTTCCTATTGCAACATTCTGCTAATAGTTTATTTCGGCTAAAGTCGACTAGTCATTTCTTTTCCTTCAGTTCTGCATTTCCTTGATTTCCTTTCCAATTCTACAAGTTTCCATTTCAGAAAGTTTATTTCAGCTAGTTGCAATTTGTTTTGTTCAATCACAATTTAAGTTTCTGCAGGTACTTTCAGTGTGGGGAAAAAGAAACAAAAAACCAACCAAAAATATTTCCTTTCATGCCTCGTAGGAGTAGAGATAACTTAGGAAAATTTTTGCGCAACACCCCCATTGCTTCACATAGCCAACCTTCTCTCTTCTTCGATGGTTGTAATCAAGAAGAACCCTTAGGTGAAAAACCAGACATATTTGAAGAACCTATAGGGGAAGAAGAAGAAGAAAACATTCCTTTGGAGCCAATGGCTGAAAACAAAAATGCTAGGGGAAATGGAGAGAGAATAGAGGGTACCTTCCCCATTTGGGAGACCAATGGGGACACCAAAATGAAGAGTATAAGTCCTTCAGCCCTACCTCACTTCCATGGTCTGACTACAGAAGATCCTGACACCTTCTTGTTCAATTTTTCTGTCATCTGTTAAACTTATGACTATGCAGAAGACGAGAAAAAGTTGAAACTATTCCCTTCTACTCTCAAGGATGTAGCACTGCGCTGGTTCATGGGATTACTTGGCAATAGAATCACAGCTTGGGCTCAGATGCAGTAGGCCTTCAACAAGAAGTATTGAGACTATTTTAGGTCAAAAGATACTAAAGAAAAGATCTTCTGAATGACCATAGGAATTGATGAGTCCTTGGAAGACTATGAAGAGAAGTTCTAGCTCAGTTACAAAAGGGCCAAGTGTACACTTGACCCTGAGTCTCTGAAATTGGTCCTGCTCAGGGGAATTCGGGAAGACCTTTTAGACACCCTCCATCTACTGGCCAAGGGAGACATCTACCAACTATCCTATGAGGACATAAAGACTATTTTTAGAAACCACTCTAAAGCAACCAGAAAGAAAGGTAGGGGGAGTGAACCCAAAACCAATACCTCTTCTTCCAATTCATCCATTAAAGGTGAAATTGGAAACATGTTGGAAGACTTCAAGAGTGAGATGCTGCAGACTCTTGCCATGCAAATGGATACCTTACATATCAAAAGAAAACAAGACGAAGCAGAGAGGTGTTATAGACATTTTTGGGCCCTACAACCCCAAGCATGAAATTTCCATAAACCAAGGGCTCCTAAGTCCCTAAAAGTGTTTTTCTAACCCCTAAAGGAACAAGGTCAACAGATTACAGCTTCTCCCAGAAGTTCTCCATGAAAAACTGCTCAGAATTGGTCAAAACAGGATCATTTCAGCTGCTCCACTGGCTAAGTGTGTTGCATCTCACCTAAATACACTGTGTGGGTGCATTGAATTTCAAAAATCCCTTCTGTGGGGTGCGATGGGTGAGAAATGACAAATGGCAATGTCATTCCGCGAGGTGGAGAGGCAATGGAAGCTTCCAGAAACTTCTCCTGTGACACTTGCCTCACTGAATTCGACCAAGGATGAGTAAGAGACCATCAATCTCCAAGTGGAAGCAAGAACTATCAGAGGGAAGACACTAATCAAATCACAAGCTGACGCATCCCCCTTATAGATATCTATATATAGATCCCACATCCCAGAGATCTAGAGGCTGGAATTTTGCATATTGTAAGGAATTCCTGTTGGTTTCTTGAGACAAACATCAGATTGTTGGGGGATCTAAGCTTTGTTTGAGGTGAAGAGGGGCTTCTTTGCTGGGAGGTTGATGCTGGGTTAGAACAACTGGTTGTAACTCCTCTTGGCTCTTTCTTTTTTTATCAATAAAATCTATTCAAGTTTTCCTCCATGCTCTTGTATCATTGATGCTTGCTATATTTGTATGGTCAATTTACATCTGATCCTAGATTATTTATGATTATAGATCCATATCTTTGTATAGTGCTATGCTTCTGTGATCTTAAAGGTACTTTGTGAAGCTGGGCGTGCGAGGGAGCAGGTGGATAAAGACTATCAAAGAAGAGGGGAATCAAATCAGGAGATTAGCGCAAGACAGTGGTTGGTCTTTCTGTTCCTCTCTATTTATAATTCATAAAGGAAAAATGAAAATAGCTTTTCTATGTTTGTTTCTAAGGTAGATATCACACCTTAGTGGGATAGAGAAGTTCTATATAGACACTTTTCCCTGTAACAAAATGGCGACTCCGCTGGGGAGATAATTAGTTGGTTTGTTTATCATTCTTTGTTGTCTATTTCATAAAATTACAGGTAGCATTCGAACTGCATTTGCCATAACAAATGCAAAGTAGATAACTACTACTTCAATCCATCTACTGGATCTGTTTATGATTTAAACAACTGATTCACAAACTATATGATTGCCCTTGTGATAGCTCTTAGATCCTCCTTAGATCTACCCCTGATTGTTGCATTACTGATTGCTTTTTGCTCGGCCAAAACCCAAGAACTGAACTGCAAACTGTGACCTGGAACCCAAACAGAGTCTCGTTTCTAGCCCAGCGCAAGTACTGTTCAGAGAATCTGAACTTAAGCGCACTTCCTGAGTGGATAAGCTGCGCTGAATTTCAAATTCTCTGTGTTACAGGTGCGCTGATCAGGCTAGGCTCTGTGCAGTTTTGGTTTCTGAGATTCATTCTTTTCAGTTCTATTCCCGAATTTTGCTGCCTGTGATCAGTATATGTATGTTTGAAACTCCGTTTCCTTGTTGTTATTCCGCCTCCTTTGTACAAAAGAACTGTAGATGTTTTTGTGTGTTTGTTGAGTCATTTACAGTTCTCCTATGCAAAAGTAGCATAATCGTACTGTCGTCCTTTGATTTGAAACTATCGCAAGTGTCGATTTCAATCGTAGGAAAGAGTTTGATTGCTGTTGATGGTCGATTATCCTGTTACTATTGCTTTTGGTCTGAATTTGTAATTTTCTAGTGTCAAGAACAAGTATTCATTTCAAAATCGTAAGGTGTTGTGATCGTCTCCATTTTTGATTTCGAAAAGAAACTTGTTGATATTTGTCGCTTGAAAAGAAATTCAGATTTGTGCATCAACTTTCTTTTTAGCATTCATATACTAAGAAAGTCGAAAACAAATACATGCATGTGCATTTGCATATAGACAGTCTGATTGGCTTGATTTAGGAAAGTGCATTTAGAGTGTGCTCTTTGCTCTTTGTGAAAAGATTTTGTCTTTCTTTTCCTTAGTAGCTAGGATTTTCATTGCACAAAGAAGATAAAAAGTTTGTTTATCATCTTAGATTGCATTTTAGGAATTACATCTACATCTCGTGGTGAACCTGAAAGGCAAACTTCATAAACAAGATCAACTTAAAATAAATTCAATGAATCTAACAACGCTGTGGAACTTAACGCACAACATTTAGAAGTCTAGGCTAGAGACGTATTCTAGCGTCGTAAAGCCTGGTAACTGTTGTTCTCACTGATGGTTGGGTGATTCCTCCACTTTGAGATGATAAGTTCCAGTACGGACTTGTGCTCCCACGTACCGTCGAGTATATTTTGGGAGACCCCAATAGGCTTAATCCTTTATCCATAGGAAACCGTGTCTGCCGCCCTATCGATCGCAATGCACTGAACACAACATTCGGGAAGATTGACTGCCATACTGTAAAAAGTATTCTGCAGTTTTGCGGTTGGTTTGGTAATCCCTCTACCTAGATTTCCAGAGTAGTCCCTTTCGTTCCTTTTTAGACTCCTTAACAGAAAAGGTCCATCTGAGCACTTGTCACTTCAGGCTCATTAAAAATCGAAGGCGACTAGAGTCAACTTTTTTTTTTCTTGACTCTTAAAAATTGAAAAAACAAGTTGTGTCAAAGCGTCTAAAATTTATTTTAAACGGAATATTCATTACCCTTTCCTACGTTGATCTTGGGTTGAGAAAATGGAATCCACCAACCAAGGAATTCCCCTTGGAGGAAATCCTAGTCCCTTCTCCTCTTGGGGAGATGTTGGTGCACCCCATATGGCCACATTATCGCTTCCAGGACTGACAATTGGTTTTCCTGTATGGCTCTTCTCAACCTCTGTCATTCAGAACACCACAATTCCTGAACAATCAAACCAGCAACTAGACGAGTCCAAAGTTACCCACCAACCTTCTACTTCCTCTAATTATTCCTCTCCTCCTTCCTCTTCGCTTGATGGGGCTGGTAAAGCCAAAAGTCAAGTACTCGAGAAGAAGAAGGAAAAGAAGAAGAAAGAGAAGAAGAAGAAGGAGCCAAAAGCGAATGGGGGCAAACGAGCGTCATCTAGCGAAAATCCACACACTGCACCGACCAGGCCTAAATCGCCATGTGTCATTTGCAAAGGAGACCACTATCACCGAGATTTTCCTTGCATCCCTCGGATCTTAAGGGATTGGTCTCCTCGTTTGCACAACCCGGTGTCGTCAACCTCTGATGATCATGTTGAAAACACACCGTCAACTAGTGAAAGTGAAGCCCCAGGACAAAAAGGAAAATATAGATTTCCTTGTAAACTGTGTGAAGGCGATCATGCTGTCCACCGTTGTCCCTTCTTAGACGAGGTTAAAAGAGTTTTGGACGATCATCCGGTTTCACCGTTACGACTTCCTCCTGGATATAAAAAACTCTTGCCGAGTCCGTCACTAGTTGAAAATCTGGCTGGCCCGCTCAGGTGGTCGGCTGAAGCATCTATCATTGAAGACAAACCATCTGAACCCATACCAGACGAAAGTCAAAAGGTCGAGGCGGCAGTTGACCCGGTCTTGCCTTCAGAGGTTCCATCTTCAGATGATACCGTCACCAAAGAGAACGAGGATGACACCGTCCAAATTATTTTCATAAGCACAGACTCCAACGAACATGGGGGAAATTTACCCGTTCCTTTACTGTAGGAAGGAAGTTCTTCAGAGTCGTACCCGGCCGTCTATTCGGTCCCACCTCCAAGCAACCTAGTTGTCTCCTTCAACTGGAATCAACTAGGCAGACCCCGTTTACCAGCTAGCATACCATTCCGAATCATTGTTCAAATATATAGAATGGTTATGGCCGGTACCATCATAGATGAAGGGGCTTTTGTGAGTATCCTTTCCTCAACCGCTTGGTTCGCCATCGCTTTTGCCTGAGATGAGAAATCTAACAGGCTTTGATAAAGGAACCAGTCGACCATTAGGGATCCTTCCCAATGTGCCCATAACATTGAGAGGGAAAACCATTCACATGAACGTGATGGTAGTTCAGGACCCCTGGATTACAATCTACTCCTTGGATGAGACTATATTTATTGCATGAGAAACATTGTCTCATCACTCTTTAGAGTGATGTGTTTTCCGCATGAAGGAAGAGTGGTCAAGCTCGTAGACCAGCTTTCATTTCCCGGATCACGCATAGCAAATAGTCATATACCATCCCTGAATGGTCTTTTCATGCAAGAAATGTCTCAATCCCCAGTCCATCCACCCGATGAGCGCGAGTGATTCGGGGGACATGACTGAAACCCAGGGGGCATGCACCCTGGTCTGCTTCGGCAGGAAAACTTCGGGTATAGGGTAGGTTTCCGCGAGAAAATATGACTAGTCTGTACTCCCGTCCGTGATTGGAAGAGGGGGTTATTCTAGAACAAGATTCTCTTGTCAAAGTTATGTGAGTGGGGTAGCCTCCTTCACTCACCTTTGTCTATTTCGGTAGACATCGCCGAAGAAGTGTTTTTTTTGCGCTGTGAATAGAACAATCTTTGGGTAACCTGTAAGAGGTAGGCTTCTCTTGGTAAAACAAATGTTTTAACGGACTGAAGAAGAGGTAACCTTGAAACTCTGTTTTATACCTGGGGGCATGCAAACCTTTTGGCGTGCAAGCGAAGAGAGACTATTTTTTTTTTTAAATTTGTAGGTCCTCTAACCCTTTAAACTCGTAGGATTGGTCGTTTCCTAACTTGCATAAAGATAGGATGTGGGGCAAAACTCAAAAAATTGCCATTTTATATGAGACATTCTTATCACACGACTAGATTAATCGAGCAGTTTTAGCACATAGTTCAAGCTCGTTAAAAAATAAACATAAGCCATGAGCAAATATTTCCCCCCGCGTTTAAGCTCGTTAAAAAATGAACTATTCCCCGGTAAATAACCATCGTGAATGTAGTGCTTCAACCATTAAAGCCTTGGTCGTGTTTGCACCGTCACCTCCACTTTTGCATTGGCCGATCATTCACCCCCATTTGATTGTTTACCCATTTTGAGGAACAACTGCGAAGAGTGATTTCACTGGCCATCCTTGTAACACTGCCATGATTGGAAAATTCCAAACCTTACCTGGAATCAGCTGCTACCCATTTTATCACTCGTTCCTCAAAAGACGAGTCTCCTTTAAGCTCTTTTCAACTGACTCGTAAAATATGAAAAGATTGCCGAGCCATTGGCCTCTCCAGCTTGTTAAAGGGACAGGAAGTGCTATCCCTCCTCTAGATTTTAATCTTTTTGGACCTGAGGGATTATTACACAAAAAGATCGAGCGCTTGTTTTGTTCGACTCGTTAAAAGTATCGAAAATTCATCCCTTCTGTATTGTTTTATACTTTTTCGGACTTAAGGGATTAGATGAAGAAAAAGGAATTTTGGAGTTACCTTTACGTTCCTTTTCAGACTCTCTAAAATTGAAAAGGACCGAGTTATCTTTGTCGTTAAACTCGTTAAAATTTTAATAGCGAAAAACTTGTCTATAGACGAGAACGAGTTTCACTATCGCTAGGCTCGTTAAAACATAGCGATGGGTTTGCCCGAAGGGAAAATTATAGAACAAGCATATGTTACCCTCCTCAAGCTTGACAAAAATAAAGAGGTATTGGTCAGCAATGACTAGGGAAAATTGGGAAGAAAACTTGAAGAAACTTTGTTGGTAGCAAGTCGCTCTTGAACATGACACTTCCACTCTATGTCCGAGTCGGGTTGGGTTGTTTCATTCACCGGTCACATCACCATGGTCCCATCATACCATCCATATTTGGGGTTAATGCTACCAATCCATCACATCAGTGTCGCCGATATGTTCAAGAGAAGTCATTCAGAGAATTCACCTGTGTCTCACCCATTACCATACATTTATACTCCATTCTTTCATGACCGCCACCCTGAACCTTATATCACCAGATCGTTTTCACCTCCATTAAAATCATTTTCTCCGTTCCATGTCATTGATGTGGGATTCATTAAGGCCCTCCTATGATGGATCACTTCTTGTCGACATCAGCTCATTATCCAAGAAGTTGATCTAGGAACACCCCATTCAGTACTTTGAAGCTTGCATGCCTCAATGGCAAGTTTCTCACTTCCGGCGATAGGTTTACATCAATCACCTTTGACCGAAAGATTTTGTGTGGTGTTCGACGCCAAGTCCTTTATTCACACCACGTGAATTGTACTGCAGTACCTTGAGGGTCATTATCATTATCGGTGACTCCTCTCGCACCTGTTAACAACTTACATCATTGGCTGGTAATTAGGCGATGTCTTTCCATGTTCGACTCCAGAACAGCTTTCACATGGATCGACTTGTACTTCGAGTGAAGATCGAACAATATTGAAGACCCCAGATGTAGTTTCATCCATCCGGGCTGCGACATATATTAAGGGAAATAAAGACATCAAATGTACATTATTGCTGCACAGATAATCATCCAATCAAAAGGATGATGGCTCTATTAGAATCATCAGTCTACACTCAGACGATTGTCTATCCTATGTACATGAAAATGAATTTATAAAGCTGAGCATGGGAATGCCCACCTCAGCTAGATCATGAAAATATTATGAAGATAATGTATTGTATTGTATCTTATTACAGGTCTCCTCCGAGCATTGAAAGAACTTCGGATCCTCATAATAAAGAATTTCACCCGACATCAAAAGATTAACGACCTCATGCTTTAGGCGGCAACTGTTATAGACATTTTTGGGCCCTACAATCCCAAGCATGAAATGTCCATAAACCAAGGGCTCCTAAGTCCCTATAAGTGTTGTTCTAACCCCTAAAGGAATAAGGTAAACAGATTACAGCTTCTCCCATAAGTTCTCCATGAAAAACTGCTCAGAATTGGTCAAAATAGGATCATTTCAGCTGCTCCACTAGCTAAGTGCATTGCATCTCACCTAAATACACTGTGTGGGTGCGTTGCATTTAAAAAATCCCTTCTGTGGGGTGCGATGGGCGAGAAA
The DNA here is from genome assembly GCA_031772625.1 of Pinus tabuliformis. Lineage (NCBI taxonomy): Eukaryota > Viridiplantae > Streptophyta > Pinopsida > Pinales > Pinaceae > Pinus > Pinus tabuliformis. Next base: position 1,344,838,438 of record CM062807.1, on the reverse strand, counting down.
TGACAAATGGCAGTGTCATTCCGCGAGGTGGAGAGGCAATGGAAGCTTCCAGAAACTTCTCCTGTGACACTTGCCTCACTGAATTCGACCAAGGATGAGTAAGAGACCATCAATCTCCAAGTGGAAGCAAGAACTATCAAAGGGAAGACACTAATCAAATCACAAGCTGACTCATCCCCCTTATAGATATCTATATATGGATCCCTCGTCCCAGAGATCCAGAGGCTGGAATTTTGCATATTGTAAGGAATTGTTGTTGGTTTCTTGAGACAAACATCAGATTGTTGGGTGATCTAAGCTTTGTTTGAGGTGAAGAGGGGCTTCTTTGCTGGGAGGTTGATGCTGGGTCAGAACAACTGGTTGTAAATCCTCTTGGCTCTTTCTTGTTTTATCAATAAAAGCTATTCAAGTTTTCCTCCATGCTCTTGTATCATTGATGCTTGCTATATTTGTATGGTCAATTTACATCTGATTCTAGATTGTTTATGATTATAGATCCATGTCTTTGTATAGTGCTATGCTTCTGTGATCTTACAGGTACTTTGTGAAGCTGGGCGTGCAAGGGAGCAGGTGGCTAAAGACTATCAAAGAAGAGGGGAATCAAATCAGGAGATTAGTGCAAGACAGAGGTTGGTCTTTCTGTTCCTCTCTAATTATAATTCATAAAGGAAAAACAAAAATAACTTTTCTCTGTTTGTTTCTAAGGTAGCTGTCACACCTTAGTGGGATAGAGCAGTTCTATATAGACACTTTTCCCTGTAATAAGAGGGCTTTGGCCATTTTTTGTCCTAGATGCACCACGAGGCATCCTAGGAATGAATGCCCATTGAACTCTATAGAGATTTGTTCAGTCTGTGAAGAAGATCATTCTATAGATAAGTGCCCTTCCTTGCTCGGACTTAAAGCTGTATACCAAGGGACTGAAGGAGTCATTGAACAGATCTATTACATAAACCAAAGGAGGTTGCATGGACCTAGACCATACCAACAGGGGATGCAAAGGACATCTCAGGCATACTACAACCCCAACCAAGTCACCTCCATACCTTCCTAGACCCCCCTGTTCATCCTTCCTGGTCCACGCCTCCTCCTTGGTCCTTCAAATCTCAATATCATGCCCAACTAGCCACCCATTCATTCCAATACTATGCTCAACTCCAACCTCAGTGGAATGCATCTCATTAGGGGTGGAGGCCCCAATACAACTCTCTTCCTGCTCTTCTTCCTCCACCACCTACCCAACCAAAACCATTACCTTCTACTCCACCAAGGCAACCCCAAATGCCTGCCCGACCAAATCCAAACCCGAACAATAGATAGGCTCAACAAGTGTATAGTGGGGAATCATCATGCCCAACGTATGCTGTGGAGATTCAAGAAATTAACTTGTGATCCGGGAAAGTTCTCCCAGATAGCCAGCCTCCACCCAAGGAGTTTGAGGAAGATAAAGAGGAAAGCGAACCTAAATCTAATCCACCCTTTCCTGAGAGACTATCCATGACAATATAGCCTACCCTAGAAGAGACTGAACTCTTGGGAGAATTGAAACATTTATGTGTGAAGATACCACTTCTCCAAGCCATAAAAGAGTGCCTCTCTACAATAGGTTGATCAAAGAGAAGTGCTTTAGGCATCCAGGAAGGCGCAAGAGAGATGCCCCAACCATCAATGTCATAGGACAATTGTTCGACCTAATTTTGGGGCAGATAATCTATCCAAAATATCTGGATCCGGGAAACCTAGTTGTTGATGTCCACCTCAATGGCACAATGGTACCACATCCTTTGATTGATCTGGGAGCTACCATTAATGTGATGACAAAGGACACAATGCTCAAACTTAACCTCTAAGGCACCTTGAGGAAGACCACGACAGTGCTGTAGCTAGCAGACCGCTCCATAGTGACCCCTGAGGGGATTGTGGAATATGTGATGGTCTCCATTGATTCTTGGCAGTACGCTGCTGATTTCTTAGTTCTCTAGCCAAAGGCAAAGCTCACTGGGTATCCTCTCATTTTGGGAAGACCCTGGTTGGCTACAATCGATGCCTACATCAGCTACCGAGCTGGGAACATGACCATAAAGAACAGGCACATGTTCGAGTAGTTAATCCTATATCCTCCTGCCCAACCCTTGCTAGAACATGATCTACCTCTCTGGTTGGAGGAGGAGGATGAGGATGAAGTTTATTCTACACCACTTTGTGCATTGGAAATTGCCATGGGGGGAAAACTGCAAGATGAGGATGATATGATTGAAAATTTGATTCAAAATCCACCTCTACGTGTATCACCATTAGAAACATAGTAAGAGAAACCCAAAAAACCACTCAACTAATCTCTGTGTGGCCGACTCCACTTCTCTCCATGTTAAAAATATAGAGTTCAGCCCAGAAAGAACATTGAAAATCAATCCATCCCTATCTACTTCCCAGGAGAAGGAGCTATGTAGCATATTGAGAAAAGATCTAGATGCCTTTGCCTGGAGTTATAAGGAGATGAAGGGAGTGCACCCTTCAGTATGTACCCATCATATATACATCAAGGAAGATTGCAAGCCAGTCAGGCAGCCTCAAAGGAGGATGAACCCAACACTTAAAGATATTGTTAAGGAAGAACTGTATAAATTGCTTGATGCAGGATTCATCTATCCCATCTCTGATAATGAATGGGTCTCTCCTTTGGTGCTAGTTCCAAAGAAAAATGGTAAGTGGAGAATCTGTGTCAACTATCGAGAATTGAACAAAGCCACTAAAAAGGACCATTTTCCTTTACCTTTCATAGATCAAGTGTTAGACGATTTGGCAGGGAAAAAGTTTTTCTCCTTCCTAGATGGGTTTAGTGGGTACAATCAGATTCAAATCAGCCCGGAAGACCAAGACAATACCACTTTCACTTGTCCCTGGGGTACCTTTGCATATCAGGTCTTCCTTTTGGTTTGTGCAATGCTCCAGCCACTTTCCAAAGAGTGGTATTGAGTATATTTTCTGAACTGGTTCATGATTCAATAGAAATATACATGGATGATTTTACTCCTTATGGCTCTGACTTTCAGGAAGATTTATCTAACCTAGGAAAAGTTATAGATAAGTGTATTGAGATGAACCTGTCCCTTAGTCTGGAAAAATGTGAATTTTTAATGACTGAAGGGACCATGCTAGGTCATGCAATATCTCAACAAGGATTGCAAGTGGACCCCAACAAAATTGCCATCATCCAAAGGGTCCCACCTCCTCAAAAGGTGAGAGATGTCAGAAGCTTCCTAGGCTTAGCTAGATATTACAAGAGATTCATTAAAGATTTCAGCAAGTTAGCCTCTCCTTTTTTGGCCTCCTAGGCAAAGATGTTGAATTCATATGGTCAAAATTTTTTGAAGAAGCCCTAGATACCTTGAAAAGCAAGCTAGTGACTGCCCCAATTCTTAGAGGCCCAAACTGGGCCCTACCCTTTCACATTCACACAGATGCCTCGAACAAAGAAATAGGAGTAGCCTTAGGACAAACTGATGAAAATTTACCTTATGCCATATAATTTATAAGTAAAAACTTGTCAAAGGCAGAGTTAAACTATACAGTGACGGAGAAGGAACTCCTAGCTGTCATGCATTCCTTAAACAAATTAAGACATTATATCACATGCTATAAAACCTTTGTGCACACTGATCATGCTGGAATTAGATATTTAATGAACAAACCGGATGTAAATTCTTGCATTATTAGATGGTTTCTTTTACTGTAGTAATTTGATTTGACCATTATTGATAAACCTGGTAAAGAGAATGTTTTTGCTGACTTTTTGTCTAGAGTAAATTTGCCTGTAGGTGAAGAAGGAATGGTGGATGACCAAATGCCAGATGAACACCTATTTGCTATATCAGTACTATCTCCATGGTTTGCTGATATAGAAAACTACTTGGTTTCAACACAGTTCCCACCACACCTATCCTCAAAAGAGAAGAGCAAGATAGTAAGGAAAAGCGCCCCTTTTACCTGGATTGGAGGCAATCTCTTCAAACTTGGCCCAGATGAGATCTTGAGAAGATGTGTCAGGGAGGAGGAAGTCTTTGACATCCTCCTGCCTTGTCATGATGGGCCTTGTGGAGGTCATTTTGTAGCAAAAAGAACCGCCTTCAAGATATTACAAGCAAGCTACTACTGGCCCACTCTTCATCAGGATGTGAGGAGATACACGAGCTAGTGTGATTGGTTCCATAGGATGGGGAAACCCACTCCAAAGGATGAAATTCCCATGCAACCTCAAGTGACCTTTGAGCCATTTGAGAAGTGGGGCATGGACTTTGTGGGGCCTACCAACCCTCCTTCAAAGCAGAGGCAGTACATCATTGTGTTCACTGACTACCTGAAAAGTAGGCAGAGACAAAAGCAATCAAAGCAGTGACAGAGGAAAAAGTAGCTGAGTTTTTGAGGGAAAACATATTCTACAAGTTCGGTTATCCGAGAGAGTTGGTCATAGACCAAGGCAGTCAGTTCACTTCCAACTTGATGGAAGACCTGCTCACACATCATAAGATCAAGCACATGAATTCCACCCCTTACCATCCACAAGCCAATGGGCAAGTGGAGGTCACTAACAGAGCATTGGAAGGGATCCTAACCAAGGTAATGAGCAGCAGCAGAAAAGAATAGGCGGACAGACTAGTTGAGGCCACTTGGGTCTACAACACAACATGGAAGACCACCAATGGGTTCAAACCCTATGAATTGGTCTATGGGAAGAAGGCTTTGCTGTTAATAGAGTTTGAATTCAATACCCTAAGGATGGCAACTCAGCTAGACCTAGACCTCAGCCATGCATTGAAGGAGAGGTTACTTCAGCTCAATGGAATGGATGAATATAGATTGCAAGCCCTTCTCCATACAAATGTAGTTCAGCTTCGAAGAAAGATATGGCATGATAAAAATATCAGGGAGAAGCAATTCCAAGAGGGAGATTGGGCACTACTCTATGATTGAAGATATAAGGATTTCAAAGGCAAGCCAAGGACAAGATGGCTAGGACCCTACACTATGGAGAAATTCAATGACAATGGTTCAGTTCTAATCCGAACCATTGATGATGAAACCATCCCCATGCTTGTCAATGGACATCGGTTGAAAGTCTACAAGAAACCCCTCTCCAAGCGAGAGTTTATTGAATATTTGAATAAAAAAGTGATGGTAGTGGAGCATGTCTTAGCTTCCACTTCACCCATTCACTGAAGAAAAAAAATAAAAAATAAGGACTCAAGTGGAAACCTCCATGAGGTGCTTGAGTCCCATCATTGGGTTGAAAACCTCTTCTGAGGTAGCCTGGTGATGTCAAAAGAAAAAGGAAAAGAATAAGATCCCTGGGTGAAAACTTCCCTTGGATGTGCCCAGGGTAGGCAATTAAGGTGAAAACCTCTTTTAGGTGCCCTAGTTGTTTTCAAAAAAAAGAAAAAAAAAAGAGAAATAAAAATGAATTATTATTGCATTGCATGTTTGCAGGAGGACTACAGGGAGTAGAAGAAGGTGCCAAGGGGACCCTGACAGTCATACCAACATCCATCTCATCTTCTCCACACCTTCCTCCATCATTTTTGGCATTTCTTTCAACCCATTGTACCTCTTCCTCCAAAACTGTGTTTTCTACAAGAGGCTTTGTGTTTTCTACAAGAGGCGCCTGTAGGAATTACAGAGAGCCAAAAGTGTCTACAGAAGGTAGTTTGAGGGACAAGAAAAGCTTCATGAGGAAACTATAACCCCTCTTACCATCTTCAAACCTCCTTGCCATCATTTCCAAGCATGCATCACACTCCAAGCATCATTATTATTTTTTTTTCCTTTCCAAGAAAAAACACAGAAAAACAAATTTTCAGTTTTGAAAAAAACAAAAAAATAAAAGGAGGAAAAGGCACCATTAACTTTACCTGAAGCCTACCTACTCTCCCTCCATCATTCATCTCCACCTTTGGCATCATTCTCAAGCTCTAAGCACAAGAAAATAGCTGAAGTTTCAAGGGGAGAAGCAGCTACAGGAGCTCTTGTAGGAATTCCTGTAGTAGCTGATCCCATAGAAGTCCAGCACCAACAACAAGGGACAACACATCTGAAGATTGAAAAGGCACATGCAACTCAGCTCCAACAGAAGAAGAACCTACAAAAACACACAAAAACACATCAGCAAGCAGATACAACATACATGAAGGAAAACGAAGGCATGCAGCAGAGAAAGCCACAACACCTCACAGTCAATGGCAGAAAATACACTTGGATTACAGGTAAGTAGCTAAGTCACTCCTCTATCTGCATTTGTGTAATTAGAAATCATACGAAGGCAATGAGATGGTTGAAATCAAAAGAGGGAAAGGTGTCCAGTTAACTTGGCCACCTTCATTGAGTTGACTCCACTTAACCAAGATATCACGCACACGTGCGCACAGTCAACTCAAGCAAAAGATGCAAAGGACAGGTAGTGGACGGAAGAGTTAACTCCGATGCCATAATGAGGAGATGATTATGATGGAGGGTCATGATAACCACGTAGGTGGGGACCAACGGTCCTAATTTGGGCAACATACACCTTGCCAGCTCAGCACTCATAACCGAAAATAGCCATAAAAGGTAATGAGAACTCCTCCCCACACATTTTCACCACCTTTTCTTTCGTTTCTCCTCGTAAATCAACCGCACAACAGTCTTCTTATGCCCCCATAGCCTCGTATCCACCATCCTCCATCGAAATCCTCCATATTTTTTCTCTCGGCATTTTCTACAGGAGCACCTACACGAAATCTACAGGAGGGATAGCGTGCTTCTTCATGAGGGGCAGTGAGTCATTTTGAAGGGATGAAACATGATTTTTGGCACAAATTTCAGTTTGAAGAGGTAGGGTTCATGAATGCCCTCTGTTGAATATCAAAATGTGAAAGAGTTGGTCTCAAATTGAAGATAAAATTAGTCTTTAAGAGGGTAGAAATACATAAAAAATATTTTGTTTAAAAAAAAAAAACACAGTCCCTTCTATTTTAATATTTCACTCAAAATTCTTTGTCTCCACCTCCATATCTAGTTTTTCAAAAGAAGTGCAGGTAGTATGATAGGGGGTTTATCAGAAAAGAGCCCACTAACTCCACTAGACTCCATGCACATCCTCAAGTGGAGGAAATTTTTACAAGGGCAAACTAAATGAATTTCTTTGAGAAGTTTAGAGGGTTTGATGATGAAATTGCCCAGGAATTTTCTCTCTCTCTGGTCCCTCACACAAGAACTCATGCTACTGTAACCATTAAGGGCCTCTCCATTGAAATAACCCCTGAATTCATCAGTACGGTCACCACCCTTCCTCTTGGGCTGCCTTGGAGTAAAGATGAGAAAACAATTGGCTAGGCTGCCAAGAGGAAATTTTTCCAAGCTAATGAAACCCCTTTTGAAGACAAAAATGGAATTAGGAGGGCTAGTGTACCATATCCCTGGGATGAGGTTAGCTACCAATTGATCAAATACATTTCTTGTGAGGGGAGGCACAACATTGTTTATGGATAACATTTCAGAATCCTCCAAGAATTGAGATATGGCATGGATACCCCAGCACATCAAAAGCTTAGTATCCCTTACTTTCTCCTTCAGCCCCTCATTGACTCCAGCAACAAGATACAAGAAGGAAATTCACAACAGCTAGCTCACGATGGCCTAATCAAGATCCTAGTAGAAGAAGCACTCCATGTTGGTCGGATAAATCTATCTTGCGGACAAGGCCGATCTCCCTAGTATCAGAATATAGTCTAGCAACAAGCAAGACAAACAAATCTATTTTTTTCTAAACATATGCGATTCATAAATAAAAACTATATAGGTGTTTAGACCCTACCTTAAGTCCAATTCTAGTTTGTAGTAGCCATCCTTCAACCGTCCGAAAGAGTTTCCTTTTGAGAACCTGCAATCACAAAAAAAAACACCGAATAACACCTGCATAGCTAATATCATAAATCATGCCCATTATGGTGATCAAGGAATCCATAAAATAAACCATAAAACAACAGCTTATTGAGAAAAACAAACTTATTTGTACTAACTATGAAGTAGAAGAACCTTATAACATTTTTTGCCTTGATGTTGAACAAGCTCTTCCCGAGGTCCGAAAGAGGAATTTCCTTTACTTTGACAAGCCTTACACTCTTCCAAATGAGATCAAAGAGGTATGTAATCTCTCATCAAAAAAGCTCAATTAAGAAGACTAAGTTCTAGCAACATTTCACCTCAAAAATATTAAGCTTTTTTAACCTCCCAAGTAACCAACCCAATGCTTCATTTTATAGTGCAGAGGAAGGAGGTTACAGGTCCACCTATGAAGGGATAGAGTCCTCCTTCAAAGGGATAAGCTCCTCACATCAAGGGGTTAGCTCCTTAAGGTATGTGATGCATGAACCTTAAGGGAGCGAACTTGCCACCTCAAGATTCCTTCCAGAAGCTTCTAGAAATGACTCAAAGTGAGTTTTTAAGAATATACTTGTGCCTTTTTAACTTTTACAGGAGATCACACCCATAACACTGAGACAGAGCGGTTAGGTGCGCAAGGGACATGACCATTAGATGCGGGACTGCAGGTAATGCTAAGAGAAAGTGCGGAACCAGAGTTTTAGAGACTTTTGAGGGCTTTCTCTTATTTTCAAGGCTTGATATGAGGAACTGAGGCTTAGGACTTGCAAAAGAGGAAAGTATGAGTGGTAATGGACTCATATAGATTGTAGAATGTCAAAGTGACAATTTTTTGTGCAACACTCCATACCCTTACAATCCCTATAACATGGGAAGTTTTCAGATACATGACAACTGAAGATGACATCAAGGCATTAACCTATGATGTCAGTCTTGCTGTTAGTGCGGAGGAAGAATAGCAAGGAGGAGAAGATCAAGCTAGTGGTGACATAGTAGAGCAAGAGAGGAAGTAGGAAAGAAAAGAAATAGAGGAGGGGGTGGAAAAAGAGACAGAGCAGGGAGAGGAAAAAGAGACAGAAGAGGGATAAAAGGAGGCAGAAAGGGCAGAGAAAAGAGAAGAGTCCCTTGAAACTTTGGAAAGAGAAGAAGTAGCTGCCCTCACTACCCTCAGTACACCAATCAAGCAAAAGTAGAAGAGGAAAAGAAAAACCTTCATGTATTTCAGGGCAAGGAAGAGTACCAAAATTAAAACAGGCAAACCTCAACCCTCATCAAAGACTCCCATTAACATTGAAGATTCACCATCTACCCAGGTGAAAGAATCTCCTTCCAAGACACCCATAACCTATGAAAGGAGGACTACAAGATCTTCTACATGGAAGGGAAAGGTAATTCTACAGGACCCCAAACCAGACCTACATGAGGCTAAAATAGTCCTACAGGAGACACTGTCCAAACTATAGGAGACACAAAAACTTGAGGCAAAGATAGGAGGACAACTAGAGGTGAAAGATGAAGCACAAGAGCTACAAGAACCTGACCCCTAGCCTAATCTTGACTCCTATTATAGACTACTTGAGGGAGGCAATATCATCCCACAGAAATTTGCAATTCCACTATTTTTCGAATTGGAAAAAGAGAGAGTGAGAATGAATGGGTGGATGTAGATAGCCAAGTCCAAAGGAGTTGAAGATATTAGCCACATGGAAGACAAACTCAGGGAATTGGGCAGGGAATTGAGTGCTCTCAGAGACAGAGAAACGATTACAAGAATCCACCTTGAGAAAGAGAATGAATTACTATGGAGGCAGCTACAGGAGAAAGAGACTCATTTGGCATGCATGGCCAGCTTATCCATAGAAGCATTACAATGAAGAACACCAAACAAACCTTATGGTCTCTATCTGAAGGATCAATGGCTTCAATTCCAAATAAAAACTTTGGCACAAAGAGGCATAATGCCTTTCCAAAACTACAGGCAGTTCATGGATTTGTGTGGCCAAAGCACCTCTGAGGACAAAGAAAAGATGGCAGAGTTCTATGTACAAAACATGGCCCTAACAGACCTAAATGTGTGGGATACCAATGTCAAGCTAGGGGATCTGCAATTAATGGCCATGGCATCATGGATGAACCATGAAAAATTGAGGGCATCAGAAATGAAAAGATTGCTAATAAAAGAGAAGAATGAACCATTGATGGTAAGAGCTGAGCCATCAAATCCTATGGCACTCATCAGCACACACAACCTACTCGCCAGTGACCCTCAGATTGCCCCTAAATATCTAGCCAATCAGAAACAAGCCATTGCACACTTTGAAGATATGCTTAGGCTACCTGGGGATGACTATGTGCATCCATGCATGAGAAGATGGAACACCCTACCCCACAATTTGTAGATCAGAGAATACCATTCCCCCATGAGGTTGAAGGAGGCATTGAAAAGAGTGCCAATGTACAAGCACTCCATGCAAAGGCAGAAGGTCAACTGGATTGGCCTCAAAATGAGTCCTCCACTCATATTAGGCACGCTGGAAGGCAGAAAAGAAGAAGAAGAGAAGGAGCAGTAGAAGGACATAGACAAAAAGGAAGGATTTTATGGATAACATGAGCAGACCACATCAGAAGCCTGGGATGCTAGGGAGGCTAGTAGGGCCATGAAAGACGAAGAGATTGACTAGGTTGCTCAGAGGATGAGCAACGCTTTTAGTAGGGGGGTGATGATGAGCCTCATAAATGGGTAATTATATGGGTTCATTTTACCTCCGAACCCAGTCAAATCAACCATTCTCTTAGCTTATTGTATGATTTTTTGATTATATTTGTGCTTATAGGGTGAGTTGAGTTAGTTATTATGCCATGTGGTCTAACGTGTATTTAATGCAGATTATTGATGGATTTTGAGGTCAAAGTCAAGGATCTAGTGGTCAAACTGCAACAATAAATCGAAGTAGATAGAGGAGAGGACTTATAGGAAGGAATCCCCCTCATTTATTCCTCCTCACTTCGAATTCCCCTTCATTCATCTTGGAGTACAAGTAGTTGAATCATGCACTAGAAGGCAACCGAGCAAGTGGAAGATGATTGATAGTTATCTTGAGTTTTCGAAGCCAAGCCTCCCTAATTTTAAGGAAGTTGTTGGTAGCTTCAGATGTATAAGTAAAAAGTCCTAGGGCCTCACTAAGATCAACTTTTTGCTGGTGTAAACTCTGCTCAAATTTCGAGCTTATTATTGTATGACAATTTTATGTAATATTGTTATTTTTTGATAATGAAGATGGAATCCTTTTTGAGCTAGCACTGAGTTACCTCAGAGGGTTGAAGCTCTTGGGTTAGGGCCCAATCCAAGCAGCCAAGCTTCTCTTTAATTTTATTTGTATGCTTTACTTCAGTTTGTAGATTAGTTTGTTGTTAGATGTATTTCTCCTATGGTTAAGAATAGGTTACTTTTGATGATTTAGTAGCTTGCTTCCATTTGTGCTTTCTATAGTAGGTTGAGCAATGATCAGAGAAGATTCAAAAGGCTAGCAATAGTGCCTTGGCCCCTCTTCCTCCCTCTGGGACCTTGATTTTAGGAAAAGACTCTCTTGCTTCCCCAAAAACACAGATCTTCCTGATTCCTAGGACTGCTAATGTTTGTAGGTCTCCAGTAGGTTGATAGTCCAGTTTTTTTCTTTTATTTAGGTCTTATTTATCATGTTCACTTCCTGATTTGCAATAGTCCTTTTGCATGCTTTCCTTTCTTACAACATTTCCCAGCATTTCCTTCTATACATCATAGTTTAGGCCATTTTAATGCAAAACTTTGTTTTTCCTAGAATGCACTCATTTCATTGGTTGCTTGATTTTCTTGGTTGACTGTCAGTTTCTATGCAGCACATCTCTTCCAGCAGTAGGCTAGCTCACTGGTAATCACACCCTCCATCTGATCCATGCATTATAGGTCTCCCACACCTCACCTCAATTCTGCCCTAGTTTCCTTCATTTTTCATAGAACTTCTTCCTCTCTCCTTGACCAAATCCAATCATCTTTCCCTCTCCTGGTGTTTCATGGTATACCTTAGGTGCCCTAACATCTCATTCCAACCTTCATCCACATTTTCCACCCACTCTCACACCGTCAAAATAGCAAAAATTTCTCTCGTCCTCCTCCTGTAGGCCTCCTATAGTTTCCCTGTTTTCCTCCTGTAGTTTTCCTGTGTCCTCATGTAGTTTTTCCTATAGGCTTTCTTTTGAAGACCGAGTGTGGGAAAATCCTCCAGAAGGCCACCTAAGACCTCCTAGGACCAATCCACACCATCCTACATCCTCCGAAGCTCCAAAACCGCCCTCTAATGCCACCTGTTCACTACCACACTCACACACAATAAATTAGATGCATGTTAAATTCACATAAAAACACATAAAAATCCAAAATCATGTTTTTTGCTTATTTACTTCCAGAAATAGCATGGTTAGATTTTGTTTACTTCCTTGAGTAGGTAATTGAATTTCTTTCATGGATTTCATAGTTTTTTTGCAAAAGTAGTATTAGCTTGGTAATTAGGGTTTACTAAGTCTTGCTTCATATTCTAGTCTTTCTCCTTTCTATAGTTAGAATAACATCTGTAGAGTAATCTTCCTTTCCTTTCATCACACGTAGAGCTTCTTTTGAAATATATAGAAGTTGGCTTGAGCTCCTAGTGATCTTGCGCCGGATGACCAAGTGACAACGTGCGGTGAGAACTAGTACTTGTGCATATAACATCGACGCTTCCACGTTTATTACGAACCACGAGGTTGATAAAAGTAAAGTTGGCAGCTGAGGAGTTGCAACATTCTTGCTGCAATACTGGCGCTCACCAATGAGCAAGAGACAGTCTGCAATTTTAATTTCAACTACATAAGTTAAATACATGACATCCATTCATGCAAGCAAGGAAGCAATCTGGTTGTAGAGATTATGTTCAAGTATGGGGTTAGTACAATGAGCTATAAAGGATTGACTGTGACTGCCAAAGTGCAATTTTCTTGGCAAAGAACCCTACTTATCATTCAAAGATAAAGCACATTAAGTTTTAGTATCACTTTGTGAGGGATATGGTTGAAGAGAAAAAGGCATTGCTGGTAAAGGTGGACACTTTGAAGAATGTTGCAAATGCATTGAAAAATTATGTGAGCACTAAGAAGTTTTCTTGGTGTAGAGAAATGATGGGAATTGTAGGCCTGGTCCAATGATTAAGTTCTCCTTTGACCCCTTGTGTGGAAACAAAACAAGTGGGAGAATGTTGGGTATGTGTTATGTTCTTTCCATGGCTAATAGCATATGTTATACATTACGATAGGTGCAGCAGGGGTGGTACCTCCCCCTATCGGGGGGTTTGCAAGGTGGAGGTAGCACACAGGGCCCGGGGCAGCACACCGAGATTTTTATTTTTTATTTTTTATGTGGACCCAATAATATTTGGGTCGACCCAAGGATGTGGGGAGGACTCAAATATGGTGGGCATACCTACCCATGGTTTTGTGCATGGGGTTTTTACATGGTTTTGGGCATGGTGGTTTTCTGCCCATGGTATTTTGTAGATATGGTCAAGGGAACTACAGTTATGTTCTAATCTAGGGTTAGTGGATTAGGGCTTATGAATGATTTGGAATGTATATATATGTATCATAACATTGAAAGGAATATAATGAAACATCAATTTGGTAGTCCTGATTTTTGGATCTAGCGGGAAATGTCTGTGTATATTTGTTTTATGTTCTTGCCATTGTATATTTTTCTGTTTTAAGAACTCATTCGTAGATATTTTCTATACAGAGTTAAAACCCATAGATGTATCCTAGATATTGGACCCAACCCATGCTAAATGTGCATTTCTCCAAGTTGGCACAAATTTTTTGCTATTGCAGGGTTTGAAGGACCTACTGAATGTGTTGCAAGTGCTTATCCCAACTCTTACTAAAGATGAGGATGTCGTCCAGATAAAAAACCATCAACGAGTTGATGAAGGGCCGCAAGATTTCATCCATCATCCTCATAAAAGTAGCAGGGGAATTTGTCAACTTAAAGTGCATGACCAACCATTCAAAAATGCCTTCCTTGGATTTGAAGGTGGTGTTCCATACATTTGTGGGCTTTATTGGAATTTGGTGATAGCCAAACTTCAAATTGATCTTGATGAAATAATTTCCCCCCTTGAGCTGGGGCAGAAGGTCATAATCTATGGGATTGGATACTTGTTCCTGATGATGATTTTGTTTAGTGCCCGATAATCAATGCAGAGCCTCCATGTCCCATCCTTCTTTTGTAAAGTAAAATTGAGCTTTCATAGGGTGAGGAACTTGGTTGCATATGTCATTTTTTCAACAACTCATGGATCTGTCGCTTGATCTCTACATTTTCCAGAATGGAGTGATAGTATTTCGGCCCATTGGGTAGAGGTTCTCTGAGAGTTAGATCGATTGAATGCTTGACTTGACAGTGCAAGGGTACCCATGTGGGTGAGGAGAAGATGTCCTTGTATTCTTCCATGACCTTATCCACCTGCTTTTGCTGCGTGGAGGAACCCTTCCCGGGGGCCATGGATGTGGCCAAGATATTTAATTTAATTTGAGAGTGAATAAAAAAGAAAACAAATTTCCCAGTCTGGGATATGATTTTACTGCATTACTTAGAAGAGATCAAAGAGATGGCGATAAGTGGGGCTACCAACGATATTATTTACAACTTACTACCCAAAGAAATAATAACAGTGCGAGGCCTCGACTCATACACAACATGATGATTACACAAGTATGGTTAGCCTAATAATACATCACAAATTTCAAGAGGAACAAAATCACATAGTACCTCATTCATGAAGGGTTTGATGTTGTAGGGAAGATGACACTTCTGGCTAACGGGAAGATCTCATCCTTGGTGGAGCCACCCAATGGTGTATAGTTGCGGGTGTAGTGTGGTTAGTAGGCCCAACTACTTAATGACCTCTACTGAGATGAGGTTATTTTGGATCCCATTGTCGATAATGAATTTCAGTGGATACCCCTTCACCCACATTTGTGCGTGGAAGAGACACTCCCCTTCTTCTAGATCTTTAGGCTCAATCTTCTAGATCTTGGTGGTGGAAATGGTGGCATTGGGATCCGAATCAATAATATGCTTTCCTTTGTCATTCCACTTGTTAGGTTCTAACTCAGAGTTGGAACATGCATTTGAATATGAAGCCTTCAGCTCAACCACCAATGATTGCTTGGATCGATGTGACTCACTGGTGTTGTGAGTGAGGCTCTTATGGAACTCAAGTGACTTTCTTGTGTCCTTCTTTGTCTTCGTGGTGTTTTTCCTTGCTTGTAGCTTTGGTGGGTTGACCTGGGTCACCCTACCCTAGATTTGTGCATTGTTTTGCAATTTGGGGGCACCTTTCCCTTTCTTTAGATTCACAGATTCAAATTCTTGCTTCTTCTGTTTAAATTTCTGCTCAATCTTGACATTGTATCAATAGGTAGCGCGAAGCGAGGAGATGTCTAGGAACTCCATCTCATCTTAGATGTATTTGTGTAGACAACCACAATACTTGAGTATCATATTATTCTCATAATCCTTGATACCGAACATCGTGGGAAGCGTATGAAAAATATTTGTGAACTCCGAAAAGTCTTAGTCCCTTCCTTGCAATAGTGTGGTGTACTTTATGTAATTATCTTCATAGCTCCTGACATGGTAATACTGTTCTTTAATGGTATTTCAAAAATAATTCCAACAGCTACATGCCATCTAAACTATGTTACAATGAGGCTCAAAGGCCTATTTATAATTGATTAATAATGGAAAACCCTAAACATCCTAAAACCTAACCCTAGGAGATGAAGTGCCAAACATATGTGGGCCCCATTGGGGTAAATTGGTACATCAACTTCCCGAGGTCGTAACTTTGGCATACGGTTTCCGTTCGATGCGTAAGATACCTCGTTAGAATTATTTATCTGAGAAATACAATTTTTTATTGAAAAATTATGTTGCCAACTATAAGTTTTCCCATTTTCCAAAAAAACCGTCGTTTAGGGCCTCAAAACAACTCCGAAAGTTTAGGACCCAAAAAATGCAAAAAATAGTAAACTGTGGTACAATTAAGGAAAATGAATGAAAACATGGTGGGTTCCAAGTGGAATAGGTGGGTTTCCAACAATATCCACCTAGATCAGTCCTCCCCCTTAGGAAGTAATGGTCCCCATTGCGTTGAGTGCCTCCATGAGATGGGAAACTTCTGCTAAACTTGCACCCTGGTGAGCCACTTTCCCTAGTGTAAGAGTTGTTCAGCTCTGACTACTTGATATAGTTGGATCCTCTATTTGTGAGTGATCTTGATCAGTGTGCCCAGGATTTGATTAGTTATGGCATATTCAATGTAGTCAGGGTTGATCTTTGTTGGTGTCAACTGCTCAATAATGTATGGTGTGTCCAACAATGGTGGAAAGTATGGCTGAAGGTGGTCCACATTGAATATAGGGTGAAAGCCAAGGAATTGTGGGCTACTGAGCTCGAAAGAATTGTCTCCCATAGCCTTGGTGATGGTATAAGGTCCATATTGGAGTGGTCAAAGTTTATGATAGGCTCTATCGAGGCACTTTTTCTGCAGATGTAACCGAAATGTTTCACCCACCTGAAACTTATGGGGAACCCGATGTTGATCATGCAACTGTTTGTATTTGAAATTGGATTCTCTAATATGTAGTGAACCTATTGGTGGATGTGTTGAATGCATTCAATAAACCTGGTGGCTTTATTAACTTCAGACTAAACATGGGAATATTCTTCCTATGTAGGTGCGAAAGGAAGTGCAACATTAATGGGACATAATGGTTGAAATCCCAGGCCCACTTCAAAGGGGATATGGCCAGTCAAGCTATGAAGAGTTTTATTTTACATAGGGAAGGCTCTCATCCCATATTTGTGGATTCTTAGAGTTGTACATGCATAGTATGTGCACAATCATCCTATTGATGACCTCTGTCTAGCCATTTGTCTAGGGGTGGAATGAAGTTAACTTGGTGAGCTTGGCATCCAACAATGACCAAAGGCTTGACCAAAATGCACTTAGGAACCTGCTATCATGACCTTATATAATGGTCTACGAGATCCCAAAACGTACCCACACTCGTTCAAAGAAGAGTTTAGTAGTGGCCTCTACTTTGTTACTCTTCTTGTAGGTAGGAAGTATGGTCATCTTAGAAAATCTGTTGATGACCACAAAGACACAGTCGTTTCCATGATTGGTAGAAGGAAGATTAGACATGTATTCCATAGAGATGGATTCCTAGGGCCGACTAGGAGTAGGTATAGGAGTATACAAGCCTTGCTTCTTAAAAGTTGGCTTGGAAATGACACAGATAATGCAATATCTAATGTATTTTCTAACATCCTGTCGGAGATTTGACCAATAAAATAATTCTATAGTATGGCCATAGTTTTATCCACACCAAAGTGTCCTATGACCCGACTATAGTATGCCCCCAAAATCAGATTGGTACGCTCGACTGAAGGAACATAAAGTTGGCCTAGGTAGCATAATAATGAATCCTGGAGGTGGAAGTTTGGAACTTTCTTGCCATCCATTAGAATATGGTATTTGGTGGAAAAATTTGGATCATTTTTATATAATTGTGGCCATCTAGAGGCATCATGGCCACAATAGTTGAGAACAATGGCCAGAGCTGCAACCGGTGGCCAACTGAGACAATTTGCATCATGATTGGTGTGACCCTTCTTGTATTTGATATTCAAATGGAATTGTTGTAGATTTGTGTACCACTTCTGATGGTGATCATTATTTAACTTCCCTTGGGTCTATATAAACTATAGGGGTCGGTGGTCTGTGTGGATAACTGTTTCCTTCCCTAGAATGTAATGTCTCCATTGCTGGCAAGCTTGCACGAATATGGAGTGCATCTCCTTATCATAGGTGGTATATTTCTAAATGGTGTCGAAAAGTGTCTCACTGTGATAGGCCACTGGATTCCCTTGTTAGGTGAGAACTACACGAATAGCATAGTTAAAGGCATCTATCTCAATTTCAAATGGTTGTTGCATTTTTTACAATGTGAGTATTGGTGTAGAGCAGAGGCGGTGCTTCAGCTCAATAAATGTCTTCTGTTGGGACTTGGACAAGAAAAGATTTACTTTTACTCTGCCCTTAGTAACTTTAATCAAAGGCCAAGTGATATGAGAGAATCCAAACAAAAACCTTCGATAAAAATTGGCAAGGCCCAAAAATATTTGAAGCTCTGTTAGAGTGGTCAGGGCTAACCAATCCCAAATGACTTGGAACTTAGTCGAATCAACATGCATGCCTTGCTCATCAATGATGTAGCCCAGATATTGGACCTAGCCCATGCCAAATGTGCATTTATCCACATTGGCACATAGTTTGTGCTACCACAAGGTTTGAAGTATCTACCAAATATTTTGCAAGTTCTATTCCCAACTCTTGCTGAAGATGAGGATGTTGTCCAAGTAAAAATCCATAAGCGAGTTGGTGAAGGGCCGCAAGGTGTCTTCAATCAGCCTCATAAAAGTAGTAGGGTCATTTTTCAACCCGAAGGGAATGGAAAACCATTCAAAATTAACTTCCTGAGATTTGAAGGTTGTCTTCCATACATATGTGGGACCTATTGGAACTTGGTGATAGCCAAACTTCAAATCGACCTTATTGAAATACTTTATCGTGGAAAATTTCACACACAAGGAGAAAATTTTGTATAACCTTATGGCCTAAGAAAGGTTACTAGACAGTAAAATAGATGACTGATTCAATTACATATACAAATCTCGATCTAAATGCCCAAGCAGTCAATCATGCATGTAGCCCCTACACTAAGGGTTTGAGATCATAAATGTAGCCTCGTAGATCAGTGAAGATTATTGGGTTCGTTGTAGAAAGTCTTCACTCCAATAAAGATATCTTTCCTCCTAAAATAGACATGCATGACCAAAAAAATAACACAAATAGGCCTTTGCAGAAGACCGTTAGCTCAAATAAAATTTAACATGTATAATCATCCTGAAAGCATAAATTTATATGAAAGGGAACATGTAATTTCATTAATCATTAATCAAATGGTACAATTATACCTTCAATAAATGAGATACTCCCCTAAAGATTGTAGCATGGTCTCCTCTCCCAATAGGAGATCTCTCACCCTATTGTGTGGATACTAGATCTAACCCCCTTTCCTCTTGGTGCAATTATATAGGCTCATTTTGTCCATTGGGAGAATGTATCTAGACACCTAGGGGCTTGAGAATTTAGGAAAATTCTACAATAATGGACCCCAAGTGGGTCAAGTTGATCTCCTTGGGAATGGAAAATTCTAGAAACCTTTTTCAAAATTATGATATTTTTCTATATTATCTCAATTATGAAATAATTATTATCTCATAATTATAATATTTTGGAAAAATAATTATGATAAATTGCTCAATCATGTAATTTCACCCTTTTAACATGTCATAAATCTCTCATAAGTAAAATAAAAGGTGAAATGGGATGCATTCTAGCCAGCAACTGAGGTAAGTTGATCTTCAGTCTCTCTTACTATAATGGAGTGGAAAATAGGGTATAATAGATATCCCCTAATGCATGAGGTCAAAAAAGAACTTGATGGCCGAAATGCATTACAATAATACCTAAATCTCAAAATGGGAGGAAGGAGCTAAGACTGCAAAGTCATATTGGAGGAACTCAAGTGTCAAAGTCTAAAATCTGATGATAATATCCCCAGGGTGGGCATACGCATGCTCGGTCATAAATAGATACTAAACATGGCCGCTAAAACATACACTGCAGATCCATGATATGAAATGCTAGACACAGACATGAAAAAGTACACAGTGGATCCATATGACTCATCAGATAGAGCATAGCAACCAACAAATACAATGTGTATCTATGTCACAATATACATCAGTAGGACTTTGGACACATAATAAACAAAAGGTGCCCCATAATAGTCTGCAAAGTACATAAACAATACATAACTCCAACAGATCCTTAGAAGGGTCCCAGATAAGAATGAGATGTCCCTAACCCAAGGTCTTCGATATAACCCCGATGGTATGAATCTATGACATGCAAATATATGTGCTGATGTCGAGCATGGTAGAAACCACTTGATTACCAATCATTGAGGTAAACAATAATATACCTGAGGGAATACACCAATGAGAGAAATGGACCCCAATGTACCTAGTACAATCCAGTAAGTGTGAATAGATGAGATGACATTGAACACTAGTGAACTCAACCAATCAGGAGCCAATGATGTAAACCAAGTGTCGATCATGAGGAATGTTTCAAATCAAGTCTGCAAGCTACAAGGTACCACTAGTTCATAGATCAAGCTCTTGGATAATGAGATGGATTTTACATGAGAAGATCCATTGAAGGAGGGCCTTAATGTACCCCAAATCAATTGACATGGAATAGAATGAAGGATGATGTGATGTATAGATGAAGTCATGAGATGATGAATTACAACTGACAGAAGGATGGCTAACTAAAAAAACTCAATAGGAAACTGTAGATCACCGACCTAGACTGAGACTTACCTTGAACACATACCGGCATAACACAAGAGTGAATATGCAACATGGATAATGAGCACCATGTGATATCATGAAACAACGTAGAAGGAATTGAGAATGATCCATATCATTGGAAGAGTAACCAACCATACGATCATATAGACTCATATGTATGGTATGCTCCTAAGTAGGCTAAAACCCAATTGTGAGATAATGATGCAGATAGGTGCCATGTTCAAGGGCGACACAACTAGTGTTGCCATTTTTATGACTAATGGAGATGAATGTTCCCTTCCATTTTCTATTTTAAGGCTCCTTTTTTCTAAAGTTAGTCCCCCAAGCCTGAAAAGAGATAAAACAATAAAAGGTAGAACATTCTAGCCATATTAGACTATATTATTCCCTTTTCGTAACTAGTCTACTCAGTCTTGAAAAGGGTTAAACTTATACCAAATAGAAAACCCTTCAATTACTTTAATGAGAATGAAGGAGACAAGTTCACTCGACAATATTTTCTAAATTATGGAGTCTAAAAATCTCTTAAAGAAAACTCCTCCTAGAGGAAAGAGTGGTATAAGGGGTAGCAACTAGTTTCAATTATGATGGAACTTCTCATGAAATAGAGAGGACAAGAGGCTAGCTAATAGGACCACTCATCGCAGTGCTTCCTTTAATAAAGAATAAAGAATTGAGTGAAAGTGAATGGTATACCAATAAGATGATGACGATGGAATGAAGAAACCAAGGCTAATTGTGAAAAAATAGGTTGATAAAAAGTGGTAATCACAAGGGATAAAGTGTTGAATTCTCCTGAGGTAAGTCTAGAAATATAACAAAGAATAGGACATGAGGTTCATATTCTAGGTCATGGTAGGTCATAAGCAGGGATTCTAAAAAGGTAATAAAATGATTGCATGCACACCAAGATGAGAAAGGGTGCTATACTGGGGTATCCATGATTGGTAAGCTCTACTGCCAAGCTACAACGTGCATAAAAGAGAGTGGTTATTGCTGCAACTTGACAGGGTCAGACCAAAGGCATAATGATGACATTGACAACCAATAATGCATCTATGATAGTGATATATGACTTACCCCTATATGCTAGGTTCAAGAGAAACACACCTAAGGTCCAATGGATATTGCAATAAAAATGCCACATTGTCCTGTAAAAGCCATCCAGAAAGACTAGACCCATGGTTAAATCACATATTGAAATAAATAAACATGGATGAGGCAAAAACAAGACTATATATATTTGGTTTTTTGAGTTTGATAATTTTTTTAGATTTTGGCATAAATAAGGGATGCCAAATACTCGCATCACACACCAAACCAAAAAAGAGATAAAGAATCACACTCCTATGTAAAATATGTACAAGCATAAATCATTCTAACAAGTCACGTCAAAATGCGCCCACTTCTAGGAACATGCCAAGGATTTCCATACACGAACTCATGGAGGAGTGGTGGTACGATATGGTGCACCATAATGGGGCCATGCCATAGAAAGTTTAACTTCCCGATCCCTAAAGGTTGACTATGCCAGGGAACACCTAGAACCATAGTGTTATTAGGAATGATCTGAGCACATATAAGGTGAGTAGTCTCGTGAACTAATGGTGCGCCTTGAGAAGGAATATCAAGAGATAACAAGGCACTCATCGACAGCTAGAGAGGAGTTGGATAGTTCATTAGCAAGTTCAACATTAGAATCGCAATAATTGACTTGGTCCATGGGTGGCACTTCCAAAGAGGGTCAAGGAGATTCCCCCTAGGTCCATTCAAGATATTGTTTGTGAATCTCTACCTTTTTCAAGTTGGGGAGTCTAGAGGCATCATCTCCATAGGATTTTCAATAGGTGAATCCATGACCTCCAAGATGATTTTCTGAGAAGGAGAGTTGTCATCATGGAAGTCATGTGGAAGAGGTGGAGGGATGACCTATGTGCGAAAAGGATCCTATTCATATTCCATATTAGGATAGAGTTTCTCAACAATGTCAGGAAGGGTTGATGGGATTACCAGAGAGGAAATCTCTTCCATAATAGGTGGCGAAGGATTTTCATGATATTGATAAACTTCCATAGAATCAGGAGACACCACCCAAGGATTAGGAGGTCTAGGGGGTCCATAGGTGTTGTAAGAGATCAGATGCGTAGGATCTTTATAAGAGGATGAAGAAATGTTGGGTGATGATAATTAAGGAAAAATGCTAGTAAGGGATGAGCTTCTAAACAGGCCTGCACCAACACTCTCATAATGACTAGGGTTACCTCCAACAAGTGGGACTGAAGCCCCCATATTGAAAATTTGAGTCGATGACACACAACAGTCTAGTTGGTCAATGGTGATGATCTTTTCTTCATGAGGAAAGAAAAGAAGGAAAAATATTGAAGACACAACCATAGTCATATCATAAAACCAACTATGGTCAAGGATTAGATTATAATCTAAAGGAGCGTCAACAAATTTGACACCAAGATAGGCAATTCCCCCCTAGCTCAATGGGAAACTAGGGAAGAAACCATTTAGGAAAAAAATGGTACCCATAAAATGCCTGTAGAGTAGTATTAGACTTGGCGAGTGTGTGAAAGCTAAGAGCTTTCTAGCATGATGCTAACATGACACAAGTGGAAGAGCCTTGACCCACTAAAGTGTGATGAATATCCCTATGAAAGATGCACACAGTAATCCAAAAGGAGATTTGGTGGGAAATTCAAATGGTAGCCTTGTTAGCATTAAACATGATAAGGTTTGATTCAGAGGGGTCCACGGTATCGATTTCAGAAAACAAGGATTTACGTTGCTGAGGGAAGCTTTACAAAACCTCCAAATAATATATGAAAAAAGGAGCTTGGGCTAGATATTCAACAATACTATAATGTTGAGCAGCCCGAGTAGATGGGTTTTGTGTTGTCTTATGAATGATAACCTTAGGTGGGAGATAAACAAGTTCTAAAGGCTTATCTAATGTGAGAGGTCCAGTGGAAGGAGTGGATGAGTCCTTAGGAGAAGAAATCATCTCAGGAACATCATATGATTTAGCTCATGTGGTCACATTGACATTCTCTTGACACATAAGGATGGATGTGTTATTTCTGGGATTGAAATATGGCCCCTCATTGACCCCTTGCAGAGGTGGAGGAGGCTGTGTAATCATTTGCAGTTGCGGTTGTTCAGGCAATGGATGAGTTAAAATGAAAGGTTGTAGGCTTGTTGGTGGTGGCACAAAAATTCTATTAACTTCATCCATTTGAGGGAACTCGTGAGTTATATGATCACCTTGATAAATTTTACAAGGGAACTTTAAATTTTGACAATGTTTAGTCGTGCCCCCTCCCTGATTTGGCGGGTTTGGTTGAGATTCCTGAGCAGGTTAATTTTTTGTTTATTTTTCTTATTACTTTTACCATTAGGTTATTGGATTTTATTAGGTGTTATGGAATTCACTGTAAGAACATCGATGGTCTGCCCAAAATAAAGTTCTTTTGTAGAGCTAGACGCAACTGCTGAGGCTTGTGATGTGACAAGAAATTGCCCAAGTTGGGCAGCAATTTGGCTCATAGAATTGGAAATGAACCTAATCACACCATCAATGTGTGGGCCAGGATTAGGTTTCGGTGGGTTGATTTGGGAAGTAATTCATAAATCGTACCCAATTTTGGATAAATTAAATCTAGTTAGTGGGAAACTAAGATAACTTGCTCCTTATAAGTGACAACTTTAAACATATACACAAATTTGGCAATTTGAGTTATTAATGATCAAAAGAACCATTTGTGCAATATCGCATCAAGAAGTTTAGTTCTAACCAACCTCTTGTGACAATGCCATTCATTAATATGATCTAGAATTAATGTGGCATCATCTTGTTTAAAGGTGGACAAGAGGTCAGAATCGATATCATATCTCGTAGGAAACTGAAAGTGCTTAAAAAAGATTTGAGCTAAAGTTGAAAAATCACTGTAGGATGTTGTGTCCAATTCGATGTACCATTTAGCAACATCCCTAGTTAAATTCCATTGGACCAAGTGTAGCTTAATGAAATCATCCACTAAAGAGTTGGATGAACACCATAGGTGATATGTGTTGTAATGAGTGGATGGATTCTCTCCAAGATTGATCCGAATCAGATCCTAAAGAACTCTAAGTTTTCATAACTATGTAAAATTCATGCTAAAGTTTCAAAGCCTTACAAAGGTCAAGCTTATCAGAAATATCCTTGAACAGTTGTAATTTTGAGAAGCGCTAACCAACGAGGACCCTCGGTCAAGCGCATAGACCGTTGGCCCATGGTAACGCCCGCTGCCACGAAACAACAAAACGGGAAGTCTTTTTGAAAAACGGGGGAGGTTTTTGATATGCGATTAGTGACTAGTCACTAATTGTATATCGCCGAGAAAACCCCTTAGAGAAGAAAAATCCCCAAGTGACCCGGACCCGAAAAGTCAAAAACTGTATGGAATTCGCCGATTCCGTCAGAGGCAGGTCCCACACGAAAACCAACAGGATATCGGAAGGGATTTGAGCGGTAAGCGGTTTCATCTGAGTCTCGCCTGATGCCACACACTAGGTGCCACGCGTTCGGTGGAAGAGAGAAAAAACCACTCACATCGGACAGGTAAACATCATGCAACTTACCTGCCCGATATGGACGGAGACTGTAAGATCTGGAGGCTCCAGATCGACGATGGACACACAATCGAACGGATGATTGGATTCAACGAGGTAAATAGGCTGAGTTTTATAATGATTTTAAGTTCGACATGAACGATGATTTGGCAGAGTAATCATGTTCGCGGACAATCTGGGAGTTAAATAAAAATAACGACCATTCAAAAATTTCCAAGAGAACTAACACTCAGTTCATTATGAAACAGGTGGCCACCTCCCTGTAGTGTGTTACACAGTGATGATGACACCAAATAGGGGAATTCAAATGGATAGAGGCAGGAGAATCAAAGTGCTAGGAAGCAGAAACGAACAGTCAGAAGGCAAATTGGCTTTAAAGCCACGAACTAATAGTAACAAAGCAAGCAAGGAGAGTTAGTCAAGGCAGAAAACCAAGAGTAGAGAATAGAGAGAAGAAGCCGAGCTGACCCGAGGGCAGCATCGAGCCAGAAAGAGCCAGAGAGAGTCATAGAGTCTGTGTACTCCAGAGAAGGCTTGAGAGGTTCAAACGAACTCCTTTGTACATGCCTGTAATGTATGAGTCTCAGATTGGGCTCATACTACTGTGACCAATAGAGGTCGAGTTTCAGTAAGGAGAGTCTATGTACTCTGGAGACTTGGGGAATCCAAGTCCAGTCCTACTGATTTATATCTGTTGAGTGAGACTCAAATTGAGCTCACTGTTGTAAAAACTCTACTTTGAAAACATAATAGAGAGGCCACCACTGAAGGTTGGACCAGGAGACGTAGCCCAGGAGTATTAGGTGAACTCCTTATTAAACTTGTCATGTTTACATGTTTTCCTGTTATGTTTTCTCTAACTTCTTCAGTGTCTATGTATTTCACGATCTTATCGATCCGTTGCATAAAGTAACATAGGCACATCCATGCACATGAGTTTGTAATACCTTTAATTCTTTGTCCTGGATAAATTCTAGATCAATTGGTATGAGAGCTGTAGGTTACTAAGGTTAGACAAGCTTGTGCTGGATTTTGTTGTTGAATGCTAACTAGATCGAAGCTTAAATTAGGAGAAGGGAGTTGGTTGGAACTAACCCTGAAATTGAAAGAGTCTATCTGTTATAGACATTTTTTTGCCTTACAGCTATAAGCATGAAATGTCCATAATCCAAGGGATCCAAAGTCCCTAAACATGTTGTTCCTACCCCTAGAGGAACAAGGCTAAAAAACCACAACAATTCACAGAAGTTCTCCACCAGAAACTGCTCAAAAAACAAGTCAATTCAGGATCAATTCAGAAGCTCCACTAGCTGCCTGCGTTGAAATGCAGAGGCTACACTGGCTAGTTGCATTGCAACGCGGGTGGAAGCACTACCAGGGTGCACTGAGCGGGAAATGAAAAATGTCAGGGTCTCTTGTGAGAGGTGTCAAGACTATGGAAGCTTCCAGAATCTTCCTCCATGACACTTGCCTTGCTAAGTTCGACTAAGTGATGAGTAAGAGGCTCTTAGTCTCCAAGTGGAAGTAAGAACTGACAGAGAGAGAGGACACTAGTCAGATCACAAGCTGACTCATCCTCACTCCAAACATCTATATATGGATCTCTTCTCCATGAGATCTAGAGGCTGGAATTTGGTTATTGCAAAGAATTGCTACTGGTTTGAGATTGAGATCATTGGGTGCTTAATGCTTTGAAGGGAGGTGAAGATAGGAATTTCATTTGCTGGGAGGTAGATGCTGGATTGGAACTCTCTTGGTTGTATCTTCTCCTGAACCTTGTTATTTCATCAATAAAGCTATCTTGGTTTCTCCTATATACTGATGTGTCTTTGATGTATGATTGCATTAGTATGTTTAGTTTATTTCTAATCCTGAACTAGTTATGAATATGAATCTATGTCTTTGTGTAGTGTTCCCTTCTTGTGATCTTGCAGGAACCTGTTGAAGCTGGGCGAGTGAGAAGGCAAGTAGCTGGGAACTCCCAAAGAGAAGCGAAACCGGATCGAGGGACAAACGGAAGACACCAGTTAGTCCATCTATCTCTCTTGATTCTCAATTCATAAAGGAAGAATACTAGAATAGTTGTTTCTATTTGTTGCTAAGGCACTGTCACACCTTAGGTGGATAGGATCGTCCTGCATAGGCATTTTTCCCCACAACAAATTGGCGACTCCGCTGGGGAAATCTGTTTAGTCATTTTATTTGTGTTTCTATCATTGTTTGTTTCATAGACTCAACAGCAACAATCGAACTGCATCTGTTATTCTCAGATGCAAAGTAGACAGCTGCTGCTTTGATCCAATCACTGGATTTGTCTATGATCTGAACAATGGACTCACAAATGATTTGATGATCCCATGTGATAGATCTTAGTCCTCTTTCAAAGCATCCCTTTGATTGTACCTTGCTTGTTGCTTTGATTTGGCCTGAAACTGTAGATTAAATAGCAAACCGTGACCCAGAACCCAGTGAGGAACTCTCGTTTCTCCTTCAGCGCATGCTCTGTGAAGAGACTCTGCATTTCAATGCAGTTCCCGTGAAGGCTACCTGCGTTGAAATTCAGTTTCCCTGTTATACAGGTGCGCTGATCCAGTTAGGCCTTGTGCAGCTGGGGTTCTCTGCTCTGTTTTGCCTTGTTTTGATCTCTGATTTTTGCAGCCTGTAACCAGCATAGGTACCTATCTGATAGCCCTTTTCTCTGCTTAAATTCCGCCTCCTTTTGTACAAAAGACTGTGAGTGTTTTTATGTGTTTGTGGCATCATTTACAGTTTCCCTTTGCAAGAGTGAAATAGTCATCCTGTAGCCCTTGATTCAGATCTGTTGATTGTGATCTTAGGAGAGAGTTCATTGGCTGTTTACAGTTGGTTATACATCCATTTTTGCTTTTGGTTTGAGTTTGTCTCTTTTGAGTGTCAAAACAAGTATTCATTTCGAAAATCTTTAAGTGTTGTAATCTCTTCTACCCTTTCTGATTTCGAAAAAGTAAACTTGTTTGTATTTGTCATTTAAAAGCAAATTCAAAGTTGTGGAAAAAGCTTTCTTTTTAGGCATCAATATTAAGAAAGCGAAAAACAAACACTTGCATTGTGCATTTGCATCTTGATAGTTTGCATGATTTATTTAGGGAAAGTGCATTTAGAGTGTGCTGATTGCTCTCTGAGAAAAGATGGTGTCTTTCTTTTCCCTTTGTAGCTAGGATTTTCATTGTTGAAAAAGAGATAAAATTTGCTTATCATGTTTTAGATTGCATTTAGGAAGTTGTCTATACATCTCGTGGTGAACCTCAAAAGGAAAACTTCTAAGAAAGATCAACATAAAATAAACTGAATGAACTTAATAACGCTTTGTAACATAACGCACAACATAGAGGTCTAGGCTAGAGACGTGTTCCGGCATCGTAAAGCCCGGTGACTGTCGATCTCGCTCATGGTGGGTGATTCCTCCTGAGGGACGATAGCGCCAGTATGGATTGTGCTCCCACGTACCGTCGAGTATATATTGGGAGACCCCTATAGGCATAAAACCTTTATCCTTAGGAAGCCGTGTCGGCCGCCGCATTGATCGCAATGCACTGAACACAGCATTCAGGAAGATTGACCGCCCGTACCTTAAAAAGTATTCTACGGTTTTGCGAAAAGTTTGGCACACCCTCTACCTAGAACTCCAGAGCAGTTCCTTTTGGCCTTTTTCAGACTCTATAACGGAAAAAGTCCATTCGAGCATTTGTCACTTCGGGCTCGTTAAAACATCGAAGGAGACTAGAGTCATCTTTAGCTTTTTCTCAACTCTTTAAAATTGAAAAAGCAAGTTGTGTCTAAAAGCGTCTAAAATTCATTCAATTCGAAAACGTACTTCCCCAGTTTATTTTAGTTGATCGAGTAATCCGCAATCGTGGAAGAAAGACAATTGAAACCCCGTCGTTCGCGGAGACTTACGAGTCAACCGTCTTTGTCTCCGGAATCGAAGCCAGTACGGACAAAGCGAACTCGTTTAACCGGTTCCAAATCTCCTCTTAAAGTTAGAACAAGTGTTCCGACGACATCGGAGGTTCCGGTTACTCCAACCATTTCTGGAAACCCTGCCTCTACAGAAGAAGTTCAACAGCCACAGAGGGACAGTGATACTGATCCTAATTTGAGAGTAAACACTTGTGTTACCGAACCAGTTCCATCAGTAACCGGTCCGGAGAGTGGTGCTCTTCAAACATCTGTCGCGGTCGATACAACCCCTTCTTCGGCACCAGAAATATTTTACGGACCTGACGGTCTTCCTGTTCCACCTGGTCTGATTACGATTGAAGAAATTGTAGAAGACCCTCCAACAAGTACTCCAACTCACTTTGGAGTCGGGTTCACTCTATATCCTTCTTTAGAAGTTAGTCTACCACCAGCGGAAGTTCCTGTAGACTAGGGAATCTCTTGGATAGACTGAAAATGTCTGAACAAACGTCAACATCTAGGACTGTGGCACCTGACACAGCGACGGCAGAACTCCCTGTCGTCACTCCGACAATGTTCGCCGGCATACCATCTGTCCCAACTAGCTCTCAACCGCTGGAAGGAGCCCATTCAGGGGCTATTACGATAGTATGGTCCGTTCCTGTTTGTTCTTCCGGAATAATACCTGGCAACTCTTATGTTGAAACTCGACAAATTGATCCATTTGGAGGTCAATTTGGGCAATCCAGTCCTCAAGGGCAAACAATCCCTTTCAGTGCTCGATCACCACCGTATGGGGGGAAGTATGCCCTTTCATTACCCCCTCCGGGAGGCTATCCATACGGGAGTTCACAACAAAGTTCAGGTTACACTGGAATTGCTTCAAGTGGTTGGGTGCCTATGCTACCTCAACAACCAAGGGTTGTGTATTCAATGCAACAATGTGTACCTATGTCGAACATCCCAACTACACCTGCTATCGTGATAGTGTCGCAAATTCAAACGTTTCTTGTTGTATGTCAACCTCAGATTTATCAGGTTGTAATGCAATAGCCCCTTGACCCTGCGACTTAACCACGATCGCCAACTAGTGGGGCGACACAGGTCCAAACGGGTATAATTACCCCACACCTTGGTCCAACGGTTAGTATAGCGCAACAGCACATGGCTTCTCAACCATGGCTGGTGCAATACCAACAACCACAATTCCAACAAGTATACCAAGGTTCGGAGCAGCAGATCTTTGCAAACAGTGGACAACCGTACATTCAAAACAGTCAAAATCAACCATTTTATAATGGTCTTGTCCACCAATCTTACCAGTCATACCAGCATCAGCTGCATTATGCTGGTATGCAAAGACCAACTGCTCAGGCGATCCCATCGTATCCTGGGTATGCTTCACCTAACCTAAGCCAGCAGTTACCATTCGTGGCAACTCTAGAGTTACCTGATTTACACCGGTTAACGAACAATCCAATTTCTTACACCCCTTGGTGGCCAGCGATTCCACACAAACTTCCATCAGACATTCCTAAATTTAATGGAAATCTGGGTGAAGATCCATCGAATCACGTGATGACCTTTCATCTATGGTGTTCGTCAAACACCTTAAACGATGATTCGATAAGGCTTCGCCTCTTTCAGAGGACGTTAACGGGTCCAGCGGCTAAATGGTATATTGAATTACCTAGAGCTTCGTTCGACAATTTCAGCACCTTAGCCACTACCTTTTTAACCCATTTTCAATTACCTATAAGGTATGAAACGGGAACGGAAATCCTTACCAACTTCAAACAGACAACGGCCACTCACATATCTGATCATATACATGAGTGGCGACGTCGTCGTAGGATGGTGAAAACATACGTTCCCGATCAGCTGTTAGCTGAATGGTTTATAAAGTCATTACTTCCTACCATTACGGAAGATGTGGCAAAGGGGGGAGTCGTAACTGAAGAGCAAGTTATCGCTCGTGCGCAATATCTAGACTTAGTCTATACTCAGTCTGGCACGCTCTACGACAAAATACCTGACGCCCCTAGACCAGAATTCTCAATTCCTCCTCCTCCTAAATCAAACAATGACTCTCACGCCGGCGATGGTGTGATTGGCACGACAAACGCGAAATCGACAAAGGCTACATCCAAGAAAGCCCGTAAGGTTTCAGATCAAAATGCAAAAGGCGAAATTCTTGCTTCGGAAGTAAATGCCGTATCGACAGATAAGGGCAAAGAAACCAAACAACCAGGAAGCAAGAAGAAACAAAACAAAGGGAAGAAGAAGAAACAGGATGAGCCATCACCTGAAGAACCTTCTTCGAACCCTCCTGGAAATAGGAAATATCCATGCAGTATATGCGATGACGATCACTGGACAAGGGAGTGTCCATAAAAAGCTGAGCTGAAGAAATTCTTTAAGAGTTCAAAAACCTCAGCAGTGTTAACTAATCCATTTCCAAATCCAGGAACAAATCTGGTTGATAGTGGAGAAGCTTCCCCGTCTCAAGTGCTAATGTTGTCGGTTTCAAAACAGCAAAATGATGCTTTGATCTCGACAAGGAACAAAGATTACGGGAATCCACAACTGTCGAACAACAAGGATAAAGATCAACCAAGTAGTTCGACAACAACTTCAATAGAAGTTGCAACGCCACCAATAATACCTGAATTAACAATAAAACCGCCAAAGGGAGTAGTACACAAGTCGAAATTTAATCCTCGCGCTAGGGCAGCGCAACATTATAACATAGTGGAAGATTTGGACCAATCGCCATCCGCTATGTCGACTCTTGAAGTACTACAGAATTGCCCATCCCAAAGGCAGGCTTTGTTATCAGCTATCGGTGGGGTTGACCCAAAGGATTCCAATCTTGTATCCTTCGATCATAAAGGATACGATCCTCAGTTACCAGCTCAACTAGCTTTCCTTATTTAAGTGAAAGCCCTCAACAAAACCGTTCATCGAACGATTATTGATGAGGGGGCATCCACATGTATTATGTCGATGAGTTGCTGGAAAACATTAGGATCTCCAACCTTGTCGCGATCTTCGACAACATTAAAAGCATTTGATGGACGATCGTATACCCCATATGGTATCCTGAATAACTTGAAAGTTGAACTAGGAGGGAAAACAGTAGAAATAGATGTCGAAGTCATTGATGGGAACCTTGACTACAACATCCTACTAGGAAGACCATGGATCTATGCCATGGCAGCTGTCATGTCGACCTATTTTAGAAAGATTGCATTCCCTTTCCAATGAGGGATTACAATCGTTGACCAGCAAAACTTCCTCCCCAATGGTTCTTAAGTTACGGGAAGCATTCCAATGATCCATGGGAGCAACCATTCGCTTCAAAATATCGGAGTAGGCCTACTGAAAGACCCCACATTAATGGGAACTTTCGCGCTTCCACCTCCACTCTATATTGGAGAAGTAGCGTTGGTAGGAGCTTGCAACATGATATCTTCCGCACAAAAGATTTCAGAAGACGATATTAACATGGATCATGCAATGGTTTTGCCCCCAAGCCCAACGGAAATATTGTAGCAATCAATGTTCCTAGCTTGGGAGGTGAACCCAAATCAACGCTCATCGTGCGTTTGGGTAGATAGGTCTAGAGAATATGGTACCCCCTTGGATCCTTGGTCGCGAGAGCATGGAACCGATGAAGGAATCATACAATCAATGTTGATTGAGGAGGCACCATGGAATGATAGCCACCATCGTTCCCTTCTTCTGGATTGTGAAGAAGATACTCAGGATGACCTTTATCATCCTTCAGTCTTTGAATTCCTATCAAATACTGTAAATACGGTGGATTCCGAGCGGAACCTATCCAATATAGAAGAGACTATAACCATAAATATCTCGACCAAAACAGATGTTGTAGAGAATATTTATGTCAGCAGATGTTGTTCTCCTTCAGAACTGAAAATATATAACGCTCTTTTTCGCGAATTCAGAGATGTCTTTGCTTGGTCATATGATGAAATGCCAGGCATCAACTCGAGTGTCGTTGAACATGAAATTAAGATGTATCCTGATGTCAAACCAGTAAGACAACGGCTTCGGCAGGTGCACCCCAAGAAAGTCGTTGCCATTAAGGCAGAAGTTGAAAAACTTCTCCATGCTGGTTTCATCTACCCGGTTCCTCTAACCGATTGGGTATCGAATATTGTCCCTGTTATGAAAAAACAAGGAACAATTAGAGTGTGCGTCGATTATAGGGATGTAAATCAAGCTTGTCCAAAAGACAACTACCCTACACCCTTCATCGACCAGATAATTGATGAATGCGCCGGATGTGAAATCTTTTCATTTATGGTTGGATTCTCCGGGTATAATCAAATAAATATCCGCCCACAGGACCAGTCAAAGACTGCATTTATTTGTCCGTGGGGCACATTCGCATATCGAAAATTACCCTTTGGTTTAAAGAACACCGGGGCGACGTTTCAGAGGGCAATGAATTATGCCTTCCATGACATTAAGAACATCGTTCAACCATACCTTGACGACCTTCCATCTCACTCGCGAAAGCGGACTGATCATCCGCAGCATTTAAGAGCGGTATTTCTACGTTGCCAACACTACAAGATACGACTCAATCCACACAAATGTGTATTTTGCGTCAGTTCTGGTCGTTTACTTGGCTTTGTAGTCTCCAAGGACGGGATTCGTCTCGACCCCTGTAAGGTTCAGGCAATCATAAATTTTCCTCCACCTTCAAATTTGCTTCAGATTCAGAAACTCCAAGGGAAAGCAAACTTTTTGAGGAGGTTCATTCCAAATTACGCAGAACTTGCTAAAGGTTATACTCGTCTTTTGAAAAAGGATGTACCTTTTGTCTGGGATCAGGTGGCACAAGCTTCCTTTGACGCTCTGAAAGATTCTCTAGTAAAAGCATCATTAATGTACGCCCCGGACTATCAAAGAGATTTTAACCTGTATCTGGATGCAGCGGATACGACCATTGCGATGGTTTTAGTTCAAGAAGTCGATGGAATTGAACATCCTATATATTATTTAAGTAAAAACTTGAATGATACAGAAAGAAAATATTCTTACGTTGAAAAGCTAGCACTCGCTGGTATTCAAGCGATACAGAGATTTCGACATTATGTCCTCTTTCGAAAAACTACCATTCTATCAGATTGCAACCCCATGACTTATATATTGTCATGACAGTTGTTGGGGGGAAATATTCAAAATGGATAGCAATCCTTCAAGAGTTTGATCTGGAATTTGTAAAATCCAAATCAAAGAAAGCTTTGGTTTTCGCAGAATTATTATGCGATCTCCCATCGTCGTCCAACGATGAAACATCCCAAGAATCAATCATGGACGAAAGTTTGTTTCTGATATCCACAAGCGATGAGTGGTATGGAGATATAATCGTTTATCTCCAAACCCAAATATTTCGGCCAAACACCTCCCACTCAGAACAAAAACATATTAGATACCAAGCAAAAGACTACATGATCGTCGGTGATGCACTTTACCGTCGTGGTGTCGATACGGTTCTGAGGAGGTGCCTCACCCATGAGGAAGCCGAAAAAGCCCTGAATGAGTGTCATTTAGGCACCTGTGGGGGGCATCAATCTAGTTATGCTACAGCACAAAAAATCTTACGAGCAGGATACTTCTGGCCAACCATGTTCAAAGATTGCATAACCGCAGTCAGAAGTTGCCATGCTTGTCAGATTTTTGATAGCAAAACGAGAAGACCTCCCGCTCCGCTATAGCCAATAGTAGCTGTGGGGCCTTTCGTCAAATGGGGCATCGATTTCATGACATGTAACCCCACCTCGACTGGGGGGCATGGGTATATCATAGTCGCGGTTGACTATTTTACCAAATGGGCCGAGGCGATGCCTACATTAGATAATACTGGTGAAACAGCTGCCCTATTCTTTTTCAATCATGTAGTCGCCAGATTCGGCGTACCACAGGCTATAGTTACAGATCATGGATCGCATTTTCGCAATCACATGATGGTCGAATTAGCTGCCAAACTAGGGTTGTCTCATGACAGCTCTACCCCATATTATCTGCAAGCTAACGGGCAAGTTGAAGCAATCAACAAAGTCCTGAAGCGCATGCTGCAAAGGATGATTGGGGTTCACAAAAGAAGATGGCACCTAATCCTGTACTCAGCTATGTGGGCCTACCGAACATCGGTAAGGAATGCAACTGGATTCACACCTTTCCAACTGGTGTATGGCCTGGAAGCAATCCTACCAATCCAGTGTGAAATCTCGTCTCTTAAACTCGCAATTGATCTCCTCCCCGGAACTTCAGAAGAAGAGGCTCGTTTCTTGAAGTTAATCCAATTGGATGAAACCCGTCGTGACGCCGCATTGGCTAACGAAGCCCATAAGAAACGAGTCAAGGCGCAGTTCGACAAGAATGTCAAACCCCGTGTCTTCTCAGAAGGTGATTTGGTCTTGCTTTACGACCAAGAATCCGATAAATTGGGAGCTGGTAAATTTAAGTCTTTATGGATGGGCCCCTATATTGTTAAAAGAGTATTAGCAAAAGGAGCCTACGAGTTAATGGATTATGATGGAATTCCACTGGCGCAACCTCGTAACGAGTTGTACCTCAAGCGTTACTATGCCTAATAGTAACCTGTATGCTTTTGTTACATTTTTGTTTTCGCTAAAGTGTTTATTTTGGTTAAGTAATCCACTTTTTACATTTATTGTAGATGTCAAATCCATTGGAACCATGTACTGGATATGCCGACTGAGCGAGTCGTAGTTCGCGGAACCTATCCTCCACAGCCTGGGCCATTTTTGATCCAAGTGGCGAGTTAGTAAGTTTCAGAGGTGTATGTATTGGTCAATCAACGAATAACATCGCTAAGTATAGCGCGTTGATAGAACTACTCTCTGATGCCATCACCCATGGTATACGCCGACTAGTCGTTAGGCTAGACTCACAACTCGTAATACTAGACTCACTGGTATCTACTCTGTCCGAAATCCAGCTATTTATCGCAAGTTCCTAAGGGTTAAAATTTTTGAAAGACAATTTGATTTTATTCAATATCAACACATTTCCAGAAACTTAAACACATTAACCGACTAATTATCAAACTATGTGTTAGATAGACATTTGCAAAATTGATAAAAAGAAAAGCATCATCAATGTTTCACATATGGATCACATAAACCAGAATAAAACTCCAAAAATAAAAAATATATATAGTTGTTTATGGTCTACATATAATGTTCTGTAACCAAGACAAAATCGGTCATATGACCCAAAAACTCAAAATGCTAGGGGGCACCCTAGTCTAATGATGCTCGTGATAGCAAGTCACGGCCTGTGCAATCATGCGCAAGAGACGAGTCCATCGTCTGGGCACACCAGTAGTATGCCGCTGTAGCTGCAATAGAAACTCGTCAATCTTCACATCTGGAATACCGAGAGTAAGGATCTCGACCTGCTCCTGCACAGCTGAAAGAGTCTCAGGCACATCAAGATCGCGAAGAATAACTCTCCCGGCAGCCTCTCCTGCTGGGGCGACAACTGGCACTCTCGGACGGGCTACTGGGCCAACAGGACCAACATCTGCATGTACACATGAGTTTGATTAAAGTCTTGATAGAATAAAGCACAAGAACATTATAAACAAAAACAATAAACAGTGATATGGTCAGAGATTTTACCAATAGAACCCCACTGCTCGCCAGCCGGTAGTACTAAATCCGGATCACCCCAGAAATCCATGCCAACATATGGATACTCGGCATAAAACATCTCCTGATGATCGAACCACCTGAAGAAGGTATCAGAAAAGGAAATATGAGACTGGCCTGCATGCCTAGACATGTGAACAACCCATCTCTGCATACGTGGTTCGGTAGGAGAAGGTAAGTCAAGTGCAATGTACTGAGGCTGCATCAGTGGTATCCTCTCCAAGGCAAAGGCGGTCAAAATAGAACCGAACCCAAAGTTCTTCAATCTTCTGGTCTTTACCTTGGTCAACTGTTCTTTCATCACCAGAAGTACTGCATCACACCAGTTGAACAATTTCGGTTGGAGGCATTCCAAGGCATGCTGCATATAGGACCTATTGGCTACATGAAGAGAAGCGCTACCGGCCATCCTACCAAAAGTAAACAAGATAGCCCTGAGGGGCCTGTCGGTGACATCGCGGATGACGATCTTGCCGTCTTTACTCGGCTGAGATCCTTCCCTACAATACTGGCGGACATAATCTCTCACAGAATCGCTCCCCCGGACCGAACCTGACAAAGAGATGGGGGCACCTCGCCTCGACAAACCAGTCAAGAAATAGATGTCCACTGCTGTCAAGGGGATGGACTTGCCCCTAATCTGAAAAACTTGGTGGTCGGGATCCCAAGCATCGAGCAAATACTGCAGTAGGTTGATCTGCTGCCTCATGCTAGAGATGCGGAAGAACTTCAGCAAGCCATAGTTCCTCAGCGCGTTCACTGTAACTGGATCATGTAGGGCAATCATGTCCTCTTCTTCATGCTCTCGTTCTCGCCATGTAAGGGTCATTTTGCTCAAAGATCCCTGCAAAACAAACAAGAGAAGGAGTAAGATCCTGATTTTGATGCAAAACAGGCAAAATTTTCATCAAGAAATGTGCAACAAGTTCCTCTTTTTCGCCCAACGCACCTGCAGGAGTGGTTCACCTGCGTTGAGTGTCAAACTGCCTTCATACTGGCTGACATTCAGCGCAGGTTTCGCTAGGCACAGGGTGCGTTGATAGGAAAACAAGCTCATGAAACCCCAGGGGCTCAGAAAAATAGGAAAAGAGGCACAGAATGCAAAAAGGAAACCATGAAAAGAAAGAGCTAGGGTTTAGCTCCTACATGGTCCAGACGGCACCGAGAATCATCCACAGAATCTCCCAAAATTAGCTGATGAAAATCGAAGAGGAAGAGGCACCTCCAAAGCTCCAACAAACCAAGTGCAAATGAAATGGTAAAATGAGAGTCGAAGATACAGTACTATCTGTTGAAAGAACAAAGCTATTTATGGTAAAAATCCAAAACAAGACCATCATCGAGCAGTTTTAGCACACAATTCATGCTCGTTAAAAAATAAACGCAAGATTCGAGCAGTTTTAGCGCATAGTTCATGCTCATTAAAAAATAAACATAAGATCGAGCAAATGTTTCCACCCGCGTTTAAGCTCATTAAAAAATGAACTATTCCGGTAAATAACCACCGTGAATGTAGCGACATCAGCCATTAAAGCCTTGGTCGTGTTTGCCCACCACCTCCACTTTTCCATTGGCCGATCATTCACCTCCATATGATTGTTTACCCATTTTGAGGAACAGCTGCGAAGAGTGATTTCACTAGCCATCCTTGTGACACTGCCGTGATTTGGAAATTCCAATCCTTCCCTGGAATCAGCTGCTACCATTTTTATCACTCGTTCCTCAAAAGACGAGTCTTCTTTAAGCTCTTTTCATCTGACTCATAAAATATGAAAAGATTGCCGAGTTTTGGCCTTCCAACTCGATAAAGTGACCGGAAGAGCTATCCCTCCTCTAGATTTTAATCTTTTTGGACTTGAGGGATTATTGCACAAAAAGATCGAGCGCTTGTTTTATTCGGCTCGTTAAAGATATCGAAAATCCATCCCTTCTGTATTGTTTTATACTTTTTCGGACTTAAGGGATTAGATGACGAAAAAGGACTTTTGGAGTTAACTTTATGTACCTTTTCAGACTCTCTAAAAATGAAAAGGACCGAGTTATCCTTGTCGTTAGACTCGTTAAATGCATGTAATAGCGACAAACTTGTCTTTAGACGAGAACGAGTTTCACTATCGCTAGGCTCATTAAAACATAGCGATGGGCTTGCCCGAAGGGCAAGTTATAGAACAAGCATATGTTATCCTCCTCAAGCTTGACAAAAATAAAGAGGTACTGGTCAGCAATGACTGGGGTAAAATTGGGAGAAACTCAAGAAAACTTTGATGGTAGCAAGTCGCTCTTGAACATGACACTTTTCCTCCGTACCACAATCGGGTTGGGTTGTTTCATTCACCGGTCACATCACCATGGTCTCGCCATACCATCCATATTTGGGGTAATGCTACCGATCCATCGCATAAGTGTCGCCATATGTTCAAGAGAAGTCGTTCAGAGAAGTCACCTATGTCCCATCCACTACCATACATTATACTCTTTCATGACCGCCACCCTGAATCATATGTCATCAGATCGTTTTCACCTCCATCAAAATCATTAGCTCCGTTCCATGTCATCGATGTGGGATTCATTAAGGCCCTCCTTTGACGGATCGCTTCTTGTCGACATCAGCTCATTATCCAAGAAGTTGATCTAGGAACACCCCCTTCAGTACTTTGAAGCTTGCATGCCTCAATGGCAAGTTTCTCACTTCCGGCGACAGGTATACATCAATGAACTTCGACCGAAAGATTTTGCGTGGTGTTCGACGCCAAGTCCTCTATTCACACCACGTGAATTGTACTGCAGTACCTTGAGGGTCATCTTCATTATCGGTGATTCCTCTCGCGCTTGTTAACAGTTTACATCATTGACTGGTAATCAAGCGATGTCTTTCCATGTTCAACTTCAGAGCAATTCTCACATGGATCGACTTGTACTTAGAGTGAAGATCGGACGAGATTGAAGACCCCGGATCTAGTTTCATCCATCCGGGCT
This sequence comes from Pinus tabuliformis, assembly GCA_031772625.1. Taxonomy (NCBI): domain Eukaryota; kingdom Viridiplantae; phylum Streptophyta; class Pinopsida; order Pinales; family Pinaceae; genus Pinus; species Pinus tabuliformis. The sequence goes on along the minus strand of CM062807.1, from coordinate 1,344,798,697 downwards.
GCGATATATATTCAGAAAATAAAGACATAGAAATGTACAACTTTACAACACAGATAATCATCCTACCAAAAGGATGATGGCTCTATCAGAATCATCAGTCTATCATCAGACGATTGTCTGTTATATGTACATGAAAATGAATTTATAAAGCTGAGCATGGGAATGCCCGCCTCAGCTAGATCATGAAAAAAGTATGAAAATAATGTATTGTATTGTATTGTATTACAGGTCTCCTCCCAGCATTGAAAGAACTTCGGATCCTCCTAATAAAGCATTTCACCCGATAAACGGCCTCATACTTTAGGGGGCAACTGTTATAGACATTTTTGTGCCTTACAGCTATAAGCATGAAATGTCCATAATCCAAGGGATCCAAAGTCCCTAAACATGTTGTTCCTACCCCTAGAGGAACAAGGCTAACAAACCACAACAATTCACAGAAGTTCTCCACCAGAAACTGCTCAAAAAACAAGTCAATTCAGGATCAATTCAGAAGCTCCACTAGCTGCCTGCGTTGAAATGCAGAGGCTACACTGGCTAGTTGCATTGCAACGCAGGTGGAAGCACTACCAGGGTGTGCTGAGCTGGAAATGGCAAATGTCAGGGTCTCTTGTGAGAGGTGTCAAGACTGTGGAAGCTTCCAGAATCTTCCTCCATGACACTTGCCTTGCTGAGTTCGACTAAGTGATGAGTAAGAGGCTCTTAGTCTCCAAGTGGAAGTAAGAACTGACAGAGAGAGAGGACACTAGTCAGATCACAAGCTGACTCATCCTCACTCCAAACATCTATATATGGATCTCTTCTCCATGAGATCTAGAGGCTGGGATTTGGTTATTGCAAAGAATTGCTGCTGGTTTGAGATTGAGATCATTGGGTGCTTAATGCTTTGAAGGGAGGTGAAGATAGGAATTTCATTTGCTGGGAGGTAGATGCTAGATTGGAACTGTCTTGGTTGTATATTCTCCTGAACCTTGTTATTTCATCGATAAAGCTATCTTGGTTTCTCCTATATACTGATGTGTCTTTGATGTATGATTGCATTAGTATGTTTAGTTTATTTCTAATCCTGAACTAGTTATGAATATGAATCTATGTCTTTGTGTAGTGTTCCATTCTTGTGATCTTGCAGGAACCTGTTGAAGCTGGGCGAGTGAGAAGGCAAGTAGCTGGGAACTCCCAAAGAGAAGAGAAACCGGATCGAGGGACAAACGGAAGACACCGGTTAGTCCATCTATCTCTCTTCATTCTCAATTCGTAAAGGAAGAATACTAGAATAGCTATTTCTGTTTGTTGCTAAGGCACTATCACACCTTAGGTGGATAGGATCGTCCTGCATAGGCATTTTTCCCCACAACACTATCCTAAGGGGAAAATGTCAGAAGAAAGTCCCTTGGAATCAGACCCTTAGTTCATGGATAGTTTCCTGAGCATGAGAGCCATGGTAGAGGAAATGTATATAGAATTTAAGAAAGGTAGAGAGAAAGATGCATCGAACTCCAAATGAGATAAAGGAGCAGAAGAATCTCTCCTCCATGACCACTCTAAAGGCAAAGGGAAAGAATAAAAACTTCCCACACCTCCTAGTAGCCCTGAAAACAAAAAGAAGACATCTTTGATTAAATTAGATGTTAAATTTGATTTACCAATATATGATGGAGAGTTGAATGCAGAGAAGCTAGATAATTGGATTAAATAGATTGATGTTTATTGCATAGTGCAGAGCATTGATTCAGATAGTAGTAAGATTCAGCTGGCCAGCCTACGCCTTGGAGGAACTGCCTTGGTATGGTGGGAAGGCAGGACACAAGCTGACATGAAGAAGCATGGTAAAATTCTTTCTGTCTAGAGTGAATTTGTTTTTGCAATTAAAAAACAATTCTATCCGCTAGCTTATATGCAGTAAGCCATGATGAGTTGGCAAACTCTTCGACAATTAAAAGGGCAAAGTGTACAAAGTTACACTCAAGAATTTTGGAAAAGAGCTTTGATTCTAGGAATTTCTTTAGACTCACCTGAAACTCTGTTGAAGTATATAGGTAGTCTACATAGCTACTTAAGGCACACAATTCTCATGTTTAATCCCACTAGCATACATGAGGTATTTGTTCAAGCTACACATCTAGAGGCTAGAGGCAAGAATGTGAACCTAGAAGTTGGGGAATCATCAAAACCCACTGCAAGCACAAATAAGGAGAAAATAAAACATAAATGGAAAGAGAGGAAGACAAATACTGTACAAAAGACCAAATCTTCATGCACTCACTATAATAAGGATGGGCATGACGATGAACATTGTTGGATTCTGCATTCGGAGCTGAAACCCAAGAAGTACGATGGAAAGAAGAAGAAGACTGCTACAGCTATTGAAAAGGATTTGGGGTCAGACTCAGGAGATGAAACAAAAATTGTAGCCACAGGTATAAAGGGTAAAAATTCTAAAGCATCTACTAGTAATTCTACATAATCTACTGACAATGAAGAAAATGAGAGGAAAAGACATGAGTTTTTTCAAATTCGAGTTGTTTCCAAGCATCAAAATATTGATACTTTGTTTGATAGTGGCTCACAAGTAAATTTAATTTTTGAAGAAGTTGTAAAGAAGTTGGGATTACCAACCACACCTCACAAAAGGCCATATCCATTAGGTTGGTTATGTGATAAAGCACAGCTACAAGTGACTAGACAATGTAAAATTAGGTTTTCTTTTGGGTCAGCATTTGTAGATGGTGTTGAGTTAGATATTGTTCCCTTGGATATATGTGGAATTGTTTTAGGAAGTCCTTACTTGTATGATAGGAAAGCTATTTTATATAGAGCTGAAAACAAGTATCAACTCATTAAAGATGGAATCAAATATATTGTAAGAGCTCATAAACTCAAGAATAATTATACTCTCATAAACTCAGGGCAGATGAAAAGAATTGTAAATTCATGCAAACAATTTTTACTGATGGTTGTAAAGGAAAAGAAACCTGAAAAAACCAATGTATTTGATGGATGTAATGCTAAACAACAAGATGATTTAGAAAAAATTGTTTCAGAATATGATATACTATTTCAAGAACCTAAAGGTCTGCCACCCAAAAAGGAAATAGTACATGATATTAATTTGCAGCAAGATGCTCCATTGCCTAACATCGGAATGTACAGGTTGTCCACTTTGGAGAATGCAGAAATCAAGAAGTAGGTATAGGAGTTGCTCGAGAAAGGGTTCATAAGACCTAGCACATCACCTTGCGGGTCTCCAATTGTCTTGGATAGAAAGAAAGATGGATCATGGAGAATGTGCATTGATTACCGAGCACTGAATAAGATAACGATAAAAAATCGTTATCCCCTTCCTCGCATAGATGATCTATTAGATTAGTTGAAAGAAGCTATTTATTTTTCCAAGTTGGACTTTCATAGTGGCTATCATCAGGTCAGAGTTGCAGAACAAGATGCATGGAAGACTGCTTTCAAAACAAAGCAGGAATTGTATGAGTGGTTGGTTATGCCTTTTGGCTTAACTAATGCTCCTACTACTTTCATGAGAATAATGAATGATGTACTCAGACCTTTTATTGATGATTTTGTCATTGTATATTTGGATGACATTCTTATATTTAGTAAAACATGGGAAGAACATTTAAAGCATGTCAAGCATACTCTAGATGTTTTGAAAAAAGAGAATCTTTATGTTAAGCTCTCAAAATGTGAATTTGGGAAAACATATTTGAATTAGTTGGGTCATATTGTAGGGGGTGGTGAATTGAAGATAGATCCCTCTAAGGTTTCGATCATTATAAACTGGCCTAAACCCAAATATGCTACAGAAGTTAGAAGCTTCTTAGGAGCAGCACAGTAGTGGAGAAAGTTTATTTCTAACTTTTCCTTGATTGCAGCTCGCTTACATGCTTTAACAGGATTGAACAAGGTGTTTTAGTGGGGAGGAAAACATCAGAAAGTCTTCGACACCTTAAAAGAAAAGATTAGTACAACACCAGTACTAGCACTGCCCGATCTTCAACTACCATTTGAGATTGAAACGGATGCCAGTGACTATGCCATGGGAGCAGTGTTGATGCAGCACGGTAAACCCACATGTTATCATTCTGAGACATTTAATGCTGCAGTAGTTAATTATCCCACATATGATAAAGAATTGTGTGCATTAGTACAGAGTGTGAAAAATTGGAAACATTATTTAATGGGAAAAGAGATAGTTATACATATTGATCATCAACCACTTCAATATTTTCACTCACAAACTAAGTTGCAGCAATCAAGAAGGTGGATGGGTTTTCTACAATAGTTTCATCTTGTCATCAGATATAAAAAGGGCATACACAACAAAGTTGCAAATATGTTGTCTAGACCAATCATAAATGCATCCACTATACTTAAGCATAATTCAGTATTGCATGAAAGCTACATTAAATAGTATGCTTAAGATATAGATTTTAAAGATGTATATGCATCTTTAAGTCATGGAAAAAAAGTAGAAGAATTGGATTATCATGTTAAGGACCAACTCTTGTATCATTTGGGAAAGTTATGCATTCCTCAAACAGAAAGAGTAAAGATAATTCGATAAGCACACACTTCTCTAATATTAGGTCACTTTGGTATAAGTAAAACAGTTGCATCGCTGCAAAGATTTTGTTATTGGAAAAAAATGAATGAGACAGTTTCTAGATATGTAAGAGGATGTGCCATGTCTGCTAAAAGCAAGCCCAGCAATAGAAAACTAGGCTTGTACACTCCACTACCAGTTCCTTCTCATACTTGGGAAATTGTTTCTATGGACTTTGTTGGGGGACTGCCTAAATCTAGAAAAGGTCATCACTATTTATATGTTGTGGTGGATAGGTTAAGCAAAATGTGTATTTTAATACCTTGTAACAAATAGATTACAGTTGAACAAACTGCAAAGTTGTTCTTTCATCATGTATGGGTTCATTTTGAATTACCCACTTCCATTATATCTTATCGAGATACCCGCTTTGCTGGGAAATTTTGGTCAAGTCTATGGGAATTGATGGACACCAGATTGAAGAAGAGCACAACCTTTCATCCACAAATAGATGGCCAAATAGAAGTGGTCAATAGGACAGTGATCCAATTTCTCAGAGGCTATTGTAGCAAGCATCGCAAGCTTTGGGATGAACATTTATGTTATGTGCAACATGCTTACAACCGAGCTAAACATTCTTCTACATAGAGATCTCCTTTTGAGACCTGTTTTGGTTTCACACCAAGGTCTCCCTTGGATTTTGTCTTTGGTAAAGACATAGCAGTTGATGGACATAGTGATGTGGACAAGGAAACCAAGTTCATCGAACAAATCCAAGATATTCACCAAGTAGTACAGGAACAACTAGAAAAGAGCCAAGCCAAGTACAAGGAAAGGCATGATAAGCATCGAATTGAGCATAGTTTCCAAGTTGGTGATCATGTTTGGCTGTATATGAGCAAAGATATAATGCAAGGTGAAGGTAAGAAGCTGAAGCGAATAAGGTATGGACCTTTCAAGATACTTGAGAAAATTGGTGAGAATGCTTTTCGCCTTGATTTACCAGCTTACATGCACATCTACTCAGTTGTTAATGCAAACATCTTGAGACAATTTGAACCTTCATTGATTGAAGATCCTGAAGAGCAGAGTCAATTGCCTTCTATTGACGATTTGTTATCTAAATATCTCAATGAGTTGCAGGAAGTTACAGTTCTAGACAAGAAGGTGAGAACTACGTGTAGGGGGGATGTTGAGTACCTGAGGATTGAACTCAAAGGTTCAAAACCGAGCAGTGTGAAATGGATAGAAATTGGCCAAGCGAGGAATCTGCACCCTCACTTGATTGATGCTTAAAAACCAAGTTTTGGTGGTCCAAAAGATTTTTGAGTGGGAAGGCCATGATTCGAATCAGATCCTAAAGAACTCTCTAAGTTTTCATAACTCTGTTAAATTCATGCCAAAGTTTCAAAGCCTGACAAAGGTCGAGCTTATCAGAAATATCCTCGAACAATTGTAATTTGTGAGCAGCGTCGAGCAACGAGGACCCTCGATCAAGCGTGCAGACCGTTGGCCCATGGTAACGTGCATTGCCACGAAACAACAAAACGGGAAGTCTTTCTGAAAAACAGGGGAGGTTTCTGATATGCCATTAGCGACTAGTCGCTGATCGCATATCGTCGGGCAAACCCCTCAGAGAAGTAAAAGCCCCAAGTGACCTGGACCCGAAAAGTCAAAAACTGTATGGAATTCGCCGATTTCGTCAGAGGTGGGTCCCACACGAAACTGACAGGATATCGGAAGGGCTTCAAGTGGTAAGCGACTTCAACTGAGTCCTACCCAATGCCACACACTGGGTGCCACGCATCCAGTGAAAGAGAGAGAAAACCACTCACATCAGACAGGTAAATGTCATGCAGCTTACTCTTCCGATATGGATGAAGATAATAGGATTTGGAGGCTCCAAATCGACGACAGACATGCAATCCGACGGATGACCGGATTCAAGGGGGTAAATAGGCCGAGTTGTATAAAGATTTGAAGTTCGACATGAACGATGTGCTGGCAGAGGAATCATGTTCACGGGCAATCTGGGAGTTAAACAGAAATAATGACTATTCAAACATTTCCAAGAGAAATGACACTCAGTTTGTTATGAAAAAGGTGTCCACCCCCCTGTAAGGCGTTACACAGTGATGATGACGCCAAACAGGGGAATTCAAACAGATAGAGGCAGGAGAACCAGAGCGTCGGGAAGTGGAAATGAAAAGTCAGAAGGCAGATTGGATTTAAAGCCACGAACTAACAGAAACAACACAAGCAAGGAGATTTAGTCAAGGCAAAAAGCCAAGAGCAAAGAATAGAGAGAAGAAGCTGAGCTGACCTGAGGGTGACATCGAGCCAGACAGAGCCAGAGAGAGTCAGAGAGTCTATGTACTCTAGAGAAGGCTTGAGAGGTTCAAGCGAACTCCTCTGTACATTCTTGTCATGTATGAGTCTCAGATTGGGCTCATACAACTGTGACCCATAGAGGTCGAGTTTTAGTAAGGAGAGTCTGTGTACTCCAGACACTTGGGGAATCCAAGTCCAGTCCTACTAATTTATATCTGTTGAGTGAGACTCAAATTGAGCTCACTGTTGTGAAAACTCTGCTTTGAAAACATAATAGAGATGTTATCACTGAAGGTTGGACCAGGAGATGTAGCTCAAAGTATTGTGTGAACTCCTTATTAAACTTGTCATGTTTACATGTTTGCCTATTATGTTTTCTCTAACTGCTTCAGTGTCTATGTATTTCACAATCTTATCGATCTGTTGCATAAAGTAACATAGGCACATCCATGCACATGAGTCTGTAATACCTTTAATTCTTTGTCCTGGATAAATTACAAATCAAAGATTTCCTTCAAAGGAGTTCCTAGCATGACCGGTGAAAGGAGTTCCTCCCAGGGTAAATTCCCTTAGATAGAAATGGACCCTTGAGAGCATGATTGCTAACAGGGTTGTACCTAGCAGGAAAACATGGAACGAATTGAGTTGTAGCATCGAAAAAAGGAGGGTAACTCATGGAAGTGACGATACTAGCATCATGGTTTCCCTCGAGTAAGCTAGCCACTCCAGGAAAAGTGTTGGAAGTTGGCGCCCTTCCAAACAGTGAATTGTACTAGGCTTGTGACATATTTGAAGCAATGTTGCTCCCAGACTGGCTAGGTAAAACGTATGACCCCCCAACACATTTCCATAAGTTACCATGCCTAACTGAGGTACAAGAATAATAGGTTTAAAAAATATAGGAGAAAAGACTCTTGACCCTACCCGCTGACTAGGATTAATGAACATGGTCAACGTAGAGGACGAAGTAGGGATGGAGATGTGCATAAAATTTTTAGGAGATATAAATGAGACTAGTGGGATGCCCCAAGAAGATGTGATAGGAATATATGGAGGAGTAGGTGCAACCACACTTAGTGGTGGAAAAATATAACGCCTATGAAGAAGGTAAAGATGACATGGATGCTACCATAGGATAGAATATTGCCAAGGGAACATAAGTATAGGTAAGTGTGGAGCTGTTGGGGTTCATATGTAATAAATTAGGTCCTAGAGGATCAGTTAAAGGTGGATTAGCAGGAGAAGTTGAGTCATCTACCAAAGTTTCAATAGAAATCAAATCACTACTAGAAGGACTAGGTATAGGCTTCACAACTATGGGTTGGTTAGGGTCTTGAAAACGGAGGGGAACTCTCTTTGTAAGAGTATAAATTCCACCTCGTTTAGGAGGAAAAGTATGAATATGATGAATATATTTAGCTAGGGTGAAAAATTATAATTTAACATAATTATGTTAGTTCAAACACCCCAAGGCCAAGACTATTGACGCGAACTAAAAACCACACACTATAAAATTGCTAAAGGTAAGCACACATACAAACAAATCCTATTGTATGCTTCAGATGGTATTCACAAAGACTTACATGTAGGGTCCTAATTCCAAAAGCAAAGTTGTCTAGAGAAATGTAAGGAAGATGTATGGTGTTGGAAATACTGAGAGGGGGTGAATCAATATTTCTTAGCAATTAGCACTTTTTAATCCTTTTCATAACATTAGTTATTCTTAAATTATTATTATTTTCTTCTTCAACAATTATAAACAATAATCAATAGTAGACAACACCATAAAAGAATGCAAGAAGATAAAACAACAAACGCAAATATTTTTAGGTGGAAAACCCCCTCCAGGTCAAAAACCATGAAATCCTTCTCTAGTAATTGTCTTCTTCTCTCTTTAAAAGAAATATTAATTACATCAATATTTCAACTACAATTGAGGGATGTGTCAAACCCCTAATTCAGAGGCCACAACCTTTAATATGCTACTAAACCCTAATATCATGCTACAACTAGAAGGACGATCCAGCACCCTATAAATCAGGACATAACCTACTGAGGGCCCTAACACTTTGTTTACCAGCTATTGCCGGAAATTATGCTTTGTTGCCTTGTTAGTTTATCGACCACAACTGAATGGATACGAAAATTACCTATGCAAGCCACAACATGCCCTAGGACCACCCTACCCCCCTAAAGTGTTCTCAGGACACAATGGGAAGGTGATTTCAATCACCTGCTTGCACCATCCTGCCACCCTAACGAGCCAGAAGACCAAATTTCACAATTTTTTGACTGGATCCGCTGTACTCTGAATCAATGTAGAATAACTGCAAGGAAAATGTAGAATATATATCGAATCCTGGTATCCTTTGATCACTGTTCCCACAAAATAAATGCAACAAAAAGCTACACATCAAGCTATCACTATACAACAACACATCAGTGTCACTACACAGTACAAATCACTGTCACTGTACATATGTCATTAGTGTTACTACAAATCACTGCATTATTGTTGGCTACCACTGAATGTCACTTCACGAATGAATAATCGTCAATTCTCAAACACTATCATCATCTTATCAGGATGCATCGATGTTACAACCATATGGTACTGCTATCAAATAATGGCACAAACAAAGGTGCCTCAAATCATCCCTATGACCTGCTACCAATCCTCTCAAACTCTGCCCTCGTAGAGCTACAAACATATGTGTAAACACTGTTGCTCAACTGGTCAAGCCTTGCTATCCATATTTACGTCAGTATTCTTTTACAACGGTATGATATTTCCTTAAAAGAACTACTACCATGTAAATTCATGTGATTATGATAATACACCCTCTAGGTCATCACTACAAGTAAATTCAAAGTCAAGCATGTCAAGAATATGTAGAAATTTTGAATAATATGACACTTATTCACAGAGATTATCCCGATTATACACTATTGCGGAATACATGCATAATACATAACCTCATCTACGTTGATCATCAAATTTTGCAGTATTAAAAACAATGAAACATCAATTGCATGCGCACATTAACACAGTATGTAACCCGGGGAAAGCATACAGCTGAAAACCCCACACTATCTGTATATTATATTGATTGAGAACATGTAACAATACATAGTACAATACTCCTCACAAGTACTCAGTATTATCTCCACTTGTTACACACAAAACTAGCTCAGATATGAATCAATCACAAGTTCAAATCTCCTCCACTGCTTTGCCTGCCTCCACTGCGCAATCCTGCATGAGAATAATTATGAATGGCTAAAAGAAAACTCGTATTTCCTTGGCTGAACCACACAATCCTCATTGGCATTACTCAATCCCATTGATTGTGCAAGATCTCATGCACAACTACAATCACAACTGATAGCAATCTCAACCTTTAACACCTGTCTCCACTGAACTGTCCATGCACTGAGTTAACTGATGTATTCTTTAGTTGCTTTATGAGTTAATAATTAGTGAATTAATTAACAATTAATTCACATCACTCATCACTAGTGTATTCTGCAGTTAGACTAAATACATCTAGTTTAACCAAGTCAAACTGAACACAACTCCATCAACTCCACAATCAACTCCACCAAAACTCAACCACATGAGTTCTAACTGAAGTCCACCATGCAATAGCTCAATTGACTCACAAGAAAAGCATATTTCCTTCTGACAGCTGCATGTTCCACATCTGTAGCTCAAACTGAAGTGCTCCAAGAGGATAAGATAATGTTTATAGTCCAAATATTATTATGAGCTAATAATATTTGACTGTTCTATTTTTAGCCTGGTAGTCTAAAAATAGAAACCGCCCATATGTCTAAAAATAGAAGTCCATATATTTTTACCAACATGACCAATCATCCACAAATAGCATATTGCAACTCATAGACCATGATCCATATGTCTAAAAATAGACATAGTCTAAAAATAGACTTTGCGCCAAAAATAGCCTGCGGGCCCACTTAGTGAAGGCGACTTCTTTCCACTAAGCTCCATCATCTTGTTGAATTCTCAACACTCCCTCTCAACAAGAGATGGATTATTGGCGACCCCTATCCTGCCTCGGTGGTATTCGAATTTGCTCCTGGTGAGCGCCTTCGTCAAGATATCAACATCCTGATCCTTCGTTGGAATGTATGAAAGTAACATGATTCTCCGCTACACACAATCTCTGATATGATGGTACCTGATGTCAATGTGCTCAGATCTATCATGAAATACTGGATTAGCTGAGAGTTTAATGCAACTCTGGTTATCACAGTAAATCACAGTAGGCTCCAAGTATGAACCGAACAACCCGACCAGGATCTTCCTCATCCATATAGCCTCGCATGCAGCCAAACTTGTTGCCATATACTCGGCCTCTGCTGAACTGAGTGCCACGGATCTCAGCTTCCTGCTATACCAAGAAACTGTTGTCGACCCGATACTGAAGACCCCTCCAGATGTGTTCTTTCTGTCTGTTGGGCTCCCTGCCCAATCTGCATCCGTGAAGCCACATAGCTTGACCTCATCCTCCTGTCTGTACCACAATCCATATCCCGATGTGCCTCTGAGATAATGCAATACATGCTTTCCTACCTTCCAGAAGAGCTTGGTTGGCTTAACCATAGCTTGTGAACGCTGGTTAACAACATAGCATATATCGGATCGTGTATTGACCAGATACATAAGCGACCCCACCAACTATCGATAAACAATGGCATCCACTACTTCTGCTGAAGTAGCATCCTCCTTCCTCCAACCTATAGGAAGAGGAGTATCAACAAGCTTGCAACCATGCATGTTGAACTTCTCCAGTATCTCCCGAGCATACTTACCCTGAGAAACAAATAGTCCATCACTGCGCTGCCGGATTTCCAATCCCAAGAAATAATGAAGGAGGCCCAAGTCCTTCATCTCAAACTCCTTAGCAAGGTCATCCTTGCATGAAAGTATCAACAGCTCATCACCTATTAGAATCAAATCATCTACATAAAGTACAATGATAAGCAACTTACCCTCCACCATAATCTGGTATAGGTTAGGATCCACCTCACTCTTGGAGAATCCAAGTCTGGTGAAATAACTATCTATCTGTGTGTACCAAGCACGTGGTGCTTATTTCAACCCATACAACGCTCTCCTGAGCCTGCACACATGCAACTCGCTGCTGAAGATCTCGAAACCTTTGGGCTGCTCTATGTACACCTCCTCCTTAATGACTCCATTGAGGAACACAATCTTCACATCCATCTGATGAATGTGCCACCCCATCTGCGCTGAGAGAGCAAGAATCGTCTGTATGGAAGAATACCTTGCGACAGGTGCAAAGGTCTCCTCATAATCAATCGCCTCTATTTGTGAAAAGCCTCGGGCAAAAAATCTTGCCTTGTACTTCTCCACACTCCCATCAGCTGCCTGCTTCACTTTGTAGATCCATCTTGAACCCACCACTGATTTCCCTTCCGGCCTTGGGACAATCTCCCATGCACTGTTTCTGACAATAGAATCATACTCTTCCACCATGGCATCTACCCATGCGGGATCCTCCTCAGCTTCCTCGAAAGAGGATGGCTCAATCACAACACATTTGCTCACAAGAGCCATGTATCCAGTGTACCGATCAGGTGACTGTCTCTGTCTACGTTGAGCTGTAGGTGGTCCTACAACCTTGTCTACATCTTGAGCCAGTCGCTCAGCTTCTGTCAAGCGCTTTCGCCCTCTGATGGTTGGAGCTGCATGAGTGGTCTCTTCCACTCCATGAACTTCGTCTTGTGGCTGATCCACGTCCTGAAGCTCATCCTTAGGAACTAATAGCTCCTCATCTGCATGCAAGTGTGGCTCCCTCTCAAGCGAACACTTCATGGCTTTCTCCTCCTGAAATTTTATATCCCGTCGCACAACAACCTTGCGACTGTCTGGAAAATACACACGATAGTTATGGGGCGTATCAATGTACCCCACAAATATCCCAACCTCTACGGTCGGCTCCATATTCTTCCTGGCATCCTTCGTCACATGCATGTAAACATTAGAACCAAAAATCCTCAAATGATAAATATCAGGTCTCTTACCAGAATAAGCCTCCTCGGGTGTACTCATGCCAAGTATCCTGTGAGGACAATGGTTCTGCACATATACTGCAGTATTGCATGCTTCTGCCCACAAGTGAAGGGGTAGGCCCTGATCATGCAACATTTCCCGTGCAGCACCCACGATCATTCTGTTCTTCCACTCAGCAACCTCGTTCTGCTGTGGGTTATGGGGAGCTATGAGCTCTTTTCGAATCCCTTCTATGCTGCAGAAGTCCTTGAACTCGCCAGAGATGTATTCACCACCATTGTCGCTCCTAAGAGCCTTCACCTTCTTCCCCGACTCCTTCTCGACCAGTGCTTTGAACTCACAAAACTTTGAGTATGTCTCGCTCTTCTTCTGCATGAAGAATATCCAGCACTTTCAAGAGAAATCATCAACAAAGATCACATAATACCTGTGCTTTGTTGTCGAAGCTACTGAGAAAGGTCCACACACGTCTGTGTGAATTCTCTCAAGGATCATCATGCCGCGACTATCCTTCTCGTGAAAGGTGGATTTCACATATTTTCCCAAAGTACATCCCTTGCACTGGTCTGACTGCGCAAGAGTGCCTTTAGGAAGCCCTTTAGTAATCTACTGCAGTATCTTCAAGGCTCCATGGTGAAGGTGACCCAATCTCTTGCGCCATAGCTCACCATCATCCCGGCTCACCAATCCTTCTGCCTTGCATGCCATTGCTGCGCAGCCATCTACATGCAACTGATAAAGGTTCCTGACTCGAACCCCTATCTTCCGGGTTTCTCCAGTTGTCTTACTGCGCAGGAAAACCTTTCCCTCACTGAAAACAACATCATATCCCTTGTCTTCTAACATCGCCATAGAGATAAGATTCTTCTTCAATCCTGGAACATGCATCACTTTTTTCAATATGAAGGGTTTACCAAACTCCCTCTCAAAGGAAATGGTACCGATACCGGTCGTACTGTATCTACCATCATAGCCCATCTCGATGTGCACTCCAAGATCTTTCTCCTCCAGATCAGAAAACAAATCTCGATCTCCTGTCATGTGAAAATATGCACCACTGTCCAAGAACCATACCGATCCCATCACACCTAATACCAAGCATGCGATCAATGAAAAATCAAGCTCAAACTGTGAGGCTAAGGCCTCTCCTGCTGCAGATCCAACAGCTTGCTTATTTTTCTTCTTCTGGAGACAATTTGTGGCATAGTGTCCGTGTTGGTGACAGTGAAAGCACTTCACCTTGGACATGTCCTGCTTCTTTCCTTTCGCATCGTAATTAGAAGCTTTCTTGTTCTTCCCCTTCTTTGCTTTGGCAACCAAAGCACAATTTTCTTCATCTGGTGCCTTTGATGAAGATCCATCCCTGGTATTCCGCCTGATCTCCTCCTGCACAAGATCTGACCAAAGTCTCTCCCATCTTGGAAATTTCTCCCGACCATTAACAGAGTCCTGATAGGAATTCCAACTCTTCAGAAGACCAAGGAGAGCCAAGCTCACCAAGTCCTCATCATCGACAGTCACCCACACACTTCCCAACTCATCCCTGCACTGAGTGAACTTCGTGAGATACTTGGGCATACTGTCTCCCTTCTCGCACTTAATGTTTCTGAGTTTATCCTTGAGTGCCAACTTCCTCTGGTTGCTCTTTCTTTGGAATAGATCTGTCAACGCTTTCCACATCAAGTATGGAGAAGCCTTTCCATGCAGGCTGGACACAATGTGATCCTTCATGCCCTCCAACAGAATCCTTCGACACTTTGCTCTCTTCTTTTGCCAAGCCTCAACTTGCGTAGTATCAGTAGGCTTTGGGACCTCAACCTCTATGAACTCCTTCAGCCCATTATCATCTAACACCGCCTCCATCCTGTCTTTCCATGCAATATAATTCGAGCTGCCTTCAAGAGCATACTCCAATCGCAATCCATTGAAAGACATTTCAACTTTGACACCAAGAAAACACTGCTGCAAATTCAAATTCCACCAGCTCAAAACTCAACCACCTCTGATATAAAATTTGTGAGAACAAAGTATTTCTCATACAGAGATTGACTGTATGGGCTTTTACCAGATATCTCACCTTCCAAAGGAAGGATGAATCCAGAGGCTACCTGGCCCGATTACAGACTCTGCCTGAAGAAATAAAATGTAAACACTTTCTAAATAATAGATCTAATGATCAACTGCTCCGATACCATGTAGAAATTTTGAATAATATGAAACTTATTCACAGATATTATCCCAATTATAAACTATTGCGGAATACATGCATAATACATAACCTCCTCTACATTGTTCATCAAATTTTTCAGTATTAAAAACAATGAAACATCAATCGCATGTGCACATTAACACAGTATGTAACCCGAGGAAAGCATATAGCTGAAAACCCCACACTATATATATATTATATTGATTGAGAACATGTAACAATACATAGTACAATACTCCTCACAAGTACTCAGTACTATCTCCACCTGTTACACACAAAACTAGCTCAGATCTGAATCAATCACAGGTTCAAATCTCCTCCACTGCTTTGCCTGCCTCCACTGCGCAATCCTGCATGAGAATAATGATGAATGGCTGAAGCAAACTCGTATTTCCTTGGATGAACCACGCAATCCTCATTGGCATTACTCAATCCCATTGATTGTGCAAGATCTCATGCACAACTATATTCACAACTGATAGCAATCTCAACCTCTAACACCTGTCTCCATTGAACTGTCCATGCACTGAGTTAACTGATGTATTCTTTAGTTTCTTTATGAGTTAATAATTAGTGAATTAATCAAAAATTAATTCACATCACTCATCACTAGTGTATTCTACAGTTAGAATAAATACAACTAGTTTAACCAAGTCAAACTGAGCACAACTCCATCAACTCCACAATCAACTCCACCAAAACTCAACCATATGAGTTCTAACTGAAGTCCACCATGCAATAGCTCAACTGACTCACAAGAAAAGCGTATTTCCTTCTGACAGCTACATGTGCCACATCTGTAGCTCAAACTGAAGTGCTCCAAGAGGATAAGATAATGTTTATAGTCCAAATATTATTATGAGCTAATAATATTCGACTATTCTATTTTTAGCCCGGCAGTCTAAAAATAGAAACCACCCATATGTCTAAAAATAGAAGTCCATCTATTTTTACCAACATTACCAATCATCCACAAATATCATCCTACAACTCATAGACCATTATCCATATGTCTAAAAATAGACTTTGCACCAAAAATAGCCTACAGGCCCACTTAGTGAAGGCGACTTCTTTCCACTAAGCTCCATCATCTTGTTGCATTCTCAACAGAATAGTCACGATGTCAATCAATGTTTCACATCATCATTGTAGTCATCATTATCATCTAATGCAAATCCCCATTGATTATGAAGACAGGTGCCACTGATATCAAGCTTCCTATCATATAGAAAATCGTTGTAGGATGTATAGTTAGTCCACAATAAAATTGTAGGCTTGAGGGGGCCTGACCCAAGTTCAGAGTTATTTAGCCAAACAAATCCTTGTACTACTGACCCTTTCGGAAATAGCCCACGTAGCGCGGACTGAGGTCTCACCCGAAGCAGTATGGGGGGATGCTGGAACCAAGTTTCCACACCCTTGAGATGTCTGAGGGGTTGATTTAGTTCGAATGTGAATATCTTTGCGCAGGTCACTTTGCATACTTTCCTGATTTGTGAGGCCTTCGCACCTGGTTATACTCGACTTTGCGTAGCCCTAACCAAGGGCTGAGGAGCTTTCGCACTGCTAAAGTAGCAATCTACGCTATTTCCCCAAGTTACACTGCGGATCTTACTTATTTTCTTATAACAATTAGTTATCTTCGCATAAATAGATACTTTATCTTATATTCACTATTCAACACATTCATATAAGTTCACGCAACAAATAAATAGTAAACTTGCAATTCATACCCAATATACTTCAATGCATAAAATAGGAAAAGATACACAAAAATATTGTAAAACTTCTATTTATTAATGCTTCAATCAGTTACAGAATCAACCTGCCCTATGCACTCAACTGTAGGTGTTCACGCACTCAGCTTTGGACTACTAGGCCTATGCGCACTCAGTTTCAGAGCCTTCTCCTACTCTCCTACCAAAAGACTCGACTCGATGCTTCAACTAAGACTCAATTCTTCATCATTAGATCTTCCATCGATGATTGATTGATGTTTTTTCTCTTTACACTTAGAGCCTCACTCTATTTATACAATCCCATGGTTCGCAGACCATGGGTAGAAATCTCAAGCCGACACTACATTACAAAAGTAAGGGCGGACAACCCTATGAATTAGTTAAAACTTCGTGCTCTGCGCCCACAAATCGTGGAGTTTTTACATTGGACTTAGTCAAAACTTGGGCTTTAAGCCCCAAAACTCGCCTTAGGGGATGTTGGGTATGGAATCCCCCCAAGGCATGGTTTGGGGCTCAAAGCCCAAGTTTTGACCAAATCTTGTTGTAAAGATCCATGAATTGTGGGTGCAGGGCGTGAAAGTAGGTTAGAGTCATAGGGTTGTCCGCCCTTGGTTTGTAATGTAATGTCGGCTGGATAGACCTACCCATGGTCCGCAGACTATGGGATTGTATAAATAGCGAAGCTCTAAGTGTAAAAGGAGGAGGTAGGAAAAAGTATAAGTGATTGAGTTGCAAGTTGAAGTGTGTCTTTGGGTCATAGACTAGGAGAAGGATCTGCAGCTAAGTGCGCAGAGGCCTAGTAGTCCACAGCTGAGTGCCCATGGTGAAGTCAAGTCTGTAACCGAGGAAGGAATTAAGAAAGAGAAGTTTTGTCATAATTCTATGTAACTGTTCTTGGGTTAATGCATGTTTTATATAATTTGCAAAGATATTGTTTAGTTATTGTGCACACCTGTACGAATGGTTTATGTTGTTAAGTATAACTTAAAGCACGCAAGTAGGCTAAGATAATCAACTAACATCGGAATACCCATAAGGCCTTGGGTAATAACGCAGAGTGCAGCATTCAACCCCTGGGTAGGGCTGTGTGAAGACAATATATCAGGCTATGAGGTATGGGAAAGTGCACAAAGCAACCTGCGCACAGCGTCAAATCGCGGACCACTTGAACTCATCAAACATCTCCAGGGTGCAGAAACTTGGTTCTAGCACCCTCCCATACTACTTCAGGTGAGACATAAGTCTGCGCTTCGCGACTGTTGCCGAAAGGGCCAGTAGTATCGAGATTTGTTTGTCTAACTTAACTTTGAACCTAGGTCATGCCCCAATAAGCCAACAAATGGTTCCGTTGCCAGGACTGGGATCTGCATAGATATGTCTGATGTCATATCACTGGAATCCGACAAAGAAAGGAATTGAAGAGTTGTTGGACATAAAGATTCACAAGTTCGCAGCATGGGAAAACAAGGATCCATGATTAGCAAAGGAAGAGTGGTTAGATTGCTACTTATATACGGAAATCCACAAAATTTTCTTTGCATCCTTCCCCTCTAAGTTGTACGAGTGGATTGTGAAGCTAGCAAATAGTCAAGGAAGGTGTATGCTCGACAAACCTATTGTGTGGAATCCAAAGTTGGTGTGTAGACTGGAAGCATCAGAAGATAAGATCGCGTGCGCTATGGATCACTAGCTCGATCAAATTATAGGAGGATTTATCAAAAAGTTCATTAAATCTTTGAACACTTGGATTAAAATGCTACCTTGTGAAAAGCAGGTTATGTGAATAAATTGATGTTTGGGGCTACACGAAGTGGGAGGATCTACATAAATGAAGGTTGCACAGAACTAGAAACTAGCCCCTTGATTTCACCTCCCTGAGAAAGCAAGGAAGAGCTCGTGAAGTTTTCACCAAGAAGTGTGATCAGTTTGATAAAGCAGTGAATTCTGCACATACCACCCCCACCTACACCACCACCAGTTTCACCATATTCACCCCCGTCTTCGCCCACACCACCTCTGCCACCACCATAGTTCAATATGGAAAACGCGATAAAGTTGTTGGTGTTCAAAGGAGTAGGGAATGAAGATTTGGACCAGTTTTGGTTCATGGTAAGGGTGATATGGGAAGCGTATGGAGTCACGGATGACAATATAAATAAAGCAACGCTGGTCACCACTTTGGAGGATCGTGCACTAACTTGGTACATTAAGAATTCCAATGACAAACCAAATGCAGGGATCACGGATATCCAAGCTGTGCTAAACAAGGAATTTAGGAGGTCAGAATCAGAGACACAATTGATCATTGGATTTAACGAAATTGTGATGCTTCCAGGTGAGATCCCATGGGAGTTGGATCAGAGACTGAAGTGTACAATTTGTGAAGCCAATTTGACCTTGACGGATGGGCAACATAGCGCATGGTTTGTAGCATCGCTAATGCCGCATCTAAGGAACGCGTTGTCACAGTATAAGTTAACCACTTAGGTCGAGGCCTTGGAGATCGCAATGAGATTGCACGAGACCCTGATACAAGATCCTAACCTGGGAGTTCAACAGATCCACGCACAGTTGAAAAACTTGTGCGTTGAGATGTAGAGTTTGAAACAAGATAGGACGGATCGCCCAGAAGCGTGTGAGGAGGTATGGTGCTTAAAGTGCAAAGGCCAGGGACACGACAAGGACCATTGTCTAGTCTTCACGAACTACCTGATGGGAGGAGGACCAATGCCATTGAGACTAGAGGCACAAGCAGGGCCAAGCAAGATGCCTGCATTATGGTGCGTGGTTTGTCAAATAGGATGGAAGCATGCTACAGATAATTGCCATCTATCACAGAATTATACACAGAATTCTGAGTAATTGTTCTGTAATTTCTACAGGTCAATAGGCAACGATGAGCACACCTGTAGAAGTTATGAACTGATGATGGATCAGAATCCTATCTATAGAGTTCAGATTGAAACACAGGCCCTTGATCAAAACACAAGGATTGCACGCACTATATTGCAAGGGCGCAGACGAAGTCGAGGTGGAATGGGACCAGGAAGAGGTCGCAGACAACTAATATGTTATAATTGCAGAGGACCGGGGCATTATGCCCGTGTTTGTAAAAATTCGACGAGACCATCGTGATATATTGTACCCAGTTTGATCATGAGACAGAGGACTGTCCCACGCTGATAGAAAGAATGTGCAATAAAGGAGCACTACAACATCCCCCAACTCAGAACCTGCAAATGATGAGGTCTGAGCAACGTGAGGAAGACCCAAATGTAAATATTGTGCTCCGGAGTGGTATCACGATAGGTGATGACAAAGGCAAGCAGCCCGAAGATGGTGCCTGGTTTCACAAGGCTCCAACAAAGGAACTAGAATTTGATTTGGAGCATGCTAGGGAGACATTCAAGGAAGCTAAGAAGAGCTTCACAGATGCCTCCACTTCAGGAAGTAAAGACAAACTAGAACTGGAAATGGACCCATCAATGCTCACTACATTTTTTGAGACATGCATGAAACTACTACGTGATAGCAAAGCTGTGAAGGGGCTGCAAGAACTCATCACTAGATGTGCTGGAACCACGCCAGGAGAACCGCGCGTAGTCCGGAAGCTCGGGAAACACACAACGTGAACAGGAAGAGAAATGAGATTGACCACGCAGATCGGGGAATATGAAATGGATTAAGTGATTTTCGATCTAAGATCGGATGCGAGCGTCCTACCAAAGCAGACATGGGAGTGCATGGGTAGGCCTGCACTGCAATGGTCTCCTATTCAATTGCGAATGGCGAACCAACAAAAGATCCTACCTATGGGAAGATTGCAGGGAATAACGGTAGATAGCGAAGGTGTGATCACGCTTGCAGATTTCGAAGTGATAGAGATTTTTGATGACAACAATCCCTATCTTGTGCTATTGGGAATAGATTGGGTCACTGACATGAATGGAGTGATAAATCTAAAGAAGCACAAGATGATTTTTGAGAAAAACTCACTGCGTGTAGTGGTACCTTTAGACCTGCAGAAGGATTGCGCTACACAGAATTAGTGTGTGACAATGGCAGTGACGATGATCTGGATTGCATCTACAAGATAACCGTGTAGGAGAAAGACTGGGTAAATCCCACTGTGGATGGCCGGATATCGTGGGAGTGCGAAAGCTCTTACACATCATATTCTGACGAAGAAATAGAATGATGGTAGAACCAATTACACAATGTAACCACACTCAACTGTAACATGATGATAAGGTCACTGCGCTGTGTAGCAATGAAAACAAGAGACCTGCCTATGTATGATGGGTTAAGCGAGGTAGAGGAGTTCCTGAAAAAATTTGAAAAAGAAGTTGTCACACGGAATAAGTCGATCTTGCGGACAAGATAGACCTTCCTAGAATCTAAAGAAGACCTAATGACAAGCAAACCAACCAGACACTATCTTTCTCTAAATATGCTTTGATAGACAATAGCAAACAAGTTTTTTTGGGGCCTACCTTAGGTCCAATGCTAGCTTGTGGATGCCCTCGCTCCTTCGATCCAAATGAGCTCCTTTTCGTGAATCTGCAAACACAAACAAGGCAAACAAATTAAATAGTACCTGAAAAGCCAATTGCATGAAACATATTTAACATGAAAGTCAAGGAGTCCATGAAACAAATAACATAAGATACTTGTTGAGAAAAATGAGTTTGATTGTATTAATTCAAAAGAAGAAGAACCTTACAACCTTTGCCTTGACGTTGTACAAGCTCCTCCCAGGGTCCGGAAAGAAGTCTCCTCTACTTTGACAAGTTTCACTCACTCCCCAATGAAACCAAAAAAGGTATGTGATCTCTCCTCTTTAGGTTTAACTAGGAAGTCTTGATTTCAACAACATTTACCCTAAAAAATGTTCAGCTTCTAACCTCTCTAGCAACCAGCCAATGCCTGTATTTATAGTGCAATGGAGGGAGGTTACTAGGTCCTCCTTCAAAGGGATAAAGTCCTCCTTCAAAGGGATAGCTCCTCTCATCAAGGGATTAGCTCCTTCTCTTTTGGGATGCATGAACCACCTCAGAGCGAACAATCCACGTGAAAATTCCTTCTAGAAACCTCTATAATTAACCCAAAGTGAGTTTTTTAAGATAAAACTTGCGCCTTTTGACTTTCACAAGGGTCCGCACCTACACCGTTAGGGACAGAGCGGGCAGGTCTGCAGTTTTTGTACACAGAAGGTGCGAGACCGCAGGTGACCATGAGAGAAAGTGCAGAACCAGAGTTACATTGATTTTTAATGTCTTTATCTCATTTCCAAAGCTTGATTTGGAGAGGTGAGGTCTGAGACTTGCTTAGGAGGACAGTACAAGTGATGATAGACTCATACTGACTGCAAATAATCATGATGACGATATTTTTTGTAACAGATTGCCCCCTAAAGTGCGAAGTCTATAGTAGATGAAGATTTCTTATCATTTAGGAAGAGTGAAGTACTTTATCATTTCGAGGATCATCTTGTGGAGAACTCGGTTGGAACCTGTAAAAACATTCAATGCAAGATATATATATGAGATCATATCATCGCTGAGGTAGGCATTCCCATACTCAGATAAAAACTGACTAGAACTAACTACTGTTCTGATACAGGAATGATCTTGTAAAACATCACAAGTATAGACTCATGTGGACACAGTATGGACGCAGCCATCTGTTTATGAATAGTCCATTATATAATGAATACAAAATTCCTTGCAGCCTGGATTGTGGAAACTAGATCCAGGGTCTTCATTTCTACTTCCCGAAACAGTACAATTCTATCCATGTGAATGAATGTGTTGATGTCGAACATGGTAGAAACCACTTGATTACCAGTCGATTATGTAAACTGTTAACAAGTGTGAGAGAAACCACCAGTAATGTCAATGGCTCTCAAAGTACCTAGTACAGTCCATGAGATGCGAATAGATGTGTTGATGTCGAGCATGTCACAGAATCCTTTGATCGGAAGTTAATGATGTAAACTGTCGTCAAAGGCGAGAAACCTGCCATTGATGCATGCAGATCTCAAGGTACTGACGATTCCTAGATCATCTTTCTAGATAATGAGCTGATGTCGATAGAAAGTGATCCGTCGTAGGCAAGCCCACAACATGAAATCATAGATCAAGTTGAAGAAATTTAGTTGCAAAGACTGACTCAGGGATGGTCAAGATGGATGACAGATATTTTGCAGATGAATGGCTTATTGGCAGTGACCTCTTGAACACATAAGGACATGACAGATGGTTTGGTGAAAATTGACCCAAAGTTAATACCCAGAAACTGGCTGAAGACTTTCAATGTGGTTTGATCAACTATTAGCAAAGGATTTCCCAACCCAGGTGAATAAAAGTGCCGTGTTCAAGAGTGGTTACAAAGTATGACAAACAGGCTCATTTCTCTCTCTTTTCCCCCACCATTTCTGGCAAGTACCTCTTTATTTTTTACAAGCTTGAGGAGGATAACATTTGCTTGATTATAAGCTCATCCTTCGGATGAGTCCAACTTAGTTTAAATTCGAACCCTAAGAAGGAGTGGTTCATTCCTGTTTGTAATTGAACAGGTCCTTTACTGTGAAATTTTAACGAGTCCAATATAGGAGAAACTCGGCGTTTTTCAATTTTAGAGAGTCTGAAAAAACTTAAGAAGACTCCAAGGTTAACCTTTTTCGTACATTTGTGTCTCCCAAGCCCGAAAAAGTATAAAATAATACTTGAGAGAACCACTTGATCTTTTACGACCAAGGAGTACTTTTCGTCATTAGCGCCTTTGACCCAAAAAAGTAAAAAAGCGATCAATGACACGTCGTTTTATCACCAATATCGAATTTGAAACAACAAAAATCCGGCAATCTTTTCATGTTTTTACGGTTGGAAAAGAGCTGTAAGGGGACCGTCTTTTAATTCCGTTTTAACGAGTTTAAAAGAAACACTCGGCAATCTTTTCATGTTTTAGGAGTCAGAAAAGAGCTTAAAGATGACTCTACATGTTCTGTCGAAAATGGTAAATTTCGCCTGAATAATCCTTTATTCTGCACAAAAACACGAACATTACTCATACCTGTTTGAAATGGATAAAAACGTCGCAAAATACCTTTTCAAAGTGAAACATAAACAAATTTGCGATTTATTTACTCAAAAAACTTATAAAAAGGGCCTTTGCCAATTCATTTTTACCGTTTGAATTTGGGTGAGAAAATAGTGCTTTTGCTTAGAAAACTTCCCGTGAAGATTTCGAAAAATCCAACCGTCGGAATTGAGCGCCGTCTTCTCCAGGTAATCCACATCATCCTACTCTTCATTTTGAACCGTTTAGTTTTTTGTTTTAGTCCTTCATTTCATTTTTTGGGAGGATTTTTAGGCGCAAAACCTGTGCGCGGGGGCCCGCAGTTTTACCATTGCGGGCCTGTGGACCCCGACTTTTTCTCCATTGGGAAAAAGCTCGGGGTCCGCACCTTCCGTGTAGACAAAGTGCGGACCCACGCATTGTGTCTAACCCGGAGGGTGCGTACCCCGCCACAAGGGTTTTGAACCCAAAAATTCTCAAAAATGGACCAATCAAAACATTTTCTAGCAATTTAATTAATCTTTATACTTGATGCAGAGAGTACATCATGTTAGATTGGCGTGAACGAGAGCACGAGGACATGGATGCTACCGCATGGAATCATCAGCCTTCACTTGATGCTTTGAGGGCGTGCGGATTATATAAATTCTGGGCCATTCCTGGCATGAGAGCTCAGGTGGATTTCTTACAGTGGCTGGTTGACAGATGGAGCATACAGGACCAGTGTTTCTTCATTGGCGGCCACCAGCTCGAAATCGAGCCGACGGACATATATTTCTTGACTGATTTGCCCAAGAGAGGCAAAGACTTGACTCTGCATGGGACTAGGCCAAGTGGCCAGTCCTTCGGTAGCCTCTGGCTAGAGTACTGCAACAGCCAGGCTAGAGACAAAGGGATAGACATAAAGACGATATCCCGTCCTGAACTCATGGTGATTGCGTTTACTGTCACCAGACTTTGCGGAGCTGCCGCATTACATATTGCCACCAGATCCCAGATGCGTATGGCAGTTGATTGCTTTCGAGGCACCATCTTCAACTGGTGCAATGCCGTGTTGGCCAATGTGAAAGGCCAACTGACTAGGGCCAAGAACGGATGACTAAAGACCTTTGGTTATGGGGCTTTGGTTGTGAGTTTTGGCTTGGAGAGGGTTCCTATGTTGATCCCACAGCACCTTACTGTTGGAGCTGGGCTTCCTCGAGAGCCCAAACTGATGCGATGGGTCGCAGTCATGGCCCGTCACCCGGACGAGAGGATAGAGGTTGCTTGCTTCAAACCTGAGTATTTCCAATGGCTGGAAAACCAGGTCTTTTCGATTCAGGACTTTCCTTATGCTGGGATAGATTTTCGTGGTGACCCAGACATGGTTCTTCCACCAGGAGAGCAGTGGGACGAGTCAGGTAAAATCCTTTTCAACATTTCTCTATTTTTATTTATTTTTATTTATTTTTCCATCGTCTCAAAACTGATAGTAAAAATTTTAAAATGCATATGTGGGTCCACAGCGAGCAGCCGCTCTCCGGCCTTTCGAGAGGAAACAACCAGTTGCACCTGCGCCAGCTCCACAGGACGAGACAACAGAGGTTTTGGCCGAGTTGGAGGGTCATCTTGAGCGCTTGATAGGAGATATTCCTGAGACCACTATAGACGACATTCCTCGTCGACTTCAGCGCTATGTGATTGGAGTCTCGGGACCTTTTAGGAGGTTCCTTTGCAAGGTGGCCAATGCAGTGGTTTCTTATAGAGATCATCACCAGTGATAGGATGATCACCTATTGTGGGCACATGTGACATTTTTGTTTTTTGTACTTATCATTTTTGCCCATCATAAGGTGTTTTTCAACCTATGATCGAAGACGATGTATTTTTTGACACACTCCTATATATATATATATATATATATATATATATATATATATATATATATATATATATCACTATTACCGACTTTATCTTGTTAATCATGTTATGGAATGATTTTAAATTTACATGTATGATTATTGCAAATGTCTATTTAACATTCGAGAAGCAATTGCATCTGCTAATGTATTTAAAGACCTTGGAATATGCTGATATTCAATGTAATCAAACTCACGTTCCAAGAGACGCACTCTCAAAAATAATCTTAATAACACTAGATTTCTAATGGCATACACTCTATTAAGCTGTAGTACAACGAGTTCAAAATCTAACCTTACTATCAAACTCTGAATCCCAAATGAAATAGATTCAGACAATAACTCAATCACTGCACTGTACTCAGAAATGTTGTTCGTTGTTTGACCGAGGCTTACCCCATGCATAGATACTAACTCGTCAGAGGGCGAATAGATAACCCAAGCTGCGGAAGAGATGTTCCGTGTATTACGACAAGCACCATCAGCGAAACCAATGTATGTTTGGAGAGGCATCGACATCTGCAATATCAAGAGTAAAACCAAGATAAGCAGGAATAATGACGAAAAACACTCTCTAAGCTAAGCACACTGTTTAAACTAAAACACACCAGCTAGAAAGAAAAACTATCCTAACTAAAAATCTCCATGCCCATTCTTTTAAGCATAATACCTCTTCAAGTAAAGGCCATTTCTGGGTTTACCCAAAGAGTCCCCATCAAAGTCTACCAATTCATAAGCCCCTTTGGCTAGCTTTCGCTTGACAACATAGGGACCATGCCACATAGAAACGAATTTTCCAGCACCTAATTTATCATTAGCTTGATCATACACTAAGACTAGATCTCCTTCCGAAAAATTTCGAGGGGTCACATTTCGATCATACTGAGCTTTCATTCGTTTTGCGTGAGTCTCGATCGCCAATGCAGCATCATGTCAATTCTCATCTAATTGATCCAAGTATAACAAACGCTTTTCCTCTTCGGAAGTGACTGGAAGTAACTCGATGGCCATTTGCAGTGACGGGATTTCGCATTCAATGGGTAACACGGCTTCCAAACCATAGACTAGTTGGAAAGGAGTGAACCCTGTTGATGTTTTTACTGAAGTTCGGTACGCCCAAAGTGCTGAAAATAGCATGTTGTGCCAATTCGACCGATGAATCCCAATGATTCGTCGGATCATAATAACTAAAACTGTGTTGATGGATTCAACCAGACCATTCGCTTGTGGATAATAAGGGGTTGAACTATCATGACGTAAACCAAGCTGGCCTGTAAGTTCGGTCATCATAATGTTTCGAAAATGATGCCCATGATCAGTGATTATCGCTTGCGGGACACCAAACCTAGCAATTATATGATTGAACACGAAAATTGCAATTGTCTTGCCGTCTGCCTCGAATGTAGGCATCGCCTCGGCCCACTTAGTAAAATAATCTACCGCAAGGATGATATACGCATGCCCCCCCGCCGAGTGAGGGTTACATGTAATAAAATCGATACCCCATTTGGAAAAAGTACCAACGACAATTATAGGGTGGAGAGGAGCAGGTGGAGCGCGCATCTTACGATCAAAAATCTGGTAGTTGTGGCATTTTCGGACCGCCGTAATACAATCTTTAAATAAAGATGGCCAGAAGTAGCCAGCGCGTAATATCTTTTGGGTTGTGGCAAACCCAGACATATGACCGCCACACGCTCTAGAGTGACAGTCATTTAGAACCCTTTCAGCTTCCTCGTGAGTTAAGCAACGTCGAAAAACAGAGTCCGCCCCACGACGATAAAGAGTATCTCCGATAATCCTGAATTGTTGGGACTGGAATCGAATTTTCCGACGTTCTAACCTTGAAATTTCTGGCCGAAAGGATTGGGTCTGGAGATAAACAATGATATCCCCATACCACGGATCTAAAGTGCTGATTAGAAACAAGGATTCGTCCGCAATGGGCTCCTCCGCCACAGTTTCTGTGTCAGCACGCGGGAAGTCACACATTAACTCCGCAAAAACTAAAGATTTCTTAGACTTATATTTCTCAAACTCCAAGTCGAACTCTTGCAGGATAACGATCCATTTAGAGTACTTGCCCCCTAGCAATTTCTTGGTCAAAATGTAGATCATAGAGTTGCAATCCGAAATTACCGTAGTTTTACGTAGTAGAATGTAGTGACGGAAACGTTGGACAACTTGCACAGTTGCCAATGCCAATTTCTCCACATGCGAGTATTTTAGCTCAGTTGGATTTAGCATGTGACTGAGGTAATATATCACATGTTCCGTTCCTGATTCATCTTCCTGAACTAAGACCATTCCAATGGTGGAATGAGAGGCGGGAGATACAAGAAGTAATCCTGGTTGTAGTTGGGAGGATGCAACAACGGTGCATGGGTCAACGCATGTTTGAGTGCATCAAAAGATTTCTGAGCTATCTCATCCCAATAGAATTGAGTGCTTTGCTTCAACAACCGGGTAAAACCTTTTGTAACCTCGGCGTAGTTAGGAATGAATCGTCGTAAAAAGTTTGCTTTCCCCTGCAAAATTTGGAGTTGGCGAAGACTCGAAGGAGGAGGCAATTTGATGATAGCTTCGACCTTCGAGGGGTCAACACGAATGCCGACTTTCGAAACTACAAACCCCAGCAATCGACCCGTTTCTATACAGAAGACACATTTGTGTGGGTTCAACCGAATCCGGTAATGCCTACACCTCATAAAGATTGCTTGTAAATGGACGAGGTGATCAGCTCGATGTAATGAATGAGCAGGCAAGTCATCGAGATATGGTTGCACAATGTGCTTGATGTCATGAAACGCATAAGACATCGCCCTTTGAAAAGTTTCTCTGGCATTCTTAAGCCCAAAAGGTAATTTGCAATAAGAAAATGCCCCCCACGGACAAATGAAAGCCGTTTTTGGTTGATCGGTAGGTAGAATATTGATTTGATTGTATCCCGAAAAACCGTCCATGAAGGAAAATAATTCACTGCCAGCACAATCATCAATGATTTGATCGATATAGGGAGTTGGGTAATTGTCCTTTGGACAGGCTCGATTAATGTCCCTATAGTCGATGCATATTCTTATTGTTCCCTACTTTTTGTTAACCGGAACAATATTCGATACCCAATCCATTAACGGGATCGGATAAATGAAACATGCTTTCAATAGTTTTTCAACTTCTGCTTTAATTGTAGCAACTTTTCGTGGGTGAATTTGATGCAAACGTTGCCGAACGGGTTTAGCGTCCGGGTAAGTCTTGATCTCATGAACAACAATCGCGGGATCAATTCCTGGCATTTCCTCATAGGACCATGCAAACACGTCGCGGAATTCTTGAAATAGGGCCTTATATAATTGAATTTCGTCATCTGTACACGAGGCACCTATATGAATGTTTTCAACGATTCCGAGCTTAATCGAAATGTCAATAGGAATAGTTCGAGAGATGTTCCCCAAATTTAACTCTGAATCAGGATGTTTCATTGGATTCTGAGGTTCCTTGACATATTCAGTTGTAAAAATTGATGAGAAATCATTTTCAAAACGATCATCCTCAAGTAAAAACGAAGATCTGTGACGGAGATCTTCCCATGGTAAATCATCTACACACAGGGTTTCACGAATTTACTCATCAGAGTGAACAAGTTCAGAAAACGTAGTTAAATCTGAGGTTGATGTGAAAAGTGATTCCTCACAGACCACATTCATTAAGTCATTTCTAGTTGAAAACGAGTCAGCAAACGACTGCACAGCTTCATAGGCAATTTCATATGGACTCAAAGGCATGGAATCACCAAATGAGTCTATCTCAGATTCAGAAGGAATGATCCAAGGATCATCATAAACAATGGTGTCTGATGTAATCATATGAATGGTTGCAAATGAAGATGATGTGTTGATTTTAGGAAAAGGAAAAGTTCCCAGTAAACGGGCATCTTTAACTAATCCTACTCCAACATCCTTATATGGGATAGTCGTTTTACCAACATGCTGAATACTCTCCGAAGAGGCTGGGTCAGATGAAAAGTAAGCCAACTGGTCTATTGTTACGATCTTTCCATTGTGTGGAAATTTTATTACTCGAAAGACCGATGAAACGACCGCTGTCATAGCGTAAGACCAACTTCAACCCAAGAGAAGGTTGTAGTCTAGAGGGGCATCAACCACCTCCACATCTAGACTAACGGTTTTTCCTTCAACCCCTATAGGCAAATCCTGTAGAATGCCAAAAGGATGAAACCCACGGCCATCAAAGGCCTTTAGAATCGTCGGGGATTGATTTAGTGAAGGAGAACCAAGCGATCTCCAACACTGTATTGACATAATACACGTTGAGGCTCCCTCATCAATTACATTCCGATGAATAGGCCTGTTTTTGACTATCACTGGTATCTGGAAAGCCATTTGATGAGGCAAACGCGGTGTACTATTTTCTAGATCGAAAATGATTAGGTTCGGGTCCTGAATATCAACAGATCCTATAGCTGACAAAAGTAATTTACGTTGTGCTGGGCATGATTGCAGCACTTCCAAAGCTGACATTGCTGAGGGTGAAACAGCTAAATCCTCAACAATGTTATAATTCTGAGCCGCTCTCGCATGTGGACTGAAAGCTGACTTTCAAAGTATACCCTTGGCGGGCGGTTTGATTACTAAGTCTGGATTAGGTTTCTCGATCTGTAGTGGATCGGAACCGGGAGCTGAGGTTGATGGATTAGAATGAGAAGATTCTGATTCTTTACCATCAACATGACTCTTACTACCATAATCTTGCGATCGAGTCGCAATCCTAACATGGGACATCATCAGTATGGGTTCTTCATTGGCACTCGAGGATGAACCTATCATCTTGCTGTCTTGAGCCGGAAAAGGATCCTTCAAAACAGCAGGAGTTTGGGAACCCTTGACAATCTTTGCAACCTCTGCACGGTGAGGGCAGTCTCTTGTAAAATGTTCATCGTCACAAATGAGACAAGGATAACGAGGTTTTCGCTTTTCGTCATTGGATTCCGCCTTTTCAGGTTTCTCCTTTGAACTTTTGTTTGTTTTATTCTTCTTCTTTCCTTTCTTCTTCCCACCGGATTTTGATTTGGCTGTAGATGACTCTACAACGTGAATATCGGCGGAAATTTCTACAGAGGAATCTCCTGTTGGGGAATCAGGCAAGGTTATGATAGGGGAAGAATTCTTGGAAGACTTCTTCTTACTTTTAGTGTTAACCGTGCTGATCATACCATCGGCGGCATGAGATCCCGAAGGAGCTGCAGCGATTTGATTTGACTTGGGAAGATCGGGGATTTTTCATGTAACGTACCTGACTGAGTATAGACCAAGTCAAGGTAATGTGCTTGAGAAATGACTTGCTCCTTAGTAACAATTCCGGATTTAGCAACATCTTCAGTGATCTTTGGCAACAAATATTTTACAAACCACTCAGCCAAGATTTGATCCGGAATAAATACCTTCACTAAACGGCGTCGACGTCTCCACTCGTGAATATGAACTGAAATGTACGTGGATGTCGATTGTTTTAGCGAAGTTAACAATTCCGTGCCATTTTCATATCGGACTGGCAACTGAAAATGAGTTAAAAACGAGGTAGCTAACTGACTAAAATTATAAAAAGTGCCTCGCGGTAACTCAATGTACCACTTGGCCGCGAGACCAATTAGAGTGCGCTGGAAAAGTCTAAGACGGATCAAATCATCTATGATGGAGTTAGACGCACACCAGAGGTGGTAAGTCATCACATGGTTCGACGGGTCCTCTTCTGATTTACCTTCGAACTTGGGAATGTCACTGGGCAACTTATTCGGCATTGGCGGCCAAAACGGAAGATAATTAATGGGATCGTTTGCTAGGCGCGACAAGTCAGGTAAATCCAAAGTTGTGATAAATGGTAACTGCCGATTAGGATCCCTAAAACTCTAGGTCGTGAGACCAGCCCCAGGAGGAGGATATCCAGGATAACTAGGAATAGGAATCGCGTTCGGGATATTGTATCCTCCTGGAAAACCAGGATTAACCGGACAATACTGAGGTTGTTGAGGTTGTTGATAAGTGTACCCAGGATACGGTTGATACTGATAAACTGGCTGCTGGACAGCAGGACCGAATTGGTACTGTCCCTGGTACGGTTGATAGGTGAATTGCGGTTGACTTGTGACGACCGTACTTAAATCAGGTTTTCCTACAGGCATCTGAACCGAAGTTTGAATCGTAGATCCAGACGGTGGTAAATATGTCTGAGGAGTAGATACAGGAACAGTCGAAACCGGAGCTGTCGATACTCTAGAAGTAGGTGGGGTAGATTGAACAGATGTAGCGGCAGTTGTAGCAGTTGTTTGAGGCGAAGTACGAGGTGTACTAGGCCCAGGCTGAGAAACTACCGAAGGTACAGAAGATTGAATGTTAGACTGGACTGGTTGCTGGGGTGTGTTAGCACTTGGAATTCACCTAGGCTGAGATAGACAAACTCTCAAGGCTACATCAAACCATTTCACCTCGTAGCTAGCCCTACGAGGTATGAGAAGGCTCTCTCGGGTCAAATTCGGTAGATCTTTCAATATGATAAGCTGAACAATTAGGGATAAAGATTTTAGGCTAGTAAATTGATAAGGGAGGTTGATTTAAAGATTTTTGGGGTTTTTAATGACGGGGTTTTTCTGGGCTGCATGGGCAAAATCACAGCTTGAATAGAGAAATATAATGGACAACACAGGTTGACGACTGAGGCAAGGTAGGCAAGGAATTTAGCATCAAATCTAGTTTTAAATGAGATGGCAAGACAGGTGAGGAGCTAAGGAGGGAAAACAATACTTTGAATCCTCCTTAAACAATAGAAAACATTGAATTGAACAAATTTATAGGAGGAGCATACAATACTATGAATTCCTACCTAAACACTTCATTTGCTCAACTGGAAATGATCATGAATTGAAATGAAACGTAACAGTTTTACATATGAGACAAAGAGAAAACTTATGCTAAATTAACATACCACATGAATCTCAGCAATCAGAGCTGTGGTTTTATCATTAAAAATCTCTGCAGAAAACTGTACATTGAAAGCTCTATTCCAGCACTCAGAAAACTCTCTGGCGACCCTCTCTCACAAATGAATTTTTAATACAATAAAAAAAAATGTTGCCCAAAACAGGGGCGCTATTTTAACTAACAGTACAAAAATTGGAAAGAACGTTTTCTTCTATTCTAAAATAGAACCGTGTCCCTAAAAATCCTCTGATCATTGGCTAATTTAAAGACAAATACTGGAGTGCATATCTTTTTGATTTCTGAGGTCTTGAAATAGGAAATTCATTCCTATTTTTCTGTTGCGGTTGATGTCTTTATGGCGTGAATGAGGATCGGATTTGGTGCCCTGGCGTGGTTGACATCACCCGATTCCATAACGATACATTTCAATCAATGTTCTTACTGCCCTCAAAATGTTTGATTTGCTTTGCATTAACTCATCTTTCACAGAGGCGGTACCTGCAGTTTTGATATAATAGGCAGCAAGATTATCTTTGGATGAAATCCATTCTCCATTCACAGCGTAGCTACCCGAGCAATCCTTGGTATAAAGGGAATCACCCTCATTCTCCTCTCTGAAGATGTCCTTTATGTCAGCAGATGACGCGAACTTGACAATGTTATCACAAGTTAATCTTAACCACTCTTCTAAAAATGATGCCCTCTTAGTAAGAAAGCCATTAAAATTTTCGTAATCTTCTGGAAAAGCAAGACCAAAAATATGAACAGTGGTTGATGTCAACTGTTCCGCAAGAGTTTTTCTGTATTTGAAACTTGAAGGTGCTATATCCTGATCTCAGTCCAATACTTCCAATGTATGCCCCAGTGCTTGCACAATATCAGCGAATGAATCACCATAATCTTCCTGTGTTGATGGTACAGCCAATGCTGAGGTTGCATGGATTCGGATCTTAAAATTTGATGAATCACGAAGCAGTAGAAGAAGAATATTATAAACCAAAGGAGCCCATGTCATATACTGCAACCTAATAGACTCGTTTAAGAAGAGATTTCGCAAAGCATGACACACATTCCACTGAACCTTAACATTTCCGGTAGTCACACAGGAAACAAAAGATTGCGCCATCCTCTCCAACCAGGGTGAACTTGCAGAAGGTTTTTCTTCTCTCTTTGTCTCACGCTTCAACTCAGATTTCAAGGAGACCTCAAGCATTCGCCTTGATCTTGTCACCATCCTTTGTAAGTCGCAAAGCACAATCAGCTAACAAGGATAAAGGGGACACATCAATTGTTGGACATTTTTCTGCATCCACAGTTCCCACATTATGTCGCAATGAATCACAAATATTTGCCAATGCCCATGACGCTGTGATTCTCACCGACACTGAAGTATCAAGTGTGTTGGATAGAATGACGTTCACATGTTCTTCCAAATTATTCTTTCTTGCAGAAATCCGTGGGAAACTTGCTATCACACCAATTGCTCGGCATGCGACCGATCTAACAGAGGGTACCTCATCTTTTGATGCAGTAGTTACAATAGAGGAAATAATGAAATTTTGTTTGCTATCAGGAAGAGAAAAGAAGACAGATGATGTTAAACCAGCAAAACATGTAAGTGCAGCTGCTCGAACCATGGGAGCATAATGCACAAGGATGGGAGATAGATATCTATCCAGCGCTTCTACCCACTGACTGGTCCCAGATGCTTTACCAGGATCATCTTTCTGACAACCTTCTCTACCTTTCACTTCGTATGTGGAAAGAGTTGGCAAAGACCTGATTGGTCTTGGCAATACTGATATAAGAAAAGGATTGAGTGGTCCATCATCCAAAAAATCATCTGTCCCTTTAAAACCAGACACAACTCGAAGAAATTCATCCAATACCTTTACAACACTCAGCATTGTTTTGTCATCAACTGGTCTCAGGTTTTGCCTGGAGGTTCCCTTGCAGAATTGTGTCGATGTTGCACGTGTGCCAATGTCAAGATAAGATGACTCAAGTAGTCCCAATACAGTTGAAGAAATTTGATGCCAACATAAAGACATAATGGATGGATAATTGTGTATTGCTGCTCTAAGGGCCTGCAAAGCTTCGAAACGAATGACTGGATGTGCCACTGGCTCCGTAAATGAAAACAACATAGAAAGTAGTGCCTGATTGTCATCTGTCCCTGATGATAACTCCGCTGCAAGCATAGCTGCTACTTGTGGAGACGGTAGAGTTGTGTTCAACGTTGCTCCCAGGCAGCTAACTGAAGCAGCCACTAAGTTGCTCTGGTCCAGCAAAGATGTAAAGAGTTCCTTTGCTTTCTTTCCTACTGAAGATATAACATTAGGAAGAAGTTCCTGAGGCAACCGATTGAACGGAGCAGCAGATATCAAAAGTGAGAGAGCCTTTCAACCCATAAGTAAAATACATCCCTAATGCTGCCACAAAATCTGGCACATGCTTTGCAACAGGGCCAATAAGTTCTATGTTATAAGATAATTCATTTATGACAATTTCCAAAACAGGTGTCGGGGACCTTATGGGAAAATTCTAACACATCTTCTCGTAGCCCATCTGTGATAGCTTGTCTCTGTCGTGCAAACCCAACACCAGCAAGATATTTTGCCTCTGCATCAGCTTCCGCCCTTTTAACTTGTAGTATTTTGTCTGCTTCACCTCTAAACACACTTGCAAGTTGAAGTCATTGATAGTAAACTGGACCAATGAATATTTCACAAGTAGGCTCTGTACCAAGGGTGCCACTGTAGAGAACCTCTGTACCATGATAATTGAAACCATATGAAGATAAAACTTGACCAAATTCATCAACAGTAGAGTCTGATGTATGCTTTGTTTTCTTTGTGCTTTTACAGAGGTAGGAGCTTGAAGTCGCTGCCAGTTGAAGAGCTGGAGCTGAAGCATGAATTACATAATCTAAAACCACACATTAATGATTTCTTCTTCAAATCAGGGTTTTGAAGAAGAATCAATCTCTGACATGAGACGGAGTCTAACATTGGCTCCATTTGGGATGGCAGCTGCAGCTTCCTGGAGGTGCCAAGAACCGCAGAACTTTGGGAGAGCAGACAGTGCCTCCATCCATTGGGCAATGGAGTCATCATCAACACAACTCTTGACTTATTTTCAAACTGAAACTGAACTCAAACAATCTTCAAGCAAACTAAAACAAGATGTTGCCCTTATGGCTGCTTATTTATTTACAAAACCTACTCTAATCTGCTATACAAATAATAGATCAGGTAATACTAAAATGCCATATTAACCATTCAAGTAAACCTGATAATGAAGCCGCTTGGGAATGCTGCCACCAGGACACAGATGCGGATGCTGGCAGCCCTTCATGCACGTGGTGACCCTGGTCACGGAAAAGACAGCCTGATCTGTCAATCAACCTGAAAAATGTGTCCATGTATGCCGCAATAGGATCACGGACACCGGACTCTGTTGGCTGCCCCAACTCTGCAACACATGCTTCCAGCTGCACATTGTCAATGTATACCTCTATAGGCAAGTGTGTTATTGCTTGTTGTGAAGGAAGGAGGATTTCCAAGAACTTTTTAGGGTCTTGGAAATCATAAGACTGGATCTGCTCATCTAAATCTTGAATCTCTTTCTCGATTCTTTCAACAAGTAACTCACAGACGCTAGGATGATAATTCGGAGATTTCAAACATTGAAGGAAAAAACTTAAAACTTCTTCATTAATTTCAATATCCACTAAGCATTCTCTAAAATCGTTTAGAGCTTCACAAAGTGCAGGGTTTGCCACATACCCTACCATTGCATGAACATATCAATAGGCACTGGAATGTCTGGATCGAGTTGGAGTCGCCAGGTGAATGATTCAGCCTGCATATGTATCTGATTGCTGTCCACCATCAGCATCAGATCTGAAATTTGATTGCATATACCGGGACAAAACAATCAACAAGTTGAATGTTCTCCCCAGTATGGTCGCCACTATGTTAGCGCTTGGAATTCACCTAGGCTGAGATAGACAAACTCTCAAGGCTACATCAAACCATTTCACCTCGTAGCCAGCCCTACGAGGTATGAGACGGCTCTCTCGGGTCAGATTCGTTAGATCTTTCAATATGATAAGCTGACCAATTAGGGATAAAGATTTTAGGCTAGTAAATTGATAAGGGAGGTTGATTTAAAGATTTTTGGGGTTTTTAATGACGGGGTTTTTCTGGGCTGCATGGGCAAAATCACAGCTTGAACAGAGAAATATAATGGACAACACAGGTTGACAATTGAGGCAAGGTAGGCAAGGAATTTAGCATCAAATCTAGTTTTGAATGAGATGGCAAGACAGGTGAGGAGCTAAGGAGGGCAAACAATACTTTGAATCCTCCTTAAACAGTAGAAAACATTGAATTGAACAAATTTATAGGAGGAGCATACAATACTATGAATTCCTACCTAAACACTTCATTTGCTCAACTGGAAATGATCATGAATTGAAATGAAACATAATAGTTTTACATATGAGACAAAGAGAAAACTTATGCTAAATTAACATACCACATGAATCTCAGCAATCAGAGCTGTGGTTTTCTCATTAAAAATCTCTGCAGAAAACTGTACATTGAAAGCTCCGTTCCAGCACTCAGCACTCAGAAAACTCTCTGGCGACCCTCTCTCACAAATGAATTTTTAATACAATAAAAAAAAATGCTGCCCAAAACAGGGGCGCTGTTTTAACTAACAGTACAAAAATTGGAAAGAACGTTTTCTTCTATTCTAAAACAGAACCGTGTCCCTAAAAATCCTTTGGTCATTGGCCAATTTAAAGACAAATACTAGAGCGCATATCTTTTTGATTTCTGAGGTCTTGAAATAGGAAATTCGTTCCTATTTTTCTGTTGCGGTTGATGTCTTTGTGGCGTGAATGAGGACCAGATTTAGTGCCCTGGCGTGGTTGACATCACCCGATTCCATAACGATACATTTCAATCAATGCTCTTACTGCCCTCAAAATGTTTGATTTGCTTTGCATTAACTCATCTTTCACAGAGGCGGTACCTGCAGTTTTGATATAACAGGCAGCAAGATTATCTTGGGATGAAATCCATTCTCCATTCACAGCGTAGCTACCTGAGCAATCATTGGTATAAAGGGAATCACCCTCATTCTCCTCTCTGAAGATGTCCTTTATGTCAGCAGATGACGCGAACTTGACAATGTTATCACAAGTTAATCTTAACCACTCTTCTAAAAATGATGCCCTCTTAGTAAGAAAGCCATTAAAATTTTCGTAATCTTCTGGAAAAGCAAGACCAAAAATATGAACAGTGGTTGATGTCAACTGTTCCGCAAGAGTTTTTCTGTATTTGAAACTTGAAGGTGCTATATCCTGATCTCAGTCCAATACTTCCAATGTATGCCCCAGTGCTTGCACAATATCAGCGAATGAATCACCATAATCTTCCCGTGTTGATGGTGCAGCCAATGCTGAGGTTGCATGGATTCGGATCTTAAAATTTGATGAATCACGAAGCAGTAGAAGAAGAATATTATAAACCGAAGGAGCCCATGTCATATACTGCAACCTAATAGACTCGTTTAAGAAGAGATTTCACAAAGCATGATACACATTCCACTGAACCTTAACATTTCCGGTAGTCACACAGGAAACAAAAGATTGCACCATCCTCTCCAACCAGGGTGAACTTGCAGAAGGTTTTTCTTCTCTCTTTGTCTCACGCTTCAACTCAGATTTCAAGGAGACCTCAAGCATTCGCCTTGATCTTGTCACCATCCTTTGTAAGTCGCAAAGCACAATCAGCTAACAAGGATAAAGGGGACACATCAATTGTTGGACATTTTTCTACATCCACAGTTCCCACATTATGTCGCAATGAATCACAAATATTTGCCAATGCCCATGACGCTGTGATTCTCACCGACACTGAAGTATCAATTGTGTTGGATAGAATGACGTTCACAAGTTCTTCCAAATTATTCTTTCTTGCAGAAATCCGTGGGAAACTTGCTATCACACCAATTGCTCGGCATGCGGCCGATCTAACAGAGGGTACCTCATCTTTTGATGCAGCAGTTACAAAAGAGGAAATAATGAAATTCTATTTGCTATCAGGAAGAGAAAAGAAGACAGATGATGTTAAACCAGCAAAACATGTAAGTGCAGCTGCTCGAACCATGGGAGCATAATGCACAAGGATGGGAGATAGATATCTATCCAGCGCTTCTACCCACTGACTGGTCCCAGATGCTTTACCAGGATCATCTTTCTGACAGCCTTCTCTACCTTTCACTTCGTATGTGGAAAGAGTTGGCAAAGACCTGATTGGTCTTGGAAATACTGATATAAGAAAAGGATTGAGTGGTCCATCATCCAACAAATCATCTGTCCCTTTAAAACCAGACACAGCTCGACGAAATTCATCCAATACCTTTACAGCACTCAGCATTGTTTTGTCATCAACTGGTCTCAGGTTTTTCCTGGAGGTTCCCTTGTAGAATTTTGTCGATGTTGCACGTGTGCCAATGTCAAGATAAGATGACTCAAGTAGTCCCAATACAGTTGAAGAAATTTGATGCCAACATAAAGACATAGTGGATGGATAATTGTGTATTGCTGCTCTAAGGGCCTGCAAAGCTTCGAAACGAATGACTGGATGTGCCACTGGCTCCGTAAATGAAAACAACATAGAAAGTAGTGCCTGATTGTCATTTGTCCCTGATGATAACTCCGCTGCAAGCATAGCTGCTACTTGTGGAGACGGTAGAGTTGTGTTCAACGTTGCTCCCAGGCAGCTAACTGAAGCAGCCACTAAGTTGCTCTGGTCCAACAAAGATGTAAAGAGTTCCTTTGCTTTCTTTCCTACTGAAGATATAACATTAGGAAGAAGTTCCTGAGGCAACCGATTGAACGGAGCAGCAGATATCAAAAGTGAGAGAGCCTTTCAACCCATAAGTAAAATACATCCCTAATGCTGCCACAAAATCTGGCACATGCTTTGCAACAGGGCCAATAAGTTCTATGTTATAAGATAATTCATTTATGACAATTTCCAAAACAGGTGTCGGGGACCTTATGGGAAAATTCTAACACATCTTCTCGTAGCCCATCTGTGATAGCTTGTCTTTGTCGTGCAACCCCAACACCAGCAAGATATTTTGCCTCTGCATCAGCTTCTGCCCTTTTAACTTGTAGTATTTTGTCTGCTTCACCTCTAAACACACTTGCAAGTTGAAGTCATTGATAGTAAACTGGACCAATGAATATTTCACAAGTAGGCTCTGTACCAAGGGTGCCACTGTAGAGAACCTCTGTACCATGATAATTGAAACCATATGAAGATAAAACTTGACCAAATTCATCAACAGTAGAGTCTGATGTATGCTTTGTTTTCTTTGTGCTTTTACAGAGGTAGGAGCTTGAAGTCGCTGCCAGTTGAAGAGCTGGAGCTGAAGCATGAATTACATAATCTAAAACCACACATTAATGATTTCTTCTTCAAAACAGGGTTTTGAAGAAGAATCAATCTCTGACATGAGACGGAGTCTAACGTACAGGACCGAATTGCTACTGTCCCTGGTACAGTTGATAGGTGAATTGCGGTTGACTTGTGACGATCGTACTTAAATCAGGTTTTCCTACAGGCATCTGAACCGAAGTTTGAATCGTAGATCCAGACGGTGGTAAAGATGTCTGAGGAGTAGATACAGGAACAGTCGAAACCGGAGCTGTCAATACTCCAGAAGTAGGTGGGGTAGATTGAACAGATGTAGCGGCAGTTGTAGCAGTTGTTTGAGGCGAAGTACGAGGTGTACTAGGCCCAGGCTGAGAAACTACCGAAGGTACAGAAGATTGAATGTTAGACTGGACTGGTTGCTGGGGTGTACCAGAAACTAAGTGTTGTCCAGTTTGAGATGACAACTGTACACTTGGCTGCAACACCTGTTGGGTTTGCGATGGATCCCACACTATATTCATTCCGGGGTACTGACCCATAACTGGTTGAGAATACTGAAGACCATAACCGAGTTGAGGGTAGGATTGATAATTGAAAGGTACATTTCCCGTTCCTTGAACAAACGTTTGACCTTGGGGTGGTTGGAAACCTTGGTTCGAGTATTGACCTTGGGGTTGATACCCTTGAGGCACATACTGATACTGGGGTTGACCTTGAGGTATAAATTGGTACTGGGGTTGACCTTGGGGTACATATTGAGTCTGGGGTTGACCTTGAGGAACGTACTGTCCCATAGGTATGTACTGTCCTTGAGGTTGCCCCCCAGATGCAAATTGTGTACCTTGAGGTTGCCCCCCAGGCGGTAACTGGCCACCTTGAGGTTGAGGATTGGGAATGGAACCTAACATCATAAGAATGTCTTCTACGCTCAACGGCTTTGTACCATTGCTTCCAGTTAATAACCCTTGCTCAATGGGTTGAAGATATGCTCCCAAAAAAGTACCAAAAAGAGACTGATACCCAGAGGGAACAGATGGACCATCGTACAAAAAGGATTCAGGCGATTGAGTAAACATGGACGACTGTCCTGCCATATTGGCGGGAGTGTAAAAACCTCTAGGTGTTGAGTGATAAGGAGCACGAGGTGGTGAAAAGCTTAACCCTGAGTTTTCTAAATAATTAGTCAAAGAAAGATACCAAGAACTACTCCTAGGCAGACTGTAAAAAATTGATTCACGCTCCCTTAATTCAATAACCGGTTGATTTTCAGGGATAGGGATGCCTACTTCTTCTTCTTCCAGAGCAAGTTCTTCAATAGAAATCAATCTAGAAGGAAGATCTTGAGTGATTACTCTTTCTACCCTAGGTGAACCAGGACCACTAAAAGATGGAGAAACAAACCCCGATGTCCGAGTAGCAGCAAATTCACTTTCAGGCTCAGATATTTTGGGTTCTTCACCTATATCCGCTAGTAGATGAAAAGCTACCAGCGATTTCGGAGACAGACACTAACTATGGATTATATTCTGCTACTGGTGTTTGAAAATCAGGATGTACTATCAAAGAAGATTCTCCTTCTTCCGGTGACCCAACTCTACTGTCTCTAGGAGTTACGAGGACTTTTAAGCCTTCAAGTTGGCTCGGTACTTCCTCAGGAGGTTGGCCGCGAAGTCTACAGGACTTCCTCAGTAGCTCAGTCACGTTTATAATCTCAGGAGACTGGCCCCGAAGTCTATGGGACTGTCTTGGTAATTCAGCCACAGTTAAAGACTTTTAACTACTTCACACACAAACAAAGTAAAATCTCAATGAAAAGCACCTAAAGTCTCTAAAGAACCAAACAAATTTGAATCACACGCCTAAAGAATCTAGGAGATCAAACACACACAAACAGTAACTTTCCGGACCGAAAAAACTAGTTGGTGATGAAATCCAACGTCGCAGAGTTCAGTACAGAAATGGCGGTTGGAACAGTTACCCCGGCAACCTGCTTAATGAATAGACTGGCACAAGTTCCTCCACTTAACCGTCTCGAGTGAAGTGAACCCCCGAGAAAATCCAAGTGAGTCTAGCCGACATTTGCTCCAGGTACAGTGGGATCTTCCCACCACTGTCACCTTAGGAAGAGTCCTAAAAGAATATGGCCACTAAGGTTACCAACTGAGACAAGTACACCTGGGGGAACAGTCTACAATCTGATACGCACGCAAGGGAAGAGTAGCAAGCTCAATCCCCTTGAAGGCTCCTTGACATAATCCAAGGTTTACCAACAAGTGACCCCAGGCTCCTCGATAATGGTTAATCCGAGGTTTACCGTTTGTAATACATGAATATCTGGCGTTGTTCCCAATGAGGAAGGATTGATTCCCACACTGGTTCAGACACGATCTCGTGCTTCTCCTTTAAGAGGAGCTTTCCTAGAGCATAAATGCAACGATTGGATTTCTTCCCTACCACAAGATACAGCTACTTGTTTGTTTTTACTGTCTTGGAGAGTTAATTACTCTCCTACTCCAAGACACTAGCCTAAGCTAAGTTGGTGTATCAGAGCCCTAGAAATAAAAATGTTACTAGGTGAATTTTACTTTAAGTGTTAATTTTAGTGGTTTTTGTTTAAGTCCAAAGGTGCAGAGATGAAACTTGTGGTATGAAGACTCGACTCAAAATCACTAAAAATGCACCTAAGATGATCCAAACAATCTTTTTCTCTTCGATGAACTTCTAAACTAAGAAAGAGTTTGAGAATGCAAATACTTTGTAAACACAAATCTTTCTCAATTAAACAAATTAAAAGAAGAGCTTTTCCTTTCCAAAGCACTCAAAACGAGACAACTAATTATTTCACAAAAAGTTCCCTTTTTCGTTTCAAAGCACTCAATCACTACAAAAAACAATTTTTTTTTTCAAAAGAGATTTTTTATATTTTGTAAATAAAACACTCAAAACTAATAAAAATGACTAACTTTGAGAGCTACAAACTATAAAAACCTATTTGAAGTCAAAGCCTGCTAAAAGTCTTTTTAGAGGATGTTTTACTCAGCTAGATGTAAGCCAAGGACTAATTCATGCAGAATCACAAATCAGTCAAGAACAACCAATTTCGTTTTCTTTTTGAAAATGAAAATCCAAGCTCTCAAACACAAGCTTTTCGAAGTTTTGAAATGAGAAAATACAAAGCGGATTCCTCAACAAGGGGAGATTTCATACATGGTCAGACTCATAAGAAGGCTGGTAGACACTACGGTGATCTGAAGTTCCTACAGCTTCTAAGCTCATAGCCACTACACAACCAAAATGAAAAACAAACCCAACAAGCAAAACTCCTAGGAATATCACCTAAAACCCTAGTACTAGTGAAATTAAACCAAGGAAAGTTTTTGATAGGGTACACGCAGGTCTGGGCAATGGCTAAAACCTATAAACAAATTCTAAACTAATAAAAAAGAGAAAAATTTAAAATTTCTCAAACTTTTGACAAGGTATGTAGGCAGCCTGTTTACACAGGTGCGTTCACGCTCTGTGCACAAAGCAAAAGTGCGTACAGGTACGCACTGTGCTTAACTCAGAGGGTGCGTACTTCTCCCAGAACTATGAAAAATAAAAACTAACTCCAAATTAACTAAATCCACCCAATCCCACAATCATCAAGTCAAAAACAGAAACAAAAATAGAGTTTCTCAGGTCAAAGTAAAAACAAGGAAAACAATCAAGATCCCCAGTATGGTCGCCATTTTGTCACACGGAATAAGTCGATCTTGCAGACAAGATAGACCTTCCTAGAATCTAAAGAAGACCTAATGACAAGCAAACCAACCAGACACTATCTTTCTCTAAATATGCTTTGATAGACAATAGCAAACAAGTGTTTTTAGGGCCTACCTTAGGTCCAACGCTAGCTTGTGGATGCCCTCACTCCTTCGATCCAAATGAATTCCTTTTCGCGAATCTGCAAACACAAACAAGGCAAACAAATTAAATAGCACCTGAAAATCCAATTGCATGAAACATATTTAACATGAAAGTCAATGAGTCCATGAAACAAATAACATAAGATACTTGTTGAGAAAAATGAGTTTGATTATATTAATTCAAAAGAAGAAGAACCTTACAACCTTTGCCTTGACGCTGTACAAGCTCCTCCCAGGGTCCAACAAGAAGTCTCCTCTACTTTGACAAGTTTCACTCACTCCCCAATGAAACCAAAAAAGGTATGTGATCTCTCCTCTTTAGGTTTAACTAGGAAGTCTTGATTTCACCAACATTTACCCTCAAAAATGTTAAGCTTCTAACCTCTCTAGCAACCAGCCTAATGCCTGTATTTATAGTGCAATGGAGGGAGGTTACTAGGTCCTCCTTCAAAGGGATAAAGTCCTCCTTCAAAGGGATAGCTCCTCT
The DNA here is from genome assembly GCA_031772625.1 of Pinus tabuliformis. Classification (NCBI taxonomy): domain Eukaryota; kingdom Viridiplantae; phylum Streptophyta; class Pinopsida; order Pinales; family Pinaceae; genus Pinus; species Pinus tabuliformis. Next base: position 1,344,753,977 of record CM062807.1, on the reverse strand, counting down.
CATCAAGGGATTAGCTCCTTCTCTTTTGGGATGCATGAACCACCTCAGAGCGAACAATCCACGTCAAAATTCCTTCTAGAAACCTCTAGAATTAACCCAAAGTGAGTTTTTTAAGATAAAACTTGCGCCTTTTGACTTTCACAAGGGTCCGCACCTACACCGTTAGGGACAGAGTGGGCAGGTCTGCAGTTTTTGTACACAGAAGGTGCGGGACTGCAGGTGACCATGAGAGAAAGTGTGGAACCAGAGTTACATTGATTTTTAATGTCTTTCTCTCATTTCCAAAGCTTGATTTGGAGAGCTGAGGTCTGAGACTTGCTTAGGAGGATAGTACAAGTGATGATAGACTCATACTGAGTGCAAATAATCATGATGACGATATTTTTGTGTAACAGAAGTGTTGGAACAATAGTGGTTCGATGCTCTGAAATGGTTACTACGCGCTACGCCCGCAAGGTGGTGAGGTATGCACCAACAGAATTTTAAGGACTGGCGTGAATGCAAAAGGATGATGCACCTATTTGGGAAGCCTCAGATTCAGATAAAAGCCAAGTATTCCGGACAAAACGGCCTGCGCGCTCACCTTTCTAGATGGATATAGGCATATGGTGCACAATCTGCATGAAGGCACACTGTTACACTAAAAAATGTCACCATGGCTATTTACAGTCGGTATGGCTCAATCAACAGTCATACTACCCTTTTGAGCAAGTCTTATGCCTCTACTATTCATATCAAACTCCAAGAAAGAGAGAAAGTCTTTATAAAACATGTTTATCTCTGGGTACGCAGGTTCTCTCAAGCCTTGCCTGCGGGTACGCACCTTTTGTTCATAAGGTCTGCGTCCAAGGACGCTCTGTATCTAAAGGGGCAGGTGCGTCCCTCTAAAAAGGTTAAAATGCGCAAGTTTTATCTTCAAAAAATTACTTGTGGTCATTTCTAGAGCATTCTAGAAGATTCTTGGATGAGTATTGAGCGCCTCCAGATGGTTCATGCACTCCTATCAAAGAGGAACTTATCCCATCAATAAGGGAGTGATCCCATCCAAAGAGGGGACTATCCCATTGATGGTGGACCTGATTAACTTCCTCTTGAGCACTATAAAAAGAGGCATTGAGCCAGAAGGAAGAAGGTTGAAAGCTATAGATTTCTAAGGGTAAATGCTGCAGGAATTAGGACTCCCATTTAGAAGCTTGTGAGGAGAGATTGTCATCTTTACTTGTTCTATTTGAAAGTGGGTGAGCTTTGTCAAAGTAGAGGAAGACTCTTGTGGACCCTGGAAGGAGCTTGCACAACACCAAGGCTTAGGTTGTAATGGTTCCTTTTGATTACCTTTAATGCAAATTGGTCCATTCTTCTCAATAGCTTGTTGTTAATGAGTTATTTCATGTACTCCTTGGTCTATATGTTGAATATGCTTTGTTTTATGTTATAATCAGGTGCTATTGAATTGTTTGACTGTTGGTGATTGCAGGTTTTGGAGAACGGGAGGAGCTCATCCGGATCAACAAAGCTTGGACTTCTACAACAGCGTTTGGACAGAGGTAAGAACGAAACACTTGATTTCTCATATCATAATGTATGTTTAGAGAAGGATAGCTCCAGTTTGTTTCGTTTTTCATTAGAATGTCTTAGACTTCTAGGAAGGTCAGCTGTGTCCGCACCCTTGACTGATTCCGTGTGACAAATTGGCGACTCCGCTGGGGATAGATTCCATTGATGAGAAGAGTCTTTTCTTTTGTGTGAACTTTGCTTTGAGAAAATTGGTTTATTTTTCTGGTTTTGGCTCTGTGATTCTGTCTTTGGGTGGGTTAGCTTAGGATTAGTTTTATTTTGGTTTTTCTTGAGTTTTTCAGAAGGACGCACCCTCTGATTGCTGCACAATGCGTCCCTGGACGCACTTTTGCTGTGTGCACAGAGCGGGCCCGCACCTGTGCTAACGGGTTGCCTGCGTCCCCTGCCAAAATTTGAGAAAATTCCATTTTTTACATTTTTTGCTCTTAGATTTTGTTTTTTCTTTGTTTTTTCTACCCAGATCCATTAGTTTCTGCCATAAATCTTCACCTAAGCTTGTTTCATTAGCATTCCTGCTCTAAGCTTTCATCAATTGGGTGTTTTGAGTCTCTTTCTTGAGAAATTCTTGATTTGTTTTCCTTTGGTCATTACTTGGAGATTTCTCTCAGTCTTTTCACAATTTTGCATCTTTTTGCTTCTGTTTTTGCAAAAAAATTTCCCCCTCATTCGCCGGGGGGGGGGCTAAATTGTGTATGAGTGTTAATCGCCTTTGAGTGTTTTTATGTTTTGATCTTTGGAACTCTCACCCAATTTTCTCGACTTGCACTTGTTGGTTCTTAGATTACCTTAGAATCATCTTGTGTTCGAGAATTCTCTTGCATAGATCACATTTGCATAATTAGAATTCTCATTTTCAGAATATGAATGAAAAATGTGCATAGATTACATTTGCATGCTTTTCTAGTGAATTGTGCATAGATGACAATTGCATAGTTTACATTCTGAAAAATCAATTGTAGATTTAGATCAGCTTTCTTTGATTTGAATTTACACAAAAATAAAGATAAAAAAAAAATGGTTTGGAATTGATTTGCATTAGTTTTTCTTGATGAAATTAGTGCATTAGAGAATTTGTTATATTTTCTCTTAGTGATCAATTTTTTGCATTGTTGGAAGTGAATGGAAACTCTCTCCTTACTCTAGTTAGGATTCATCGAATTGAAACGATTACATTATCATATTCGATTGCATTCAGTTGAGTAGGGTCATAACACCATTGGTTCCATCTCCATTTACCCATTTGAGTAATAACAACCTTAATAACACAGCGCTTAATTAAAATTCATCTAGTAATTTTTACATTTCTAGGGCTCTGAAGCACCAACATAGCTTAGGCTAGTGTCTTGGAGTAGGTGAGTACTTAACTCTCCAAGACAGTAAAACCAAACAAGTAGTTGATCTTGTGATAGAATCAAATCCAATTGTTACATTTACGCTCTGGGAAAGCTCCTCTTAAAGGAGAAGCACGAGCTCGTGTCCGAACCAGTGAGGGGATCCATCCTCCCTCGTTGGGAACGACGCCAGACAATACGTATTACAAACGGCAAACCTCGGATTAACCATTGTCGAGGAGCCAGGGGTCACTTATCGGTAAACCTTGGATTACTGTCAAGGAGCCGGTAAGGGGATTGAGCTTGCTACTCTGCCCTTGCGTGCTGTCGGAGTTTAGAATGTTCCCCCAGGTGTACTTGTGGCCGTTGGTAACCTTAGTGACCATAATATTTAGGATTCTACCCAAGGTGACGGTGGAGGGAAGATCCCACTGTACCTGGAGCAGACGTCGGCTATACTCACTTGGATTTTCTGGGGGGTTCACTTCGCTCGAGACGGTTAAAGTGGAGGAACTTGGTCCAGTCTATTCATTAAGCAGGTTGTCGGGGTAACTGTTCCACCCACTATTTCTGTACTGGATTCTGCGAGGTTGGGCTTAATCACCAACTAGTGTTTTCGGTCTGGAGAGCTTACTGTTTGTGTGTGGTTTGACTCCTAGATTTGATAGCGCATGTTAATTTGTTTGTTTTTACTTTTAGAGACCATAGGTGTGAATTGTGAATTTTAATTGTTAGGTGTAAATTGTGAATTGTTAATTTTAGTTTAAAATTGTTAATAAAATTCACTGAAGTTGAATATAATGGCAAATGTTCCAGAATTTATCAACCTAGGAACCCCTCCAAATGAGAATCCTAGTACTTTTCCTTACTTTGGAAATGTTGGTCCTCCTTATATGGCTACTTTGTCATTACCTGGATTTACAATAGGTTTACCGATATGGTTATTTTCAACTTCGTTGGCCCAAAATACTCCAATTGTTCCACCTCAACCGGATGCTTCACCTCAACAGAGTTCACCATCTCAACATCACCAACCTTTTGTTGACCCTTTACCTTCTTCTCCTAATTTTTCTTCCTCCATTTCTTCCTCTTCGCCTGGTAAAAGCCTTGATGCTAGTAACCAGGAGGCTAAGAAGAAGAAGAAAGGGAAGAAGAAGAAGAAGAAGAAGAAGCAAGATAAGAAAGAAGTCAACCAACCAACCATGGCTGTAAGTGTTAGTTGTGTTGAGGAAAATTCAGACATGCACCGTAAACCAAAATACCCTTGCAGGCTTTGTAAGGGTGACCACTTCCTTGTCAATTGTCCTGGTATACCAAAGGTCTTGGAAGTATGGTCAGAAAAATCTCATCAACTTTCCGTTGATCCATCAACCAGTGATAGTCAGGTTCCTGGGAAAAAGGGTAAAGTTAGGTTTCCTTGTAAGTTATGCAAAGGGAGTCATCAAACTCACATTTGCCCTCACATGGATGAAGCCTCAACATTGTTGGAAAAATTTCCGCAGCAAGAATTTCCAACTGGTTACCGTAAACTTTCTCCCAACCTACCGTCAACTCACGGAATGATTGATCTAAATTCAAGTACAGTCGATCACACTCTCCCATTGGAGAGTGAAACTCATGTCACTCAGGTTGATGATCCATTAGTTGATCAAGTGGTCGATTCAATTTCACATTCGGTCGATCCCACTTTCCCTTTAGAGAGTGAAATTCATACTGCTCAGGTTCTTCTTGTTACATCAGATTCTTCTATGCCCGGGGGCATTTCACCTGTTTCTACAGAACCCCCTCCAAGTAGTGAGGTCTTTTCCTTTGATTGGAATAGACTGACAGAACCTCGTCTTCCTTCCTCCATCCCTTTCCAAATCATTGTTAAGGCTGGTAGTAGGGACATACATCGTACTCAGGTAGATGAAGGTGCTTCTGTTAGTATATTATCCTCAACTGTTTGGAAAGCTTTGGGTTCCCCTCAGCTTGCGCCTATTACGCAGAATCTGAAAGCTTTTAACCGAACCATTAGTGAACCTTTAGGGATCCTTCCTAAGTTTTCTATTACCTTGGAAGGTAAAACTGTCTGTATTGATCTTATGGTAGTTCGAGGTCCCTTGGATTTCAATTTACTCCTTGGACGAGACTATGTTTATGCAATGAAAGTTGTCGTATCGACACTCTTTTGCGTGATGTCTTTCCCTCACAATGGCAGTATTGTGACTGTAGACCAACTTTCATTCCCTAGTCTTGTTTCAACTACCGATAATATGGCAGCCCTAAATGTTCCTGATTCTAAAGTGGTATCTACCCTGCCACGGGTTAATTATGTGGCAACTCGTCCCATGTTTTCAGTTACCGATGTAAGTGAGCCTCTCACTGTTGATTTAGATCCGGTAATTGACATGGAAAACTCTATGGGATTACTTGAACGTGATGTTCTTATCCCTTTTGAGTCCCTTGACATGAGTTCCTTCCAGAGAAGTATTCTTCCTTCTGATGAAGATCTTTTGGAAGCCATGATCAAGGAGTGTCCATTGACATGTCTTTATTCCAGTTGGAAGCCATGATCAGTGTCTGCGAGGACAGTTCCTTTTCCTGTGCCAACCTCGTTAAAAAATGAAACAGGTGTCTGCGAGGACAGTTCCTTTTCCTGTGCCAACCTCGTTAAAAAATGAAACAGGTGTCTGCGAGGACAGTTCCTTTTCCTGTGCCAACCTCGTTAGAAAATGAAACAGGTGTCTGCGAGGACAGTTCCTTTTCCTGTGCCAACCTCGTTAAAAAATGAAACAGGTGTCTGCGAGGACAGTTCCTTTTCCTGTGCCAACCTCGTTAAAAAATGAAACAGGTGTCTGCGAGGACAGTTCCTTTTCCTGTGCCAACCTCGTTAAAAAATGAAACAGGTGTCTGCGAGGACAGTTCCTTTTCCTGTGCCAACCTCATTAAAAAATAAAACAAGGAGTGGCGAGGATAGTTTGTTCCTGTCTCAACCTCGTTAAAAAATGAAACTGGATGCAGTGAGGAAAGTTCCTTTTACTGTGTCAACCTCGTTAAACAATGAATCAGTGTGTACGAGGATAGTTTTTTCCTATATCAACCTTGTTAAAAAATGAAATAGGCTAGCATGAGGATAGTTCTTTTACTGAGTCAACCTCAATAAAAAATGAATCAGCTAGCTTTTAGGATATATAGATAGATTTTAGAAAGTAGGGTTCCGAGGAAAGTTCCTTTTACTGAGTTAACCTCGTTAAAAAATGAATCAGGTATGAGGATAGTTCCTGTTACTGAGTCAACCTCGTTAAAAAATGAATCAGGTATGAGGATAGTTCCTGTTACTGATTCAACCTCGTTTAAAAATGAATCAAGTATGAGGATAGTTCTTTTCTTGTGTCAACCTCCTTAAAAATGAAACAACTCCCTTTTCAAGTTAAATATTGAAAGTAAACCTTCATTTCATCCAGCCGGTTGAATGCAATGAAGCCTGGGGGGCATGTACCTCGCTTTGCATCATTATGCTGGGGGCATGCGAACTTTTTGAGCATAGTTCCTTGTCTTGTGTCAAGCTCGTTAAAAAATGAAACAAGGGTAGGTTAAGTAAGTAGATTGTAGAGAGTAGTCATGAGCATAGTTCCTTGTCTTGTGTCAAGCTCGTTAAAAAATGAATCAAGGATTTTATGAGCATAGTTCCTTGTCTTGTGTCAAGCTCGTTAAAAAATGAATCAAGGTTTTTAAGGTATAGTTCTTTGTTAGGTAGATTGTAGAGTAGTAATGAGCATAGTTCCTTATCTTGTGTCGAGCTCGTTTAAAAAATGAAACAAGGGTTATGAGCATAGTTCCTTGTCTTGTGTCAAGCTCATTAAAAAATGAAACAACTCCCACAAGTCTTTCCAAGATCGTGAAAGTAAAGCTTCATTCCATCCACCTCATTGAATGCAATGAAGCTTGGGGGGCATGTACCTTGGTTTGCATCTTTATGCTAGGGGGCATGTGAACTTATAACAAGCATAGTTTTTCGTTTCAAGCTTGCATAAACATGAAACTGAATCCGAGCATAGTTCTTTTCCTGTGTCAAGCTCGTTAAAAAATGAAACAAATCCTCCTCTACTTGAGTCGAGAGATTGACGAGATCTTATAAATGTTAAGTTTTTAGGTTAGTTATTTCAGTTTTTTGCATAATTTTCTTATAGTTTTAGGTCGAGTCTTTCGAATGATCTCGTAACTCAACCTTCATTTCATCCAACTGGTTGAATGAAATGAAGATGGGGGGCATGCGCTCTAGCAGTTACGCTTAGGGGGCATCAAGCACAGTTTTTGTTTCAAGCTTGTGTAAAAATGAAACTACTTTGAAGCATAGTTTTTATATGTTTCAAGCTTTTGTAAAAATGAAACCTATTTCGAGTCGATTTCAGTTATTTTCAAGACTCGTTAAACTCATGAAAATCCCGAGATTATTTTGCTATTTTTCATTCTCGTAAAATAAATGAAAATGCCGAGTTCTTTCCATCTTTTCTTGCTCGTAAATAAAATTGAAAGTCAGCCACATGAGTACATTTTTACCCCTTTTTCGAACTCGTTAAAACTTACGAAAAAGTGAAACCTCAGAGTCATGTTTTAAGCCCTTTTCTGACTCCTAAAACATGAAAAGATTGCCGAGCGTTTCTTTTACACTCGTTAAAACGGAATTAAAAGACGGTCCCCTTATAGCTCTTTTCTGACCATAAAATCAGGAAAAGATTGCCGTGTTTTTGTCATTTCAAACTCGATACGGAAATAAAACGACGTGTCCTTGATCGCTTTTTACTTTTCAGGTCAGTGACACTAATTATGAAAGTACTCCTTGGTCGCAAGATCAAGCGGTTCCCCCAGGTATTATTTTATACTTTTTCGGGCTTGAGGGACACAAATTTACGAAAAAGTTCAATTTGGAGTTTTCTTAAGTTTTTCAGACTCTCTAAAATTGAAAAACGCCGAGTTTCTCCTATACTGGGCTTGTTAAACATTTCACAGTAAAGGACCTGTTCAATTACAAACAGGAACGAACCACTCCTTCCTAGGGTTCGAATCAAAACTGGGTTGGACTCATCCGAAGGATGAGCTTATAATCAAGCATATGTTATCCTCCTCAAGCTTGTTAAAAATAAAGAGGTACTTGCCAGAAATGGTGGGGGAAAAGAGAGAAGAATGAGCCTATTTGTTACCTTTTGTCTCAAAAGAAACTTTATTACCACTCTTGGACACGACACTTTTCATTCACCTGGGTTGGGAAATCTTTTACCTCACAGTCAATCAAACCACTTTTGAAAGTCTTCAACCGGGTTCCGGGGATTAACTTTGAGTTATTTAGCACCAAACCATCTGTCGTGTCGTTATGTGTTCAAGAGGTCTGCAAACAAGACTTTCATCTGCAAAATACTTGTCATCCATTTAACCATCCCTGAGTCAGTCCTTACAGCAATATTTCTTCAACTTGAACAATGATTTCGTGTTGTGGGCTTGCCTGCAACGAATCTCTTTCTATCGACATCAGCACATTATCTAGAGAGATGACTTAGAAATCGTCAGTGCCTTGAAGTCTGCATGCATCAATGGCAGGTTTCTCGCCTTTGACGTCAGTTTACATCATTGACTTTCGATCGAAGGATTCCGTGAAATGTTCGACACCAACTCATTCATTCACATCTCATGGATTGTACTGGGTACTTTGAGAACCATTGACATTATTGGTGGTCTCTCTCACGCTTGTTAACAGTTCACATCATCGACTGGTAATCAAGTGGTTTCTACCATGTTCGACATCGACTCATTTATTCGCATGGCTAGAATCGTACCAATCGAGAAGTAGGAATGAAGACCCTGGATCAAATCTTTACCGTCCAGGCTGCGAGGAGTTTTGTATTCATTATCTAAGTAGACTAATCATAAACAGATGGCTGCGCCCATACTGTGTCTACAAAAGTCTATGATTATGATGTACTACAAGATCATTTCTGTATCAGAGTAGTTAGTCTATTAGTTAAAGTTTTTATCTGAGTATGGGAATGCCCACCTCAGTGATGGTATAATCTTATCCATGTATTTTGTGTTGAAAATTGCAGTTTCCAACCAGGTTCTCCATGAGATAATCCTCGAAATGATAAAGCGCTTCACCCTTCCTAGATAATACAAAACCCTAATCTATTCCAGGCTTCGCACTTTAGGGGGCAATCTGTTACACTAAAAAATGTCACCATGGCTATTTACAGTCGGTATCGCTCAATCAACAGTCATACTACCCTTTTGAGCAAGTCTTATGCCTCTACTATTCATATCAAACTCCAAGAAAGAGAGAAAGTCTTTATAAAACATGTTTATCTCTGGGTACGCAGGTTCTCTCAAGCCTTGCCTGCGGGTACGCACCTTTTGTTCATAAGGTCTGCGTCCAAGGACGCTCTGTATCTAAAGGGGCAGGTGCGTCCCTCTGAAAAGGTTAAAATGCGCAAGTTTTATCTTCAAAAACTTACTTGTGGTCATTTCTAGAGCATTCTAGAAGATTCTTGGATGAGTATTGAGCGCCTCCAAATGGTTCATGCACTCCTATCAAAGAGGAACTTATCCCATCAATAAGGGAGTGATCCCATCCAAAGAGGGGACTATCCCATTGATGGTGGACCTGATTAACTTCCTCTTGAGCACTATAAAAAGAGGCATTGAGCCAGAAGGAATAAGGTTGAAAGCTATAGATTTCTAAGGGTAAATGCTACAGGAATTAGGACTCCCATTTAGAAGCTTGTGAGGAGAGATTGTCATCTTTACTTGTTCTATTTGGAAGTGGGTGAGCTTTGTCAAAGTAGAGGAAGACTCTTGTGGACCCTGGAAGGAGCTTGCACAACACCAAGGCTCAGGTTGTAATGGTTCCATTTGATTACCTTTAATGCAAATTGGTCCATTCTTCTCAATAGCTTGTTGTTAATGAGTTATTTCATGTACTCCTTGGTCTATATGTTGAATATGCTTTGTTTTATGTGATAATCAGGTGCTATTTAATTGTTTGACTGTTGGTGATTGCAGGTTTTGGAGAACGGGAGGAGCTCATCCGGATCAACAAAGCTTGGACTTCTACAACAACGTTTGGACAGAGGTAAGAACGAAACACTTGATTTCTCATATCATAATGTATGTTTAGAGAAGGATAGCTCCAGTTTGTTTTGTTTGTCATTAGAATGTCTTAGACTTCTAGGAAGGTCAGCTGTGTCCGCACCCTTGACTGATTCCGTGTGACACACACCATCCACACGATAGGAAAAACGATCGCCAAATAGGAGTGGGCAAGACAATGGCACAAACAACCCCTCCATTTGGGACTAGGAGGTATGATAAGACCAAGCGTACAGAAGGTTATCCGCGTGGAAGCCTTTGACAAAGTGTGTGAAGTACTGAATAGGGTCCACAATGTGAAATGGACTGACTGGGACTTGCACGTACCAGCGGTTCTATGGGCGTATAGGACCACATGAAAGAACTTGACTGCATAGGCACCGCCAAGGCTAGAATATGGGATGAACACTGTACGCCCTTTAGTACTTGAAAAGCCTAATCCAACACTAGTAGGGATGACATTTCACGGAACCTTGGAAGCCGAAATCCAGCAGGGAAACCTTATACTCCAAGAACTTGAAGAAGAAAGGCTACAGTTAAGAAAGAAAAGTGCTCTAGCAGATGCAGAAGTCAAGAAGCTGGAGGACAAGATAAAGGAAGATTTTCTCGCTGAAAAAACTAGGATGGTAAGGTAAGGTGCATACGATCATGCTGACAAGTTTGAGAAATATCATCGTGAATTGATTAGTCTGATGCCTTGGCTTAGACGGCATATTACTAAGCATAGTGACCAGGGTAGCACATTGCAAATGGTGAAGTGCACGATGCCGACTATAACAATAAAAGGTGGGGATCCTCCAGGAACTATGATGGAGGACAGGATGGAACTCTACATGGGTGGTGCAGCCACTTAACTAGCTGAAGGAAATATAGTCTTAGCACTCCAAGCAGTTGAAAGGAAGTGCAAGACTATAAACTACTCTGCCTAGAAGTTGCGCGAGGTTGGAGCTGCACACATAAACAAAAAGTCACAAGGTCCGCGACCACGCACAGGGGTCAGTGATGCCATGTGGGTTGGTCAAAAAGTGGCCATTGAAGTCACTATTCACAACAGGATGCTTGACTTGAGGCTAGACGGAACGGGTGGCGGACATTTAAGACATGATTTATGGGAAAAATCTGGGAAAATTTGCTGCCAAGGGAGGATTAATGAACTAGATTTGGGGTAACGGTTGAATTCAAATTCCAAAAGCGCTATAAGATACAAAGGGCTGCCTAGCAAACAACACTTGGTAATTTGCAAATCGAGCAGAACCCTGATTGTTGTGAGACGAGCATTGATTAATCCCTTGAAATCATGAGTGGTAGATTGTTGCACAGATACGATGGCAACAACTAAGGATGGTATGGAGATAGAAGAAGTGACCGCCGAGGAGGCTGCGCAGGCCCTAACTGTGGGGGGTGTTCCAGAAGGTGTCGGGATTGTGGCAAAAATCCAGAAATCACCACGCACGCCAAGACTCAAGAAGGACAAACAAACAATGGCTCTCGTATGCATGTCCCCTTGGAACCCACTGCACAACAAACTATCGATGGAGGAGAAGGGGAAAGTCGTCACTATAGAAACAGATGATGAAGAAGAAGATCTACATGAGCTTATCATCGTAGAAGAAGATGAAAGCATGGAGTTGGATACTCAGCCTCTGAACTCTGTGATAAAACTGCCGCCTATGTCCCCCCTCAAAAAGGGAAGGCCAAAATGCCCAAGGACCTAGACAAGACCAAGAACTCACTCCAAACCCCACTCCTACCAGATGGCATTATGTTTGAAGGCACACACTTGAGCTGCATGCTGAGCTTGAAATTCGAATATTGGGACCTCATTGACCACGAGAAGTTCCCTCATCTTGAGACCAGAAACCTCATGAAGCAGAACAACAAGGGTGGGGGGGTTGACAGCATTAGAGCCGCAGAAGTGGTTGCACGAAGTGGAAAAGGACGGGCTGTTGAACCTACTCTAGGTGTCGCATTTCCACCATGCCCCAATAACCATTTTCGTCATCAGGCAGCCACTCTGCCTGATGCATAATGGGTGTTTATGGCTGGAGGAGCCCATCCCCATCATGAAAAACTTGATTCATCACGTCTTTCGAGTTCCATACAAAGGAGAGGACCCCTCATCCATATCGGAAGGGAAGTGATTTGGAGATCGCGGAGGCCATGAAGAAAAGGTACAAGCTAGAAAAGAAGAAGAGTGGCTACGCCATCTCTAGCATCAAGGATAAAGCAGTATGCATGGCAACCCAAATCATTGCAGTAAATGTTATGCACAAGTTCCGCGTAGACGAGGTTTTTGAGCTGGTGATCGCACTAGCCGAGCAGTGCACAGAGGGGGTCCAGTTTAACTGGTCTGAATTTCTCTGCACATACTTTTAAGATAATTTTCGAAAATCCTAGGAAAGGGCAAAACATTCCACTATGCATGGTTGTTGTTGTCCATAGTGCTCGCAGCTAGGAAATCGCCGAAGAATAGTCAATCCCCCATAATTGACAGAGATTTACGGAGGCCACGAAGTACGCTTCTGTTAAAATTTGAAACTAGGGCCAAAATCTATGTGGGTCATCTTATTCATGGCTGATAATATTTTTATTAGACTCCTCTTGTTGAGAGGTGTAGGATTGATCTAAAGATCATTCAATTCTGATAAGTATTTACGGAGATATGAATTTATTTTGATTATGGAATAATTATCAAGCCTACCAACAACTCATGTAGGCTCAGAAGCCCAATAGTCGCATCTATTCTATTATCATCATATGTGTATAAATATAGGAGGACTTTTCCTCATTTGGACTCACTCAACTCATCTCATCTCTCTCTCTCTCCAGCACAGTAAAGAGGCTCTTCTCTCCTATGCAATAGGTGACTCTCTCTCACACATGTGGAAGGAAAGACGCAAAATTTAGGGCTGCAACTGCAGAACCAAAGTTTGACAAGTGTTGACCGGAAGACTCCCTCCTTAGAACTGCAATGTAGGTCCATCTAGACCTCCTTTGAAGGCTGCATCTTTTGGTGGTGGAATCAAGCCGATCTGACAGTTGGTTTGCGAGATATCGACTACCCTAGTTTTGATGATGAAGCCACTAATGCTGACGCCGCTGATCTAGGGTTTTCTATTGCTGATATGAATCAGATTTTTGTACTATTTCTCTCTGCTGAATTATTGAAGATAAAAGAAGATTTGATCAAAGGGTTTCCCCATATTGGGGTTTGTCCCTGGCTAGCAGCCACGTCTTGTGTCTCTTGTCTTGGCTTGTTTTCTGCTAATCGTTTAATGTTCTATCTGCACTTTACTTATGCACATGTGATTGCTAATCTGTGAATAATAATAAGAAAGAAAAGTAAATTGCTCTAAGCATAGAACATACCATAAATTAACATGGTATCAGACCTAAGGTGAAGACAAAGCCCAAGCAAGAGAAATAGAAATCACTGGAGAGAAGATTGGCAAGGCTATCCTAAAAGAACTATGGGGTCCTTAACACTCTTCCCTACTGAAGAAAAGCTTTGTGAGAAAGCTGACTATCACGGATGGAAGATGTATATCGATCTAAACTTCGAAGATCAAGGAGTGTTGGACCATGTGAGAGGAAATATTGTTGAGCCTCCATCAAATGCACCTGCTACTACGAGGAACAAATGGAAAACCGGTGAATCAAAACAAAGAAGATCATTCAGGACTCTATCGACAAGCGCTTGGTGGCCTACATCTCTGATCTGAACACCTCCAAGGAAATCTACGATAGACTGGTGAGTTTATTTAAAGTTAATGATGCAAATCAAGTTCTGTTTATTAGAAATAAGCTAAAGGAAAGTAAGAAGGGAAAATATGAGAGTGTGCAAGCATACTTCTTAAGGATCAGTGAGATCAGGAACGATCTCCTATCTCTTGGGGAGACTATTACTGATAGGGAAATGGCACTCACAACTCTTGGAGCATTACCATCCAAATGGTACATGTTCAGGACTACACTTATGAACAATAATGTAATTCCTGGTTTCGAGGAATTAATGGCTAGATGCATTCAAGAAGAAACAAGGGTTGAAGAGCAAGAAATGCCCATGCCTAAAGGTCCTCCTGCTGCCTTTTCTTCTCATGCTAAGAAAAGAAATAATTCTGGGACTAAATAAAAAACAAAGGCTGGACCTAAGGGTGGAATAAAAAGATGATGTTACATTTGTGATAAACCAGGTAACTATGCAAAGGAGTGCCCTGATAGAAAGATCTCGCACGGGGATGATGATCAAAATTCATCTCATGGAAATCAAAGGAATGGGAAATCTAATAGCAAAGGTAAAAGGAGTGTTGGTAATCAAGGAAGAGGACAACCATTCAAGAAGGCTAAAAATTCAAAGTATGAATCCAACATTGTTGAAAATAAGCAAGATGAATATTATTTACCAGCTGCTCTATCTACCTCTGCTCCTTCGGACTCAATGGGAATTTGGCTCATTGATAGTGGTGCATCAAGGCATTTCATTGGTTACAAAGAAGTTCTCCATAATCTAATAGAGAAGGAAACTAACCTGTAAATTATCCTTGGAGATAATATGAAATATCCCGTGAAAGGTGTAGGCACTGTCTCTCTTAAATTGAATGAAGGAAATACGATCCACTTACAAGATGTATTATATGTACCTGACCTCAAGAAGAATCTGGTGTCCATCTCAGAAATGGAAGACAAAGGCTACAAGGTGACCTTCAGCGATGGAAATGTACGTATATGGAAAAATAATGTTAAAAACGCCTTCACTCTTGGGTTTCAAATTGATTCATTATATCAGGTCAGTGGAAGTCTACTAGATGTCATGTCTTGTGACACATCTATTCAATCTGAACTTTAACATCTAAGGTTTGCCCACCTTCATTATAAAGCTCTACCCGATGTAAGACAAATGGTAACAGGGATGCCCAAATTCCAAGTAGAGAAAGAAGGTGTATGTCAGGGATGTGTTGAAGGAAAGCTCAAAAGGGGACCATTCCCCTCAAGCCAAAGCAAGACCTATGATATATTACAACTAGTTCACTCATACATATCTGGTATGATGCCTATGAACTCCTTCGAAGGATATTTATATTATCTTACTTTTACAGATGACTATTCTCAAAAGACTTGGATATACTTCTTGAAAAGGAAAGATGAAGTGTTCTCTTGGTTTCAACCCTTCAAAGCCCTGATCAAGAAACAAACCGAAAAGAAGATCAAGATCTTAAGGATTGATAATGGGACTAAATATGAAACTAACAAGTTTCATGACTTTTGTAAAGAGGTTGGCATTAAGAGGGAGACTACTACACCATATACTCCTGAACAAAATGGTGTGGCCGAAAGGAAGAACCGTACAATTGTGGAAGTTGTCCGTGCCATGCTCCATGATCAAAGACTTTCAAAGTTTCTATGGGCCGAAGCTGCAAACACTGCCGTATATGTACAAAACCAATGCCCTCATCAAGCATTGGGTTCCAAGACTCCTGAAGAAATGTTCACCGGTAAGAAACCTGACGTATATCATTTTAGAATTTTTGGAAGCCCTGTATATTTTCATGTGTTGAAAGAGAAAAGGAATAAATTGGGTGCATCTGGAAAGAAAGAAATCTTTGTGGGCTATGGGGAAAATACTAAGGGCTATAGAATTTGTGTAGCCGATCAAAGGGAAGTCGTGATTAGTCATGATGTCACCTTTGATGAAGATATGGCCCTCAGCAAGGTGAAAAATCTTCCTACAGTAAGGAGCTCTCAAGAAGCTGACACCAGGGTACCACAAGAAAAAGAGTATATGATGAGACATGTGTACCTGTTGCCATAGATACCACCATCCACTCGATCATAACCCTTGCAGCTTCACAAGGATGGAACCTGCATTAGATGGATGTCAAGACTGCATTCTTGCATGGTTCGAACAAAGAAGAGGTCTACATGGAGCAACTCGAAGGATTTGAGATCTATGATTGAAAATCTCATGTATGCAGGTTGAAGAAGGCTCTCTATGGGTTGAAGCATGCACCCCGAGCATGGTATGAGAGGATCAATAGCTACTTGATGAAGCTGGGATTCACTAGGAGTAAAGTCGATCCTAACCCTTACTTGAAGATGACAAACCTCTCATACTAGTGTTGTATGTGGATGACCTCCTTCTAACAGGTGCAGACCCTCTCATTCACAAATGTAAGAGGGAGTTGGCTTCTGAATTTGAAACAAAGGACCTAGGACTGATGCCTTTTTTCCTAGGACTTGAATTCTGGCAGAAGCCAAGGGAAATTTTCCTATCTCAAGGAAAATATGTGGTGAAGATATTGGAAAGATTTGGTATGGTGGACTGTAAGCCTTTGACTACCTCAAGGAACTTAAATTTCAAAAGTTATATGGTAGTGATGTCGGACCAGATTTGAGAAATGCATCTGAGTTTCATAAACTCATTCACGTTGATTTTCTTGGTGAACCTCCCTCTGGACATATGTTTTGCAGTGAGCATGGCGAGCTCATATTTGATTGAGTCTCACTGGATTGATGCCAAGAATCTTCTAAGATGTCTTCGGGGCACAATATCTCATGGATTGAGATACACTGCCAGAAATATGAAACTGCATGATTATTCGAATGCTGTGTGAGCAGGCAGTGTGGAGGGTACTTCTCAGTGCTGGTTCTCTTTGGAATCTGCCTCGATATCCTAGATGATAAAGAAGAAGAATTTGGTGGCTCTAAGCACCGCCAAGGCATAAAACATTGCTTCTAGTATGGCCTCCTGTGAGGCAGTTTGGTTGCGGAAGCTCTTCAGTGAGCTGTTTGTACACATGATGATTAACACTATGATTCTTTGTGACAACCAAAGGTGGGATTCTATTATAGAGGAATCTCGTATTCGATGATGGCTCCAGCAGATAAACATCAGATGCATCCTTATCTGGGATATGGTAAGTCGATGAGCAAGGAGGCTCCATCGCATTAAGACTGATGTACAGGTCACTGAAATTTTGATAAAGCCCTGGGGAAAGATCAAATATGTGATTTTCCTGAACGACTTGGAGTCATCAAGAGACCCTTGTGAAAGGGTCCTGCATGTTGCATACATTGAGCTCTGGGAGCTCTGTGGGCTTGCGGTTCTTACTGGAGCAACATGCGACCACAGGGTGACTCACCCTCCCATGGTGGTGTGCACTGAGACACAATGATTTTCTCTCTTGTAGACAAGATGATTCGCTCTCTTCTGAGACAAGATTATTCACTCTCTTGTGGGACAGGATGATTCGCTGTCTTGTGGGACAGGATGATTCGCTCTCCTGTGGATAGGATGATTCTCTCTCTTGTGGACAGGATGATTCGCTCTCCTATGGACAAGATGATTCACTCTCTTGTGGGACAGGATGATTCAGTCTCCTGTGGATAGGATGATTCGCTCTCCTGTGGACAAGATGATTCTCTCTCTTGTGGGATAGGATGCTTCGCTCTCCTATGGACAAGATGATTCGCTCTCCTGTGGACAAGATGATTCACTCTCTTATGTAATAGGATGATTAGTTCTCCTGTGAGGTCTGGATGATGTGTTCTCCATGAAAACTATAGTAGGATGATTAGTTATCCTATGAGGACGGGATTGATTAAGTTCTTCTATCGAGGCATCCTACCCATGCAGTCAGGGACTCATGGGAAGTACCCCTTATCTGATCAATGAGCAGGGAAATGAAGTTAGGGACCATAGTAGTACCGATGGATGCATCTTTTTATCTACCATACTCCCTATGCTAGGATGACCTTCATTGATTTGGGATAAATGATACTGGTCTAGGACTAGTGGTAGGAGTGGTACCTACTATGATGCTAACTTTAGGTCGGTTGAGACTGGTCTAGGACTAGTGGTACGCACTCTGAGACTAACTTTGAGTCAGTGGAGGATGATACTGGTCTAGGACCAGTGGTAGGAGTTGTACTCACTATGACATTGACTTCGGGTTGGTTGAGACTAGTCTGGGACCAGTGGTACATACTTTGAGACTAGCTTTGAGTCAGTATGATGCATCCTCGATCATTTCTTCTTCTTCATAATTCAGACAAAAGCAGAGCAGAACAAAACAAAGCAGAGCAGAGTAGAACAGAGCAGAGCAGTGTAGATCAGTACAGGGCGAAACAAAGTAGAGCAGAACAATACGAATCAGTATAGGGTAGAACAAGACAAAGCAGAATAGGCAGAATAGAGCAGAGCAGGGCAAGGGTCAAGCTGTACTGGGCAATGCATTTGATGGATGAATAGTAGTGACCAATAGATAAATTTCAGATGG
Source organism: Pinus tabuliformis (assembly GCA_031772625.1). Taxonomy (NCBI): domain Eukaryota; kingdom Viridiplantae; phylum Streptophyta; class Pinopsida; order Pinales; family Pinaceae; genus Pinus; species Pinus tabuliformis. Next base: position 1,344,735,676 of record CM062807.1, on the reverse strand, counting down.
AGTTCTCCCTAGTTGAGAGGGAGTGTTAAAATTAACAACTAGGGCCAAAATCCATGTGGGTCATCTTATTCATGGCTGATAATATTTTTGTTAGACTCCTCTTGTCGAGAGGTGTAGGATTGATTTAAAGATCATCTGATTCCGATAAGTATTTATGGAGATATGAATTTATTTTGATTATGGAATAATTATCAAACCTACCAACAACTCATGTAGGCTCAGAAGCCCAACAGTCGCATCTATTCTATTATCATCAGATGTGTATAAATAAAGGAGGACTTTTCCTCATTTGGAATCACTCAACTCATCACATCTCTCTCTCTAGTGCAATAAAGAGGCTCTTCTCTCCTACACAGTAGGTGACTTTCTATCTCACACATGTGGAAGGAAGGATGCAGAATTTAGGGCTACAACTGCAGAACCAAAGTTTTACCAGCGTTGACCAGAAGACTCCCTCCTCAAAACTACATTGTAGGTCCATCTGGACCTCCTCTGAAGGCCACATTTTTTGGTGGTGGAATCAAGCCAATCTGATGGTCGGTTTGTGAGATATCAACTGCCCTAGTTTTGATGATGAAGCCACAAATGCTGATGTTTCTGATCTAGGGTTTGCTACCACTGATATGAATCATATTTTTGTACTATTTCTCTTTGCTGAATTATTGAAGATAAAAGAATATTTGATCAAAGGGTTTCCCCATATTGGGGTTTGTCTCTGGCTAGTCACCACATCTTGTGTCTCTTGTCTTGGCTTGCTTTCTGCTGATCATTTAATTTTCTATCTGCAATTTACTTACGCACATGTGATTGCTAATCTGTGAATAATAATAAGAAAGAAAAGTAAATTTCTCTAAGCATAGAACATGCCATAAATTAACAGCTTCGCTTTGGGCCATGAAGGATGCTAAAAGGATACGCAAAACAAGATCTTCTGGGTGTTCATGGAGATGAACCTCAGAATGTGGATCAACAGTAAGCTGCAGTTTTCACCCACGGTTTAGAACAGTCTGTAGATTTTTGTAGAATTTAAGGTAGGCATGCATAACATATATATCAGGGTGTGCAATGACCCGACTAAATAGTGAACAAATCTACCCTTTGTAGCCACCGATGATGCCATTTTCAATGTCCTGGAGGCATGGCCGCCATATTGACGCACCCCAGACATTGTAGAAATCGAGAAGTCGGCAGAACAAAACAAGAATCACGAGGCCAAGCTGTGCATCGCATAGTTGGCCTAAAAAGAAGGAAGGAAACAACAGCAACAAAAGTGCAGGCAATGCGAGACACGACACAGAAAGAAACTGAGCAGGAAAAGGTCGTAGCAGCAGTAGCGGCACAGGAGGCAGCTACGAAGACAGGTGAGGGCCAAACAATGCCTTCGTAGGGGTAAGAAGTAGAGGAAGCAGAAACAGAAGAAGGAGGTGTAGAGCCACGAACCACGTCAACACAGCTGAAGTGCTAGCACCCAGTAGAGCGGGCAGGGTTGCGGAAGAAGGTCAAGGCCTCAAAATTTTCCATTGACTTGATCACCCTAACCGAGGGTGATCTGCATGATTTCAGAAAGACAGTGTGCAATGTCAACAATGAGGCTCTCCAATATTTATTGCAGGAGAACCAATTGTGTTGGGGGCCCTCAAAGCGCAGTTGCAGGAATTACAGGTGTGCCCCTCTCAAGTTGGTACCCTTTCAACCAACCTCGCAGTAGGATTCATGGCAGCAGAGCAGACGTTGCGTGCACAGATGATGAACACAATAGTGCTGCCGGAAGGGGCACTAGTGACATAAATTGAGGCCGACAGGTCTTCGGTTAGTGCATTCAAAGGTCTCGATGTTAATCTAGCTACCCTCTCATGCGAGACATTATATGTGTTGTGGGATGGGATAACTATAGAGTTGCGAGCTAGCGAGAGTTGTGTGCTCCAAGTCCTCAGTGAGAAGAAAATAAATATGGAACAACTAAGCTTGTAGTGTGACAAATTGGTGTTGTAAAATCAACAGCTGGTATAGGTGATAGATGACGCCTGCCAAAGCATCCTGGAGATGACCATCCCAACAGATATACCAATGGAGGCGTGTATCCATAGGTTGGAAACAGGGGTCCGCGAGGCCAGGGAGGAAATGACAAAGGTTTAGTTGTATTTGAATTTTCAGATCATTGAGCTATGGTTAAAGGTGCAGCCATCCACTGCCCCAGAAGTCAGTTAACAGCGCGCTAGCGCTATCACAACAGGATTGGAGGAAATTGTAGGTGCAGTGCGAGACTGCACCAACATGTTGGAAGAATTACTTGAGGTCCTCACAACTCTATAGGAGGACCCCAACATCCAGCGCTTAGATACAAAGGCGCAAGAACTCCAATAGCAGTATGACAGTGTCTGAGGAACTGCACAGACAGTGGTCCTCCCCTAGAGGCTTTCACGGATGCAACAAGCTAAAGAACCTAAGGAGAAGGTGGACACGGCATGACATAAGGAAGTAGTCCTAAAAGCGCGCATCTAGCCTTGGATGGACGAGGCCTTCACGATCACAAAAGACATCAAAGGAAAGCTCACACACATGCAAGGGATGCACACATTGATGTAGAGAAGCACTCCCGACACAGAGGTCTCGGAACAGCATATGCAATAGATCCAACAAGCAATAGCTCAGTGCGCTGCTGTCCTCTACGCAATTCGAGAATAGTTGGAGGGACTTCACACAAAGATTGTTGCGCCAACAGAGTGACTCGAGGGCGTGTCACGATGTTTATGTTTGGGGCCTTTTAGGCTTGGAATCCCCCCAAGGCATGGTTTGGGGCTCAAAGCCTGAGTTTTGACTGAATCTTATTGTAAAGCTCTACGAAATGCGGGCACTGGGCACAAAAGTATGATAAAGTCACAGGGTTGTCCGCCCTAGGTTTGTAATGTAATTTCAGCTGGATAGACCTACCCATTTCCCACGGACCATGGGATTGTATAAATAGAGCGAGGCTCTAAGTGTTAAAGGAGGAAGTAGGAAAAAGTCTAAGTGATTGAGTCGCAAGTTGAAGTGTGTCTTTGGGTCGTAGAGTAGGAGAAGGCTCTGCAGCTGAGTGGGCAAAGGCCTAGTAGTCCGCAGCTTAGTGCGCGGACCCTTGAAGCTGAGTGCATAGGGAGAAGTCGAGTTTGTAACCGAGGAAGGAATTAATAAAGAAAAGTTTCATCATAATTTTGTGTAACTATTCTTGGGTTAATGCATGTTTGATATAATTTGCAAATATAATGTTTATTTACTGCGTGCACTTGTATGAATGGTTTATGTTGTTAAGTATAACTTAAAGCACGCAAGTAGGCTAAGATAATCAACTAACATTGGAATACCGGTAAGGTCTTGGGTAATAATGCAGAGCATGGCATTTAGCCCCTGGGTAAGGCTGCGTGAAGACAATATATTAGGCTATGAGGTATGGGAAAGTGCATGAAGCAAACTGTGCGTAGGGTCAAACCGTGGACCACTTGAACTCATCAGACATCTCCAGGGTGCAAAAACCTAGTTCTAGCACCCCCCCCATACTACTTTGGATGATAACTTAGTCTGCACTCTGCGGATTGTTTCCAAAGGTCCATTAGTACCGAGATTTGTTTGGCTAGCTTAACTCTGAACCTGGGTCAGGCCCTAATAAGCTCACAAGGGACCCTGCACCCAACAATGCCCTAACATAAACATCGTGACTTGCCCTCGAGTCACTTTGTCAGTGCGGAGATCTTTGCGTGAAGACCTCCCAATTCTGCTTGGACTGTTGCAAGGTCAGAAGCGCACTAAGTGGCTACCTAGTGTATCTCCTCGACGCGTTGTTCGGAGACGACGGTATCTCAACTACTTCCCTGTATCTACTCTTGCGTCCCTGCATCTGCTTATAGTTCTGCACCCCCTTTCAGCTACCTGGAGTGCTAAGACTGTGCTTCCATCAGCTAGTCAGATAGCCGAGCTACCTGTGTATGGCTTCACCGATTGCCATTCACTTTGCCTAGGAAAGGTTCTCCATTTATCTTTACCAACTACACTGTGCCTCTGTCTATGACCCCCATAATAACATACGGTCCCATCCAATGCTTTTTGAAATTTCCTGGGAATTTATCAAACTTACTATCATACAGTAACACCAAATCGTCCACCTTGAAGGTGTGAAACTTAATATGTTGACCGTGCTAAGCCTTTTTGCATTGATTTTTTACCTGCTAATGGAATCCAGCTAAAAACCATTCCTCTTCAAGTTCCTCCAACTACGCGAGCCTCTCCTCTAGGGCTTCGCGGTCCATCATACTTATGAATGCTACTATGTGTAGACTAGGCATGATATAATCAATTGGCATTATGGCTTCCACTCAATAGACCAACCGGAAAGGTGTCTGTCCCGTCAGTTTCTTGCATGTCATCATATAATCCCACAAAAATCCTGGTACGCGCAGGTCCCAATCACTTCACTGCATGTTATATATCCTGTTTAGTGCTTCACACTCTTTGTTACATGCTTCTGTGTGGGTAACCTTCTACACACATGGTATTTCCACACTCTGTTGTTCCAAATTGAGGGACCGTTCGCACAATTCCCCCCCAAACACATGCTTATTGACCATGTTCCCCAACATGAAGTCCATGTGCATCCGCACAGGTTGTTTACCATAGGCTTGTACCCACCTGGATGGATGCACGTGCAACCCATCCCGTACATTGTATTTATCTGTTAGCTGCATCTTAGGCTTCCAAAAATACATGCGCATCATTCTCCTACATTCATGCTAGTCATCCAAGCTTCCTTGCTGTGTACCCCACCACCTCGCGAGTGTAGCATGTAGTACCCACTTTAGAGCTTTGAAACATTACTTTTCTGGCACCTCCCTTTCAAATCATTCAAAGAAAGCATCTACCTCACCTACTCCATCATAAGTTGGAAAATCTCTCACTTTTGTCGATGCGCAGTGCATTGATCTTGTCATCATATTGCAGTTCGGCGTGGTTACCTCGTGTAACTGGTTCTGCCATTGCTCTATCTCTTCATCTGAATCCGACAATTAGGAGCTTTCACGATCCCATGAGATTCATCCATCCGCGATGGGATTTACCCAATCTTACTCTCCCGCGTTTATCTTGTAGATGCAGTCCAAATCATTGTCACTTTCATAGTCGTGCACCGGCTTTGTGTAGCGCGATCCTTCTAGAGGGTCCAAAGGTATGAAAACACATAGAGAATTTTTCTCAAAAATCATCTTGCACTTCTTTAGATTAGTCACCCCATTCATGTCAATGGCCCAATCGATTCCTAAGAGAGCAGGGTAGGGATTATTGTCATCAACAATCTCTATTACTTCAAAGTTTACTAGCGCGATTGCCCCTTCAATATCCACATGATTCCATGCAATCTCCCCATAGGTATTACCTCTTGCTAGTTCACCATTCACAGCTGGATAGGAGACCATTGTAGCATAGGCCTTCCCATGCGCTCCCATGTCTGCTTCGACATAACGTTCGTGTCTGATCATAGGTCTAGAATTACTTGGTCCATCTCATATTCTCCAATCTGTGCAATCAACCTCATTTATCTTCCCGTCCTTGTTGCATGCTTTCCAATCTTCCAAACTATGTGTGGTTCTCCCAGTGCGATCCCAGCGCATCTGTTAATGAGTTCCTGCAATACCTTTACAGCCTTACTGTCACATAATAGCTTCATGCATGTTTCTAGGAATGTCGTGTGTCCATTTCCAGCTCCAATCCATCTTCTCTTCCTAAAGTGGAGGCATCGACAAAGCTTTTCTTAGCTTCCATGAAGGTTTCCTTAGCGCGCTCCAAATCAAACTCTGCTTCTTTCATTGGAGCCTTGCGAACCCAAGTGCTATCTTTGGCTTGTTTGCCTTTATCATCTCCTATCGTAATTCCACTTCAGAGCACAATGTTCACATTTGGATCTTCCTCGCGCGGCTCAAACCTCATCAACTGCAAGTTATGAGTTGGGGGAGGTTATAGCGCTCCCTTGTCGCACAACCTAGCTATCAGTGTAGGAAAATCCTCCATCTTGTGATCAAACAAGGTATAATACAGACATGATGGATGCGTTGGATTCATACAATCATAGGCATAATGTCCTGGCCCTCCGCAATTGTAGCATATCAGTTGTTCGCGACCTCTTCCAGGTCCTCCTCCACCTCGGCCTCATCCACGCCCCTGAAATCTGGTTCGTGCCCCTACTACGTTTTGGTCAAGGGGCCATGTTTCAGCCTGAACCCTGCAGGTGGGAGTTCTATCCATCATCAGTTTATAGCTTCTACAAGTGCACTCATCATGTCCAACCGATGAACAAAAATTACAGAACAATTGTTGCGAATTTTGTGTGTACTTCTGTAACAAATGGCAATTGTTCATAGCATGTTTTCATCCTATTTGACAAATTGTGCACCACAAAGTAGGCGCCACGCTAGGTCCTACTTGTGCCTCTAGTCTTAACGGCATCGCTCCTCCTCCCACAAGGTAGTTTGTGAACATCGAGCAGTGGTCCTTGTCATGACCCTAACCCTTACATTTAACGCACCATACCTCTTCGTGCACTTCTAGTTAGGTTTTCTTGTCCTGTTTCAGACTCTGCATCTCAAGGCATAAGATTTTCAACTGCGCGTGGATCTGTTGAACTCCCAAGTTAGATCCTGTATCGGGGTCTCATGCAACCTCATCGCGATCTCCAAGCCATCTACTTGAGTCGTTAACCTTTGTTGCAATAGTGTGTTCCTCAAATGCGGCATTAGCGAGGCTACAAACTATTTGAGGTGTTGTCCATCCATCAAAGTCATGTTAGCTTTGAAAATTGTGCACTTCAATCTCTGATCCAACTCCCAAGGAGTCTCACCTTATAGCATTGTGATCTCTTTGAATCCAATGATCGACAATGCCTCTGAATTTGGCCCACTAAATTCTATGTTCAACACAATTTGGATATCCGCGATCCCCTCATTCAAATTGTCATTAAAATGCTTAATATTCCAAGTCAGTGCGTGATCCTGCAGAGTGCTGACCAACGTTTCTTTCTTTATATTATCATCTGTAACCCCCTGTGCTTCCCATACGGCTCTTATTACAAACCAAAACTGGTCTGGATCTTCATTTCTTACTCCCTTGAACACAGGCAACTTTATCGCGCTTGCCATATTGACTCGTGATGGTGGTGTAGGTGGTACGGGTGAAGATGGAGGTGAAGGTGGTGAAGGTGGTGGTGGTGTGGGTGGGGTGGTATCCATAGAATCCTCTGCCTTATAAAATTTATCGCACTTCACGGTGAGACCTTTGCGAGCTCTTCCTCGTCCCCTCATGGAGGTGAAATCAAAGGGCTATTATATGGTCCCTTACTTCCTTTGTTTTTGTAGGTTTATCCACTTTGCATGGCTTCGAACATCAAGGTAATTGCATAACCCTCTTTTCACACAATAACATTTTAATCCAAGTATTTAGAGACTTTACGTACTTACCTTGTGGTCCTTTGAGAAAGCGTTGCTCAGCCTCGCTATAGCTAACTGAAGTATCTACTGTGAACTCAGTAATGAATCCTCCTATAATTCAATCGAGCCAGTGAACAACAGTGCGCACGATCTTATCCTCCAATGCTACCAATCTACACACCAACTTTAGGGTCCACACAATAGGATTGTCAATATTCCACCTTCCTTGGCTATCTACTAGCTTCGCGATCCACTCGTATAGCTCAGTAGGGAAAGATGCGAAGAAAATTGCGTGGATCTCTATGTATAGGTAGCAGTCTAACCACTCTTCCTTTGATAGTCATGGATTCTTGTTCTCCTGCACCGCGAACTTGTGAATTCTCCTGTCCAACCAACCTTCAATTTCCTTCTTAGTTGGATTCCAATGATACAACATCATACATCTCTATGTAGATTCCAGTCCAGGCAACAGAACCATTTGTTGGCTTGAGGGGGCCTGACCCAAGTTCAGAGTTATTTAGTCAAACAAATCCCTGTACTATTGGCCCTTTCAGCAATAGCCCACGGAGCGTGGACTGAGGTCTCACCAGAAGCAATATGGGGGATGATGGAACCAAGTTTCCACACCCTTGAGATGTTTGAGGGGTTGATTTAGTCTGAATGTGAATATCTTCACATAGGTCACTTCGCAAACTTTCTTGACCTGCGAGGCCTTTGCGCCCGATTATACTCGACTTCACGCAACCCTAACTAGGGGCTGAGGAGCTTTCGCATTGCTAAAGCATCGATATGCACTATTTCGCCAAGTTACACCATAGATATTACTTATCTTCTTATAACAGTTCGTTATCTTCACATAAACAGATACTTTATCTTATATTCACTTATTCAACACATTCATATAAATTTGCGCAACAAATAAACAATAAACTTGCAATTCATACCCAATATAATTCGATGCATAAAACAGGAAAAGATACATAGAAATATTGTAAAACTTTTATTTATTAATGCTTCAATCAGTTATAGACTCAACCTGCCCTACGCACTCAGTTGCAGGGGTCCGCGCACTCAGCTACAGAGCCTTCTCCTACTCTACTACCCAAAGACTCGACTCGACACTTGAACTAAGACTCAATTCTTCATCATTAGATCTTCCATCGATGATTGATTGATGATTTTTCTCGTTACACTTAGAGCCTCGCTCTATTTATACACGCTACATTACAAAAGTAAGGGTGGAAAACCCTATGACTTAGTTACAACTTTGCACTCTACCCCCACAAATCGCGAAGTCTTTATATCGAACTTAGTCAAAACTTGGGCTTTAAGCCCCAAAACTTGCCTTGGAGGGATCCTGCACCCAGCAAAAACTGTCAATGTTTTACTTCCAAATCTCTGTCAAGTCAACACATACATGGAGGACTGTTTGTTAAGTCAAACATTATTGTCACAAATCTCATACATATCACAGTGATTTTCATTTTCCAACAAAGGAAAACATATGTCATTGTTAAGGCACATCAATGTTTATTGACATAAGGCTATGTCAATATACTAATGTCTAAAACACTTCCAACTCAAGTCATAGTCAATTAATGTCAAATACTTATGAGGGGTATTCACCAAAGGTCTATCTTATGAGATTTCAAGTCCATAGGTGTCATAAGTCAATTTATTTCACTTGTTGGGAATCCTATCTGAGATCATTGTCATAACACATAAGGACTAACAATCAATGCATATATATAGGTGTCAAGTTTATACAAACACCTAGCTATTGTATCATTGTTCACTCTAGTTGACAGGTCAATGTTTTCAAGTACATCACAACAAATGCCATTGTTATAAATGTTGTTTCTATTACATGAAGGATCACTATTAAGTGCTTTACCTGCTTCAAAAATAGATTATATTAATGAGGTCGAGGTCCTATACTCTAACAATACATGACCAAAACACTTTTGGAACCTTCAATGATTATAAAAAATCAATGCTAAACACATTATAAATCCATTCAAAAACTTACAACAGAACATACCTTAGGACCAGATGTTTGAGCTAGATAAAGCCTATGGAAATATCCCTTGTGAGGGCTAAAAATATCAGGTGATGCTACAGATTTGAGCCTAAATATAGTGAAGGAAATCATTATGGTATAAGGCCCCAAAATAAAGAAAAACCTATCTTGAATTTGGAGATCAAATAGAAGTATGTCTTTGTACCTAGCCGAAGGGATGAATAAGTACTAATAGGATTCCCTAGATGCAGGTTTTGCACATGAATGCCCAACAAGTATAAAACGAAACACAAAAACCTCAATAAGATGACTTACCTTTGAGGTAGAGTGGAAGAAGGATTTTTTGAGTCCAATCAATATAATTTTTACCATGTATTTCACGCCCTAGGTGCCTCAGGAAGACCAAACTTTAAGCTGCCTCAGGAATCCTTCACTTGGCTGAAAATTTTAGAGATACGTATGAGGAATTGTTTGACATTTTATGTATTGTAGATTATATTAGGTTCTTATTTTATAGTCATATGTAAGGACTAAAGAGGGGCTTTATTAGATATACGTTGTAGTAGATTAGGGATTTAAAATATCTTTCTTTTATTTTTATTTATCTTATTCAGTAAAACACTTATTTAACTACTGTTATTGTTAAGCAAAGGCTACTAACCCTTTTGTGTTGGAATTAGACTCATGTAAGTGTTTGTGATGCTAATTACCTTCCTAAATTAATGTTGTGTAAAAAATTAATAAGAACCCTTTAAAAAATAATAAATAATAGTAACTATCCCTTAAGAATCCTATTTAAAGTTTGAACGGAATGATTGGCTTAGTGCATATGGTCTTACCAAGGTTGCAAAGTCAATGATTGGTTTATTTCCTTTGGTTATTGAATTTATGTAACTTATCCGTGGTGATATTACGGTGAAAAACAATGTCAGATATTATAAACCATAGAAGAAGGTGTCATGTGACTACCCTTGGGGTGTAGCCCAGACAGAGGGGTCACACACTTCAAACTCAGTTTTCTCTCAAACCGAGAGGACTTATGTGGCATTCTACATGCCATCAAAAATATCTCGATGAAGAGAATCCAATGACGTGGATCTCCACGTCAAACTCAATAATTTAACCCTAAAATAAAAATCAATAATATGACCCTTCAAAAACCCTCAACAAAGTCAGCATACATCCTTAGTCCAGGGAGCTAAAACCTTAGGACTTGGGTTTTCAACCATTCAAAAATGGAGCTTCCAACTTGATGTAATAAGACAATTATTAAGAAGCATTCTTTAAGAGTATGAGGTCAATGATAAGTGTTTTTAGTCAAAGTCAAACCTAACCAACTCCATGGGTTGACATTAATGACAACATCCAACAATCTACCCCTTTGACATTGATGAGAAAAAACATACTTATTTACAATTACAAATCCCCTTGACATCATACTTCTTCTTCACTTGATTTTAATCTCCTTCTTAGTTTTTTTTCTCCCCCCCTTCGACATCAATGTCAAAGGGTGACTCCCCCTATCAATCTGCCTTCTTCTTGTGGAACTGTTATCTACCTATGCTCCCCTTGATGAGAAGTCTTCTTGTAATAATCTGTCATTGATAATCCTTGTGGACCTATAACTTGCATGTGCCCCCCCTGAAGAGAAGATTTGCTCTAACACTGGAAATCCCTGTGGACCTACAATCCTTTAAGCATTCTGCTCCCCCTGAACCTGTTATGAATTTGAAAAATTTGTTTTGAAGTTTCCATTCTATCCATGCCTTTTTTCTATTATAGACTTGTGCCACATACTGTTGTATAGACTTCCTCTCTTTGAAATTCAAGTAATTGACGAGCCGTATTGTTCAAAATATTGTATCATATAACATACCATCTTAACTCGAATCATTAAATGAAGCAATTGTTGATTCCTTATGACCTGTTATGAACCATGAAAGAATAATTGTTGAGACCTTCTTTCCTTCCTTCTTTTCTTGATCATCATATACCTATTTTATTTTCCAAGCCTTCTTATTCTCATCATCAAGCTTTTCATTCATGGTTGATTCCATCTTCTACCTACAGTGGCGAGCTATGTGTCCATATTTATGAAATTTGTGACATTCCTTATTAGGATTGTACCTGCATTATCGAGCTATGTTTTCATAATTGTGAAAATTTGAAGCATTCAATTTCATCCATAAAATATTCTATTTGATATTTCTCTCGTGATTCTACAAACTTGATTATAGGTTTTTGCGGATAATGATTGTGCCAATCAAAAACTTCACAATACTTAGCCATATGTCCATAGTTAGCACATAAAAGAAATAACCATTAAATAAATGTGCATACTTAGATAGATCGTTCGAAGGTGATGGTCCTTGATAAATGTACCTGTAACAATCCCTAGCTATATGTCCAAAGTTAGCACATAAAAAATAATAACCATTAAATGAACAAACGTATTGGATGATTTTACATACTCATTCTTCTTTGGAGTTGTTTCCATAGTCTTTTTTTGTCATTTGTCCTTGACTTCTTTGGCATTATTCTTCAGAGTTGCAACATTATTCTTTGGTTCATTAATTTGATCATTATTCTTCTTACACTCATCTTTCCAAGGTGTGGAGCTTGTGTGGAGCACCTGGAAGGTATGCTTTTGACTAGCAATCTAGTGGTTTTTCAATAATAGTTGTAACCTTTTCTGCATTATGAGTTCAAAGAAGATAAAGGGTTTTGATAAAATGTGCAACAATCGATAAAGGAAGCTTAAGTGCTAATGATTGACGTTTTCCATGCAGGAAGATGCAAAAACAAAGGATCGGCGATTGAAAGCAAGAAGCAAAGGGAAAATAACTACTGTCCCGCCAACAGGGAACCGGATGTGGACAAGATCAAGTAAAATTAGAGCCGAATAGCCCAAAGAAAGAAGGCGGGATACTAAGACGGAGAACGCAAGAAGGGAAAGAGAAGAATCGAACGATTAGCTTTAAGTTATCTTTTGATTATCTAGATACCTCCGTCATTTCTGTTATATAAAGGCACCACGCCATTGAACGGAGGAGGACGGTCTTTGTAATTTTCAATTCCAGAACTAACTGTAATTATTGAGTCTCTCTGAGACCTGACGTTGTTATACTTTTGTTGATGCAATTAATATAAAAGACTTGGTGTTCATTTCGTCTCTGCATTTGGAGTAACTTCAGGCGGTGTTCCATTGGTAGCCAAGGGCCCAGCTCCAAAGGACACTTGCTTTTGTACTATTATACTGTGTGGTTTGTTTATTTCTATTATTTCAGTAATCTGATACATCTTCTATATGATATGCTATGTTTCGTTATAACTGACATCTGAATGAGTTCTTTTATCTCATGTCTCTGCATTGTATAAAGTGGATCTATTCGAATTACATCTTTCAGCTATTTCTGTAGCGGAATGTTGGTATGAATGTATTGCTATCAGATCCATGTGAAATAGTATTTGTAAGACTTGAAAGCAATATTACTTCGTTCAGGAACATAGTCGTATCATCCATTATTCTCAGATTGTTGTAGTAGTAGAGAACGTGTACATATGATTGAGGATTGATGTTCCATTATTGTTGTTCCATTATTGTTGTTCCATTTATCATTGCTGTTCCATTTATTCTTATTGTTCCATTTTCTTACTGCTGTTCCATTTCTTTACTGCTGTTCCATTTCCAGATTGCTGTTCCATTTTACTTTTCCCTGCTTGATTTACCTGCCTTTGTTGTTTTAGTGTGAGAGCAGGCCTAAGGCTGTCGTGAGCCTCAGCAAGATGCTGCTTAGCCCCAGACCTATAAGTCCATGCTCTGATTTCCTTTCTTTAGCAGTTTCTAAAGGGATAGGTTATTGTTTCCATACCCTTGACTGATCAACTGCCTTGCGTGATTTTATCTTTTGGGTTAGTTTCGTTACAGCTTAGCATCTGTTTCCTTTCAGACCATTAGGACACTATACTACCGAGCATTAATCGGACAAACAGCCTCGGATTGAGTTACTCCTTGCAATAACAAAACGTTCCCGGATTGACTTATTAATGTGGGATAATTAGCGGTGTGAGAGACCCTAGTTACAGCTCTACATTTTGGCGTCGTTGCCGGGGAGGAGTAATAGGCATTTGCCCTTTGCAGAGTAGTGCGCAAATCTGCTAGGGGGGAGTTGGATTTTAAAAATAGAAGGTAAGAACCTGCGTACGGAGCACGTAAAAGCCCTGCTCCACCGTCCGCTCTCTTAGTAGAATTGCTGGTTTATAGGATTTAGTAGCTCTTAGAGTGCATGGCTAAGCAGAAAAAGTTAGAAAAGAATACCAAAACCCCAGCCAAACCTGAGAAAGCCAAAGGACCGGTGACCCTTGGCTGAACGACCTTCATAGACGAAATCTACAAGAAAACTGAATCTCAGCCGCCAGTAGGCCTCAGAAAGACTTATTCTAAGCAACCTACCAATTCCCTTCAGGCTACAGCGTCACCATCTGGAGCCTACGCTGAGGTGCAGAGTCAGACTGTTGAACATGACTTCCAAGAAATTGAAAATCCTGTGTCTGAACGGCTGCAAGAAGGGAACTTAAGCAACCTTTGTGAAGGAGAAGGGGAAACAGGGGAAATAGAGGAACCGAAATCTCCCTCCAGGATAATCCAGCTGTTAAACAGCCCAGATAAGGGAAGCGCAACCAGAATTAATACTGAAAGCACCCCATTCCTTCAGATAGAAATCCCTGATAAGGGAAGTGTCATCAAGACAGCCCCTGCCAAGGCCGCCCCTTCTCAACCTAGGAACACCCTCCTAGAAATCCCGGAAGGTTACTGGCACATCTTCGATCCCATGGCGCAGAATCAGCCAAATACCCAAACTTCTACATTGCAATATCCTATAGTAGATTCTGCTGCGAATTCCCCCATGAAGGCAATTCCTCTTCAACACATCCCAACGTTTCACGGACTCACATCAGAGGACCCTGATGCATTCTTATTTGAATTCGATGTGTTATGTAGAGGGTATGATTACACCACTGATCCTCAGAAATTAAAGTTGTTTCCCTCTACCTTGAAGGGAGAATCTCTGAGATGGTTTATGGGTCTAGGCGGTGGAGTCATAAACAATTGGGAGCAAATGAAAGAGTCCTTTCTCAAGAAATATCAGGATTACTGTAGGTCAAGGGAACTGAAAGATGAAATCTTCCAAATGACGGCCAGACCAAATGAAACTCTAGAGGAATATGTAGAACGCTTCCAGTATAACTTACAGAGATCCCCTTATGCATCATTACCTCTGCCTGACAATGTGTTGAAAACTGCATTAATTAGAGGTATGAAAGAACAGTGGATCGAAACGTTGAATATCATGGGAAAAGGAGATATTTACCAAGAGAATTTTGCCGATATCATTAATTTATGTATTAGGAGTTCAAGGGGTAGCACAAGGATAAAACCAACAGAATATGATAGGTTTGTTAGAGATAACAAAATATCAACAGAAGGGTAACACGGGTAGAACTTGGGAATTTACTATAAAATTTTAAAACTGATATTCTAGGGACATTAACTACTCAGCTTGATATTGTGCAGGCTAAACAAAAGCAAATGGAGGCAGAGAAAAATCTGGCAATTTTTTGCCCCCGATGCAGAAAGAAACATAGCCACAAAGAATGTCCGCTAGATACAGTTCAAGCCTGTGCTATCTGTACGAAAGACCACCTTACTGAAAGCTGCCCCTCACTTCCTGGATTGAAGGCTATATACAAAGAAGCAGAAGAAGAATCAGAACCAACATACTTTGTTAACCAACGTCGCCAATGGCAACCGAGGCAATCAGGTATGTTTTCGGATCCAGCTTCTTCTTTTCAACCTCCACAATACAATGCTCAACAATATGGTATGTGGAAAAATCAACCTACACCCCCAGTCCCGAATTGGTCATCACAGCCATTTCCTTCTCCAAATCCATGGATGAATCAGACAAACCAATTCGGATGGCCAAATTTTCCCTACACCCCACCATATTGGCAGAACAATTCATACCCTCTGCAATGGATTCCCCCCACATCACAAGGTTCACCCTGGCAGACCAATTGGCCAAGATCGACATATCAGTCAACAGGAACCATTCCACTCCCTCAACCAACTCTGCCAGCCTTACAACAAAACCCCCAGTCTAATTTAAGGCCACAACTCCCAGCCCAACCCAACCCCAATCCTAATAATAGACCAGTCCAATCCATCCAAATCATAGACACATCAGAAACTGGACTTGACTTAAGGGAGTGCAATGACCTTCAGTTACGATCTGGACGTATCATAGAAATAGAGGGAGACAAAATATGTCATATTGAAGATCAGTTACCAATAGAACAACCGCTACAACAAAAGGATGTAAATAAGGAACAGACCCGTCAACAAACAAATACATCCTCTCCTCCTTTCCCGGAATGATTAGTCATACCGCGACCAGTGCAACATCCAGACTTCGACATTCTGGGAGAGTTACAAAACCTGTATATAAAAATTCCATTCCTCCAGGCCATTCAAGATATTCCCATATACGCAAAGACTATAAAAGAACTGTGCATAAAAAAATCAAGGAGGAATATAACTACTAACCCTAGAGTCCAAGTAGTTGGAACTTTATCCGACCTGTTATCAGGAAAAGAGACACCTATCAAATACGAAGATCCCGGGAACCCAATTGTAACTATCCAAATCTATGGTCAAACCCTGCCTAATGCTTTAGTCGACTTGGGAGCTGCAATCAATATTTTGACAACTTCCACCTGCCAAAAGCTTGGCATCACATCGGTAG
The DNA here is from genome assembly GCA_031772625.1 of Pinus tabuliformis. Lineage (NCBI taxonomy): Eukaryota > Viridiplantae > Streptophyta > Pinopsida > Pinales > Pinaceae > Pinus > Pinus tabuliformis. The sequence goes on along the minus strand of CM062807.1, from coordinate 1,344,719,408 downwards.
AACCTACTTCTACCTTGTTAGAATTGGCAGATCGATCTGTAGTTCGACCCGAAGGTACTCTATATGATGTCATGGTTTCCGTAGATTCCTGGGAGTACCCAACCGATTTCCTGGTAATCAATCGAAAAACTCGACTAGATGGACATCCGCTAATATTAGGAAGACCTTGGCTTGCTACTGCCGATGCCTACATTGGTTGCCGGCAGGGAAACATAACTATAACTAAAGGACCAGATGTTAAAAATCTCGTTCTATATCCTCCAGCACAGCCAAGCCTGCCAATGATCAAAACCAATCAGTATCCTGTGTCATACCTTACTAACAATATCAGAGCCCCATTAATTGTACAGAAGGCTTTAGATTTTAAAGATTAGATAGAAGATGATGCTATCAATAACTTCATCAGTCAAACCGAATCTAGCTCTCACACACAGTGTTTTATGATAGAGGCAGCATTTGATAGTGAGCTAGAAGAAGACCCCTTAAAAGATCCACATGACCAAACAATACCAGTAACGGTTGTTGCCAATAGTAAAGTAGTGGAAATCGAACCTGGTAAGACTCTAAATATTAACGTCAACCTGACACCAGATCAAGAAATGAAGCTTGTTAGTCTGTTACAAAACTATAAGGGAGCATTTGCGTGGGATTACCCTGACATGAAGGGGATTGATCCTCAATTATGCACCCACCACATCTATATAGAGAAGGATGAAAGACCTGTTCGCCAGCCACAAAGAAGACTCAACCCCCATCTAAAAGAAATAGTAAAAGCCGAACTTCAGAAACTTTTAGATGTTAATTTTATTTACCCCATCTCCGACAGTAAGTGGGTCTCTCCCTTAGTGGTGGTACCCAAGAAAAATGGGAAATGGAGGATCTGCGTGGATTACAGGGAGTTAAATAAGGCCACACAGAAGGATCACTTTCCCCTCCCATTTATAGATCAAGTACTGGACACTTTAGCAGGGAAGAAATTTTTCTCTTTCCTGGATGGCTTCAGCGGATATACCCAAATCCAAATCGCCCCTGAAGATCAGGATAAAACTACCTTTACTTGCCCTTGGGGAATGTTTGCCTATCGAGTACTACCCTTCGGCCTATGCAATGCCCCTGCTATATTTCAAAGAGTTGTTCTCAGCATCTTCGCAGACCTGATAAACGACAGACTTGAGGTGTATATGGATGACTTTACACCATATGGAGATGATTTTGACCCAGCTCTGGATACCCTGGAGAAAGTCCTACAACGTTGTATTGCTACCAGACTTTGCCTGAGTCACGAAAAGTGTTACATGATGATGACAGAAGGGCTCATTCTAGGGCACTACATCTCAGCAGCTGGCATTCAGATTCTTTTGCTCATCCCTACTCCCACTACTCAAACAAAGGTACGCAGTTTCCTTGGATTTTCTGGGTACTACAGACGATTTATAGAACATTACTCACGTATTGCTGCACCTCTATATGCTTTGACTGGCAATGTTGATTTCTTGTGGACAGAAAAATGCAACTAGGCTTTTAAGGAATTGAAGAACCTGTTATCAACAGCTCCAGTTCTTCGAGGACCCAACTGGAATTTGCCATTTCAAATCTCAACTGATGCCTCGGATACAGCAATTGGTGCAGTCCTGGGACAAGAAGAGGACAAGAAGCCATATGCTATTTACTATATCAGCAAAAATTTATCCTCTGCCGAACTTAATTATACTGTTACTAAAAAGGAATTCCTGGCTGTAATACATGCTGTTAACAAATTTAGACATTATATTACAGGCTATCCTGTTGTGTTATATACAGATCATTCTGCTATCAAATATTTGGCAAATAAACCTGTTACGAATGTTAGAATAACCAGGTGGTTGATCTTATTGCAGGAGTTCGACATCACAATTAAGGATCGACCTGGCAAGGAGAACCCTGTAGCTGATTTCCTCTCACGGATGCCGAAAGCAGTCGAAACAGCAGCAGTAGACGATCAATTCCCTGACGAGCACCTTTTTGTTGTTGCTGTTCGAACACCCTGGTATGTCGATGTCGCCAATTACCTCGCAGTCGGTAAGTTACCAAAAAATTTAACCCCTCAGGAACGCAAGCAGATTGTTCAGAAAAGCACTCACTTTTCATGGATTGGAGGCCATTTGTTCCATACAGGGGCAGATGTTAGGATATTCCGACACATAGGATATAGTTAAGTTCAACTTGGTCTAGTATAGAGTTAGGTTAGAGTTAGGTAAAGTGTGTTTCTTTACCGTTGTACATTTTGTAACTTACAATCCGACGGTCACGATATGTAGTGATCCGACGGTTCACTCTCACCTCGGTATTATCGACACTTGATCCGTGGCTTGACACCCGATTGGTCCATGAGTTCTATTTAAAGCGCATGGAGGGTCATTGTTCGGGTAATCCGTGCATGAGAGAAGCTTATGTAAATTTTCATTCTTTGATTAATAAATTGCCTGTAGTACCCACGTTGGGACAGGCCGTGGACTGTTTCCCTCCTTGCACTCTGAGGGTTTTAACCACGTCAAAAATACTGGTGTATTGATTTGAGATCTGGTTGTGAGCGGTGTCCTTTTGGTATTCTTTCTGTGGAACTTACCCTGTAAATTCCTAAATGGTATCAGAGCTTGGACCCAGGTTTGATTCCCCCAAGTTGCGTTTGAGGGGGGGTGTTGGAAGAATCACCACACCTCTATAGAATGCATAATTTCCACCCTGGGGATCCTAGTTACTGGCTTGTAATGTTTACCAACACCTGCGGGTTTTGGTGTAACGGCAAACCTCCACATGGTTTCAGGCCATCCACATTGGGAAGCAGCTATGAATGAAGAATATCATTCATTGATGACAAATGATACATGGGATCTTGTTCCTCTACCAAAGGGACGCAAACTTGTTAGATGCAAATGGGTTTACAGAACCAAGTATGGACCAGATGGGAAAGTTGATAAACATAAATCTCGTCTAGTTGCTAAGGGCTTTTCACAGGTTGAAGGCATTGACTACACTGAAACCTTCTCTCCAGTTGCCAAAATGAACTCTATCCGCCTTATTCTTTCCCTTGCTGCCTCTTTAAAATGGGAAGTCCATCAAATGGATGTTGAATCTGCCTTCTTGCATGGGGACTTACAGGAAGAAATCTATATGGAACAACCCATTGGCTTCATACAAACAGACTCCAGCCTCGTTTGTCGACTTAAGAAATCCCTTTATGGCCTCAAGCAAGCTCCTCAGGCTTGGTATGCCAAAATGGATAGCTTTCTTTTAGAATCTGGCTTTTCTAGGTGTCATTCTGACAATACTGTCTACACCAAGAAAGTGGGCAACTCTCTTATCATCCTTGTTCTTTATGTTGATGATCTTATTCTTACTGGTAGTGATCCCAACCTTATAAACCATGTGAAGTCCAGCCTTAAAAAGAAATTTGAAATGACAGACTTAGGACACTTACACTATTTTCTCGGTCTTCAAGTCTTGCAATCCCAAGAGGGTATTTTCCTTTCCCAGTCCAAGTATGCTTGTGATATTCTTCGTCATTTTCACATGGAAGACTGTAAGCCAGCCCCTTCTCCCTTTCAGTCTGGATTCAAACTTTCAGTCTCTTGTACTTCTCCTGAAGTTGATGCTACCTTATACCGTCAACTTGTCAGAAAACTCTTGTATTTAACCCATACTCGTCCTGATCTTTCCTTTGCTGTTGGCCTTGTTGCTCGTTTTATGCAAAACCCCCGTGAAAGTCATTGGAAAGCAGCTAAAAGAATACTTCGTTATGTTCGAGGTACAGTACAGTTTGGGAATCATTTCAGTGCCAAAGCAGCTCCTCTGTTAGTTGGTTTCACTGATTCTGATTGGGCTGGTGACCTTGATGATCGGAAGTCTACTGCCGGTTATGTCTTCACTCTTGGTTCAGGACCTATTACATGGGCTTGTAAGAAACAGGCTGCCATTTCTCTTTCGTCAGCAGAAGCAGAGTATCGTGGTGCCGTGGAAGCTAGTAAGGAAGCCTTGTGGCTTCGTCAGATCCTATCAGAGTTTGGCTTTGAGCAACAGCATCCAACCACACTTTGGTGTGATAATCAAAGTGCCATTCAGCTATGCAAAGATCCAGTCCAGCATCAGCGCAGCAAACACATTGAACTACACATGCACTTCATCAGAAAGCTCATTCATGACCATGTTCTTGAAGTGCAATATTGTCCAACAGATGATCAGGTTACAGACATCTTCACAAAAGCTCTCACAGAGGCGAAGTTCACTAAACTTCGATATATGCTTGGAGTTCAGGAAGTTGTCACTAAGGGGGGATAGGCTCTAGTGCCTCCTTCCTTCTCCTATTGTGTCATATTTGTAAATCCTTCAATCCTATCCCAAGTTGTTCTTAAGGGGGGATGTTAGGATATTCCGACACATAGGATATAGTTAAGTTCAACTTGGTCTAGTATAGAGTTAGGTTAGAGTTAGGTAAAGTGTGTTTCTTTACCGTTGTACATTTTGTAACTTACAATCCGACGGTCACGATATGTAGTGATCCGACGGTTCACTCTCACCTCGGTATTACCGACACTTGATCCGTGGCTTGACACCCGATTGGTCCATGAGTTCTATTTAAAGCGCATGGAGGGTCATTGTTCGGGTAATCCGTGCATGAGAGAAGCTTATGTAAATTTTCATTCTTTGATTAATAAATTGCCTGTAGTACCCACGTTGGGACAGGCCGTGGACTGTTTCCCTCCTTGCACTCTGAGGGTTTTAACCACGTCAAAAATACTGGTGTATTGATTTGAGATCTGGTTGTGAGCGGTGTCCTTTTGGTATTCTTTCTGTGGAACTTACCCTGTAAATTCCTACAGCAGACATGCAAATCAGAAGGTGTATTCGAGAAGACAAAATCTTCGAAATTCTAAAAGCTTGCCATGACGGGCCATGCGGGGGACATTTCGCTGAAAAAAGAACAGCACATAAAGTATTGCAGACCGGATACTATTGGCCTACAATCTTCAAGGATGTGAAAAAGTTTGCACAAGCCTGTGACAGCTGCCAGCGAGCAGGAAAACCTGGCCAAGCCGATGAAATGCCTCTGAGACCACAATTGGTCATTGAGCCATTCGAACGATGGGTTCTGGACTTCGTTGGGCCCATCATCAAATTAGAGGACATACATTCTGGTGGCGACAGACTATGTTACTAAATTGGTTGAGGCCGAATCATTACCTAGGGCTACAGAAGACTCTGTGATACAATTCTTGTTCCATTTGTTTGTACGTTATGGACTTCCGAGAGAATTAATCACCGATGGTGGACCACAATTTGTTGGAAATAAATTAGCTGCAACACTTAACAATTACCATGTCCAACATAAGATTACTACCCCATACCATCCGCAGGCAAATGGGCAAGTAGAAAGTAGTAATAAGGTAATAGAATCAATTTTAACAAAAACCATTGCATCGCATCGGCGAGATTGGGCCGCTCGACTACCTGAGGCGCTGTGGGCCTACAGAACCACATGGAGAAGCACTACAGGCTATTCACCCTATCAATTAGTGTTTGGAAAGCAGCCAATTTTCCACATAGAATTTGAAATCCGAACGCTACGAACTGCATAGGAAGTCGGCCTAGATCTAAGTGAGGCACAAATCAACCGATTACAGCAGATTAATGAATTAGACGAAATCGGGCTCTCTGCATTACAGAATACAACATTGATTCAACAACAGCGGGCTAAATGGCACGATGCACTGATCAAGAATAAAGTCTTTCATGAAGGAGACTGGGTTCTGTTATACGACTCTCGGTTTCAGGATTTTCCAGGGAAACTCCAGACTCGATGGCTAGGACCATATGAAATCCAGAAGGTACACGAGAATGGGACCCTTACCTTGGTCACAATTGACGGTTCTGGATATGCATTCAAAGTAAATGGCCACCGAGTTCGCCTTTATCGAAAGCCGCTCACTCGAGAATCCTTCTGTCAACAGCTGCGACAAGATATTGATATGAAAATTTTAGGAGAGGAAGCGCAATCTTCCTCACCTATAGCTTAAGAAATTCATTTTATAACTTGTACATAACATCTTGTATATATGTTTCCTTGACTTTTTTTTCCTTCCCAAGTGTTTTTGTTGTTCCTTTGCGAAAAGGAACAGCACTGGAGTGTTTTTGTTGTTCCTTTGCGAAAAGGAACAGCACTGGTGTGTTTTGTTGTTCCTTTGCAAAAAGGAATAGCACTTGCGTGTTCTTGCTGTTCCTTTGCAAAAAGGAACAGCATTGGTGTGTTTTGTTGTTCCTTTTCGAAAAGGAACAACACTTGTGTGTTCTTGCTGTTCCTTTGCGAAAAGGAACAGCATTGGTGTGTTTTTGCTGTTCCTTTGCGAAAAGGAACAGCACTGGAGTGTTTTTGCTGTTCCTTTGCAAAAAGGAACAGCATTGGTGTGTTTTGCTGTTCCTTTGCGAAAAGGAACAGCACTTGCGTGTTCTTGCTATTCCTTTGCGAAAAGGAACATCATTGGTGTGTTTTGCTGTTCCTTTGCGAAAAGGAACAACACTTGCATGTTCTTGCTGTTCTTTTGCGAAAAGGAACAACATTGGTGTGTTTTTGTTGTTCCTTTGCGAAAAGGAACAGCAATGGAGTGTTTTTGCTGTTCCTTTGTGAAAAGGAACATCATTGGTGTGTTTTGTTGTTCCTTTGCGAAAAGGAACAGCACTTGCGTGTTCTTGTTGTTCCTTTGCGAAAAGGAACAACATTGGTGTGTTTTGCTGTTCCTTTGCGAAAAGGAACAACACTTGCGTGTTCTTGCTGTTCCTTTGCGAAAAGGAACAACATTGGTGTGTTTTGCTGTTCCTTTGCGAAAAGGAACAACATTTGTGTGTTTTGCTGTTCCTTTGCGAAAAGGAACAACATTTGTGTGTCTTGTTGTTCCTTTGCGAAAAGGAACAACACTTGTGTGTTTTGTTGTTCCTTTGCGAAAAGTAATAGCACTTGTGTGTCTTGTTGTTCCTTTGGGAAAAGGAACAACACTTGTGTGTTTTGTTGTTCCTTTGCGAAAAGGAACAACACTTGTGTGTCTTGCTATTCCTTTGCGAAAAGGAACAGCACCTGTGTGTTTTGCTGTTCCTTTGCGAAAAGGAACAACACTTGGATGTTTTGTTGTTCCTTTGCGAAAAGGAATAACACTTGAGCGTGTCTGCTGTTCCCTGTCAAAAGGAACAACATTTGAGTGACTTTGTTGTTCCTTTCTCAAAAGGAACAGCATTTGCGATTTTCAGTGCCTCCTCTCAAAGAAATGGTATCATATGAATGCCATTGTCATTTTTTCGTCCTTATGGAGGATGCTTTGTGACCATGGTTTCCTCAATCTTTTAGATACAGCAATGAACTTATGCCGTGAACATAAACCATGAGATACCGAAATCAGCACATCATAAATCGCTATCACTATGAAGCCAGTATGTATAAAAGAACAGGAGGAAGGACGTGAACTTTTAATCTTCACTGTCATTGTCATTTACCGGTACCATTGTTATTGGTGATCTTTATTTCCCTAAAATCTTTTTTGATCACTACTTGGGAGTAAGAACGAATGATTTATATCTATCTGTTGGGATCGTAAGAATTCTTCCACCATTCCCCGCTCTTAAGGAGTGCGGAACCACCCTGATGTGAAAATAAACAAGAGAGATGCTCTGCAAAAGAAAACAAAAACAAAATATGAAAGTTGTCAAATGCAGGATAGGAGGTCTCATTCAAAGCTGGCCTACCATGATCATAAGGGTGGAAGCGAAGTGGCATTCCCATAATGGCCACCACACCAGGGATATGGTCCAAAAATAAATTAACAAGCAATCTTGGAACAGGAGGTCTCATCGCGAGCCGGCCTGACCACGTTTCGCGCCTACCTTGTGAATGGCATTATGACTATCTGGTCACCAAGCCAGCATAATGGCCTGCATTTTGACAAAGCACTCTTCAAAATATACACAAAGGATCATGGTTCCGGAGGGTGAGATAAATAACTCTGCCAAGGTTATGAACACCTGTTGGCAGTAGAGCTCTGTTAATGGCATCGAAGTCTTAATATTTACACCAACAGGTATGATATTAAAATATTTTTGTCTCTTATATACTTCGCATGTATCATATGTCACACCCCGATATATTTATCGCATGAACATTACCACCAATCATGGCAACGGAACTGACAATGACTACTGGAGACTTCGTACAGTTGACAGACGTCCAATCCCCCGGTTCCTCATTATATCACGCAGGCTTATATAAAACGCGATCCACCTTTTTGCCTCGGTTTCGGCATTTCATTGTTCTTTTACAACATGGCATACTTTCATATGATGTACTTGATGATTGCACTCCCGACTGGCTGCTACTCCTCTCTTTGACGGCTGTGGGCAGCCTATCAGGTCGCAGGGGGGGGAAGTAACCTCATTACTCCATGGATTACGTGGCTGCATACCATTCGGGCAAAATAATGTACAAGGAAATGGCATGATTTAACGGTATGATGCTTCCATCTCACGGAGACTGTCGTCCACGATCTCTTATTTTTGTTGCATGCCCTGTGTAGTCCTTTCCTAAATTGGCATCGATCATCCTTTTTGCGTCGTAAATACCGCAAACAGTTACTGTTCCATTTCTGAGTTGAATCATGGGTGGAAGGACGGTCCAGAGCGAACCTCACAAGCTGACAGTCTCCGATGCTGCTCGCAAAATCCTGGAAAACGTAGGATGGTTGAATTAGTTCAACCGCCTGCAAGAATCAAATGAAGCAGTAGCATTGGAATTCCTGCAGAATTTGCAGGAAAACTACTCCGTAGTAGGAGGAAAGCGGATAGAGGTTACAGAGGATATCATCGCGGAAGGCTCAGGATTACCAGCTGATGGACCCAAATGGGCGCCGAAGAAGGAGAGATTACAAAAAGATATGGAAACTTTCCAGGACGAAGGCCAAAGCTTGACAGTCAAAGGGAAAGGAGTTCTGCCGGCAGCACTAGGGGAACCCTGGACCGAGCTAGCGAAGGCAGTACAAAGCTATATCACATGCGAAGGGAGAAAAGACGTGGTAAGACCTCGTCATCTGAAACTCTTAGTTGTTTTAAAAGGAAAATGTTTTGTAAATCTCCCTGCACTTTTAAATTCGTTACTGCATGGCGCGGCCCAAAGCCTGAAAAAGGCCCAGCACATAGAAACAGTCGTTAGCCACCATGGGCTGATTCGGTTGATAGTAAGCCACGGTCTCACTCAACAGCAAAGCTCTTGGGAGGAATTGGTCGCAATAGTCGAAGGGGGATCGGCTGTACCACCCCCAAAACCTGAACAATCCTCTGGCACGCTAGAACGATTAGAGAAACGCAAGAAGTCAGCAGCAGAGAGACATGCCGCTTCAAAACGGAAGCAACCTCCCGATACGCCAGAGCAACCAGAGAAACCCGCAGAACCTACTGATACTCCCGACCAACTTGAGAGGCCAAGGAAGTCAGCTCGGCTGGCCTGGATACGAGGAAGGTTGGAAAGAATTCAGGGAACAACGGCCCAGCCAATTGAAATTGCGGATGAACCTCCAGAATCAGAGGGAAGACCCTCCGAAGGAAATGCTGAGCAATCGGAGGCTGAGACTGACCAGCCGGAAGGAGAAATTGAAAAAGGACATGAACCCTCTGAGGGAGAAGAGGCCACCAAACAGGGCAATCAGGAAAAAGAAATTGCACAGCCAGGGGGTAGCCCGTTGCAAGACCCTCCAAGTGAGGAGGAATTGGCAGTAGTTCGGGCCAATATGGGAGAATATGGCCAGGACTCCAGCACAGGAGGTGTCCCTGACGGTCCCACAGAAAGAGAATTGCCCGAGGAAATGCATGCAGAAGAGGAATGGGGAGAAAACCTGCCTGGCCATGATAATGAAATGGAAGATAACAGTCTGGGACAATCTATCCCCAGGATGCCGGAAGATATCACAGAAGACGCAAGCCTGAAAACCAAACCCTCTGCCGAAACAAGGGAAATTGCGAAATTAAGAAAGAAGCAGCAGGGGTTGCTGGGCACTATAGCCAGACTCCGGCGACAAATTCGGATGCTGAAAGCCAGTCTGAGGATACAAAAGACTGCAGGGAAAAGGAAGAGGACCACGGTAGCAAGAACCCCAAGGACGAGAATTCGCTTTGATGGACGAAACCCCATCAGGAGACCTACTGCCGAGGAACAGTCTGCTGTTCCAAATAATAATGAGGAACAGGGTGCTGTTCCAAATGACATGGAGGGACAAACTGCTGTTCCAAATAGCGCGGAGGGATAGACTGTTGTTCCATCTGGCCTTGAAGAACGAATGGATATCCCAATGGAACAGCAAGAGGCTCCGATGGCAGGAAGACCACAGCAACCCTTTGTTCGCATTAAGAAGGAAATAGAAAACAAAGAGGTCCAAACAGAAGCACCACCCTCGGGCGTAATTCGGATCCGAAACTCAAAGCAACGTAATAAGAAGGTCCAGGTTAAACTCCCAGCCTCTACGGCTGTGTGGAAGAAGGACCCAAAAACCAGAACCTTGCATAAAATGATGAAGGAAGCCCAGCAGGAAGCCGAGCAATTACGAGAACAGACAGTCCCCAAGGAAAGATACGAAGAGCTCCAACAACAACTTCGAGACATCAGTAAGTCCGAGAGCCAGGCCTTTGAAGGATGGCAGAAGGAGCAGGAAAAGGTTGCTAAGGTAACTCGTCGATTAGATAGTGTTGTTAAGCAGATGGACACCGTGTGTTCCTTATATAATGATGTTTTGACTTGTAGGGCCCCTGCTAAAAATTATGCTTTATTTTTTCTTGAACGATATCTGAGATTAAAAATAAAAGTCGTTAGGGCAGGAGCACCTATCCACATCAATACTGTTAATGATTTTATAGACTGTTGCAAGCACTATGGAGTTAGAGTTCAGAGGTTATTATGCGAGTTTTACCTGCACAATCTTGTGCTAGACCAGGAAACTGATTTAAATCCTGGCCCTTTTGTTGGTGATGTACAATTCCAAGCCTTCATCTCATTTGGGGTTAATAAGGTGAAATGGATCAGAGCTTATAACACCTTTTAGAGACAAGAAAATAGCCTAGACTTGTGGATACGAGCTGAACCTAGAGACCCAGTGACGCTATGGAGAAAGCATAGGAGTCTCATAAGGACCCCAGGAGTCATTGAGATAATAGGGTCCATGCACGAAGACTTGATCTGAAACGGTCTGGAATATTTCCTGACTATTAAAGATCTTGCCCTTGATGCTGCAAAATTTCGATACCGGACTTCTAGTCCAAGCATCCAGCTCAGGGAACCATTCAAATATGAGAATTTTGAGCTGGCTGCCAGCCGGTTGAACCTTTATGGGGAACGGATTCTGCAAGAAGGGCCATCCTGGTTAGGGTATCGATTTCGTAGTCCAATTATTTGGCACCCTGCACCCGGATATCAGGCCTTATATGAGATGCCTGCAGATCAAATAGACCAGTTCTTTGACCATCTAGTTGCTCATCACGGTTGCCGGCCTCCTCATGAGATCCCTTCTCCAGCCTATTCTCTCACCGCCTTGCATCTCAACTACAATGTTTTCATGAGGCCATGAAACAGGGTAAGCAGGGGGGTGTGTGGAGCACCTGGAAGGTATGCTTTTGACTAGCAATCTAGTGGTTTTTCAATAATAGTTGTAACCTTTTCTGCATTATGAGTTCAAAGAAGATAAAGGGTTTTGATAAAATGTGCAACAATCAATAAAGGAAGCTTAAGTGCTAATGATTGGCGTTTTCCATGCAGGAAGACGCGAAAACAAAGGATCGACAATTGAAAGCAACAAGCAAAGGGAAAATAACTACTGTCCCGCCAACAGGGAACCGGATGCGGACAAGATCAAGTAAAATTAGAGCCGAATAGCCCAAAGAAAGAAGGCGGGATACTGAGACGGAGAACGCAAGAAGGGAAAGAGAAGAATCGAACGATTAGCGAATCCCTCAGGATCTTTGATCCTGAGGGATTGCTGCTTTAAGTTATCTTTTGATTATCTAGATACCTCCGTCATTTTTGTTATATAAAGGCACCACGCCATTGAACGGAGGAGGACGGTCTTTGTAATTTTCAATTCCAGAACCAACTGTAATTATTGAGTCTCTCTGAGACCTGACGTTGTTATACTTTTGTTGATGCAATTAATATAAAAGACTTGGTGTTCATTTTGTCTCTGCATCTGGAGTAACTTCAGGCGGTGTTCCATTGGTAGCCAAGGGCCTAGCTCCGAAGGACACTTGCTTTTGTACTATTATACTGTGTGGTTTGTTTATTTCTATTATTTCAGTAATCTGATACATCTTCTATATGATATGCTATGTTTCGTTATAACTGATATCTGAATGAGTTCTTTTATCTCATGTCTCTGCATTGTATAAAGTGGATCTATTCGAATTACATCTTTCAGCTATTTCTATAGCGTAATGTTGGTATGAATGTATTGCTATCAGATCCATGTGAAATAGTATTTGTAAGACTTGAAAGCAATATTACTTCGTTCAGGAACATAGTCGTATCATCCATTATTCTCAGATTGCTGTAGTAGTAGAGAACGTGTACATATGATTGAGGATTACTGTTCCATTATTGTTGTTCCATTATTGCTGTTCCATTTATCATTGCTGTTCCATTTATTCTTGCTGTTCCATTTTCTTACTGCTGTTCCATTTCTTTACTGCTGTTCCATTTCCAGATTGCTGTTCCATTTTACTTTTCACTGCTTGATTTACCTGCCTTTGTTGTTTTAGTGTGAGAGCAGGCCTAAGGCTGTCGTGAGCCTCAGCAAGACGCTGCTTAGCCCCAGACCTATAATTCCATGCTCTGATTTCCTTTCTTTATCAGCTTCTAAAGGGATAGGTTATTGTTTCCATACCCTTGAATGATCAACTGCCTTGCGTGATTTTATCTTTTGGGTTAGTTTCGTTACAGCTTAGCATCTGTTTCCTTTCAGACCATTAGGACACTATACTACCGAGCATTACTCGGACAAACAACCTCGGATTGAGTTACTCCTTGCAATAACAAAACGTTCACGGATTGACTTATTAATGTGGGATAATTAGCGGTGTGAGAGACCCTAGTTACAACTCTACAGCTTGTACCTTCATCAATTGGAGCCTTACCTACTCTTTTTGTCAATTCTTTATTTGTCCCATCCAAAACCTGTAAATGATATTTTTGCATTTCCTTAAGATTGTTGATCTCATTAACAGCTGCATGAAGTTCCCCTTGCTTTTTAGAAGGTTCTTTTTGAAACCAAAGTTTCAAGATTTCTCTTCTTTCTGCTTCTTCAACTTGTAGCTTTAGAATAGTATTTTCCACTTCTCCATTAAGTACTTGTATCTGTTCCTTTTGTTTTTCATTTTACTTCTTGAGTCTTTTTATTTTTGTTGAAGAGGTTTCCAATTCATTTTGCTTCTGGTCAATCGCAAATATGCATCTTTTATTAGATTCCTTTAATTTACTTGCCAAATCCTTCTTTTCAGTTTATGCGTCCTGCACTTGTTTCTTAAGCTTGCTAATCTCTACAAAGGCTACATCAAGTTATTGTTGCTTTTGAACAACCTCTTCCTTGAGTGTGCGATTTTTTGTCTTTGTATTTTTCAATTATGATTTTTTGATCTTTCTGGATTATTCCAATTGTACTCTAAGAATGTTAATGATTTTCTTAGATTCTTCAATTTTATTATTGATTTCTTCAACACATCCTTTTGTTGTTTCCAATTTTGCTTCTATAGTTTTTCCTTCTCCCTTTGACTTTTAAGTTCTTTTTTAACTTTGACCACTTAAGTTTGAAATTCCATCTCACTCATTTCCTCAAATTCTTCACTATCATCATGGTGTGATTCCTTGATATCAAGATCCGCATGATTATCAACATTTATATCTTGACATGCATGCTTATTTGGCTACAGATTATGGATCCTTTCTGTTATAGACATTTTTGTGCCTCGCAGCATGGAGCATGAAATGTCGATAATTACAGGGATCCTCAGTCCCTAAACATGTTGTTCTTTCCCCTAGAAGAACAAGGTCAGCAAACCACAGCACTTCCCATCAGTTCTCCACCTGAAAACACTCAGAAACAGGCCATTTTTGGATCATGTCAGCTGCTCCACTGAGCATCTGCGCTGTATTGCAACTGCTCCTCCTTGTACCTGCGCTGGAAGTCAAATCTAATGAAGGCTACCTGTGCTGGGCGAGATTGGCCAAGTGGCACAGTCATTCTGCAAGGTGTCAATTGCCCAGGAAGCTTCCAAACTGACACTTGGTTCATGGGATTCGCCCTGTGATGAGTAAGAGGTACTTGATCTCCATGTGTAAGCAAGGATCTCCAAGTGGACTCAAGAACTGAAGTTTAACTGAAGAGGGAGAGGACACTAGTCAGCTTCATGCCAGCCTCAAGCTGACTCATCCTCTCTTCTTCTCTCCTATATATAGAGCTCTTCTATGAGGTCTAAGGAGGCTGGAATTTTGTGCAAAGCAAGGAGGTGCTGTTGGTTTACAGTTAGAGTTATTGGGTGATTGCTTTCTAGAGGTGAAGAGGAGATTTCTTGCTGCTGGGGAGGTGCTGCTGGATTGGAGCCATTGATGGTTGTAACCTTCTCAGAACCCTGTTACTTTTATCAATAAAGCTTTGAATGTTCTCCTATATACTTGTATTGCATTGATGTATTGTATTTACTTGTATATTTGATTCACTCTAATCCATGCATCAGTTATGAGTACATGTTTCTTGTAGTTTCCTCTCTTGTTTTGTGCAGGATCTGTGTGTAGCTGGACCGGCAAAGAGAGCAAGGAGCTGGGAACAAGAGACAAAGAGGGAGGATAAGGATCGACAAAAGCGAAAGACACCGGTTGGTTAATCTTTTCTTCCTTCTCTCTGTACTTTCATAAAGGAAAATATCAAAGCTTTGTTTTTCAGTTGTTGCTAAAGACTATCACCTTTAGAGTAGGGATAGGGTCATCCGAGTCGGATACTTTTCCCCACAACAAACTGGCGACTCCACTGGGGAGCCTAGTATCTTGTTGGTGTTTGTAGTATCTTTTCTATTCATTTCTTGAACCAAAGAGTACCGAATCGAAAAGCTTTTGACTATATCAAAAGCGAAGTAGAGGGGCTGCTACTCTTGCTCATTTTTGAGCAGATTCATGATTTGAAGAGCTGATCTACAAAAGACTCTTGTACTCTTTGTGATAGCTTTTCATCCTCTTGATCATCCCTTAGCCTGTACTTGACCTATAGCTTTTTATTTCAGCAAAAACAGTGCATTTTTGAGCTTTTTATGACCCGGAAATCCTTGTAAACGCAACTCTCGTGTCCCAGAGCAGGCTGTCCACAGGCAGTCTGCATTACAGCGCAGGTACTCCCTTCGGGAACTGCGCTGGAAGTCAATTTGACAGACCAGAGCCTGCGCTGGACCTGTTAGCCAGTGTCTTCCAGAGGTTTTCCACTGTGTCTTAGCCCTGTTTTCACTGATTTTTTGCTGCTGATTGCTTGTCATTGTACTTGCTGTAAACCAACTTTCCTTGACATTATTCCGCCTCAGTTGTGTGATGAAACTGTGATTGTTCTTTCAGTATTTCTTGCTTCAGTTACAGTTTCCCATTGTGAAAAGCGAACCAGTATAGCTGTGACCTCTTAGATCCTGAACTGTAAAAGTGTCTTTTGATTTTGGACAAGCTTGTTTATTTCTGCTTGAAATTAGATTCAAAGTTATACAACAGTTTTCCTTTCTGTCTTACATCAACATTAAGGATAACGAAAAGAAATACATGCATTGTGCATTTTGCATTTGACTGTGTGCTTGACGATTTAGGAAAATTTGCATTTTAGTGTGTGTTCTATGATCTGTGAGAAAAGTTGTGTCTTTCTTTTCCCTCAGTAGATTAAGGTTTTCAAAGTTGAAAGATTGAAAAGTTTTGCTTCTCATCTTAGATTGCATGTAGGAAGTTGTATATATACATCTCGTGGTGATCCTTAAAGGCAAACTGCTAAGCAAGATCAACATTAAAATAAACCCAATTTACATAACAACGCTTTGTAACATAACGCAAACATCTAGAGGTCTAAGTAGAGACGTGTTCCGGCGTCGTTAAACATAGTGACTGTCGATCTCTACGAAGGTGGGTGATTCCTCCTGAGAGTCGGTGGCACTAATACGGACTTGTGCTCCCGCGTACCGTCGCGTATATTGGGAGACCCCTATAGGCAATTATCCTTTATCCTTAGGAAGCCGTGTCAGCCGCCCTACTGATCGCGATGCAGTGAACACAGCATTCACGAAGATCGACCACCCGTACCGTGAAAGGTTTGGCACACCCTCTGCCTAGATCTCCAGAGCAGTTTCTTTTGGCCTTTTTCAAACTCTATAACTGAAAAAGTCCAACCGAGCATTTGTCACTTCGGGCTCGTTAATACATCGAAGGCGACTAGAGTCATCTTTAGCTTTTTCTCGACTCTTAAAACATGAAAAAGCAAGTTTGTGTCTAAAAGCGTCGTTAATAAAATTTATTTTAAGCGGAACATAATCACCTGTTATTCCCACGTTGATCTTTCAGTTGAAAAGTATGGAGCCCACCAACCAAGGAAGTAACCTTGGCGGAAGTCCAAATCCCTTCTCCTCTTGGGGAGATGTTGGTGCTCCTCATATGGCAACATTGTCACTTCCAGGATTGACAATCAGCCTACCTGTATGGCTCTTTTCAACTAATGTAGTCCAGATCGCCACTAATCCTGAGCAGTCAAATCAACAGTCAGAGCAATCTAGAACTACCCACCAGCCTTCCACTTCTTATGATACTTCCTCTGATCCTTCATCTTCGCAAGGTAGAGCTGGCAAAAGTCAGCCTCCCAAGGAGAAGAAGGAAAAGAAGAAGAGAGAAAAGAAGCAGAAGGAGCCTATGGCGAAGGCGACTGGGGGCAAGCAGAAGAAAACTGACAAAAACCCACACACTGCACCGACCGGGCCTAAATCGCCATGCGTCATTTGCCAAGGGACCCACTTTCATCGTGATTGTCCTTGTATTCCCCGGATACTAAGGGACTGGTCCCCAAGGTTGCACAATCCGGTAGCATCAACCTCTGATAGTCATGTTGATTGCAGTCCGTCAACTAGGAAGAGTGAAGGACGAAGAGGGAGACCAAGATCACCCTGTGTATTGTGTGAAGGCGAACACGCCATCCACAAATGTCCATTCTTAGATGAGGCCAAGAGAGTTTTGGAAGATCGTCCGGTTTCACCGTTACGACTTCCTCCTGGATACCAAAAACTCGTGCCTAATCCCTTGATAGTTGAAAATCCAGTTGACCCACCCAAGTGGTCGGCTGAAGTGTCGGTCATTGAGAATGAACCTGCTGAATCCAGACCAGACGAAAGTCTAAAGGTCGAAACGGCAGTTGACCCGGTTCTTCCTTCAGAGGTCTCATCGTCCAATGACCCCGTCATTGAAGACCCATCTTCAAATGACACCGTCGCCGAAGAGTCATCTTCATGCGACACCTTCACTGAAGAGAATAAGGATGACACCATCCAAGTTCTTTTCATTAGCACCGACTCTGATGAGCGTCAGGGCAATGCGCCCATTCCTTTATCGCAGGAAGGAACATCATCAGAGTCATATCCGGCCGTATATTCGGTCCCACCACCAAGCAACCTGGTTGTATCCTTTGATTGGAATCAACTAGGCAGACCCCGGTTACCAGCCAGTATACCATTCAGAATCATTGTCCAGATCTATAGAATGATTATGGCTGGCACTATCATTGATGAAGGGGCGTCTGTGAGTATCCTTTCCTCTGTTGCTTGGAAAGCACTGGGTTCCCCAGTGCTTTTACCTGAGTTGAGAAATCTCTCAGGTTTTGATAAAGGAACCAGTCGACCATTAGGAATCCTCCCCAATGTACCTGTTACATTGAAAGGGAAGACCGTTAATATGAACGTGTTGGTCGTCCAGGGACCCTTGGATTATAACCTACTCCTTGGACGTGACTATATTTATTGCATGGGAGCGATAGTCTCCTCACTCTTTAGAGTAATGTGTTTTCCACACGAAGGAAGGGTGGTCAAACTCGTAGACCAACTTTCGTTTCCGGGATTTCGCATCGCAAATAGTCAAATACCATTCCTAAATGGTCTGTTCACTCAAGATTCACCTCCACCCCCAGTCCTCCTTCCCGATGAGTGCGAGTGATTCGGAAAGAAAGACTAGGACCCAGGGGGCATGCACCCTGGTCTGCTTCGGGCAGAAGAAACCCTGGGTATAAGGAAGAATTTCCGCAGAAGAATATGACTAGTCCGTACCCCGTCCGAAAGAAGGAAGAGGGGTTGTTCTGGAATAATACTCTTTTGTCAAAGTTATGTGAGTGAGATAATAGCTTCTCACTCCCCTTGTCTAGATAATCAGGATACCGAAGATGAGGACCATTTGCTGTATCAAGTAGTAACCATCTTTGAAGTCAAGCCTCACCCATTAAAACATATGTTTTAAAGGATAAGTAGGGGCAGTCTCCAAAGAAAGAGATTCTATTGCTACATCAAGTGGCCACCATCTTTAGTAACCTAATGTTAGACATCGCCGAAGAAAGAGATTGATTTGCGGCAGCGAATAGAACCCTCTTCGGATAATAAGAAAGAAGCAAGCCTCCCTCAATAATACCAATGTTTTGTCTTTGAGTAGTGTTCTTCTCTTGTCGCAAATAGCTGTTCGTTAAAAGTTGGGCCGACGGGAAGCCTGAGTACCGCATAAGACCCCTTAAAATAACGAGAAGACTAGTATCGTTAACATTAGATTGGCAAGATGACAAGTAGCTGTGAACACCCAAAGAAAAGCAGAAGTAGGGGAGAGGAGGGGCAGCCTCGAAATTCTGTCCTATGCCTGGGGGCATGCAAACTTTTGGAATGTAAGCAAGGGATGACTATTTATTTTTTAAATTTTTAGGTCCTCCCTTTAAACCTGTAGGTCTAACCCTTTAAACTCGTAGGATTAGCCGTTTCCGACCTTACATGAAGAAAGCCTGTGGGGCAAAGGTAAAAACTTGCCAAAATTGGAGCATAGCTTCGTGAGATAAAGCTCCTTAAAAAATAGCTATCTCACAGGAGGCATTCTTATGACGACTGGTATATCGAGCAGTTTTAGCACGTAGTTCATGCTCGTTAAAAAATAAACGCAAGATCCGAGCAGTTTTAGCGCATAGTTCATGCTCGTTAAAAAATAAACATAAGTTTATGAGCAGGCTTCCCTTCAGAGTTCAAGCTCATTCAGAAAAAATGAACCGGTAAATAACCTTTTGAGATCGTAAATTCATCAGCCATAAAAGCCTTGGTCGTGTTTGTGCACCGTCACCTCCACTGTTCATTTGGCCGATCATTCACCTCCATTTGTGTGTTTACCTCTTTTGAGAAACAGCTGCGAAGAGTGATTTCACCTAGCCATCCTTGTGACACTGCCGTGATTGGAAAATTCCAACCTGTACCTGGAATCTGCTGCTATCCCTGTTTATCACTCGTTCCTCAAAAGACGAGTCTTCTTTGAGCTCTTTTCACTGACTCGTAAAATATGAAAAGTTTGCCGAGTTTTGGCCTTCTAGCTCGTTAAACGACCGGAACGCTATCCCTCCTCTAGACTTTAATCTTTTTGGACCTGAGGGATTATTACACAAAAAGATCGAGCGCTTGTCTTGTTCGGCTCGTTAAAAGTACCGAACACCCATCCCTTCTGTATTGTTTTATACTTTTTCGGACTTAAGGGATTAGATGACGAAAAAGGAATTATGGAGTTAACTTTCTGTACCTTTTCAGACTCTCTAAAAATGAAAAGGACCGAGTTTTCCTTGTCGTTAGACTCGTTAAAATGATTAAATAGCGACAAACTTGTCTTTAGACGAGAACGAGTTTCCCTATCGCTAAGCTCGTTAAATCATAGCGATGGGCTTGCCCGAAGGGCAGGTTATAGAACAAGCATATGTTATCCTCCTCAAGCTTGACAAAAATAAAGGCGTACTGGTCAGAAATGACTGGGGAAAAATTGGGAGAACATCAAAGTTTAATGGTAGCAAGTCACTCTTGAACATGACACTTTTCCTCCGTACCACATCGGGTTGGGTTGTTTCATTCACCGGTCTCATCACCATGGTCCTCGCCAAACCATCCACATTTGGGGTAATGCTACCGATCCATCGCATCAGTGTCGTTATATGTTCAAGAGGGGTCATTCTGAAAGTGTCAACCGTGTCCCATCCACTGCCATACATTATCCTTCATCCATTCATGATCGCCACCCTGAATCATATGTCACAGTTTGTTTTCACCTCCACTAAAATCATTAGCTCCGTTCCGTGTCATTGATGTGGGATTCATTAAGGCCCTCCTTTGACGGATCGCTTCTTGTCGACTTCAGCTCATTATCCAAGAAGTTGATCTAGGAACAACCCCATCAGTACTTTGAAGCTTGCATGCCTCAATGGCAAGTTTCTCACTTCCGGCGACAGGTATACATCAATGACCTTCGACCAGAAGATTTTGCGTGGCGTTCGACGCCAAGTCCTTTATTCACGCCACATGAATTGTACTGCGGTACCTTGAGGGTCATTATCATTATCGGTGATTCCTCTCGCGCTTGTTAACGGTTTTCATTATTGGCCGGTAATCAAGCGATGTCTTTCCATGTTCGACTTCAGCGCAATTCTCACATGGATCGACTTGTACTCAGAGTGAAGATCGAACGAGTTTGAAGACCTCGGATCTAGTTTCATCCATCCAGGCTGCGATATATATTCAGGAAATATAAAAGCATTTGTCATGTACATCATTGCAGCAGATGATCATCCTATTCAAAGGATGATAATTTCAGCAGAAAATTGTCAGTCTACTATCAGACGATCGTCTGTTCTATGTACCAGAATGTATTTATAAAGCCGGGCATGGGAATGCCCGCCTCAGCTAGATCATGAAAGCAAAATGAAAAATAATGTATTGTATTGTATTGTATTGTATTACAGGGCGCCCCCTCAGCACTGGAATGAACTTCGGACCCTCTAGATAAAGCATTTCACCCGATAAACGGCCTCATACTTTAGGGGGCAACTGTTATAGACATTTTTGTGCCTCGCAGCATGGAGCATGAAATGTCGATAATTACAGGGATCCTCAGTCCCTAAACATGTTGTTCTTTCCCCTAGAAGAACAAGGTCAGCAAACCACAGCACTTCCCATCAGTTCTCCACCTGAAAACACTCAGAAACAGGCCATTTTTGGATCATGTCAGCTGCTCCACTGAGCATCTGCGCTGTATTGCAACTGCTCCTCCTTGTACCTGCACTGGAAGTCAAATCTAATGAAGGCTACCTGCGCTGGGCGAGATTGGCCAAGTGGCACAGTCATTCTGCAAGGTGTCAATTGCCCAGGAAGCTTCCAAACTGACACTTGGTTCATGGGATTCGCCCTGTGATGAGTAAGAGGTACTTGATCTCCATTTGTAAGCAAGGATCTCCAAGTGGACTCAAGAACTGAAGTTTAACTGAAGAGGGAGAGGACACTAGTCAGCTTCATGCCAGCCTCAAGCTGACTCATCCTCTCTTCTTCTCTCCTATATATAGAGCTCTTCTATGAGGTCTAAGGAGGCTGGAATTTTGTGCAAAGCAAGGAGGTGCTGTTGGTTTACAGTTAGAGTTATTGGGTGATTGCTTTCTAGAGGTGAAGAGGAGATTTCTTGCTGCTGGGGAGGTGCTGCTGGATTGGAGCCATTGATGGTTGTAACCTTCTCAGAACCCTGTTACTTTTATCAATAAAGCTTTGAATGTTCTCCTATATACTTGTATTGCATTGATGTATTGTATTTACTTGTATATTTGATTCACTCTAATCCATGCATCAATTATGAGTACATGTTTCTTGTAGTTTCCTCTCTTGTTTTGTGCAGGATCTGTGTGTAGCTGGACCGGCAAAGAGAGCAAGGAGCTGGGAACAAGAGACAAAGAGGGAGGATAAGGATCGACAAAAGCGAAAGACACCGGTTGGTTAATCTTTTCTTCCTTCTCTCTGTACTTTCATAAAGGAAAATATCAAAGCTTTGTTTTTCAGTTGTCGCTAAAGACTGTCACCTTTAGAGTAGGGATAGGGTCATCCGAGTCGGATACTTTTCCCCACAACACTTTCCCAAAGATTTTTTTATATTGAAATTGACCAAATTTTTCTTTTACGGAATTTGGAAGAACACTAAGAATGGCATTCACAAAATTCAAATTGTACCTTTTAGATTCATTGGTAAATGTGTCTCTAGAAACAATCAATTTCCATACATTATGAGTTTGAAAATGTGATGCAAGAGCATCCTGCTCAAGAAAATCATTGTATATTTGGTTGAATTAGGGGGTCTAATGCTTAATAATGAATTTGATTTCTTAATAGGAAATTTTGTATATTTTTAATAATTTGAGTGAGAAATATGTGTGTGAGGTTTTAAATGTAAATATTCTCAATTATGTGAGAATATGAGAGATGTTAGACTTGTGAAGATCTCATAAAAAATTTGGAGATTAGGAGATCCTACAATAAGGAATTAGTTGAGTTAAAAGTGGATTGAGAGATTTGGTATAATCTGCTCATAAAGGAAGAATTTAGATATAGAATTGTTGTTGAGATCCTCAAGGGATCATTAAGAGATTTTAGGAACTAGTTGAGAGATCTATGGAGAAGAACTAGGAACCAGAATGATCCATAACTATGTAATTGTTCCTATAATTGTAAGCCTAAGGGGCATGTAGAGGTAGAGGTGTGAGAGAGAGAAGAGTGAGGCTAAGTAGAGCTAGAAAGGCTGATAAGAGGCCAACTAATGTAAATCAGGCCTGACATATTGTATATATGAATTTGATTAATAGGAAATCATCCATATTCAGTAATGAAGTTTTGTGTACTCTCCTATTTCATTCTACGTGTGTGGTGTAACATTGGCATAAGGATCAAAGATATAACATCATTGATTTTTAGATAAACTGCAGAGCTGAAACCACAACTTTTCGTTGTGGGTTTACTGCTAAGGACCTTGCGTATTGGCATTTATTATTTTGCATAAATTCATCCTTTAAATTTCACTAGATGCGTGTAATTCTGGCCTCTAATCGTGGAATTGTTATGGAAAGGAATGCAGATTTAATAAGCATAAATATGAATATTGTGTATGCATGGCAGATCTTGGTGGCTCATTGAAGTAAAATGCGTTGGAAGGATCGATCTGTGCATTTAATTGACTTGGCACCATGGAATTTGAGTGGGTCAAAGTGGTTTTGGATAAGATGCATATGTTGTGAATAAAATATGAGGGATCTTCTTCCTAATATTGATCATGCGCATTCGAAAAACCATCAGTCACATAAAGGTCGCGTCGGAAAATAGAAAGGTCACGCCAGAAAATGGAAAGGTCATGCTAGAAAACAGAAGGGTCGCGCCAGAAAGTAGATGGGTCGCTCTTGAGACAGAAGGGTCGCGTTGAGCTAGAAGGGTCGCGCTAGGTGAAAGAAGGGTCACATCAACTTGTAGAAGCATTGTGCTGGGTAAACTTTGAAAACCAATCCTTCCTTATTTATGCATAACTGATATGAGTGTAGTTTTAATCAGAGAGTGAGGGATAGGAAGAGTTGAAGTCTCCTTGTTAAGACCTGTGGTGTAGTCTTAGTGTTTTAAGGCTACCGATTATGGAGTATAGACCTAGTAGGTCATCAAAATGGAATTCCATTCTAGATTCCCATATCTAGTAATTATCTGCATCAAATTCAGGAGTTGGTGCACAATGTTTATTTTCTTCATATATTACTGTACTTTCTTTTACATCTTTGGAATTCTTAGCAACTTGTTTCTTTGACTCTCCCATCTCTATTCTCCAAGGGTTTACTTCCAGCGGTTAAGATGGTATTGAAGGAACCAAGCTCTGATACCAATTTTTGGAAATACTGAGAGGGGGGTGAATAAATATTTTTTAGCAATTAACAATTTTTAATCCTTTTCAGATCATTAGTTATTCTTCAATTATTAATAATTTTCTTCTTCAACAATTATAAACAATAATCATCATTAGAAAACACCATACAATAATTTAGGAAGATAAAACAATAGACACATATATTTTTAGGTGCAAAACCCCTCCAAGTCAAAAACTACCAAACGCTCCTCTAGTAATTTTCTACTTCTCTCTTTAAAAGAAATATTAATTACATCAAAATTTTAGCTACAAATGAGGGATGCGTCAAACCCATAATTCACTGGCCATCACTTTTAGGATGCTACCAAACCCTGTTATCCTGCTGGAACCAAAAGGACGCCCCAATGCCCTGTAGATAAGGCGATGACCTAATGAGTGCCCCAACACTTTGTTTATTAGCTGCTATCAGAAATGATGATTCAGTGCCCTATTATCTTATCAGCCACAACTGAATGGACGTCACTCCAATGTATTATAAATGTATATAATGTGAATAATATAGTTATTTAAGGCTTATCTTTCATATTGATCTTCACCATGGTTGTGTTTAACATGGTATCAAAGCTGCAGGCATATTCTTGCAATACCTATTTATTGTGAGCCGGTGGTTTTGTGGCCTTCTTAAAAATCAAACTAGTGTGTAGTCTTCTTCAAATCTAGCACTCTTCCATCGCCGCCATACACTCAGTATTATCGTCTATTAATTCTACCATTATTCCTTAACCATTGTAGCTATTCCTCTGCCTATACTCCTAAAATAAATAAAAAAATGGTGTTTGGCACTAGGTCTACAAGTACTCAATTTAAGATGATCCTTGAATAGCGTTAGTCTGACCATCCTACACTCTGGATATCTCAAGGGTTTCTAACAATCACTACCATAATGTCTCTGCGCCTACTGTTTACCAACAACCTTTCCATTCAAGTCTGTACTAGAATAACCTAGATGTGAAACATTGAATTATCCATGTCTTTGGCATCGACTACGAAACCTTCGTACCATACTCACAGAACTGTTTCCTTGGATTCTATCTCTCCTAACTATGTGTATTCTTTATGAGTGCGATGAGCATGAATACGTTGAAGCAATACCTGTCTCTCTGCATTTATTTGAAGCACGTGTTTAGTTCAGAATTACTCTCTGCCATTGCCCATGGTTAATCAAATGCATACCATATTTAGTGGAACTTTGATTAGCTCCTAGACTGTCATGCATCGGATTCCCATACAGTGGGAACAAAATTGGGAAATCATCACATGAATTCACTAAGCATCGACTTCCTGAAGCACATACAAAATTTGGTTGTTCTCACACCAGAGTTTACCATCACTTCCTTTATGAATGTTAAGAGGGCCCAAACAAAAAGGATTGAGTTTTCCACTTTTAATATCCTCCACCGTGTTGCACAATTTAATGTCATTGTGATCTTTGCTGAAGGAATCCTTTATCCTATCATGCATGAAACGCTACTCTCGGGGATCTATGACAACGTATTTTGGAGAAATTGGTAGCCTTGAAATGGATGTGTTGTGGAGTCCAAAAGGATGAAATAAAATTGTGAAGTTATAGCCAATCTCTTCATCATATATGAGAGCCTTCCTTTTCTTGGTTGCTATTAGAGTGCCCAACAGAGCCTCGAAAATATTTTCACACTTGTCATCAATAAACAAGACCCTGAATTTGAAAACATAGGATCCACCTGGACAAGACTGAGCAAGGCACTTGATATCTTCTTTGAGACGCTCCACCTCTTCATATACATTCAACATCATTCTCCGACAATTTCTCTCGGTGGCATCTCTGTGTTGAGACCTATGCATAAAGTACATCGAACCTCCAGTTACCTCCTACATTGAATTGAGTGTGGTATGCCAGTAAATACCAAAGAAAAAATGGATATCACCTGCAGATGATAAACGTCAATGCAGGTAACCCAACATAGAAGATAATGTTGGGCCATAGATACATTTAACTTTGTGTTGTGTTGAACATTGTGCTACATATGATTCATATGTGTTGGTTGTTTACTATTGATGTGTTTTAGTTTCCAAGGTGCTAAAACTCACCAAACATTATTTGGAAATTTCTATGGCCCTCTTCACTAAAGCCTTGCCCATAATCAACTCAAAGTGTGTGGGATTGCATGACAATTGTCATTGTGCAAGAAATTAGAAGGGTTTGAAAATAATATGGTAGGGCTCAGTGTGATTGGAGTGATTATGTCGTGTTATCGTTGGAACTTAGTTTCGGTTTGAATTTGGGATTAAATCCCATGTTCATCACACAAATTTGGCAAATCAAAAGCAAATAGAAGGGACTCCTCGACCTACAAGGAGTAGCAGAGTCCAAATTTCCTTCAAGTGTAGAGAATGTTCAATTGAATTCATAGAAAATTGGTGGTTACAACCTGCAAATTTCATGGCCTTGCAAAAGTGGTTATCTCTCAAAATTACATTATGAGATTTTAAATTTGAGAAAAAGGCGCTCAAACTGGTGCCTTGTCAAAGTATCCATTTCTACATTTTTCCTAGTTTTAGATCCACAACAGTCCCCATTATTTAAGAAAATAGCATTGCATTCGACAATATGATTCTTGTTTACTTCATTTTTGAATGCTAAAAATACCTGCTACCTCTCACTACACCATGACTGATGAAAATAAACTAAAGGAGGAATTCCTCATTCTGTCCTGATGCAAGTTTTGATGGTGATTGTGTTATAGCGAGGGGATATTTTAAGCAAGGAATTCTCAAGGAAGGATCTAGTCGAGAAATTGATGAATAGTTTTTCGATGTGAGTGGATTGTGAATGCATTACAACCATTGTTGCTTTCTAGTTGGAGCATTATGTCTGTGTGTCGAAGTCTTGGTATGTACATTGAATAGATATATTTCACACTAGTTGTTTGGTGTACATTGTAGCGACATTTAATTGTGGGTGAGTGTTGCTTCTTCGTCATTGGTTCATAGTTGTGATCAGAAAATGGAAAATTTTTATGAATTATTAGAGTTTCTGAAAACTTTGATACAATCTTCTACTGATGGAATACTTAAAATCAAGAAGAAAACTTTGTCTGATATTAGAACTTGTTTGCACAATGCACAAGAAAAAAATGCGTTTTTGCAGCTTAAGACACAACTACAACAAGAAGATCTACAACATAATAAAGTTCATTATGAACCTATTTTTGTTTAGAACATTGAGACAACCTTCCATCAACATGAAATCAATAATGTTGATCTAGTACCCAATGGAGGAGTAGATTTACAGAAAGAAGTAAAAATTCGACATACACTTCCCAAGCCCATCATTAGACCTTGGGAAGAGCTTGTCAATATAGAAAAATAACTAGTCTTAGATATGAAAAGGATGTGTCCTTTCATATTCCAAATTACTCAAATTCCATCCAGTTTCAAAGTGCTGGATTACTTCATGATAGTTCATCTTCAACTATTCCAAATTATAATCGTCTTCCACAATAACCACAACAGATTGTTAAATGCCAACATTGTGACAAAGTTGGCCATAGGAGTGACTTTCCTAATATGACTGGGGCCTGGAACTAGGGGCTTAGCCCTTTGGACACTAAGGCTATAAATAGTTGTGCAGAGGACTTTTCCTTTCATAACTTGAATCACCCTCAATGACGCCTTTTTACCACATCGGATGAAATCCAGATGCGAAATATTTATCAAATAGAACTTATGAAACATTGTATCTAGGGGCTTCTTCCTTATCGCAATCGTAGCCAGGGAGGAGTATCGGTGTGGGAAAGAACTTACGCTTTGTGTAATCACCGATCCCGGGGTGACATCATTATAGCCATGTGTCACCCTATGAGTGGTGACACGTGTCACCTAGAAATGGCCCCATAAGACCCCTGAAAAAGCCGAAACTAATCGACACATGTCATCTGCCATGTCAGCATCCATACTGCCACATCACTAATGACGTCAGATTCCATGTCAGATCTGAGGACCAATCATATGCCGCCTCATGGCCCCCCTATAGGAGAGAGAAAGGGGTGGCCAGGCCTTGGTTTTTTCATGAAATTCCTTTGTATTTGGTTTTCGGCCTTTCCTGGAAATTTTACATTGTATCGCTGAATTGGCCCCCACACGGTCTTGTAAAGAAAACCCCACAAATTGTCGGTATCCGGAACTTCATCGATATGCCAGTGCACCGATGCCACGGGTAGGAGTGAGAAGGGGGTGGCGCCGCCTTGGTTTTACTATGATTTTCCTTTGTAAATGAATTTCGACCCTCCCCGATGTTGTCACACCATATCACACAATCGCAACCCGCGAGGTCTATTAAGTTAGAACCTCGTCGATCCATCGATTTCAAATATCGCAGGGCTATGGGATCATGGGATTGAAGGATCGCGGGACTGCGGGATCAAAGTACTGTGGGATGTGGGATTGCATGACTATGGGATCGCGGAACTACGAGACTATGGGACTGCGGGACTGCGGGCTTGCAAGATGGTCAATAGGCGGGATGTGGGATCATTGATATGCAGGATTTGGGGTGGCTGATATGAAATGAGATTAGCTTCCAGACCCCGATTGCGATTTAGCTTTGTCCTTTAATGTTTTTCATTTGATTGCTGGATTTTCCATGGGTAGCTTAAAAATGCTCTAACTTCTACTCCAGGAGTCCATTTTTGGACTTCCATATATCGTCAGAAAGCTATTTCCAAGCACTAGGGAATGGAGAGGGTCTAATTTATCTCTAAGATATTTTGTGGCATTGGAAATGGCTTCAATTCCACTGTTGTTATGCATTCTGGACAACTGACAACTTGTAAAGCAGTGAGTGAAAACATTGGCTACAACTGGGGACAATGCCTTCCTGGCAAGGTACTGAGAACCTGCAAACCATCATCCTTCACTATTTCACATGGTGTCAGTAATATATGAACTTTGTAACCAAAAAAATCTCCATGGGGCTTTCCTCATCAAAAAAAGTAGAAATAAAAATTCTAACAATTGAAAAGAAAATGCTCAGCTGGTGAGCTTATTTATGTACATTCTTACTTATGCACAGGGCTAAATTCACCTAGATGAGTTCAACCCTCCAATGGAGCCATGCCAGCATTTGGGTGCTAGACTGAGTTCCTTCATGTTGCTGAAAAAAATTAAAATGAGCATGCACCATGAAAAAATTTCAAACATGGAACCTGATAGATGCTCTTGAATTGAGCTTTGGTGTTGACTTAAGAATATGCTCATGTACACAACAACAGAGTTGTGATATTGACAAGGAATGTTTGCAGCAACCTCTTCTTCACATATAGTCCACTATGCGATGTCGTTTTGGTCATGGCAGCCACAAACACTATTCAACTCTTCAGCTTTGGTCTTTTCAAGGAAAACTTCTTATTGATCTTTCACTGCCCAATTTTCAATGGGCCAACCCTCTTAGAAATCTACAACAGAATCTTCACCATATGAACTGTAAGAGTCATAGATTGGAGAATCTACTAAGAATACCTGGCATGGATCTTTCTGCAGCAGGCAGTAGCAGACTCTGCGTGCTCTTTTAGCTTTGGGCTCTTCTTGAAAAACCTGTTGTTGAGAGCTTTCTCCCCACTCGCTGGTAAATAACTCCTTCTGACCATTTCATCCTCCTATGAATCATATGAATCATAAATAGGAGGAGACCCCTGATCCTACTCTCCATGTGAAAGAAATGCTTCATGGACTGGAGCCTCTTTGCTGACCTCCTGATGGGATTCCTCTTCTTGCATAGCTTCCCATGACTGGAAGCATTGTGGCTCTTCATCACTTGACTCTCGAACAAAGTCGTATTCATCAGAGGAAGGAGAAACATCCATTTTTGTCGAATCAGACCTATGAGGGTTTGTTGGTAGCTCAATGATGTTTCCTTCCTCTCTTTATTGCTCATCAGGTGGTGTCTCCTGAAGTGAGTAGATGTTTTCTTGGAGCGAAGCTTCACACACATCTTCAGTAGGGTCTTCAACCTTGGGAATGTCTTCATCATTAAAATGTGTGCAACAATCCTGAAATAGATCATTCGGTGGATATAGTCTTTTGAAGTAGTGGTTGAGTGCTATATGAAAATTTTTAGGGAAGATATGTTGCCACAAGGTATTATTTCGTTCCAGACTCTAGCATCCCCCTCTAAAGAATACATGAAAAACTTCATTTGTACATCTTCAAGGAAGATTCCTTGTTGTTTCATGCATTCATGAAACTCTTTGAGGTGTTGTTCAGGCCTTCTCTATGTGCTCCCACTGAATCTACGCAAATAGCTATCCCACTCATGAAATGAAGGGACATGATTGGGAGAAAAAACAATAGAAGAAAGATTGAGTGGGGAAAATTTGTTGACTAGGAATACAGGAAGGGCCATCTTGAAAACCTCCCTATACGAGTGATTTCAGCTTCAAAAGTAGAGAGATTTTTGGGCTTCTATAGCATCAGAGAGAGTATGGGGCTGCTTGAAAGACAAGATGATCAGATAGAGATATGGACAGTGGAGTTGCGAGGATGTTTACCATAAATTTGACAATGGAGTTGCCAAGGTGAGATACCTTCAAACCACACTTCCCTAGCTCAGCTAACAAAGGAAATGTAAAATTTTGTCATACCCAGGGAAAAATATTCTAATCCATTCCTCAGCAATGGCTCTAGAAATATATTGTTGCTAAATCTAGCACCCTGTGGCACAAGTGATTTGGTAGACAAAGAAATCTTCCTAGAGACAACCTTTGGGTTGATTGTAGACCAGTGCCTAGGACACCTTAAATAGAGGAGTGCATGAAAGGTTATATGTGAGGGGTTTTCAACACTCCAATTATCATGTAAAAAGGTAATAATGGGGGTTTGGTTCAACAAGCCTTCAATGAGGTAGAGTCAAGCAAACTCATGGATACAAATTTTGTGGGTATATTGGGGCAATCTCAAAGAGAAATGAATTCTTCTTATGTGGCCGACACATGAAAATGAGACAACTTAAAACTGAAGTTGTAGTAATGGTGGAGAGAAGGAGAGGAAGGAGGGAAATAGATCCATACGGATATAACAAACAGAATCCTAGGTAGCAATGTTCCAGCAAAAAATGGAATTTGATGGATATGGATGTAAACAACACATAATCCTAAACCATGGTTTTCTGGTAAAATGATAGAAATAGAGGAGTGCAAAATAAGGTTTCAGATCAAACATGACATGGGTATCATTCTATACCAATAGATAACATAGATTTGGACTAATACAGGTCCTATAGGTTAATCAAATGTACAAGTAAATCTATAATTTTACAGGTACTGCAATGGTAGTGCATAACACATATAGGTCTATGATAAGCATAGGTACTATATTCTATGAGCAGCTTAGATAAATCCATAGATTGAAGAGGAACCAACTGCATTCATTATACTATTTCAAAAGAATAAAAAACACGAATGAAATGAGATTCTAAGAGGAACATGTTGCACATTAATCATGCTTGGAATCAACAGGGAAACACCATTTGTCTCAAAGGGTCCAAGTAACTAGTCCATCCATTCAACACGATATCAGTGAAGCCCCCATGAATAAACATACTAGAACCAAATGGCATCACAGAACTCAGACCTTGCAGGTGAGAAATTCTGGAACCTCTGTATAATATTGCTTCCCCATATTTATAAGAAGAGGGGAAGATCTTGGGTTACAGTTAAAACAAATATCTTGGCCTGAGTTCCAGCTATCTACTAGACTAGCTGTCTTGGCCAGCGCAAGGCATTGTTGCCAAAAATGATTATAGTTGGGATCTGGTCCCTTCTTTGAAACTTACAAGAATTACAGAAATAATAACAAAAAGGAATAATTATGGAAGAAGAGGTCCTTCAGCTGTTATATGAAAATCTCTAGTCAAGCCTTGTCTCTGTCATTGAGTGTTCCTCTACTAAGGAGCCAGTTTCTATCCATTCTTCCTTAACTGCTTGAGGGACTTGTTTTATGGAATAGGGAGTGGGTGACTATGAATTTCTGTCATGGAGGTCCTTTGCTATGTAGAGGAGGGGGCTCCATAACGAGCCATTAATCTTCCTGAGCCCCCGTGTACTAACCTGCAACTGCACCATACTTTGTTCAAGGCCCTAGCTGTTGACCCATCCACCTTAAGAACTTTGTAAAACCCTTTCGGCACTCTAGTTCACCTGAGGATATGCTTATGATGTACCCAGAAGTCCTTGGGGCACAGGCCTTTAACACTGAAACATCGTGAAATGGGCGCGTTCTGACTTCCCAGGGGCTTGGCCCTTTGGGTGCTAAGTCTATCAAGAGTTGTGCAGGGGTCTTTTCCTCTTATAACTTGAATCACCATCAATGACGTCCTTTTACCACATCGGCTAAAATGTAGCCGCGAAATCTTTATCAAATAGAACCTATGAAACATCACATCCAGGGGCTTCTTCCTTATCGCAATCACAGCTGGGGATGAGTATCAGCATGGGAAAGAACTTACGCTTTGTGCAATCACCAATTTCCATTCCTAGGGTGACATCATTACTGCCACATGTCACCCTCTGAGTGGTGACACGTGTCACCTAGAAATGGCCCCATAATACCCCTAAAAATTCCGAAACTGAGTGACACATGTCATCTTCCACGTCAACATCCATACTGCCACGTCACTAATGATGTTAGCTGCCATGTCATATATGAGGACCAATATATCCACCATGTGGCCCCCTTAGAGGAGAGAGAAAGGGGCGGCGTGGCCTTGGTTTTTCCAGGAAATCCCTTTGTATTTGGTTTTCAGCCCTTCCTAAAACTTTTACATTGTATCATAGAATCAGCCCCCACACAGTCTTCGAATGAAAACCTTGTAGATCGCTAATATCCGGGACTACGCCGATATGCTGGTGTGTCGATGCCACGTGGAGGAGAGAGAAGGGGGTGGCCCTGCCTTGGTTTGACCATGCTTTTCATTTGTAAATGAATTTCAGCCCTCACCGGCGATGTCACACCATATCATATGATTGCAACCCATGAGGTCTATTAAGTTAGAACCTCGCCAATCCACCTATCGCAAATATCGAGGGGCTACAATATCATGGGACTGCAGGATGCGGGATTGCAGGGCTAAGGGACTGCGGGGTCATGGTACTCCGGGATGCGAGATTGCCGGACTGAGGGACTGCGAGATCGCAGGACTACAGGACTCGCTAGATGGCCGATAGGCGGGATGCGGGATGGCCGATATATGCGGGATGGCTGATATGCGATAAGATTAGCTCCCAGAACCTGATTGCGATTTACCTTTGTCCTTTGGTGTTCTTCCTTTGATTGTTGGGCTTTCCATGGGTAACTTCAACATGCTCTAACTTCTGCTCCAAGAGTCCATTTTTGGACTTCCATATACTGTTGGAAAGCTATTTTCGAGCACTAGGCAATGGAGAGGGCTTGATTTATCTCTATGATATTTTGTGGTGTTGGAAATGGCTTCAAATTACATATGATTTTAACATGAAATTTGTTTATCTTATTTTAGCTACATCTCTTGTATTTGAAATAATCTAGAATATTATAAATGTATGTGTATATGCAAGCCCCATCATTCATATTTAGTTCACCAAGTCCATCATCCACCTTCCCTTATACATCTTGCATCCACACCATTCATCCCATAGTATAGGGTGGGTTTTTTCCTTGACCACCATACTCTTGTCTTTCCTTTACTCTATCAATATTAACTTTAACATCAATTAATTGTCTGATAGGGAATAATATTGATTGACAATGTGCAACTAAATTGGTGACCATACAAGCTTGGGCTTGCCCATCAACTCCCATGTCTTCTTTGGTAAAATATTAACATAAGAACCCAAATCTAATATAGTATTTTCCATATCATAATCTATTACCTACGCACTAAACTTGAATTCTTTGCTGGTGTGCCTTCTGTGCAACACTTGTTTTACCATCCTTGGAGGTACCTATGTGGAACCAACCTCCCTATCCTACACACAAAGATCATTGTTCTGTTGTGCATATTGCTCAACCATCATGCACAACCTCTCCATAGCACATTCACTTTTCATCAAATTTAAACACCTCCTTAAAAAATTTGGATGGGGCTTACCTCTCATGGAGTCACTTTAGATAGAGCCTCATCATAAATCAGTGAAGAAACATAAACTGATGGCCCCTATGGTTGTCTTTCCAAGCTTGACACACCCCATTCCATTGCTATGAAATATCTTTTTTGTTGCTATGAAATATCTTCTTGCCTCCCTATAAGTATACTTTTCCTTAGTAGGGTCAAACCTTATAGGAGGATTTTTAGCCTTCTAGATCCACTAGCAAAACTACTCGACTAGATTTAGCATATCCATACCTATTCTGGTTCCATTTCTAGTCACTGTACATAATTAAGGGTGGTATTTTCATATTTCCATTGTAACCATATGTACATTTGGTTCACGTTTCTCCTACCATTTTTCCAATAATTATGGAAAAAATTATGTAGCATGGTTGATTTGACATGTTAATATGTAGAAATTGTGTAGGGAAAGGTGTTCCCTTTCCAAATGTCATATTTGGCTATAGTTATAGAAAATCACCATCCCTATTCCTCTTCCAAAGCTTCATTTGTAGGCGGGCCCTGTCCCCATCCTAGTGGTCCTTGTCCTTGAGCTGTTGTGGGGTAATCTCATGATTGATATTTTTGTGCATTACTATCACCTCTCTTTGCATCCTATATGTTGTAAGCATCAAAGGTCATCTTTCACATCAACTTTAGTGTGTGAAAAGAGTGAATATCATGCCCATAAATTTGAAAAAACCATAAAAAGGAGTTTTCACTGAGCTTTAGTACTTCTACATCATTGGGAAGTTTATTGGTAGGTGCCCCCACACTCGGAAAATCTCACACCATAGCCCTCTGCCTTGGGTTAAAGTGTTCACTTCCCTTTTGGCCACATAATCTGTCACTATTGGGCACTCATTTTGGTGGTGTCTCTCCCTACTCCAGATCATGAACCAAACTTCCTCATGTTTTTCCTTACTCTTCATGGTGTCCTACAATTGTAGTGTTTAAGAATCCAAATTTGACTACACTTCGTGCGCTACTCTTCCCACCTATTGTTGTAGATTCAAACTGCATGGCTATCTTCAAAAAATCAAGCTGAGATCTCACCTTTTGTTGCATCAATGGGATTCAGATATGTGGCAACAACCCTACTATAATCCACTCCCAATTTTGTGTTGGGGATTTGGATTTTAACCTATCCATAAAAAATTTAAATAGTTATTCATAGTCCCATATTTACTTACCACTATTCTTCTTATTCTCCTTGATTTTAGATATGCATTGGGACCCTAAATTGGGCTTCTAGAATTCCTTCAATAATGCCTATTTTATTTCCACTAATGTTCGAGGTTGTCCCAAGAGTGTGATAGCCCTATACTTCATATACTATACTATCGAACAATCCTAAAAAGTAGTCTCCAATTGAGTTATCTTCGGCCCTTCATCCAGGATTCTATTTGATAGTCCATACTACTTCACAAACGAACCAATGTTCTTCCATATTTTTGGTTCTAGTCTCATGCAATATTGGTAGCCCTAATGTAAAGTCAACACCTATCATAATTTTTCTTCTCATTGCTACATGTTTAGAATTCATTTTCTTTGTCGTAGGAAAAATAGCTTCAACTATTTCTCCCACATACACTCCCTCAACTTCTCCTATACCTACACTCGAACATGTTTCTCCTCCTTCAACTTCTACCTCTCCTTCCTTACTATCACTTTCATTTTCCAAATTTCTATTACATTCTAATACTAATAACTACGAAAAGTCAGCAAACAATGAAGTTTTTATCTCAGATTCGAAAAGTTCAGGTGGGGTCATTCGTTCACTCCAAGGGATCTCTATGGCTTGGAAAATGGGGTGCATTGTAGAAAAATCCTGCAAAGCCAAAATCCTAAAAATTCCACCTTGCCAAATCCAATGAAGAACTAGAATTAAAGGTATACTAGAGTTTTTTTTCTAATAAAATGAGATCATCTCTCAATAGAATTTGATGATATTTCCTCTCAAGAGAATATCGATTACATAGATACTTACTATCTTCCAAATTCAAATTAAGGAATTGAAAGTCTAATATGGTGAACTAAGCCTTGGAATATGTCTTTATTCTAATTTTAGCAAAATTTAAAAACTTATTGTGACAGAAAAAACGTGGGACTTATGCTTAGTAATGTTGAAGCCCTATTTGCTTCCACTTCCTCATACAGTACTGTTCATATATGGAAAGTTGGTTTTGCAAGTCAGATTG
Organism: Pinus tabuliformis; assembly: GCA_031772625.1. Taxonomy (NCBI): domain Eukaryota; kingdom Viridiplantae; phylum Streptophyta; class Pinopsida; order Pinales; family Pinaceae; genus Pinus; species Pinus tabuliformis. The sequence goes on along the minus strand of CM062807.1, from coordinate 1,344,683,077 downwards.
GAGGTGAATTTAAATTGTTATTACTTGAAGATATATTTGTGGGTTCAAGAATAATGGTTTCTCTTTCTCTTTCTAAATTTCCACGAAATGTTACAAATTGGGATTTTGATATGGGAGGCCTAGAAAAAAAAAAATCATCTCTATTTTGGTGACAGGAATCAGAATTTCTAGTATGCATGTGAACTAAAAGGCCATTATGATTAGATATGTGATCTATATTTTTCAATTCCTACAATAGGCAAGGAAGGGGAGTAGATTTTTGTTGCAATTTCATCTTAAGATAGAACCATTAAGATATAGAAAATGTTATGTCGTAGTGATTTAAGTGTTGATAGAGAAAAGGAATTGAGCATAATAGGAATTGGTGTTTTCTTGTCTAAGGATGACAAGAATTAAATATGATATCTTATAAAAATAAAAATGTCTGGTTTCCAGGTTCATGTATTGAAAATATTGATATATAGAGGCTATCAGAGGAATTTTTATATGATGAAATCGAAGGGCAACTAGGATTTATCATAGTCGATTCACTTACTAAGCAGGATGTTTATATGTTCAGGAAAAAAAAAGAAACTAAACTTTGACAAAAGAAGAAAGAGGTAGAGCCCTGTCATTCTAATGGCCCCACACTTGGTCACTCTGAGTATTTGATAATTTTAAAACTGAGAACTCTTAAGGATTATAGTAAGATTCTATTTGATAGAAAATGGAAAAATTCTAAAGTCATTGACGAACTCAATGCTAGAACCAATGACTTTATGGGTAGAGACGAGAGATGTTGGGAATCTAAATTTCAAAAGAAGGTAGTTTTAAATACAACCATTCACTCCCCTCATAGAGATATACATTTGAATATGGAATCTGTAAGTGATGAAAATAATAATAGTTATCACGTTGACACCAGAAGATTGAGCGTTTGTAAGATTCCCATCAAGAAAATTCTGAAGGGATCTGGATCCCCAAAATGTTCCAGCTAATTAAAATGATTAAATCTAGTTATAATGCATGTATTTACAATTAAAACATTTGAGAAATAAATTTTCCAAAATATGGAACAAAGGTTAAACCAGAAACAACAACCACTTTATTTAATAAATAATTATAAGACAATGTATGCCAAGACAGTTGCTCAACAAAGACTTGACCAACTAACTCTGAAGCATAATCGTGGACCCTGGACGGATCCACCAGTCACTTACACCCACAGGGTTTTCATCCTGAGATCAACCTAGAATTGACCATGCCAAGTTCTCAACAAAACACAATAAGATAGAAAAATTTTGGATAATCCCACAGTCTGGCCCCTATCCCCATTTATAGGCTTGATGGACTTTCTAGAACCCTTATTTTATTATTTTCCTTTGAAAAATGAAGGTAAATACCATGGGTTGATACCATGGGTGAATACCACAGTAAATACCATGTGAAAATTCCGTCCACTTTGACCATATCAAGAAAAGGGAATATTACAAATCCTCCCGCCCAAAGATTGCTTTCCCTCAAGCAATCCAATTCTGTCCACAACGAAAGTATTTGTATACTGATCCCATACAAACCCGTGTGTTATGCCATGCCTCCATGCTAAATGATCCTGAATGGGTCCTTCAACCCCTTGATCCCAAACAACCCTTCGGCCAATCCTACCGTCAATAGATTCACCTGGATCCTAGTTCCACCTAATTCCTGGGACCTATGGGTTATGATACCATCTCAACCCTCCATCACTGCTTGTGCCTAAGCCTGGGACCTATGGGTTATGATACCATCTCAACCCTCCATCACTGCTTGTGCCTAAGGGCCCAAGCTGCAATATGCCCTTGGCTATGGGTATCCTCCTAGGAATCACCCCATCAATAATATTTTGCCAATCCATCACATGGGAAGCATTAATGCCTTCACATGGAATAAGTCTACTATGTTGATGTTGCCTACTGCTAAACTCATGTTGCTCCACTCAGTCACCCAACATGATCCATTTGAAGAACTATGCCCTATTCTCCCAATGTATAAAGGTGGGTTGGTAGTGTTGCAAGCTTTATCTATGTGCTCCTGTAGAGGGTTGCTATGGAACTCTCGACTGTATTCCTCTTGTTGCCTTGTGAGGGACTTAAGACGTTCCTCTACACTAGACAACTTGGCTACTTACTCGGAACATACCCCTATGAGCTCCTCATTTTTTTTGTTCTCCAATAAGATGGTGTCTCAGTTTGTCTAGAATATTTTCTTCAACATCATAAGAGGTGTCTTGAAATGTGTGATATTTCTCTGAAAGTTCTCTACTGGCGATTATGATGCCCTATTGAATGTCTTTGTACTTGTTTGTATTGGATTCCCAACGACCACAACTTCAACTTGAGCCTTTGACTGAATTTTTGGGAATGGTTCACTTTTCACATTATGTTTGTCATGATGCTCCTCATGATCATGCTCATCATGCTGGTTTACTACTGCTGGCTCCTCACTCAAATTTCCTTGGCCTCCTCCATCTATGAAGGCAATATGTTGTTCATCCCCTCCAATTTTCTAACATAGATGAATTGGTGGACTACTATCTATACTTGACTATTCATATTCTTTATGGACACCTCCCTGGAGACCTATGGACTCAATTGTATAGGAGTCTACCTCATCAATACCATTAGGTACAATTTCCTCATGCACTTCCAAATGCTTGTCATCCTGCAAGTCTCTCAGAATAGTACCACGTTGTTGCTGACCATCCTAAAAATCAATAGACCAAACTACATAAGACTCCCCATGATTTGAAGGAATCTCCTCTTGTTCTGTCTTTGTTTCCTCATTCCTATCACCTGGACATGAACGGTTACGGACCCAAGGTCCCTTGCAGATAAAGCATAGTCCTATCCTCCTTAGTGATGGCGTGGGTGCAGGCGTTAGAGTCAATCTCCCCAATCTGTCAGCAAGTTCTTCTATGCCTTGGTTAATTTCCCTTTCTTCTGGACTGGGCGCATCAGTCATTAAACTGATGTTTCATTTCAAAAATCCCAATATCATGCTTTACTAATTAACCGTGGCTCTCGGTGAAGGCTTAAAAGCGATATCCCTTTTGGTGGACTTACATATACAATACATATATCCACTTATCTATATGCCCACGCAACATATGTCTATGTTATATATACCCGTGGAATGTTCTTACCTCCTCTTACATCGGCGATGGTTATAGGCTGCTCTTTGCCATAGACAACAACTCATATGCCATGGACTGCCAGCTATGTAAACCTCAGCTCTCTATAGTGTTTTGATTCAATATATATATCGCTATACCTCTCCGTCCTTTATGTTGGGTTTATGGCCGATGTATATACAAATCGGAAATCGCTCAAACAGAGGTCTTTTGAACGGACCCGATACACCTATAATCAGTGGTTAAGACTTCGCCAGTTCCGCTTTTCGGCAGTCGTTACAAATAAAAACTTCGCTGTCTCCGCGATGACGGACTCTGCGATATGTATCGATCACAATTTATATCATTTCGGTTCCAAATTTATTGGTCAACTGGACTCAGCGATATATATATATACAGTTTATAATGGTTCGCTCCCAAATCCAGAACTCGCTCTTGACCACACTATATCTCTGTTCGGACGGAAGGCTTTATGAACCGCATACAACCCAACGAACAGTGAAATAAAACCCTCTCGATGCCGATATGGTCTTGACAAATATGGGTCCGTGCCTTCGGCTATGAATTCTCAACAGTGCCACCTCCACTTAATGAAAAATTACAAGCGTTCTTGCTATACCAAGAATATATATGCGCCACAGTAAAATAAGAGTCAAAGAAGTATAGTTATGAATGAAAGGAAAGGTACCTTCAACGATTAATACACAGTATTATAGCGTGAGGAATCAGAGTCATTCAACAATATTAAGGCGCCATACACATGCATTTTACCGAGTCATTAAATAAAAGACATCAAGAGAACAAAATTCCCAAAGTAAAACTAAGGCACTCGCCCCTCTCCTCCGTCTGATGAGAGCTTTGCTGCCACTTTATTTATAACTAAGGATAGGCCCTATCGTCCTTATCCGATACAAAGAAAAGCATGCTTTACAGGATGATTTAAAGCTTGAAAAGCTCTGTTACAAATAGCATGATTTATTGCTAGAATTTATTCTATTTTTTTTTAACTAAGAAAGCATAGAAATTTCAGGCTAAAGGACCCCACTCCCTTGCCTGTAAATTTTTTTGGATTTTTGGAATAATTTGGAAGATTTTTCCCCTCTGAGTCACATGCTCCCGCATCAGACTCTTGAGGACAAAATTCTTCATGGGCTCCTGTCCATGAGCTCATCTACAAATTTGCCCAATTTTTGTAGAATGTCTTCTGTAACCCAAGTAGCTTCAGTGATCGGTTGTCCCTTCCATTTCACCAGATATTGGAAATACTCTCATGCCCTTGTCTTCTTATATACTTTCTTGTCCAGAATTCCTTCTGGCTGTAAATTCTCGGCTGTGGGTAATTGTTTTACCCAGTAAATCTCGGGAGTCTCTTGATCTTGTGCTTTATCATCTGCAGCTTCATTCTCATACTTGTACAGGTTGGTAACATTAAAAATTGGTGATATTCCCACACCAGGTGGTAATTCAATCTCATAAGCATTTGCAGAGAATTTCCTCAGTACCCTGCATGGTCCAATTTTCTTGGATTTTAACTTATTATACTTTCCCTTTGGAAATCTCTCCTTTCTGAGGTGTGCTAAAACCAAGTCTCCAACTTCAAAGTTCATTTCTCTTCTCCTCATGTCTGCTCTAGTTTTATATTGAATGTTGTTGTCCTGTAGCTGTTGTTTCACTTGTTCATGTATTGCTTGCATTCTTGAAGCAAAGTCTTCGTCTTCTGCACTTCTCATTTCTTCTTTTCCCAAGTTCCTCAATTCAGATATTCCCCTTGGGTGCATTCCATAAACAATATGGAATGGGCTCTGTCCTGTGCTCCTGTTCGGTGAATCATTATATGCATATTCAACTTGTGGTAACACTTGATCCCATTGCTTTGGATGCTCTGCAGTAAAGCTTCTCAAAAGGTTGCCTAAACTTCTATTCAAAACTTCAGTCTGTCCATCGGTTTGTGGATGATAGGCTGAATTGAAATTTAATTTAGTTCCCAGCTTCTTCCATAGTGTTCTCCAGAAATGTCCAACGAACTTTGAATCCCTATCTGAAACAAGACTTTTGGGCAATCCATGTAATCTTACAATTTCTTTAAAAAACAAGTTAGCAATGTGAGAAGCATCACTAGTTTTATAACATGGAATAAAGTGTGCCATTTTTGAAAATCTGTCCACTACCACAAAAATTGAATCATAGCCTCTTTGCGTCTTTGGCAATCCTAGCACAAAATGCATACTTACCATATCCCAAGGCCTATCTAGAATTGGCAATGGAATATACAACCCTGTGTTCTGGCTCCTTCCTTTTGCATACTGACAAACTTTACAATTTCTTACATACTTCTCTACTTCAGATTTCACTTTCGGCTAGAAGTAAAATCTGTTGAGCTGTTCAAAGGTCTTTTCTCTAGCAAAATGTCCTGCAAGTCCTCCACTATGCTTCTCTTTGATTAAATTCTCTCTCATTGAACAGTTGGGTATGCACAACTGATTTTTCTTAAATAACAGTCCATCTTGTATAAAATAATCCAGCCACTTGCTCCTATCCGCCAAAACAGGATTTTCACAAGCCTCAAATGCCTCCTTAAAGTCTGAATCGGTTTTATATAATTCCTTAAGAAAATCAAAACCGAACACTTGGATTTGACTTTCTTGCAGCAATACATTCCTCCTACTTAAGGCATCTGCAACTTTGTTTGGCTGTCCAGTTATCTGTTTCAACACAAAATGAAAGCCTTGAAGATATTCTACCCATTTAGCATGTCTCTGGCTGAGTTTTGGCTGCTGCATTATAAACTGAAATGCATGATTATCTGAGTAAAGAATAAATTCTTTCGACATTAAATAATGCATCCACTTCTTTAGTGCCTGCACAACTGCGTAAAACTCTTTATCATAAGAAGAATACTTCCTTTTTGCATCATTTAGCTTTTCACTGAAATAAGCTATTGGTCTATCTTCTTGACTTAAAACTCCTCCAATTGCTTCTACGCTGGCATCACACTTAACTTGAAAAGTTTTGTTAAAATCACGAAGAACCAAAACAGGCTTTTCAGTTATTTTCCTCTTCAACAGCTGAAAATCTCTCTCTGCTTCAGCAGTCCACTTAAATGGCTGTTTATCTTTCTTTATGGTCTCAATAATAGGTGCATTAATCTTACTGAAATTCTTAATGAATTTTCTGTAAAATCTAGCAAGACCATGAAAACTCCTTACCTCAAAAATACTCTTGGGTGAAGGCCACTCCACAATTGCTTTGATCTTTTCTGGATCCATCTTCAATCCTTCAGCTGAGATAACAAATCCCAAGTAAACCAGCTCCTCTTTCATTAATAAACACTTCTTCAGATTCAACAATAATTTTTCTTGTTGCAGCTTCTGTAGAACATAATTTAAATTCCTCAAGTGTTCCTCCTTGGACCTGCTATAGACTAATATATCATCCAGATATACGATTACAAATTTACCAATGAATTCTTTAAGAACTTCATTCATAAGCCTCATAAATGTACTTGGTGCATTGGACAGCCCAAAAGGCATCACTCTCCATTCATATAATCCTTCGTTGGTCTTAAAAGCGGTTTTCCATTCATCCCCTTCTCTTATCCTTATCTGATGATAACCACTTTTAAGATCTAACTTTGAAAAATATTTTGCGCCAGACAAGAAATCCATTAAATCTTCAATTCTGGGTAATGGAAATCTGTACCTGATTGTAATCTTATTGATGGCTCTTGAATCTGTACACATTCTCCAGCCTCCATCTTTCTTCGGACTTAGCACTGTTGGCACTGCACAAGGGCTCAGGCTTTCTTTAATCAACCCCTTGTCAAGCAATTCTTGCACCTGTTTCTTAACTTCCTCATTTTCTGCAGGAGTCATTCTATATGCTACTTTGTTAGGTAGGCTTGCTCCAGGAATCAAGTCTATATGATGACTGATTTTTCGAATTGGCGGTAATTCATTAGGCAAATCATCAACAATAATATCACAATAATTCTCCAGCATTTCTTGAATTTCAATGGGTAATTCAGAAATTTTAGTAGAATTCAATATTACCTTGGGCTTGCAAATTACAACAAAATTTACCTCATTTTCTTCAATTTGCTTCAAGTATTCCTTCCCTCCAAGTAACAGAGTTTTTGGATCAGTCTTCTGTCCCAGTACATCTTCTTCTTGCAAAGGCAACAATGTATGATTAACACCATCTTTTCCAAACTTGTAGGTGTTTCGCTTCCCGTCATGTATGGCTCCTCTATCATATTACCGAGGCCTCCCAAGAAATATGTGACACACATCCATGGGCATCACATCACAAACAATTTTATCTTTATACTTGCCCACTTGAAATTCCACTTCACACTGTTCGCTTACCAACAGTTGATGTCCCTTTTGTAACCATGACACCTTATAAGGTGTTGGATGCTTCATTGTTTTCAGCATCAATTTCTCCACTACCTTGTAGAGACCAAATTATCAGTGCTGCCACTATCAACGATCATCTGGCAACATTTCCCTTGGACTTTGCACACTGTCCTGAACAAAGTTTTCCTTTGTGGTGGTTCAGCAGCCACCTCTTTCACTGGCTTAAGTAAAACTTTATTAACCACCAGAGATTCTCCTCTTTCTGGTGTGTTTTCTTCTTCTGCTACCGTTGTCGCTGGTGCTTCTTCTTCAGCTGGAGCAATAATTTCATTCCTCTGCTTTATTTCGGCATTCTCTGGGCACTCAAAAGCTCTGTGTCCCAGCTTGTTACACCTGTAACATCTTATTTCTCTGCCTCTTCCTCTGCCTCCTCTTCCTCTGGAAAAACTCCCTCTGCCTCTTGCATCACCTTCTCTAGGTGCATGCTGGGTTGAGCTGCTGCTAGCTCCATCTCTAGGTGCATGCTGGGTTGAGCTGCTGCTAGCTCCATCTCTAGGTGCTGTAGACCTTCCTCTACCACCTTGAATTCCTTTTCCTCTGAAAGTCCCTTTCCCTTTGGCAGACTGCTTCCTTATGAGCTTTTCCTCAGCTTTCAGCGCTATCTGATAAGCTTCCTCTACTGTTTTAGGAGACAACAGGATTATCTCATCCTGAATGTCCATCCTGAGGCCATTCATATATCTAGCCACCTTCTCATCTGTGTCTTGGGCTTCTCCAGCTCTTATACTCACTTTATAAAACTCTTCTGTATATTCTTTTACTGTTAAAGCTCTCTGCCTAAGATTTTGCATTTTTCTAAACAATGTTTGTTGATAATTACTTGGCAGGAACTTACCTCTTAACTTTGCTATCATTCGGCTCCAGTTCTTGATTGGCTGCTTACCAAGTCTTTCCCTTTCCTCCTGCACACCATCCCACCAGAGTGCTGCATGGCCTTTTAACTTGGTGACAGCAAACTTTACTTTCTTCTCATCCTCTGTTTCCTCGTAATCGAAGAATTTCTCCATGCTGTTGATCCAGTCGATCAATTCTTCTGGATTCAATCCTCCTTGATATATTGGTACTGATTGGTTCCATGGCTTGGATGTGGATTTTAACACTGACTGAAAGAATCTCATCTCAGGAGTAACCTGTACAGCTTCCTCCTCTTCAGCAGCTTCAATTTCGGGCTCACTGACATCTCCATCATCTATATTTCTATCTGAAGTTAATGCATCCACTCTAGCTCGCAGCTCTTCTACTATTTCCATTAGTTCAGCATTTGCAGCAGGTCGTCCTCTTCCACCACGTCCTCATCCTCTTCCGACTCTGAAAGCCATCCTTCTTCTGCTCCTGAGATTCAATTCAATGTCAGTTGTGGGCTCTGATACCACTAATGATGGCGTGGGTGCAGGCGTTAGAGTCAATCTCCCCAATCTGTCAGCAAGTTCTTCTATGCCTTGGTTAATTTCTCTCTCTTCTGGACTGGGCACATCAGTCATTAAACTGATGTTTCATTTCAAAAATCCCAATATCATGCTTTACTAATTAATCGTGGCTCTCGGTGAAGGCTTAAAAGCGATATCCATTTTGGTGGACTTACATATACAATACATATATCCACTTATCTATATGCCCATGCAACATATGTCTATGTTATATATACCCGTGGAATGTCCTTTACCTCCTCTTACATCGGCGATAGTTATAGGCTGCTCTTTGCCATAGACAACGGCTCATATGCCATGGACCGCCGGCTATGTAAACCTCAGCTCTCTATAGTGTTTCGATTCAATATATATATCGCTATACGTCTCCGTCCTTTATGTTGGGTTTTTGGCCGATGTATATACAAATCGGCGATCGCTCAAACAGAGGTCTTTTGAACGGACCCGATACACCTATAATCAGTGGTTAAGACTTCGCCAGTTCCGCTTTTCGGCAGTCGTTACAAATAACAACTTCGCTGTCTCCGCGATGACGGACTCTGCGATATGTATCGATCACAATTTATATCATTTCGGTTCCAAATTTATTGTTCAACTGGACTTAGCATATATATATATATATATATATATATATATATATACAGTTTATAATGGTTCGCTCCCAGATCCAAAACTCGCTCTTGACCACACTATATCTCTGTTCGGACGGAAGGCTTTATGAACCGCATACAACCCAACGAACAGTGAAATAAAACCCTCTCGATGCCGATATGGTCTTGACCGATATGGGTCTGCGCCTTCGGCTATGAATTCTCAACAGCGCCACTGCCACTTAATGAAAAGTTACAAGCGTTCTTGCTATACCAAGAATATATATGCGCCACAGTAAAATAAGAGTCAAAGCAGTATAGTTATGAATGAAAGGAAAGGTACCTTCAACGATTAATATACAGTATTATAGCGTGAGGAATCAGAATCATTCAACAATATTAAGGCGCCATACGCATGCATTTTACCGAGTCATTAAATAAGAGACATCAAGAGAACAAAATTCCCAAAGTAAAACTAAGGCACTCGCCCCTCTCCTCTGTCTGATGAGAGCTTTGCTGCCACTTTATTTATAACTAAGGATAGGCCCTCTCGTCCTTATCCGATACAAAGAAAAGCATGCTTTACAGGATGATTTAAAGCTTGAAAAGCTCTGTTACAAATAGCATGATTTATTGCTAGAATTTATTCTAGTTTTTTTTTAACTAAGAAAGCATAGAAATTGCAGGCTAAAGGACCCCACTCCCTTGCCTGTAAAATTTTTTGGATTTTTGGATTAATTTGGAAGATTTTTCCCCTCTGAGTCACATGCTCCCACATCACTTAGTCCATTCTTGCTGCAGGTTTTATTCTTGATTCCTCCATCAATCCTTCTCAACTCCTTCCTAGTCAGCACCCTTCTGAGAAATTTTATGTTTTTCCTGACCAACTTCTTGACTAGATCATAGGAAGCTGGTGATACCTTTAGTTCCTTCCTCCAAATGGTCGGCAATTAGGATCTTAAAATCTTGCAGATGTCAATATCTCCTTCTAGAACATGGACACAATCTTTTGCATGCTCGTTTTGACGCAGTCTAGATGAGATGGTGTAATGTTGGTGTAAAATTTTTGGAACAACTGAAATATCAAGTCGCCACATTCCAAATTAAGCATGAATGTGGCAAAGCTAAACTCTTCCATGTGTTCTAGAAATTTTCGTCGGTTATGAAAGGTAGGAAGTGTGATGTTGTTCAACCCTTTAAGGGCTTCTACTATCAGCTACAATATCTCCCTCATGATGTCATTATCGTAAGGTAGTAGTGGCGATGTTAAAGCTATGATCATGCTGAGACAAGAAGCAACTGTGACCTTGACCTCTTCACAAGGATGTTCTTAAAATTTGGGTTGTATTAGTGCAATCATGGATAGCTTGAGGGTCCAACTGGGTTTCTTCCATTATGGCTGCCCTACCATGGACAAACATGTGTCTAATTCCTCCAAATTATGAAGGTCTGTGACTGAATTCATTCATTGTAGCTCATGTTGAGAAATGGAAACAAGAAATTCCAGTTTAATTTGTCCTTGAATTAAATTGTGAATTAAAATCAAATTCTATTCTCACAACAATTTGTAAATAGTTAATTAAGTTTAATTAAGTTAACTAGCTTAGGAATTTCGAGTTGGAAGTCTTTTTTTATTCATGTATATGTTCTCCCTAAATTTTAGGGGTCTGGGATGAGTTTATTTGAGTTGTAATTAGATAACTCATTTTGACTAAGTTATAGATAGTTAAACTAGTTCTAAATGTTTGTGGAACTAGTAGAGGTCTAGTAGTGAGTTGGTGCACTGGTGCATCCTCAGTGCTACTCCAACTAACTAAATATTCTCTCATGAGAAACTCATGCATGTTAGTTCAAAGAAAGACATTGTTGAGACTAGAGTGTAGGGACAATGTACTATCAGTTGTAGAATGATCCGAGTTGTACATGTCATGCATCCAATCAGAAGAGGACCCAGATTTCAATTGTAGAGTTATGGAAGAAGGGATTCCCAATTAAATATGGGCTATTCCTCTTAGGAATTATGCAAGGAAATAGGAGCTCAGTAGGCAACAAAAATTTGCTAAGTGTTGGTTAGTATAGGCTTGTGAGGTAGAGAGTTGATAATACTTGTGCAAGAATTGTTCTTGTGAGAACAAGCTATGTATTATCACTCATATTTCTGATTAATGCAATAGATAGTAGGGGTTTTGAGTAGTGTCTTTCCCCAGAGAAACAATTGTGTTATGTGTCTTTGATTATCTTCCTCTTGTGGATTATTGTTTTCATTGATCTATTGGTTTCCGTTGTTTAAAGAGTAGAGTATATTCTTGCCTTTTGTTTTAGTAAATTACATGAGCTGTGAATCTATAGGAAACTCTACATGGTATTGGAGCTAGATTTGCAGAAATTTTCTACATGGTATTGGAGCTGAAGCTAGTATATTAGAGGAGATTTTGAAGTTTTGATTTTTTGGTTACAGGTGAAATTCGAATTTAAAATACATACTTTAGGATTAGCAAATGAATTTCTACGGTTTGAGGCTCGAGTATGCCTTGGAAGGCAGCTCGAATTATATAGCCTAGAAGGATAGGATGGAGGTTGTGTTGGAGGATAATGGCCTCAAGGAATTCATTGAGCGAGATATTCCTAAGCCAACAACATCAGAGGCACAAAATCTTCCTGAATGGATGAAGTGTGTGGCGCAAGCGAGGCGAATAATCCTTGAGGGAGTTAGAGACCGCATTGTCTCGAGTCTCCATGGGAAGGAAACTCCATATGCTATGTGGAAAGCATTGATTAACCTATTCCAAAACAAAAATTACCATAGGAAGTTAGCATTGAAAGAAAAACTACGAGAAATCAAGATGGATAAAGGCAAGACCATTCCAAAATATTTGACCAAGTTCACTCACTGTCATGATGAGCTTGGAAGTGTTGGAATAACTGTTGCCGAGGATGATATGGTGATCTTATCTCTCCTAGGCCTTCCAAAGGGTTGGAATAGCTATTAGGAATTTGTCAATGGGAGGGAGAAGTTTTCATATTGGGAACGACTGTGTTTGGATTTGATGCAGGAGGAGATTAAAAGGAACACCAGATATGATTCCTCATCAAAGACAGATGATGAGGAAAACTGTGCCTTAGTGGGTAAGGAAACGAAGGGAAATGTGAAGGCTTCCCATTCCAAATCAGATTCTTTCCATGGAGGTAAGAAGAAAGACATATCAAAACTTAAGTGCTTTCATTGTCATGATCTAGGACATTTTTCTACAAACTGTCTGCTCAAGAAGTCCAAGAAGAAGTCCTTAGGAGGAGTGGTGGGTGAGGCTTTGGCCTCTCAATTCGAATTGGACTTTACTCTCATTGCATGCATGGTGTCATAAATGATGGGTAGTCTATGATACCTTGACATTGGAGCTTCATTCCACATGAATGGTGACAAGGAGTTGTGCAGTGACCTAGAGGAGAAGGATTTCCAGATGCATATCAAGATGGGTGACAACGTGAGGTAAAGTAACACTAGATTGGGCACAGTTACTTTTCAGAGGGAGCAGGGTGCTCCTCTCACCTTGAGAAATATTATATATGTGCCCGGGTTGAAGAAGAACTTAGTATCAGTCGCCATGATTGAGGATAGAGTAAATGATGTGATTTTCTCAAAAGGAAAGGCGTTCCTTCGAGACATAGCCACAAGTCAAGTAAAAAAGATAGGGATTCGAGTTAAGAATCTATATAAGTTCAAGGTAGAGGATTGTGTTGCTTTGAGCACAAAAGAAGATAAGTTGCAAACCTAAGATGTTGGTGAGTTATGGCACAGGAAATTGGGCCACTTGCATCACGGGGCTTTGAAAATCATGCAACAGATGTCTACTGGTCTTCCCAAAGTTACGCAGGAGCAAGTTGATACATGAAAGGGGTGTACTTTGGGAAAATACACCAAGGATTCCTTTCATGATAGACACAGTCGAGCAAAGGTGATTCTAGAGTGAGTCCATTCAGATGTGTGTGGACCATTCTCGACAACATCTATGACCAAACATAGGTATTATGTTATATTTGTTGATGAATTTTCTCGTAAATGTTGGATATTTTTCATGCAAAAGAAGGATAAAACTTTCATAAACTATTGTAAATTTAAAGCATTGGTCGAGAAAGAGTCTAGCAAGAAGGTTAAAGCTATGAGGAGTGATAATGGTGGTGAGTATGTTTCAAATGAGTTTAAGAAATTTTGTGTTGTAGAATGGATTAAACGGGAGCTAACGACACCCCATAACTCATAGCAGAATGGGGTGGCTGAAAGGAAGAACATAAGCATTGTAGGGGTGATCCGGATTTAAACAGGAACGCAATAGATTATAGAGATAACCATAAATACAGAGATGCGATAACCATATACACAAAGATGCAGCGGAAATAATACTTCATTTCATTACTGTAAAATACTGAAATATGCTTACAAACAGAAATGGAAAGAAACCAGCTAGGGCGATGGTAGCTTATCTCTGAGAAGAGATGTGGCGGCTACATGCCTCTGAACTGTTCTGAACTGTATTACAATGAGGCTCGAAGACCTATTTATTGTTGAGAAACAATGGAAAACCCTTCACATACCGAAACCTAACCCTAGAAGATGAAATGCCAAATTGTGGGCCCCGTTTGGGTAAATTGGTACATCAATTTCCCGGGGTCGTAACTTTGGCATACGATCTCCGTTTGACGCGTACGATAGCTCGTTAGAAAGATCTATCCGAGTACTACCACTTTGGGAGGAAACATAGGGCTCGGTCGCCCCAGAATTCCAAAAAAACATCGTTTAGGGCCTCAAAACGGCTCCGGAAGTTCAGGACCCGAAAAACTGCTAAAAATAGTAAACTGTGCTACAATTAAGGAAACTGAAAATACTGAAAGAGACAATTGTGGGGGTCCAAATGGGTTGGTGGGTGGCCACCAACATCCACCTGGATCAAGGGGAAACACAAGCAATGTTGAATGATCAGGGCCTACCACTACACTTGTGGGCTGAGGCATCCAACGGAGTGGTTTATTTGCAGAACTGTAGCTGACATCAGATTCTTGGGATGAAGACACCAGAGGAGGCTTATTCCTGTAAGAGGCCAGATGTTGGTCACTTGAGGATTTATGGGTCATCGATATATTTCCATGTGACCAAAGATGCACGGAAGAAGCTTGAGTTGACAACAAAGTTGGGGATAATTTTGGAGTACACTGATACACCTCACAACTATCAGGTGTACTTTCTGAACAGCAAGATGACAGTGGTTCACAGGGATGTCAGATTCAATGAGGAGAAGGCCATGCGAGTTTCCCTTGAGAGGGATCTTCAACTACATGCGGTTGAGTAGATTTATCTCCTAATGTTGAGGAGCATCAAATTGATGTGGAGCAGCAACATGCAAAGGATCCAGGATTGGAGGCAACCACTTAGGCAAAGTCTTCCAAAGATGGGAGAAAGCGCACTAGAGAGGTTGATAGTTTGTTGCATGATGCATGGGAGAATGTGGGAGCACCCACATCTCAGCACAAGAAGGGAAGGTCACCTGAGTGGTACACTGGATACATGGATCTTATGAGCAGATGTGTTGAGATGGAGCCATATTCCTTTGAGGAGGAAGTGCAACAACCAGTTTGGGTTGATTCCATGGCAGAGGAGTATGACTCCATAGTTCGTAACAGTGCTTGGGATGTGGTCTCGAGACCATAGGACAATTTAGTGTTGAGCTCCTAATGGATTTACAAGGTAAAGCAAGATACATATGGTAATGTAGAGAAGCATAAGGCCAGGTTTGTGGCCCATGAATTTTTAGATGTAGAGTGGATTCACTATGATGAGACCTTTGCTTCTGCTACAAGGAATTCATCGATCAAAGCTATATTGGCACTATCAACGCAGATGGGTTGGAAGATACATCAGATGGGTTTAAAGACAATATTCCTTCGACTGTGATTCATGTGTGTGCCGGCTCAAGAGAGTGTGGTATGGGCTAAAGAAGCACCTTGTTTTCGGTACACCATGATCGATAGCTACTTCACTGAGTTGGGATTCCCCAAGAGTGAATCGGATGTGAACATGTACCACATAGTGGTGGAAGGTAAGTTTTTTATCATTGTGTTATATATCAACAATTTGATTTTGAAAGGTGATGATTAGTTGATCAAGTCTTACAAGGAGGAACTTGCAAGAGAGTTTGAGATGAAGGACATGGGGCTCATGAATTACTTTCTAGGCATGGAAGTATGGCAGGGTGACAGGGAACTGTTTGTGTCTTAGGGAAAGTATGCCAATGAGATACTCAGGAAGTTCTGCATGGAGAGCAACAAACCCATGGAGGCTCCTCTAGTAAGTAATTAGAGGAAGGAGGATGCTACTTCAGGGGAAGTAGTGGAAGCTACTATTTACAGGAAGCTTGTGGGTTCACTCATGTATTTGGTGAACACACGACCATATATGTGCTATGTAGTTAACCAACTTAGTCAAGCGATGGTTAGGCCTACCAAGATGTATTGGAAGGTGACAAATCATGTGTTAAGATACCTCAAGGGCACTACTCAGTATGGATTGTGGTACAGATGAATAGAGGGAGTGAAGCTTCAAGGCTTCACCAATGCAGATAGGGTAGGGAGTCCATCTGACAGGAAGAGCACATCAAGAGGTATCTTTAGTATTGGGTCAATGACAGTTTCTTGGTACAATAGGAAACAAACATTGGTTGCACTCAGTTTAACAGAGGCAGAGTAGATGGCTGCAAGTCAAGCAACATGTGAGGCCATCTAGATGAGGAAGATCCTAGTTGGTTTGTTTGGTCAGCAGATGGATCCAACTGTGATTCACTGCGATAATCAAAGTTGAAATAAAATTTCTGAAAATCTAGTTTTTCATGGTCGGTCCAAGCATATAGATATTCAATATCATCATCTTCGAGATTGTGTAGTGAGGCAGATTATGTTGTTAGAGTACGTTCCCATGGAGGAGAAAGATGATGACATTTTTACAAAGGAATTCTCAATATGTAAATTCAAGTTTCATAGAGATAGGATCGACATAGCTCATAATCCCTTTCTTGTTGAGAGGGAGTGTTGAGAAATGGAAACAAGAAATTCCAGTTTAATTTGTCCTTGAATTAAACTATGAATTAAAATTCAATTCTATTCTCATAACAACTTGTAAATAGTTAATTAAGTTTAATTAACTTAAATATCTTAGGAATTTCAAGTTGGAAGTCTTTCTATAGTCATGTATATGTTCTCCCTAAATTTTAGGGGTCCAGGATGAGTTTATTTGAGTTGTAATTAGATAACTCAGTTTGACTGACTTATAGATAGTTAAACTAGTTCTAACTGTCTGTGGAACTAATATAGGTCTAGTAGTGAGTTGGTGTGTTGGTGCACCCTCAGTGCTACTCCAGCTAACTAAATATTCCCTCATGAGAAACTCATGCATGTTAGTTCAGAGAAAGATCCAGTTGAGACTAGAGCGTAGGGATAGTGTACGTAGAATGATCCGAGTTTTACAGATCATACATGCAATAAGAAGAGGACCTATATTTGGATTGTGCATTTATGGAAGAAGGAATTTCCAATTAAATATGGTCTATTCCTCTCAGGAATTGCGCAAGGAAATAGGGGCTTAGCAGGCAGCAAAAATTGGCTAAGTGTTGGTCAGTGTGGGCTTGTGAGGTAGAGAGTTGATCATACTTGTGCAAGAATTGTTGTTGTGAGAACAAGCTTTTTATTATCACTCATATTTCTTATTAATGCAATAGATAGTAGGGGTTTTGAGAAATGGATTTCCCCAAAGAAACAATTGTGTTATGTGTCTTTGATTATCCTCCTCTTGTCGATTATTGTTTTCATTGATCTATTGGTTTCCACTATTTAAAGAGTAGAGTATATTCTTGTCTTGTGTTTTAGTACATTACATGAGTTGTGAATCTATAGGAAAATCTACAGCTTTGATCCAAGTGTGAGGAGATTCTCACTTTTCACATCTTCCTTCTGAATATGTGTGGACTGTTGAAGGATAATATGGACCTTCTAAGAGAAAGGCCTGTTGTTCTGCTCTTTCTTCTCATTTGTAAGTTGTTTCCATTTTTTATTCCTAGAAGTATTGTGGCCTAGAGAATCAACTGATGTATTACTATGTTGATTCCTGAGGTGTTTCCAAAGGTAGAGTGATGACATTATGGCTTGGCATCAATGGATCTCAGTATTTAGCCTACATTCTTTCTTCTCGAATTACTTTAATAAAATCGATTTCCCCCCCCTTTGAGAAATCAATCTATATTGGG
Source organism: Pinus tabuliformis (assembly GCA_031772625.1). Lineage (NCBI taxonomy): Eukaryota > Viridiplantae > Streptophyta > Pinopsida > Pinales > Pinaceae > Pinus > Pinus tabuliformis. Next base: position 1,344,665,212 of record CM062807.1, on the reverse strand, counting down.
CTTGAAAGAAAACAAATGATAAATATTCAACCACCATAAGGAAATTGAACACCTAGAAAGGTAGTCTCCCTATGCCATAGCTTCAATGATGAACTCTGCCCCTTGAATGTACAAAACTCAGATTGTTGTAGAATATGATAAGCTCTCGGCCCTCTAAAATTCTCCTGGTGCTTCTAATAATCCTCAACTTCAATGGTCCGTGGATATGCCCGAGAAATAATATAGAGGGGGGTTTGTCTAAGTAACTCAAAATTGGATCTGTGTAAGATCCAACGTGGTGACAATGAGTGTTTCCTTTGACGTATTGATGATAACTTTAGTCTTGGGCTTAGAAATATTTGTGCAACAATTGTAATACAAGCAGATAAGTATCATATATGAATATAGTAGTTAGTTGAATGCTTAAGAAGCCCACTCAACTCTTAAACAATCGCTATTTTTCTCCTCTACAAACAACAACCAGTGAATATAAATGAGAACTCAACCTCCACTCAGAAAAAGGGAAAACTCGTCCCCCTAAAATGGAATTGATTCTTTCTTACAAAGATGCTTGGATCTTGACCTTCAGGAATTCATCTTGAATTTTGGGCACAAATTTATTCCTGTTTGGTGAATGAAATATGATTCAAGTTATTTTTAGACTTGGCCCTCTTAGGAGGCTACCTCGGCTCCTCCAGTATAAAGAGTTTTGATCCTCTCAGAGTGATCCAAATTGGATCATTATATTTTTTTCATCCATCTCGATGCATTTGGAGTGGAAAAAGTGGAGGAATCAGCTCAAGAGACTGTTTTTACCAGCGGGACCCAATTTGGCGAAACGGGGTTTGAAACCTTCCAAGATCGTTTTGAGGCATCAAACAAAATTTTTTTGGGGTTAAACTTTGTTTCTTAAGCACCACACCTTTTTCACACTATTCTACACACAAAAATCTTTCCAACGGTGAAAGAATCGCGTAAATCGGAGTCTGTATGCAAAGGTTATGCCACTGAGAAGTTGACCTTCCTATTTTCACACCTATAGTTTGGGAGGATGCCACGTCGACCCCCATTATTCATGGAAAAGGGGATAGACATGTGTTTTTGATGTAGAAGACTCTAGAAGATTCTATTTTATAGCTCTATTTAAGAGTTGATGTAGTCAAACTTAACCACTACCAGGCTATTGGGCTGTGTTATAACCGGGCCACTAGGAGGAAGAGGCATTACATTTTTTTGAGTGAATTTTGCTCCATAGTTGAGCAAATATAGGAAGGAGAGATAGGAGGTAGAGAACACAAAGAGGATCTGTGCATTGTAGCAGCCTACGAGCCACAAACATTACTTCTTCGTGATCCTGCAAGCATATTTCCAAACAGAGAAAAAGAGCGAAGTGGCCTCACCTTCCAACTGGGTTTTCTCCCGAAAGGGTTTCCCAAAGAGCATATATTGTGTCTTATATGTGTGTGAGCTTAATTTTTCGTTCTCTTCTTTCCAGCATTATTTACTTTTACATGCATGTACTAATTACAGTAAGATTTACAAATCTAGAAATTAAATAAAACTGTAATAGTGTAGAATCTTAGATTTTTAATAGAATATTATCAGATATGTTGTGACAAACTGTCCAGTGGAATATCCATGGTAGTTTATGGATCATTTGGTATTAGAACATATTTTTTTGGGTATTTAATGGAGATTGCAGGGATTTAGATTGGCAAGGCCGAAAATCATAAAACCCTAATCAAACGACATTTTTGGGGGTAAAACTTTGTTGCTTAAGCGCCACACCTTTTCATGTTATTCTACACAAAGAAATCTTTCCAACGGTGCAATAATGTCGTCAATCGGAGTCTTTATGCAAAGGTTATGCCACTCGGAAGTTGACCTTCCTATTTTCACACCTATAGTTCGGGAGGATGCCGTGTCAGCCCCCATTATTCATGGAAAAGGGGCTAGCCACATGTTTTTGATGTATAAGACTCTAGAAGAGTCTATTTTGTAACTCTAGTTAAGAGTTGATGTAGTCAAACTTAACCACTAGTAGGCTATCAGGATGTGTTATAACCGGGCCACTAGGAGGAAGAGGCATTCCATTCTTTCGAGTGAATTTTGTTCCATAGTTGAGAAAATATAACCAGGAGAGATAGGAGGTAGAGCACAGAGAGAGGATCTATGCACTATAGCAGCCCACGGACCACAAACATTACTTCTTCGTGATCCTACATGCATATTTCCAGATAGAGAAAGAGAGCGAAGCAGGCTCACCTTCCAGCTGGGTTTTCTCCCGAAAGGGTTTCCCAGAGAGCATATCTTGTGTCTTATATGTGTGTGAGCTTATTTTTTCATTCTCTTATTTTCTGAATTATTCACTTTTACATGCATGCGCTAATTACAGTAAGATCTACAGATCTAGAAATTAAATAAAATTGTAATAGTGTAGAATCTCAGATTTTTAATAGAATATTATTAGATCTGTTGTGACAAACTGTCTAGTGGAATATCCACAATAGTTTATGGATAATTTGGTATTATAGAATATTTTATTGTGTATTTTTTGGTGATTGTAGGGATCTAGATCAGTGAGGCTAAAAATCGTAAAACCCTAATCATGGGCAACGAATCTGTAAACGAACCTCATGATCCTGCAGAGGTGAGGTTTTCAAGGCTTGAAGAACAAGTCACAAATATAAACTGCAATGTAAACCTTCGCATGGCGTCCCTAAGCAATAAGCTAGGGATATTTGGAGAAGAAGGGGGTTCGAATGCAGAGGAAAAATTATAAGGGGGATTAGGAGATCGGGAAGACGCGGATAACCAACTGAAGAAAGAACCTAGAAAAGGTCAACCCAGTTCTAGTGTCATGAACCAATCCTTGTTTAATGTGGAAGAAAAATTTGATATCAAGCCATACCACTGTGAGATCGATGCTTTTAAGTTGAACCACTAGTTGTAGCAACTGGAAGTTCATTTCAGTGTCCATCGGATTGAGTAAGGGCAGAAGATCTCATTCGTGCACTGAAATTGGATAGCCATGCACTGACTTGGTAGTAGAGTCACACAAAAACCCTAAGGTTGGAGGGATAAACTCCAATGACTAAGTGGGAGGATTTCAAAACCCTCATTAAGTCATAATTTTATCCCATTGGGTATGTGGAAGACCAATGGATCTGGTAGCATTACTTCAGGAGAAAGTTGAGCCAAAACATGTAGGAGTACACCACAGAATTAAGAAAGATGGCTATAATGTTGGGTATCTCTCCAAAGAACCCAGATGTACTCCTCAAGTATTTGGGGAGTCTACACTGCCATCTGTGTGAATAAGTGATGTTGTTCAAGCCAAAAATGGTGGACAAGGCTTATGTATAGGCATGGTACTTGGAGAACATAGGCTTGAAAAGAGTGCAATCAAGCAAATCGAAGTAAAAGTAGAAATAAGACGCTTCTAAGGGTAGGAAGAAGAAGAAGAAAGGGGGAAAAGATAAAAATACGACAGCCACAACACATCACTGGAAAGATCCTAGCAACCACTACAACCACTGCAACATTGATGGTCATATAGAGGGGAAGTGTTGGAAGCTGCATCCAGAGCTAAACCCAAAGAACAAGAAGAAATATAATAAGAAGAATAATCTCATGGCCATTCATTCAAACAACCAAGTTAAAAGTAGCTCATACATGGATGAGAAGATCCTCTATACATCAGTAGAGAAGGAGGTGAATCTAAGTAGCCTTCAGGAATAGGAAGAGAAAGAAATGACCAAACTCTTTCATGTAAAGATACAGGTCAAGAAGATGAAGATTGATGCTCTGTTTGAATCAAGATCACAGCCAAATTTCATTGCAATGGATATGGTCAAGAAGTTGGGTCTAGAAGTTCGTGATCATCCAAAACCATATCCACTTGGATGGGTACATAAGGATGTAGAGATGAAGGTAACAAAACAATGTAAAATTAGATTTTCTATCAGTGCTAATTTTATTGATGAAGTAGATTTGGATGTGGTTCCCCTTGATGTATGTGGAGTCATGTTTGGGAGTCCATACATGTACATGCATGATGAAATATTCATGAGGAGAGTTAACCAGTATCGTCTCATCAAGGATGGAAAATCATTCATCATCAATGTGCACAAAGGAAAGTAAAAAATTTCACTGGTAAGTGCCAACCAAGCCAAGAAATTGATCAGTTCCAGCAAGAAGTATGTTTTATTGTTTTTAAGAGAAAATCAGTCTATAGAGGAGTCAATAAGAGGCAAGGAATCCCTAGAGGGGTGTACTAAGAAACAAAAACAACAATTGGAGGAGTTTTTACATGAATACAAGGACGTGTTACGAGATCCTAACGGGATACCTTGTAAGAGAGAAGTGGAGCATGAGATCCATCTATTTCCAAACTCCACATTGCCAAATATTGGGTTGTATAGGCAGTCTATTATAGCAACAAGTGAGGTGAAGAAAAAGTTGCAGTAACTACTAGAACAGGGTGTCATTCAACTGATTACATCACCATGTGGGTCACCCATCATCATTGTGCCAAAGAAGGACGGGACTTGGCAGATGTGTATAGATTACAAGGCGTCGAATAAAATCATGCTCAAGAATAGATACCCCCTGCCCAGGATAGACAATCTGCTAGATCAATTGCAGCAAGAAAAATATTTTAACAAGTTATACTTGAAGTATGGATATCACCAGGTTCGAGTCAAAGAAGAAGATACATGGAAGACAACATACAAAACCAGGCAAGGTTTGTATGAGTGGTTAGTTATGCCATTTGGCCTATGTGATACACCAGCTACATTTATGAGATTAATGAACCACTTGTAATTCCTAGTCTGCTGTATCTTATTCAGGAACTGCAAGTACTATAACGGTTGGTGATCTGTGTGGATTATTTTCTCCTTTCCCAAGTAGCACTATATACCAGTATATCATCCAAATAGACAATAACAAATGAATCTATAAAAGGGCGTAGTACATCAAAGATTACAAATTTAGGGACTCTCATTCACATGGAGTCATTTACCCATGATGCATATAAAGAGGCATATTTAGAAGATGAGGACTTCAAGGAGGTGTATTAATAGTTGCAGAGTCAGAGTCATGTGCATGATGGCGACAACACCATTGACTACCATCTCCAGGATGGGTTGCTCTACATGGTGGATAAGTTATGTGTTCCTAAAGGTGAGCATTTGCATCTGATTAGAGAGGCTCATGCCTCCAAGATTGCAGGGAACTTTCATGTAGGGATGATCGTGGCTAAATTGTAGAGGTATGTGTATTGGCCCAAGATGCAAGAAAAAGTAGCTAGGTTCATAAGACGATGCATGATTTTTTGTACCATTAAGCCTAGCAGCAGGAAACATGGTCTGTATCGTCCCTTACATGTACCTACTCATCTTTGGGAAAGTATTTCCAAGGACTTTGTGGGAGGCTTACCGATAACCAGGAAGGGACATGACTACCTGTTCATGGTAGTTGATAGGTTAAGCAAGATGTGTGTTCTAATGCCCTGTGAAAATACCACCAACGGACAAGAAGTAGCAAACTTGTTCTTTGGACAGGTCTAGGTGCACTTTGGGATACCAAGGAGCATCATTTCAGATAAGGATACAAGATTTCTTAGTGCATTCTAGACTACATTGTGGGAGAAGAAGGACACGAAGTTGAAGAGATCTACAACATTCCATCCACAAACAGATGGGAAGACATAAGTAGTCAACATGACTTTGGTTCAGTTTTTGAGGGGTTATAACTAGAAGCATCTAAAGACCTGGGATGAGAATCTGGTATATATACAACATTCTTATAATAGAGCGGTCCACACTTCTATAGGAGAGTCCCCATTTGAAACTTGTTTTGGATATTTCCACCTTCACCTTTCGATATTGCATATGGGTAGAAAGGAGGAGTGAAGGAAGATCTTACATGAGATTCTTTGAGGGTTTAAAAAATAATAGAGAATATCAAGAATGTCCATCTACAAGTACAAGAAACACTTCAAAAGTCGCAGATGAAGTATAAGGCGAGACATGATCAAAATAGAACAGATAAATCATTCAAGGTGGGAGACAAAGTATGGCTACAGTTGAACAAGAAGAGGCTACAGGGTCCTAGTAAGAAAATCAAGGCTCTAAGGTATGGTCCCTTTGAGATATTGGAAAAGATGGGTGATAATTCCTATCGACTCAGTTTACCACCATATATGTGCATTTTCTCAATTGTAAATGTGGAGAATTTGAAACTCTATAAGCCTTCCATGCTAGATCAGGAAGAGGAATATGTCCTACCTTCAGTGGAGGATTTGGCACCAGACACTCAGGCAGAATTGACAGAAGGTACGGTTTTGCAGAAGAGGTCCAAAACTAAAATACAAGGGCAATAAAACCTCTGGAAGATTAGGTTGAAGGGAAAACTTCCAGACAAAGCTAAATGGTACACCAGAGAGAAGGTGGAGGAAATATTTTATCACCTCATTTAGTAAAAGCTTTTGGGGACCAAAAGCCTCTAAAAATGGGGAGGTGTGATCCAAATTGGATCATTATATTGTTTTTCATCCATCTTGATGCATTTGGAGTGGAGGAGGAATTAGCTCACGAGACTGTTTTTACAGGCGAGACCCAGTTTGGTGAAACAGGTTCTAAAACCTTCCGGGAGCATTTTGAGGCATCAAATGACGTTTTTTGGGGGGTAAAACTTTTCTTCTTAAAAATAGAACATTCTCATGCTATTCAACACACAGAAAGCTTTCGAACGACGCAAGAATCTTGTCAATCGAAGTCCGTATGCAAAATTTATGCCACTCAGAAGTTGACCTTCCTGTTTTCACACCTAGAGTTTGGGAGGATGCCATGTCAGCCCCCATTATTCATGGGAAGAGGCTAGCCATGATTTTTTTATGTATAAGACTCTAGAACAGTCTATTTTGTAACTCTAGTTAATATTTGATGTAGTCAAACTTAACCACTAGTAGGCTATCGGGTTGTGTTATTACTGGGCCACTAGGAGGAAGGGACACTCCATTCTTTTGAGAGAATTTTGTTCCATAGTTGAGAAAATATAGGTAGAAGAGATAGGAGGTAGAGAACATAGAGAGGATTTGTGCACTATAGTAGCCCACGGGCCACAGACATTACTTATTTGTACTTGCAACCATATTTCCAAATAGAGAAAGAGACTGAAGCTGGGTTTTTGATCCAAATGGAAAATGGCATCAACCCATGGTACTCATCCACCCATATTATTCATTGACCCATGGAATTTACCCATGGTATTGAAAATGGCATCTGCCCGTGGTATTGTAAAATCCACCCATGGTATTCATTCACCCATGGAATTTACCCATGGTATTGTAAATGGCATCTGACCGTGGTATTTTAAAACCCACCCATGGTATTCATTCACCCATGGAATTGACCCGTGGTATTGTAACTGGAAAAAACTATAAGTAACAAGTCACATTTTGTAAAAGGATAGATTGTCCGCCACAATGTAGCCTTTACAGCTCAGAGGCATGTAGCCACACATCTCTTCCCAGAGATAAGCTACCATTGCCCTAGCTGGTTTGTTTCCATTTATGGTTGTAAGCATATTTCATTATTTTCCATTAATGAAATGAAGTATTATTTCCGCTGCATCTTTGTGTATATGGTTATCTCTATAATTTGTTGTGTTCCTGTTTAAATCTGGATCAGTGGGTTTTAATAAAAAGTTTCTTTGTGGTTTTGTTTATTGGGCATTCTCCTATTTTTCTTCTGGCAATGCAAGTTTTCAGATCTTGGGGGTATCTCCTCCCAAGATCCATTTCAATCTTTTAGATCTTAGGGGCCTCCTCCCAAGATCTGGATCAGTGGTATCAGAGCAGGTTACGATTCCATGGAAATGAGGGTTTCATGCATATTTCAGTCTCAATTTTTGCACGAATTTTTTTGGGCAACGACTTTTCAGATCAGATCTGAAACATTTGGTACAAAATTTACAAAAACAAATACCAAATCTGGATTCCTCTTGAAAAATCACCCATTTTCAAAAATAAAATTGGTCGAATCGGAGTTCGGATGTGGGAGATATCGCTGATTTAAAATCAGCTATTTTATCAAAAATTTTGTGACGATGGAACTGTTGCAGTGCGAATCTGAGATCTCAGAGTGTCCAGATAAGGATTTCCAACCCATGGGAAGATGCAAAATGATCCTTCTACTTCTAAAAACAAGTTATAATAAATATTCTGAGTTATATTGACTGAGTTATGCCCATTTTAATTTTGGAGCAGCATTCAGAGTGGGTTTCCATTGGAGATGTGCCCTCCCACCCCACTTTAGTAGGAACCTGCTTCACATTCATCAGTTTCAACATAGCATCATTCGGCTTGGGTTATTTGGAGATGTGCCTTCCCACCCCAGGCTATGTAGACACCTGCTACTTCATCAGCAACCAACATCATGGTTATGGGTCAACCGCATAAAATCCTTGTCATCGAAGTCCATTTGCTAGGCCGCACACTGTCAGAATCACAGTTGGTCACAAGCATTACAGGGTATCTCTATCCTCAGATCTTCATTTATCAGGGTTTTGGGTTAACCACATCAAACCCTTATCTTCAGTGGCTTTTCATATTCAACAAAGGCTTCGCAGGAGGGAACTTTACGCAATGGGGACCATTACTTCTTAAGGAGGGAGGAATGATCCAAATGGAAAATGGCATCAACCCATGGTACTCATCCACCCATATTATTCATTGACCCATGGAATTTACCCATGGTATTGAAAATGGCATCTGCCCATGGTATTGTAAAATCCACCCATGGTATTCATTCACCCATGGAATTTACCCATGGCATTGTAAATGGCATTTGCCCGTGGTATTGTAAAACCCACCCATGGTATTCATTCACCCATGGAATTGACCCGTGGTATTGTAACTGAAAAAAACTATTAGTAACAAGTCACATTTTGTAAAACGACAGATTGTCCGCCACAATGTAGCCTTTATAGCTCAAAGGCATGTAGCCACACATCTCTTCTCAGAGATAAGCTACCATCGCCCTAGCTGGTTTGTTTCCATTTATGGTTGTAAGCATATTTCAGTATTTTCCATTAATGAAATGAAGTATTATTTCCGCTGCATCTTTGTGTATATGGTTATCTCTATAATTTTTTGTGTTCCTGTTTAAATCTGGATCAGTGGGTTTTAATAAAAAGTTTCTTTGTGGTTTTGTTTATTGGACATTCTCCTATTTTTCTTCTGGCAATGCAAGTTTTCAGATCTTGGGGGTCTCTCCTCCCAAGATTCATTTCAATCTTTTAGATCTTAGGGTCCTCCTCCCAAGATCCGAATCAGTTTTCTCCCGAAAGGGTTTCCTAGAGAGCATATCTTGTGTCTTATATGTGTGTGAGATTATTTTGTTGTTCTCTTCATTTCTGCATTAATTACCTTTACATGCATGAACTAATTACAGTAAGATCTACAGATCTAGAAATTAGATAAACAAATGCATAAATGAAGAGAAAAACAAAATAAGAGAATTAGATTTTTAGTAGAATATTATCAGATCTGTTGTGACGAACTATCTAGTGGAATATCCACAGTAGATTATGGATCACAGAGAATCAACTTCTTCACGTTTGAATTGGAGATGGTTCATCCTTCAATGGAAATTGACAAGTGAAAATAATTTGTATCTTCCTTATGTTCAGAAATTCGACCCGATCTTGTAATGTCAATGACTGAAAGCCCTTCCATAGATTCGGTCGGAGAATGGTGAGAATAAAATCGGCCTCCTCTTTATCTTAACGAATCTAGAAAATTCCTCTTGAAATGAAATTCGAACAAAATATTGCAACCTTCCCAAACACGGGTGCAATCGGCCCACTATGCACAGTCTTGGAATGGAAACAACACAAATAACTTGATCTCTTACAGATTCATATCTCCATGGCCATGAGGAGAAGTTGAAAGTAAATGGTGTGCACCACCTAGTGGCCCTTCTGTTTACGTCTTGGTTTGGCTCTCCGTTTGTGCACTGAGCAATGGCCCATGACCCTCCAAACCCCGTTGCGCCAACTTATAACATGACAGATATATAGCTTGGCAGCACTCACAACCAAAACGCCAAATAAATAAATAAATACAACACTGATGGGTTGACGTCTAGATTCATGGAAATCGCCCCCTGAAATATGAATCTTAGGCTCAACATAATGTAAGGGAAATGATTCTGGAGTTGTCCACACTATGAATTGACTCAATCTCTGTTGATTCACTGATCCTTGCTAATATGCGAGCTCGACCACATCAATTATATTTAGTCTTGAGTGAAAACCTTGTCTTTTTAGCGAATTAAACCTTTTTCTTTTCCAGCAAGAAAAAAACATTGTATTTATATTGATATGTATAAACTAGTACATCTATCCAAATATCATATACATCTTGGCATCTCCTCCATATAGAAACATATACATCTATGCATCTCCTCCATATAGTTCTTGTCCACATGATATGTAGACATACAACTCTATCTCATCATCATAAAACAAGAAATATAGTAAGGAAGAGGATCATTGTTCCCATATTAAAGAACACATATATACTTCATCAGCATTAACTACAATGATCCTAATAAACAATAGTGAACCCAAAATTACAAAAAACCAAAAAATAAAACAGTCCATAATATCCATCATATACATAAGGCGAAAACGTAAAATATATATCCTATCCAGGGATGGGAAGAGTCCCCATATCCATTGTAATGTTGCCCAGTGTTAACTCTATATGCATCCTGTCCATAGTATCCATTAGTCCCATATTTGACAGCATATCAACATTCTGGTTGTATTCCCTTCTGATGTGTTGAATTGAATATTCACTATGAGAGCCCCATAAAGACCCAATATGATTGAGCCATCCTTGAAGATGAAGTTGAGTGATATTGCTATTCCCCAATATATGATCAATGATAGCCTTTGAGTTGCCAAATATGTGAATACTAGAAATGTCCAAAAAAGTAGCAAAATATAGTAATCCCCATATAGAAATATTCTCAGCCTTCATGTTTGTTCGCCGACCAACATGCCAATGAACCCAGTACTCCTGCTCCTCTGAGATCCTGAGACAAAAACCACATCCACAAACATCCCTTTGTGTTTCCCCATCAAAATAAGCAGTCAGATATATATCTCTAGGCCCTAGAATATTTTTATCCATGGCCATGGTATCCTTTTTGTGATTTTTTTTTCAATGATACCATTCAAGAGTGCAATCCACGACCCTTGAGGAGTGTTCTCTGAAATTTTCAAATATAATCTTATTGCGCCGTCTCCATATTTCCCATAAATGTATTAAAGGAATGGACCTCCATATACTATTTTGTTTGCACCACCAGCCCAAACAATCCGAGATGTATGAGAATCCTTTTAGAGGGAAATCAATATACTATGCAATATGGCACCAAATATTCATAGAGACCGGACAAGAGAGGAATATATTATCATTGTTTTCCACTGCAACCCTACATAAGACACAAATACTTGGCCCTTGCCAATTTCTCTTTTGTTGATTTTCCCATGTTAAGTTCTTGTTTTTCCATACAAACCATACAAATAAAATGATTTTAATGGGAACTTTCGTTTTCCAAAATTTGTAAAATTCACATACCTCATTTCTGAGTGACCTCTGAATACAAAGAGTGTTATATATATCTTCCACCACAACAAAGTCAGACTTCATCTTACCCCGCCAGGTAATCCTGTCACCTCCATTCTCCCTTCTGATGCCTGCCCACCACAACTCTGATCATATCCGTTCCCACTCCCCATCCAGAATGTTATCCAAGCCCATCTCATATGTCGTGCACCATATCAGGTATTGTCCATTCCATGCAGAGATTACCTGATTTCAATAGAATATCCCTGTATTGTGAAAGCACTGTATAAGAGCCTCCGAGATAGGGAGTTCATTATTAAAACCCAGAATGAAATCATGTCCAATCAAAGTCCAGTGTCCCGAACCAAATGCCCAACAAATGTTCTATTGACTAATTTTCCTGAAGCTTCACCAAATAGCCGACCCCAATGGAGTCCCAATAAGATCCCGACGTAGCCAAAAATAAAAATCTTGATCATTTAAATATTTGTGTTGTAAAATATTACTCCATATGCCTTTGCCAAAAATGACCTGCCATAATGCCTTTTGTAATAGTGCCTCCCCAAAACGCCTCAAATCCAGGATACCCCACCCCCCCATCCTCTTTGGAGTGGTGATATTGGCAAGTTTTGTCAAATGGTATTTTTTCTTGGTAATACCCCCTGTCCAGATATAGTGTGCCATGATACTATTTAGCTTCTTAATGATTGCAACCGGAATATAGTATAAGTGTGCCCAGTACACACTCAGCTGTGTAATCACAGATTGAGCAAGAGTAATGCGGCCCCCCAGTGAGAGACATTTGTTCTCCCAACACGAAATCCTTTTATAATACCGATCCACCAGCCACATCCAATCTATAATTCTATATTTGTTGGGTTTTATGGTATATCCCAAATATTTCAGTCCTCCCTCCAAAGAATCTGCATCGATATCAAATATATCCTTAATGTACTCAATATCCTCCTGAGCGCAATTACCATACAGGATAATTGATTTCAGTAGATTCATATAGAGCCCCAAAGCCCTCCTGAATCTGTCAAATATATATGATAAAGCCCTCCATGCAATCCTATTAATCATGCCCATAATCAATACATCATCCATGAAAAAACTGTGGGATATCTTTATATTGCGGCCCATATCCAGTGGAACGAAAATACCAGTCTCCACAACATGTTTAATATGTACACTTAGACCATCCATGGCCAATATAAAAAGTAAAGGGGATAGGGAACAACCCTGTCTGAGTCCACGGCCCGCCGCGAAGAAATTGGTGGGAAGTCCATTGATTAAAACAACAAATCACACATTTGTAATACAAGCCATAATCCACTCCGAATTCCTAGCCTGTAAACCAATTTTGTTTAAAACCATTCTCAAGTATCCCCAGTCAAGACAATCATATGCCTTTTGGAGATCAACCTTCATGACAACAACATTTAGTTTTCTAATATGTATGGTATGTAAGCATTCTTGAGCAATGGCAACGACATCCTGGATTTGTCTATTTTGAAGAAAACCAAATTGCTCAGGTGATATATATTTGGAAAGAATAAGCTTCATTCTGCCAGCAATAGTCTTAGAAATAATCTTATAAATAAGATTACACAGAGAAATCGGCCTGAAATCTGAAAAGGTCCCAGTGGAAGACCCCTTTGGGATGAGAGCAATGTAAGTCGAATTTATATGAGGATGGATATACCCTCGGATTCTTGACTCCTCGACCATTGCCAATATATCCCCCTGGAATAAGTCAAAAAAATATGTAAATAATTCAACAGTCCATCCATCAGGACCCAGACATTTGTCCTTCTTGAAAGATTTAAGGATCCCCAAAATTTCCTCCCCAGTAACTTCTTTGAACAACTCCTCATTTGCATCATCATTAAACATATATGGGTATCCATCCACCCCCCATATCTGGTCCTCCACATTATCCACCACCCTCCTCCCGTAGGCCGATTCAAAATGCAAAATAGCCGCCCGAGAAATCTCTTCATGTGTGACACATTTGTTTCCATTAGAATCCTTAATCTCCCATATATTGTTAATGTTCCTTCTGTGGTTGGCAAACCAATGAAAAAATTTGGTGTTCCTATCCCCCTCTTGGATCCAAATAGCCTTGCTTTTCAGCCTCCATGAAGCCTCCCGAATCTTCAAAATATGATTTTTCTTCATTTCTAATGTGTGAATATCCATCATTATGGACGCCGGGGGATTTGGGAGGATGAGAAGCTGCCTCAGCTTATCCAGAGCCACCGAAATCTCATTTAGCTCAATCTTCATTTGGGCCTTCTTCTGTCTCTCCCATTTCTTGGCCATTTTCTTTAATTCCCTGAGCTTGTTTACCATATTTGACATAGGGGATATACCCCGCACCTGTGACTTCTGCCAACACTCCTGCACAAGAGCTTCAAAGTCTGGGTCCTGTAACCAAATTTGATTAAATTTGAATGGAATACCAAAACAGAGATCCCCCCATCACCACAAAAGAAATATGGGCCTGTGATCCGATATAAAGTTACTTATGATACCAGACTATATAGAGCCAAGTCTGTCCACCAGATCTTCATGAATAAGGAACCTATCCAGACATTTCGCCACATAACCATTACCCGCCCGCCCATTATCCCAAGTAGGACCAATCTTGGGAGGACAAATATCAACATAGTTGTGGTCCAAAATAATATCTTTGAACCTATCAGACATAGCATCAGTTTTTTTGGAGCCCCCCCATATCTCATCTGCCCCAATCGTGCAATTCATATCCCTCGCCATAATGAGAGACTGTAGATCTAAAATCTCGGATGCAACCAAACCTTCCCAGAAAATGAGACGATCTTTGTATGGAGCATATATGTTGAGAATATGTATATGTCCCGGGAAACCCCTAATACAACCAGCAAGTAGAATGCCTGCAAAACATGAGAAATCCCTCATGTGAACCCGTCTGGGATCCCATAAGGTTGCTAGTCCACTCGGCTGACCAGCTACATCTGTAGCAACCATGTACCAGTCTAGAAACATTTTCCTGAAATAAACAATCACCTGATGTGCAAAGTGCATAGTCTCCTGAATAAGAATAATATATGGTCTAGAAGAGAGGAATAATTCTTTGAGAGCCAAAAATTTTGGAGCGGCCCCTAGTCCCCGAATATTCATAGATAAAATGAAGTTCATGGAAAACCCAAGGAGGCCGCATTTTCTCTAAGGGCCCAAGTGGGAAAGGAAGAAGCAATGGGAACATCTACCAGGACATTAGATTCAGAAGGACAAAAAGGGATAGCCTTTGCATGACCCCTAAAATGTTGATTGTCCCTACCCTTTTTACGATGAACAATAATATTACTCGTAGAAGTAGGACTGATAAGAGGAGATGTGGCACTAGGGGATTTATGAATGGTAAGAGAGTAGAGGTCTAAGGTATTACATTGCTATAAACATTCCAGGTCACTATCCACCGAGTTGGTAGGGGAGGTTACATGAGAATGTGGCGAAATGGGACAAGTCCTGGTATCTGGAGAAGTATGAGGAACCAGTTGTGTAGTAATTTTAGGAATATACATGATATGTGATGGAGAAATATCACCATGTGACATCAGGAGGGAGGGCATCACCCCAGATGTAGACAATTCCATACTAGAAAAAGGCATATTCTGGTTCGACATGGACAATGAGTCATCAGAAAGGGTAGTCCCAGTACCCTTAGAGGAATGGGAAGTGGGAATCTCGATAGGCACGATATTTACGTGTTAAGGTGACAAAAATATAGATAGAGTGCAAGGGAGGGAGAAAGGTGGTGTACCTAATATACAATGTATATCACTCAAATTTTCACTGAGCGCCAGGGCAGCAGGAGACTCAGCAATCCCGCCAGCCTTGACAACAATAATTCTATCAATAAATCTAACTACCAAAGATACCATTTTTAGTTAATCAGGAAACAAAGGATGACCCTTATCACAACAATAGACTCAATCGCTTTAATTTATCTTTGATGGATACAAAGAAGATAATGTACCTTTGGAAGATGCTTCAATAATTTGACGTGTTTGGATGCAGCTGTAACCTCTTTGAATTTCAAATGATAATGGAAAGTTTCGAACTTCAACCTTTCTAAGAGAAATTAAATGACCTCCATAATTAAATGAAAGTGGCCATCATTGTTACCCTTAGCCACCTGGGGAAATATACAATTTCTTAGCCTTACCTCTGGGTCCTATGCCAGGGATCTCACCCTCCTTACTTGGTGTAATGGAACCCCTTCTGCACAAGGACTCCACAATCTCGATTCTCTGTCTCCTATGAAAAAAAAAGTGCTCTTCCAATGAAGCAATATTTGGTAAAGTGTCTCCTATGAACACAAAAAGCTATCTTCCTAGGCTCAAACACAATCTGTCACTAAGGATGTGGATGAACATGCCCCACAGTTATATCCGAGGAACAAAAAACTTCTAGTTCAGGCAAATCAGTCTTCAAAACCCTCTCTACAATCACTGGCAATCTGACAGGATATTTTTCACATATTGTTTGTGCTTCAGTTGTCCTCTCCTCAAATGATGAAACTTTTATTACTCCTCCACCGTGAATGAAATAAAACTCGCTCAATATTACCAAATGCTCCAGATTATAACATGTAAATCAATGAGCCAATAAAAAGCTCTAGAATCCCGATCCCCTAATGGAGTGGTACTGTATTGATGTGATGACAAAGGGAACCTCAATACCCTGAAAAAATATCAAAATCAAAATTGCAGAACTGCCTTAGAGCAACAGTTTCTTCCTTAACCCTTACTTGAAATTGAAAGCTTGATTGACAAACTCCTGCTAATAGGCTGCAACAAATATTACTTGGGTAGATTTGATTTTGTTTCAAAAACTTAATTAACCAACTAGGGTGGCTATGGGAGAACAATGAAATTGACAGAGTTACTAGCTAGGGTGTTTGTGGGGTCACTGAAACTAGTATCTCTTGAAACCCTTGATCTCGTCACGAAATCAATATATAGTAAACCCTTAGGCTCGCAGGAAAAATAGCTTTGATACCATTGTAAGTTTTCCAACACGAAAATTATAAAGGGATATAGATCACCAAAATGTTCCAATTAATAACAACTATCAAATCTAGTTATAATGCATGTATTTACAATTAAAACATCTGAGAAATCAATTTGCCAAAATACAGAATATAGATTAAACCAGAAATAACAGCCACTTTATTTAATAAATAATTATAGGATAATGTATGCTTCTCAACCAAGACTCGAGTGACTCTGAAGCACAATCGTGGACCCTGGATGGATCCACTAGACACTTACACCCACGGGGTTTTCATCCCGGGATCAATCTAGAACTGGCCACACCAAGTTCTCAACAAAACACAATAGGATACACAAACTCCCGATGATCCCATTGTGTGGCCCCTATCCCCATTTATAGGCTTGATGGACTTTCTAGAACCCTTATTTTATTGTTTTCCTTCAAAAAATGAAAGAACATACCATGGTCTGATACCATGGGCAGATTCCCTCCATTTTTACCATATCAAGAAAAAGGGATATCATAGCATTCAAGCGACAAAAAGTCTATTCGAAAACAAGCAGGGGATCTTGAGCAACTCCATGGCAGTTAAAAAATGATTATGCTACCTATGAAGGACTTTATGATCCGCTTCCAAACAAAGGTAACATGTGGTGCAACTAAACACTCGCTGCCTGTGAGAAACAAAGAAATTCTGGAGATGAATTGGCTTATAGATGAAATTATGTGACTGCCACAACTAAAGGGAATCTGGTTGAATAAAGAGTGTGTATTGATGGGTTTCATGTTGGAAATAATAATCCCAACCACCACGATAAACAACTTGACAACAACTATACTTGTCAAGTGTATTTTTGCAGGTTGCGTCTCTGCTTGAAGATGGAAGGACTGAAACCAAGCGCAAACAACTCCGCAACACAACAAAGAATTTAAGGCGTTTAATGTATTTTTGTAAACAGATATGGGCAAGCATTTACTGCACAACTATTGCCCACACTCCACAAACACCTGCGCGATTCTGATCACACTCAACATCATCATTCTCAAACCCTGATGATGGATCCCATTTGGGATTTGAAACGTTGGTACAAAAATGTTCATACTGTGGATTCTCCGGTCAATGATTCAAAACAATGTATTAACTATTTGCTCTGTAATGCATTAATGTAAAAACTTGTATGTTGAGATAAAAAGATAAATGTGAAAGTAATTTGGTAATATAGAGAGAGTAAGAGAGAAAAAGAGTGAGGGTCTGTGGAGAAAATCATAGAGCAAATTTTGGTGGGCACCTGAGAACAAAAATTACTGTGTTTTATTGTGTGTTATTCCGCGTGAAGTGAAAATCCCTATAAACCTTGTTTTACTTGGTAAATGAGCGTAGTCTCATGTGAATGTATTTTCATGTTTTAGAATTCAATCCTAAGTTATTATTGTGTTGCTCCAAACTTACTCTATTCTATTTCGTTTTTTTTTGCCGTGAGTGAATACTGTGTTTTTAAGTCTCTGTGTAATTGCATAAAAGCTAGCTCCGTGAAATCTAGCTCCGCGACTCCACGAAATCGAGCTGCACGAAAGTATCTTCGCAAAATAAATTTACTCTGCCTCTCTGCGTAAATTCTTGAATTTTTCTAACATGGTATCGGAGCGGGTTAAACTCTGTTGGTGTAAAAACAAGTGGTTTTACTAGCAGTTGAATTGTTTTGAGGGAAGAGTGTTTTTAGCATATTTACTCGCAGGTAGAAAGTTTTTTTTTCACTCAGGAATGGAAACATCAAGCACAAGCTTGACTAATCCTCAAATACCTCAGTTTAATGGCAAAAATTGCGGTTATTGGGCTATTACAATGAAGGCCCTATTTTCTTCTCAAGACATTTGGGATTGGGTGGAAAATGGTTTTCAAGAACCAACAGATGCAGCAGCATACAATGCCTTATCTCAACAAGAAATAGATTTGTTAAGGGACAACATGAAGAAGGATTTAAAAGACCTATTCTATATTTTCAAAGCAGTTCATGAAAGTATTTTCCCAAGGGTTGCAACAGCAACGAAGGCCAAGCAAGCATGGGACACCCATAAGACAACCTACCATGGCATGGTAAAAGTCAAGACATCAAAGTTGCAATTGTTGAGGAGATATTTTGAAACACTTTGTATGAAAGAGTCTGAGAATGTAGACTCGTTTTTTACTCATGTAAGTGGGTTGGTTACTCAAATGAGGTCTCATGGTGAGACACTTGAGGAAAGAAGAATAGTTGAGAAATTTTTGAGAAGTTTGCCAGTGAGGTTTGATGCCATTGTTGTGGCCGTAGAAGAGACAAAGGATCTCTCACAGTTCTCATTGGATAAGCTTAATGCATCGCTGATTTCTTATGAACATAGATTGAATAGAGCAACAAGCTCCTCCTTGGAGCATGCCTTCAAGACACAAGTATCATTTGGTCAAGGTCGAGGTAGAGGAAGATCATATGCTAGAGGAAGAGGAAGAAGCCAACACAAAAGTGGAAGAAGCAGCCCTTCAAGCTCAAGTGGAAGAGGCAACAATCAAAATCCAAGTCAAGGCCCATGCCAAAGTCAACCACAAGGTCAGAGGTAAGATAAATCTCAAGTTCAATGTCATTACTGTAAGAAATATGGTCATTATGCAAATGAATGTAAAAGGAAGAAATATAACATTAGTAACAAACCAAGTGTACATTTCACAAAAGAAAATCAGAACCATGACAGCATGTTTTTAGCTTGTAATGTAGCACAAGAAAAACAAAGTGATATATGGTATCTAGATTCAGGGTGTAGCAACCACATGTCACGAAACATATAAATGTTTTCCAATCTAGATGAAAGTGTGAAATTTGAAGTGACATTAGGGACTGATAGCAAAGTATCTGTCATGGGAAAAGGAAGAGATAATATCCTAACAAAGAAGGGGGAGAAGAAGTACATCTCAGATGTTTACTTTGTCCCCTGTCTGAAGCATAACCTCATAAGCATTGGACAGCTCATGTAAAAGGGCTACAATGTCTTTTTCAAAAATGATGTATGCACAATTTTGGTTAGGCCTCCAAGAAGACAATTGATTGCAAAGGTTCATATGAAAAACAATAAAATGTTTCCACTAAAATTAAAATCAGATTTGAAGAAAGAGGGTGCACAAGCACAACTATCAATGATCACAAGAAGAGGGAAGAAAAGAGACAGCTGTCACACAAGTAAACATTCAAGCAAAGGTAAAATATGAAAACTAGTTATAGCATTTGAGATTTGTACATATAAACTTTGGAGGTTTGAATTTGTTGCATAGGAAAGCCATGGTGAAGGGACTACCACTCATAGAAGAACCGGATAGCCTATGTGAAGGATGTATCTTAAGCAAGCAATATAGAGAGACATTTCCAACAGAAAAGTCAGTAAGGACAAAGGCACCTTTGGAGATTGTCCACTCAGATTTATGTGGACCAATGCAGGCACCATCAATTTGTTGCAGCCACTATGTATTGACATTCATAGATGACTACATAAGGAAGACATGGGTATATCTCCTAAAACATAAAAGTGAAGTGTTTGAACACTTTCGCCAATACAAAGCTATTGTTGAGGAGAAAAGTCGACACTACATCAAAGTCCTTAGGACTGACAGAGGTGGAGAATACATCTCAAATGACTTCCTTCGATTTTGTAGGGAGCATGGAATTCATAAGAAATTTAGAACAAGGTATACACCTCAGCCAAATGGTGTAGCGTAAAGAAATAATAGGAACCATTATGGAAATGACAAGGAGTATATTGAAGGAAAAGCATTTGCCAAATGATTATTGGGTTGATGTTGTTGCTTGTGCAGCGTATATCTTGAATAGATGTCCAACCAAATGCGTCTAGTACATAGTTCCTGATGAGCCATGGAGTCGAAGAAAGCATAGTGTCACTCACATGAGAGTTTTTGGATGTGTGGCTTATGCACATGTCTAAGATGAGTTGAGGAAGAATTTGGATAGCAAGGGAGAGAAATGTATATTTGTTGGATACAATGATGAATCCAAAGCATACAAGCTCTACAATCCATCAACCAAGAAAGTCATAATCAACAGATATGTGCAGTTCATAGAAGAGGAAGCATGGGATGGAAGTTTAGAGGAGACAATCAATGTAAAAGCATTATACTACATGAGGACAAAGAGGAATTAACAGAAGCAAGAAATTCCTCAACAATGACTCCCTATACACCTATTCAAGCGCAACAAATCAGGTAGCAAGCAACACAATCAAAAAATTATAGGACAGTTTCACGCAGCCAAGCAAGTGCTTCTCCAAGCACGCTGCGAAGCGCAATGCCAAGTGACATGTCAAGCCCATCTTCAGCAAGCACAAGAAGACCAAAATTCAGAAATTTAAATGAAATTTATGGGCAAGATGAATTTGATGGTAGCACTGATCTGAATTCCTTATTTTCCAAGTTTTATCGTGTAGATGACCCAATCCATTTTGAGGATGCAGTCAAAGAAGAAAAATGGGTTACGGCAATTGAGGAAGCAATAGAAAGGAATGACACATGGGAGTTAGTGAACCTTCCGAAAGGAAAACATGTCATTGGAGTGAAATGGGTCTATAAGACCAAAAGCAACATTAAGGGAAAGATTGAAAGGCATAAAGCAAGGCTAATTGTCAAAGGATACAAGCAGCAACATGGAAGAGATTATGGAGACGTTCGCGCCGATTGCGCGGATGGAGACAGTGTACGCAGTTGTGGCGATTGCCGCGTAACACAAATGGAGAGTGTATCAAATGGATGTAAAATCAACGTTCTTGAATGGGGTACTAAAAGAGGAAGTGTATGTTGTGTAACTGCCTGGTTATGAGATAGAAGACCAATAAGACAAAGTGTATCGGTTGAGGAAATCTCTTTATGGGTTGAAGCAAGCACCGGGTGCATGGTACAGCATGATATATGCTTACCTGTTGGAAAATGGTTTTGACAAATGTGACAGTGAACCTACTCTCTACATCAAAGAGAGCGAAGGTAAGATTCTCATTGTCGTCTTATATGTAGATGATTTGATTTTTACAGGCAGTGATGATGTCCTCATCGTTGATTTCAAACAAGTCATGAAGAGTGAATTTGAAATGACTAACTTGGGATTGTTAAAATATTTTTTGGGCATAAAAGTGAAGCAAACAGAAAATGGCATTTTTATCTCTCAAGCAAAGTATGTGGCAGACATTTTGGAGAGGATTAAAATGCAGAACAACAAGTTCGCACCATTTCCAACTATCATGGGGTTGAAGTTGAGCAAAGAAGATTGCAGCAGTAATGTCAATCCAACATTAGACAAAAGCATGATAGGCAGCTTGATGTACTTGACCGCCACTAGGATGGATATAATGTATGCAGTAAGTTTAGTGTCAAGGTTCACAGAAACACCTAAGGAGACACATTGGAAAGTAGCGAAAAGGATTCTAAGGTATGTTAATGGGACAAAACAGTATGGCATTTTGTACACTGCAACAAGTGATTTCAGGCTGGTTGGTTACACTAACAGTGATTGGGAAGGAAGTGTCGATGATAGAAAGAGCACATCAAGATATCTTTTTCATTTGGGTTCCGGAGCCATTTCATGGGCCTCTAAGAAACAACCAATAGTGTCACTGTCAATAGCAGAAGATGAATATGTCGCATAACAACAGCGTGTTAGGCAATTTGGATGAGAAGGATGTTGAGGGATCTTCATTATAAACAAGAGGGAATGACAACTATTTTCTGTGACAACACCTTAGCAATTGCATTATAAAAGAATTTTGTCTTTCACAAGAGAACCAAGCATATTGATGCTAAATATCATTTTATCAAAGAGTTGATTAACAATGATGAAATTGTGTTGCAACACTGCAGGTCACAGGAACAATTTGATGATATATTCACAAAGCAATTGGCACGTGAAAGCTTTATTTATCTAAGAAACTATTTGGTAATTGTCAATAGAATTAAGGGGGAGTGTTGGAAATAATAATCCCAACCACCACAATAAACAACTTGACAACAACCATACTTACCAGAAGTAAATTTGCAGGTTGTGTCATTGCTTGAAGATGGAAGGACTGAAGCCAGGCACGAACCATTCCTCAACACAACAAAGAATTTAAGACATTTAATGTATTTTGGTAAACAAATATGGGAAAGCATTTACTGCGCGACTATTTCCCACACTCCACAAACACCTGTGCTATTCTGATCACACTCAACAACAACAATGTATTAATTATTTGCTCTATAATGCATTAATGTAAAAAATTGTATGTTGAGATAAAAAGATGAATGTAAAAGTCATTTGGTAATATAGAGAGAGTAACAGAGAAAGAGAGTGAGGGTCTATGGAGAAAATAGTAGAGCAAATTTTGGTGGGGGCGTAAAAAAACAGTTAGTGTTATTCTGCATGAAGTGAAAATCCCTCTAAACCTTGTTTAACTTGGTAAATGAGTGGCAGTCTCATGTGAATGTATTTTCATGTTTTAGAATTCAATCCTAAGTTATTATTGTGTTGCTCCAAACTTACTCTATTGTAATTCGTTTTTTTTTGCCGTGAGTGAATACTGTGTTTTTAAGTCTCTATGTAGCTGCACGAAATCTAACTCCGCCACTCCGCAATAATTTTACTCTACCTCTCCGCGTAAATTCTTCAATTTTTCTAACATTCCATATATCAAATAGGTGGTTGGAGCTAGAGGACCGATTACTATACATGGAATTAGAGAACATGAAAATAGATTTGAATACAACTTCAATGCGTTGTGAACAATCTCAGAATTCATTGATAGATGGAGCCTCTCCAGGATCCAATACAAAAAAGTTCAACAATTTGATTCAAAAAAATGGTTCCTCTACTTGGAATGTTTGCTTCGTGACAATTCAATCAATAGAAGATGGTCGTAAGTTCGCCCACATACACAACCAAGTTATGTTTAATGAAGATATTTACGTGAGTAAAGTAGCATCCATGAATGTCAGAAGTATAGGATGGAGTTGAAAAAAAGATTATGAATACAAACTTATTGTTGTAGTTGACTTTTAATCCCGAGATGAAATAAACCAGCAGGAGGCTCATACTAAGGCTTTTGTGTCAGGGTCCAAATACGAATAGATACAACTTAAAAACCAATAGAAGAATAGGATCCGTCGAAATTGGTCAATCTCTGTTTAATTATTGCAGGATGCCATAAGTAAATTTTGAGGGCATTTTCTAGACATTTACGAAGAATTTCAAGAATCCTCGACATGGGTGTTTTGCAAGTCGGCCCTCATTTACTTTCTCATGGGTGGATTCGAAAATTTGTGAGAGATTTTTCCGACCCTCATGGAGGGTATATGCCTAGTGCAAAACACCATAACAAATTAATGAATAAACCAAATCAATTGTTCACGATGGTCAATACACAAAGTCAACTCAGATCGATGGCATGCAGGGGTGCCAACCCTGTCGAAGTTTAAAGGGAAGGAGTCCCCACGTTTAGTGGTTTCCATCAAACAACACGCACATCGTCAGATCAATGGTGGAGGATCCACCAGAATTCTCTGGACCACGCTTTGTTTATGTCCACGTCTGCGGTGGTGCAAGATGGAGGTTGGAGCTACATCAACTTGTTTGATGCATAGTTTATACTTTTCTCTCGGCCATGGAAGCTTTGGGATATCACAACTTCCCAATACTTATTACTGAGAGGCGGTGATGTAATTTTAATCACAGGAGATTGGGCTGAAGAATCGAAAATATAAAGTGGTGTGAAATTGAAAGGTGCACCCATTACCATGTCTGACTCAACGAGATTTGACTGGCAGGCAAGTTAAAGTATAATTTGTGATTAAGGGAATGCGTTAGAATAATAATCACGATTTTGTTCTATAATTGCTAGTCCGTGACAAAAGTCAACAGTCAATCAGTTAAGTTTATTTAAATAATAAATGACACTCCGTGAAATAATCCAGTATTGAATCTCAACCTAGATTTATGTCTAAATAACCATATCACTATATAATCGAAAAGACTTTGGTGTTGAGTCTTCAATTCTGTCAGATTTCTCAAGTTTAAGCATGCTGGAGAAATTGTAAAGTTTAAGGATGATGGAGATATTGCAAACGTTTCTTTTGGGGATAAGCTCTGATCTTTTTGCCGGTTTTTCAAGTGTTTCTTCCGTAGATAAACTCTCTCTTGATACTCATTTTCAAAGAAAACTGCTGCGGATCCGTTCGCTTGTTATGCAGACATCTTCAAAATAATCGGTGGTAATTTTCCAGACTAGGTATCTGATCTCAAAAACCCTAAAAAGTTCATTGTTTATTTAATTACTAAATATCATATTACAATCTCTTTACTATTTTCACAGGTCTATTCGGAACAATGGTTTCACTTGTTTAATTCGTGCATAAATTTTCGACAAGCTTTCGGAGTAATATATGTTGGAAATAATAATCCCAATCATCACAATAAACACTCTGACACTAACCATAACCATACTTGTTAGAAGTATTTCTGCAGGTTGCGTCTCTGTTTGAAGATAGAAGCACTTAATCCATGCGCGAATCATTTCAAAATGTAACAAGGAATTTAAAGCATTTAATGTATTTTGGTAAATAGATATGGGCAATCATTCATTTAGTGACTATTGGCCACACTCCACAAACACCTGTGCGATTTGATCACACTCAACAACAATATAATATCATCAACAACAATATAATATTAATTATTTTGCTCTATCATGAATTAAATGTAAAACCGTATGCTGAGTTAAATATGAATGTATCAGTAATTTTGTAGAGAGAGGGTAAGAGAGTTAAAAAAAAAAAGGAGCTAGGGTCTCCGAGGAGAAAAGTGTGGAAAATTTTTTGGTAGGCATGTGAAAACCACAGTAATGTGTTTTACTGTGTGTTATTATGTGTAAGTGTAAATCACTATAAAACCTTTGTTTTACTTGGTGAATGAGCCGCAGTCTTATATAAATGTATTTTCATGTTTAAGAATTCAATACTATGTTTTTAGTGTGTTTCTCCAAAGCTACTTTGTTCTATTTTTTCTGTGAGTGAATATTTTTCTTAAGTCTCTGTATAACTTCGCGAAGAGTCATAGCGCTGCGCGAAATTACCTCCACAGCATAGGAAGGTGAGCTGCACGAAAGAAGCTTCGTGAAAGTCATAGCCCTATGCCTCTCCGCGTAAATTCTCTGCGCGTAAATTCTGGCAATTTTTCTAACATGGTATCGGAGCGGGTTAAACATTGCTAGTGTAAAAACGATTGTTTTTACTAGCAGTGAGAATTGTTTTGAAGGAAGATTGTTTTTAGCATATTTACAATTTTTCTAACATGGTATCGGAGCGGGTTAAACATTGCTAGTGTAAAAACAAGTGTTTTTACTAGCAGTGAGAATTGTTTTGAAGGAATAATGTTTTTAGCATATTTACCAACAGGTAGAAAGTTTTTTTTTCACTCAAAAATGGCAACATCAAGCACAAGTTTGAGTAATCCTCAGCTACCTCAGTGTAATGGAAAAAATTATGATTATTGGGCTATTACAATGAAAGCCCTGTTTTCCTCTCAAGACATTTGGGATTTGGTGGAGAATGGTTTTCAAGAACCAACAAATGTAGCAACATACAATGCCTTATCTCAACAAGAAATAGATTTGTTAAGGGACAACCTGAAGAATGATTCAAAAGCCCTATTCTATATTTTCCAAGCAGTTCATGAAAGTATTTTCCCAAGGGTTGCAGCGACAAGGAAGTCTAAGAAAGCATGGGATACCCTCCAGACAACCTACCAAGGCATGGCAAAAGTCAAGACAACAAAGCTACAAATGTTGAGGAGGGATTTTGAAACACTTTTTATGAAAAAGTCTGAGAATGTAGACTCTTTTTTTACACATGTAAGTGGACTGGTTACTCAAATCAAGTCTCATGGTGAGAGACTTGAGGAAAGAAGAATAATAGAAAATGTTTTGAGAAGTTTGCCATCAAGGTTTGATCCCATTGTTGTGGCCATAGAAGAGACAAAGGATCTCTCACAGTTGTTATGAAACCAACTCAAGAAAAAGATAAAAAAGATAGATCAACGCCTTATAATTCAGCCTCTTCGAGGGGGCAACCTCCTTTACATTACATAAATGAGCAATTCTTGGATGATTCAAATGACAAAACCTCCTTTCTATATATAGGAGTCTGAGGAGTCACAATATAACCCAGCCGACCTAACAATAATAATATGAAGCCACAAAAATAACAATAGAGGGATTCTATGGGGCACAATAATAAAAATATGGGGACAATATGATCCGAATGGAAAATGGCATCAACCCATGGTACTCATCCACCCATATTGTTCATCGACCCATGGAATTTACCCATGGTATTGTAAATGGCATTTGCCCGTGGTATTGTAAAATCCATCCATGGTATTCATTCACCCATGGAATTGACCCGTGGTATTGTAACTGAAAAATACTATAAGTAACAAGTCACATTTTGTAAAAGGATAGATGGTCCGCCACAATGTAGCCTTTACAGTTCAGAGGCATGTAGCCACACATCTCTTCTCAGAGATAAGCATATTTCAGTATTTTCCATTAATGAAATGAAGTATTATTTCCGCTGCATAACTATCTTTATGGTTACCTCTGTATTTTGTTGCATTCATGTTTAAATCCAGATCAGTGGGTTTTCATAAAAAGTTTCTTTGTGGTTTTGTTTATTGGGCATTCTCCTTATTTTTCTTCTGGCAATTCAAGTTTTCAGATCTTGTGGGTCTCTCTACCCCAAGATCCATTTCAGTTTTTTAGATCTTGGGGGCCTCCCTCCAAGATCCAGATCAGTGGTATCAGAGCAAGTTATGATTCCATGGGAATGAGGGTTTGATGCATATTTCAGTTTCAAATTTTGCAGCAATATTCAACAAACTTCAGGCATGTGCTACAACCTCCACAGAGCACTTTCTTGGGTCAAGCATGAAGAATTTTTCTTTTTTCATATTTTTCCAGGAATTTTTTTGGGCGGCGACTTTGCAGATCAGATTTGAAACATTTGGTACAAAATTTACAAAAAAAAATACCAGATCTAGATTCCTCTCGAAAAATCACCTAATTTCAAAAAAAAAATGGGTCGAATTGGAGTTCGGATGTGAGAGATATTGCTGATTTAAAATCAGCTATTTTATCAGAATTTTTGTGACGGCGGAACTGTTGCAGCGTGAATCTGAGATCTCAGAGTGTCCAGATAAGGATTTCCAACTCATGGGAAGATGCAAAATGATCCTTCTGCTTCTAAAAACAGGTTATGATAAATATTCTAAGTTATATTGGCCGAGTTATGTCCATTTTAATTCTAGAGCAGCATTCGGAGTGGGTTTCCATTGGAGACGTGCCCTCCCACCCCACTTTAGTAGGCACCTGCTTCACATTCATTAGTTTCAACATAGCAGCATTCGGCTTGGGTTATTTGGAGTTGTGCCCTCCCACCCCAGGCTATGTAGACACCTGCTACTTCATCAGCAACCAACATCATGGTTATGGGTCAACCGCATAAAATCCTTGTCATCGAAGTCCATTTGCTAGGACACACACTGTCAGTATCACAGTTGGTCACAAGCATTACAGGGTATCTCTATCCTCGGATCTTCGTTCATCATGGTTATGGGTCATCCACAAACCCACACTTTATCGAAGTCCATTTGCTAGGCTGCACACTGTCAGAATCACAGTTGGTCACAAGCATTACAGGATATCTCTATCCTTGGATCTTCGTTCATCATGGTTATGGGTTAACCACATAAAACCCTTATCCTCAGTGGCTCTTCATATTCAACAAAGGCTTCGCAGGAGAGAACTTTACGCAATGGGGACCATTGCTTCTTAAGGAGGAAGGAATGATCCGAATGGAAAATGGCATCAACCCATGGTACTCATCCACCCATATTGTTCATCGACCCATGGAATTTACCCATGGTATTGTAAATGGCATTTGCCCGTGGTATTGTAAAATCCATCCATGGTATTCATTCACCCATGGAATTGACCCGTGGTATTGTAACTGAAAAATACTATAAGTAACAAGTCACATTTTGTAAAAGGATAGATGGTCCACCACAATGTAGCCTTTACAGTTCAGAGGCATGTAGCCACACATCTCTTCTCAGAGATAAGCATATTTCAGTATTTTCCATTAATGAAATGAAGTATTATTTCCGCTGCATAACTATCTTTATGGTTACCTCTGTATTTTGTTGCATTCATGTTTAAATCCAGATCAATGGGTTTTCATAAAAAGTTTCTTTGTGGTTTTGTTTATTGGGCATTCTCCTTATTTTTCTTCTGGCAATTCAAGTTTTCAGATCTTGGGGGTCTCTCTACCCCAAGATCCATTTCAATTTTTTAGATCTTGGGGGCCTCCCTCCAAGATCCGGATCACAATAGGGGCACAACAATATTAATAAGGGATACAACTACAATAGTAATGGGGTAATCACTAGTATTATAGGGACCTATCATGCCCCTCTCCTTAGAAAAAAGTTTTTTCCTCAACGCTTGAGTAGTTCTAAATTCTTCTTTATAAAATTCTCATCCTCCCATGTGGAATCTTTAGCGGATAAGTTCTTCCACTTGATGAGATACTCTGAGATTGATAGATTTCGTAGCTGTCGAGTTCTTGTTTCTGTGACTGCTTCCGGTTCCAATATAATTTTTCCTTTCTCGTCAAGTTCTTGCAATATTGTTTGAACTGGGATCTTGTCATCTATAACCTTCTTTAAACATGAAACATGGAAAACTGGGTGCACTCGAGACGCTGCAGGAAGCTCCAATTTGTATGCCATAGTACCAATGTTTTACAACACCTTGTACAGACCATAATACTTTGGTGATAATTTATTATCCTTCTTAGCTTGCTTGAGGGACATTTGTTTATATGGTTGTAGCCATAGGAATACCCAATTGCCTACTTCAAAACTTCTTTCGCTGCGATGTTGATTGGCCTATTGTTTCATTCTATTCTGTGCCAACACGAGGTTATCCTTTAAGAGTTGGAGGACTTGTTGTTGATGTTCAATGTGATGTTCCACTGCTTGAACCTTAGAATTTTCTCTTAAATATGATGTGATGGATGGTGGCTGAATCCATAAAATGCCATAAATGGGGTCATTTTTGTTGCTGTATGGAAGGAAGTGTTATACCACCATTCAGCCAGAGGCAACCATTTGACCCATTGTGTCTATTTATCAGATACAAAGCAACGAAAATATCCTTCCAAACATTTGTTTACTATCTCAGTTTTCCCATCAGATTGAGGATGATAAGATGAGCTATGAGCTAACTGAGTACCAAGACAAGAAAATAATTTTGTCCAAAAATTTCCAGTGAAAATGGGATCTCTATCACTTACAATAATCTTTGGGTTTCCACGTAGCTTTTGAATTGTTTCCATAAATGCAGTAGAAACTGTATTGGATTTCAATGGATGTGATAATGCACAAAAGTGTGCATATTTGGTAAGTCTGTCAACTACCACCATGATGACATTCTTTCCCTCAGACTTGGATAAACCTGTGACAAAATCCATTGAAACCTCCTCCCAATGTTGGCTTGGAATGGATAAAGGTTGTAATAGACACAGAGTCTTAATTGTTTCAACTTTATTTTGTTGGCAAACCAAACATTCTGCCACAAAATTTTGAATATCTGATTTAAGGCCATCCCAAAAAAATTCCTTCTTAACCCTGTGGTAAGTTTTTAAAAATCCTGAATGCCCTCCTATGGGAGAAGTGTGCAATTCCATAAGAATCTTTTGTTTGAATTGTGAATTCTTACATAGGTATAAGCGATCTTTGTACCATAACGAATCATTTTGCCAGCTAAATGTATAAGATGTATTGGAATCTAGTTGTAACTTTCGAATAAGCGCCCAAAATTCTTCATCATTCTTCCACTCCTCCCTTGCTTCATTTATCCAATCTGATTGGATAATAGGAATGGTGCACAACAATGCTTCCACATCCTCATTCTTTCTTGAGAGTGCATCTGCCACCGCATTTTTCTTCCCTTTTTTGTAGATGATTTCAAAGTCATAACCCAACATCTTTGTGACCCACTTTTGTTGCTATTCAGAGGATAATCTTTGTTCTAAAAAGTATTTAAGGCTATCATGATCCGTTTTTACCTTGAAGTGTCTTCCCATTAGGTAGGGTCGCCATTTCTTAAGTGCATGCAGTATTTCCAACATTTCCTTCTTATAAATAGCTTTGTGTAAAAACATTCCCTTGATTGGACAACTTTCAAAAGCAATGGGTCTTTCATCTTGCATTAAAACAACACCAATTCCATTTCCTGAAGCATCACATTCCACAATAAAGATTTTTGCGAAGTCTGGTGTACCTAAGATCGGTGCTTGTTACATTACCTCTTTAAGATGTTCAAAGGCCTTTGTTGCTTCTGGAGTCCATGAAAATGCATCTTTCTTCAATAATGTTGTTATAGGTGTTGCTATTCTCCCATAATTCTTAACAAACTTGCAATAATACCCTGTCAACCCGAGAAATCCTCGCAGATGCTTTATGGATGCAGGGATTTTACATTCCTTAATGACTTTAATTTTGCTAGGGTCTACCTTAACTCCTTCATGAGGTACAATATGACCTAGATATTCCACCTCTTGTACTCCAAAGAAACATTTGGATCTTTTTTGCATATAATTGTTTCTCCTCCAATAGTTGTAGCACCCTATCAACATGTTCAACATGATCCTTCCAAGACTTGTTGTAGATTAGTATATCATCCAAAAATACTAACACAAATTTTCTAAGGAAGGGTTTGAAAATGGAATTCAACAAACCTTGAAATGTAGAAGGTACATTGGTAAGGCCAAAAGGCATGACCAAAAATTCATAATGACCCTCATGAGTTCTAAATGATGTTTTTGGAGTGTCTTCAGTCTTCATTCTGATTTGATGATATCCTGAACGAAGATCCAACTTGGTGAAGTAAATTTATCCATGCAATTCATCTAATAATTCATCATTGATAGGAATGGGAAACTTATCTTTAATAGCGAGCTTGTTGAGCTCCCTATAATCCAGACACATGTGCCATGATCCATCCTTATTGTGTACCAATATTACTGGAGCAGAGAAAGAACTTTGACGAGGTTGAATTATACCAGCCTCTAGCATTTCTGCAACCATACATTCAATTTCACTCTTTTGGGCATAGGGATATCTGTACGGCCTGATGTTTGGAGGAACACTTCCTGGAATCAGATGAATAGCATGATCATGATCACGAATAGGTGGTAGACCTTTTGGAGTCTCAAATACCTTGGAATGATTGTCCAAGACTTTTTAGAGATTTGGAGAAATAGATGATTCCGATTTGGAAACATCTAGCGAACATAATTGTGCAATTACACCTCTTTGTTCCTTTTTTAGAAGCTTTGTCATACCGTTAGAGCTGATTATCTTTCCTGGTTTCCCTGCAATACCCCTTAATTCAACTTCTTTTCCTTCCGTAGAAAATTTCATGAAGATTTCTTGAAAATTAAAAGCTATTGTACCCAAGGATTGTAGCCATTGGACTCCTAGTACAACATCAGCACCTCCCATTGGAATGGAAAGCACTGGGCTAGTCAATACATATTCTCCCATGGATAGCTTGATATTATGGCACTTTCCAGAGAAATTTATCATTCTTCCATTTGCAATCATCACTTGACACTCTGGTGCTGGATATAGGAAGCAATTCAATTCCTTTGTTACCTTACAATGAATAAAATTGTGGGTACTTCCTGAATCAATCAACACTATTACATTTTTCTTCTTGATTTGTCCTTCTATCTTGATGGTTTGAGGAGTGGTAATTCCAGCCAATGCATTACAAGATATGGTCGGATTCATTTCTTCTTTATCTAGGATTTGTTCCTATAGTATATCCTCTTCCTTTGACCTTTCTTGCTCCTTTTCTTCTTCCTCTTCACAATCTATGTAGAATAATTTCCTCTCAACACACTTATGACCTTTAGTGTATTTGCTATCACAACTATAACAAAGCCCTTTTGCTCTTTTTTCTTCTAATTGTTGTGGTGTCATTCTTATAGGTTGTGGAAGGCTAGGGGTAACAACACTTCCATCTTTATAGTTGTGACTGGTATGCTTCCTGGTTGCCATAATTTTTCTTTCCATTTTTCTTGCTAACCTGAATGCCTTTTCTAATGAGTCAGGTTCCCAAAGGCGAATATCGTGTTGGATATTATCCTTTAAAGTCCCTTTGAACACATCAATCCTATGCTCCTCTGGAATATTTTTTACCCTTATGTCCAATTTTTGGAACTCCTCAATGTGCTCCATTATTGAACCCTTTTGTTTGAGACTTATCAAGTGGCTAAAAAAAGTGTTGCTTTTTGTATCCTCATAATGTGCTGTCAATTCTTCCGTTAAAATTGCCCAGGTGATAATTTGTTTACGAGAACAAAGCCATTGATACCATACAAACTGATTTGGTTCCAAATATAAAGTTGCAATACGTACCTTTTGTGTGTTTTGCACATTATTGAGATCGAAAAATTGCTCCATCTGTAATATCCATGTTGCGGGATCTTTGCCATCAAACTTCCTCATATCGATTTTTGGAATATGGTGAGTCTTCGATCTAACATTAGAGTCTATGGAATTATGATTAACATTTCTTTTGTTCTCATCATGTGTTTCCTTTACTACCCTTTCACCATTAATGACCATTTCTTGTAGCAACTTATTCATATTTATCTTCAATTCTTCCATGTCTGTCTTCAAATCTATCTTCAAATCGTCCATCTTAGCTTCCACGTCATTCATCTTAGTTTCAACACCTTTCTTTAAACAATCCATCTTAGCTTCTACACCTTTATTTAAACCATCCATCTTAGCTTCTACATCTTTCTTTAAACCATCCATCTTAGATTCTGTTCCTTTTTGTGCAAGTGACACTTGTTGCACTTGGTCTCGTAATTTTGATATATCATGTTGCATTTCTTCCTCTTCTTCATGAGTCATGCTAGAGCTTTCAGGTTGCCTACTAGGGGTTTGCATTTTCTTTCTCCGAGGCATCAATTACTGATAATAATGCTTTACTATGCCCTTTAAATTCCTTCAAACTAATTTTTTAAACCAAACTTATGCAAAAATTTAAAAAAAAACTACACACATTTTTTCACTTTATAGGAGCCTTATATTGAATATGATGTATCTCTGTAATTTCAGATCATCCAGTTCTGAAATTGCGACCTGTAGTATCCCTCTGTGTCCTCTTTCCAATGCCACTAGTCTGATCCAAATTGGATTCTCCAGGAAAGAGTTATGCACAATCTCCCACAGTGACCTAATTATAGACTAGTTCAGTAGAGCGAACTTGTACGATATGCCACGAGTCACTGTTTTGACTTTTGGCTCTGAAAAATATATATAAGAAACTACAGTCTGTCCTCTTTCTGTACCTTCTTATGAAATTTCAATCCAATGCTCAGAAAGAAAGTTATGATGATTTTCCCCAAGTCACTTGTTTGGAATGTAACTCAGGAGTCTGCAAAAATACCAACTTCCTCAGATCATATCTCCGCAAATATAGCGCGAGAAGCTCTGAAATTCAGACCCGAGATTCAACACGATTTCTTCTCAAATGGGTTTTTTTTTAGTTTTTGAAATGTCGCAGAAACAAAGTTATAGCAAAAATTCCACGATGACCTATTTGGAGCAGTGAAACCCTAGATTCCAAAGCTCTCATACCAAATGTTATGAAACCAGCTCAAGAAAAAGATAGAAAAGATATATCAACGCCTTAAAATTCAGCCTCTTCAAGGGGGCAACCTTTTTTACATTACATAAATGAGCAATTCTTGGATGATTCAAATGACAAAACCTCCTTTCTATATATAGGAGTCTAAGGAGTCACAATATTACCCAGCCAACCTAACAATAATAATATAAAGCCACAAAAATAACAATAGAGGGATTCTATGGGGCACAGTAATAAAAATATGGGGACAATAGGGGCACAAAAATATTAGTAAGGGATACAACTACAATAGTAATGGGGCAATCACTAGTATTATAGGGACCTATCAACAGTTCTTAGTGGATGAGCTTAATGCATCATTGGTTTCTCATGAACATGGACTGAATAGAGCAACAATCTCCTCATTGGAGCATACCTTCAAGACACAAATATCATTTGGTCAAGGTCGAGGTAGAGGAAGATCATATGCTAGAGGAAGAGGAAGAAGACCACACGGAGGTGGAAGAAGTAGCCCTTCAAGCTCAAATGGAAGAGGCAGCATTCAAAATCCAAGTCAAGGCCCAAGACAAAATCAAGCACAAGGTTAGAGGTATGATAAATCTCAAGTTCAATGTCATTACTATAAGAAGTATGGTCATTATGCAAATGAATGTAGAAAGAAGCAATATGAAATTAGTATCAAACCAAGTGTAAATTTCACAAAAGAAAATCAGAACCATGATAGCATGTTTTTAGCTTGTAATGTAGCACATGAAAAATAGAGTGATATATGGTATCTATATTTAGGGTGTAGCAACCACATGCAAGGAAACATAAAAATGTTTTCAAATCTAGATGAAAGTGGGAAATCTGAAGTGACATTAGGGACTGATAGCAAAATCTTTGTCATGGGAAAAGGAAGAGTTAATATCCTAACAAAGAAGGGGGAGAAGAAGTACATCTCAGATGTTTACTTTGTCTCCAGTCTGAAACATAACCTCATAAGCATTGGATAGCTCATGCAAAAGGGCTACAATGTCTTTTTCAAGAATGATGTTGTTAGGGTCCTATAATAATAGGATTCATAATTTTGAATTAACCATGTTAAGTCTTGTAATATTTTACATACCTTTTCTTTTCTGCAAATGTTTTCCATATTAAAACTTAGAAAATGTAAAGAGGGTATGTCCTAAAAGAAATATCAAATGACAAAAAGAATAAAAAAAGAACAAAAAAGTAAAAAAATATGAACCCCAAACAAAAACAGATCATGAAAGTGTGCAAGTCTAAGTGTCACTATTGTTTAATTTATTGTGAAAAATAATGGTTGTGTGCAGCTAGTCATAAATGCCACAACCCATGATAGCCAAACTGTTCTATTTCATGCTTTAAATTTCATGTTTATAGATAGAAAATAAAAATTTAGACAAACTGTTTAATCTTGGTAGATCAGTAGTTAGATAGAGAAATAAAATGTGCTCATAAGCTTAATCTGAGCCATTGGAAGATATAAGGTTAGAATTAAATAGTTTGTTTCACAAACGAAAAAAGAAAGAAAGGGTCTGCTAGCCTAAATGTACTCAATAAAGTGAAGGAAAAATGTTAGAGTAAGAAAAGGGTAAGTAGAAGAAAGGTTGCAGAATTACAAAGTTGATTGAAGTAAAAACACATTTATTATGCTTAATCCTATGTTTCAGTGTGCAGGAGTAGTTATGAAAGTGAAAGGATGTTCACAAGCTCATTTAATTAACTTCTCCTCATCTCATTTCACCCCCCACTGTATACTTACTAATTTCCCCATTATCCCATCATTTCCAAAGAAAATACCATTTTCCCTTCATTTTGGCCCTTATCTTTGGTTTCACAAATTTCCCTAGCAAATTACCCTCCAAACTCATTCCCCTACCCAAAAACCTTTTTTCCCTAGTGTGAAACCCATTCCCCTTTGAAAAAATCATTTTCCCCTTATTAATTTCCCTATTTCACCTAAAAAGCCATAAAACCCCCTTGTCCTAAATTTAAATCCCTTCGCCTCCCCACATTACTTTATTAACTCTGTTATTCGTATATTTCTCGACAAAACCCCCAAAACCCTTTTAAACCATAAAACCCTATATTTCTTAAGTTTTGTCTCCCTCCTACTTTATTTAAACTAACTGCACAAATTCACATTTTCCCAATACAAAAACCTTTTAACCCACCCCCTTCATGTGGTTAACAAACCCCTGCCATATTAAACCTTGATTCCACTATATTTAAACCTGCACATTATACTTTTAACCTGCAACACTTATTCAATAAATAATTACAAGTTAAGTGTAATTATCCCCTAGGCCCCGCTAATCCCCACCCGATTTTCCTCCGTGTAGCTTCACCACGCGATAGCCGTTAGATCTTTCACCCCCAGATCTGACGGTGCACATCCATATCGCGCACTCCCGACGTCCGACCTTTAGAAGCCTAAGTGCATGTGAGATTCGTGGTTTTGGTTGAGCCCCTTTTGGCTACATGGCAGCATCGTGTGAACTCACGTGCTCTCAAGAAAATACTGCACGATGGTCAAAAGCGGTACGATGGCCTCCGAAACCGTCTCCCCACTAAAGGCGAAACCACTCACTATTCATATTATGAAATTTGCGCCAATTCTAGACATTATCTGTTAAAATGCCAAAGACGCTCATTTTCACTCTTTTCAGTTGTTTTTCACTAAAAAGATGCCTTAGCCATTTATGCCACCCTGAGCCTCTGCGACCGGATTTCACCATGGATTACCTCCCAAACACCTTCCGGACTCCATCCATAGTTATTCCCAATTCAAATACAGCCTTCGATCACTTCCTCTCAAACTTGGATTTTATTAATGAACTGTTGTATTTTGCAGGTAATTAGAAGAACAGGAACTTGGATAAACAATTTTGATACTAGTTCCAAAACCTGTTTACTCCAAGATTCATAAGAAAATGAATTCAAAAGCCTTTATTCATAAGAAAAAGACAATTACCATATGCAGAATCAAACAATTTACACAGTAAATGTTAAAAATAGAGATGAAATAATTTTCACCAACACAACAAAGGATTCTTACAAACTACAGTCTCCAAGCAACGTTTTGTATTCTACATAGTAAAAATCATTTTTACTAAAAACACAAAAACATGAAAGAGTGAGTAAGATTTACAGTAAAAGGTGAAATTGAAAGTAGGTGACAGATTATACAGTTAAAAGGTTAAATAGAGAATTCATGGTAAAAGAAATATAGTTGAAAGACAAACATAGGAGGTAGATGGAAGTGTATCAGATGAAAGTAAATATGACATCCAGCGTGAAGACCAAACATCCAAGCAGCTTAAAGGGTAAAAGATCAGAGACTAAAAGATAGAAGAACCTAAATACCAGGGACAACAAACAACAGTTCAATAGTTGTCTCTATCTTCTTGCATGAAGATATTTCCTTTTCCTATATTAGTTCTCAATGCAGTTTGAGATATTTTGTAAAGTTATTTTGTATAAATACTTCATAATTCCAAGTATTGAGGGTGGATTTCTATACATTTGTAGAGTTATTTTGATCTTAAACCTAAGGGTGATTGTACCAAATTTCAAGTCAACAAACTGGAACAAGTAATAAAAGGATTGCACTAGAGGATTCATGAGATGAGCTATTGCAATGAAGTATCTTCTTTGTCTGATTTTGTTACCTTCTTATGTGTTTCATAAACTTAATTGTTTTCTAAATTTGAATGAATTAACAAGAAATTTAAATCAGAATTTGTTTAAGTACATTCTATTTTGCACAGTTAGTCATTTATATGTTTTCCTCTGATACCTGGATTTGAGAACCCTTAATTGCTCTCCCATCCCGGTTGACCTCTTTCACTTTCCTTCATGATCCAACCAAGGGAACCCTTAATTGTTCTCGGGATCCGATTGGAAACCATTTCACCTTCAAGCCTCTGAGATTTGTAGTAGCTCCTCTATCTTTCCCTCTAGACACTGTTTTTAGAACTTAATCCAGTCTTGTTTGTCTGATATTTGACTCCATATCCCAATGGTAAAAGGCAACCATTTTCATCTAAGTAAGTGACCCCACCACCCAAATTCAAATCAAAACCTAAGCACAATCATAACTAGTCTAAAATTAATTAACTAAAACAAAGTTAAAACATCAAGAAAGACCCTCTCTAAGATTAGGAAGGCTAGGTCCTAATCTCCAAAAGTGGTTTGTGGTTACCTCTATCATTTCTTTTTCTGAGAACTTTGAAGA
This sequence comes from Pinus tabuliformis, assembly GCA_031772625.1. Classification (NCBI taxonomy): domain Eukaryota; kingdom Viridiplantae; phylum Streptophyta; class Pinopsida; order Pinales; family Pinaceae; genus Pinus; species Pinus tabuliformis. The sequence goes on along the minus strand of CM062807.1, from coordinate 1,344,626,519 downwards.
AATTTTGGAGTGATAATAGATGTATGCACAATTTTGGATAGACCTCCAAGCAGACAGCTGATTGCAAATGTTCAAATGACAAACAATAGAATGTTTCCCTTAAAATTAAAATCATATTTGCAAAAAGAAGGTGCACAAGCACAACTATTTATGAACTCACAAAAAGTTGAGCGAAAAGAGGTAGTTGTCACACAAGTAAACTTTCAAGTAGAGGTAAAAGATGAAAACTGGTTATGGCATTTGAGATTTGGACATCTCAACTTTGGAGGTTTGAGTTTGCTGCATAGGAAAGGCATGGTGAAGGGTTTACCACTCATAGAAAAACTAGATAACATATGTGAAGGATGTATCTTGGGCAAACAACATAGAAATACATTTCTAGTAGGAAAGTCTGTACGGGCAAAGGCACATTTTGATATTGTCCACTCAGATTTATGTGGACCAATGCAGACACCATCAATTGGTGGCAGTCACTATGCATTGACCTTCATAAATGACTACACAAGGAAGACATGGGTCTTTCTCCTAAAACAGAAAAGTGAAGTGTTTGAGCGCTTTCGCCAATACAAGGCTCTTGTTGAGAAGCAAAGTAGACACTATATCAAGTCCTCAGGACTGACAGAGGTAGCAAATATATCTCAAATGATTTCATTCAATTTTGCAAGGAGCATGGAATTCACAAGCAATTTACAACAAGGTATACACATCAACAAAATGGTGTGGCAAAAAGGAAGAATAGGACCATTATGGAGATGGCAAGGAGTATGTTGAAGGAAAAGCATTTTCCAAATGACTATTGGGCTGAAGTTGTCGCTTGTGCAACATATATCTTGAATAGATGTCCAACCAAAAGTGTCTAGAACATTGTCCCTGAAGAGGCATGGAGTGGAAGAAAGAAAAATGTCACTCACATGAGAGTTTTTGGATGTGTGGCGTATTCACATGTCCCGGATGAGTTAAGGAAGAAGTTGGACAATAAGGGGGAGAAATGTATATTTGTTGGATACAGTGATGAATCCAAAGCATATAAACTCTATAATCCATCAACCAAGAAAGTCATAATCAGCAGAGATGTGAAGTTCATAGAAGAGGATGCATGGGATGGAAGTTTAAAAAAGACAGTCAATGTCAAAGCATGCATACCACATGAGGACAAAGAGGAATTAACAGTAGCAAGTAATTCCTCAATAGTGACTCCCTCTAGTCCTATTCAACCACAACAAAGCAGGCAGCAAGAAACGCCATCAAAAAATAATAGGACAGTTTCACACAGCCAAGAAAGTGCTTCTCCAAGCACGCCGCAAAGTGCGACACGAAGTGACATGTCAAGCCCATCTTCAGCAAGCACAAGAAGACCATAATTCAGAAATTTTAATGAAATTTATGAGCAGGATGAAGTTGACAGTAGCGCTGGTTTGAATTCCTTATTTGCCTTGTTTTTTCATGTATACGACCCAATCCATTTTGAAGATGCAGTTAAAGAAGAAAAGTGGGTTGCGGAAATGAAGGAAAAAATAGAAGCAATAGAAAGGAATGGCACATGGGAGTTAGTGAACCTTCCGAAAGGAAAACATGTTTTTGGAATGAAGTGGGTCTATAAGACCAAAAGAAACATTGAGGGAAAGATTGAAAGACATAAAGTGAGGCTAGTTTTCAAAGGATACAAGCAGCAACATGGAAGAGATCACGTGGAGACGTTCGCGCCAGTCATGTGGATGGAGATAGTGCGCGCAGTAGTGGCGATTGTCATGCAACACAAATCGAGAGTGTATCAAATGGACATAAAATCAACGTTCTTGAATGGAGTGCTGAAAGAGGAAGTGTATGTTGCGCAACCACTTGGTTACGAGGTTGAAGGCCAAGAAGACAAAGTGTATTGGTTGAGGAAAGCTCTTTATGGGTTGAAGCAAGCACCGCCCATATGGTACAATAGGATAGATGCTTACTTGTTGGACAATGGTTTCAACAAATTTGACGGTGAACCTACTCTCTACATCAAAGCGAGCGAAGGTAAGATTCTCATTATCATCTTATATGTAGATGATTTGATTTTTATAGGCAATGATGATTTCCTCATCATTGATTTCAAGCAAGTCATGAAGAGTGAATTTGAAATGATTGACTTGTGATTGTTAAGATATTTTTTGGGCATAAAAGTGAAGCAAATAGAAAATGGCATTTTTATCTCTTAAGCGAAGGATGTGGTAGACATTTTGGAGAGGTTTAAAATGCAGAACAACAAGTCTGCACCAACTCCAACTGTCATAGGGTTGAAGTTGAGAAAAGAATATTGCAGCAGCAATGTCAATCCGAAATTATATAAAAGCATGATAGGCAACTTGATGTATTTGACCACCACTAGGCCATATATAATGTATGCAGTAAGTTTGGTGTCAAGGTTCATAGAGACACCCAAGGAAACACATTGGCAAGCAGCGAAAAGGATTTTAAGGTATGTCAATGGGACAAAATAGTATGGTGTTTTGTACACAGCAACAAGTGATTTCAGGTTGGTTGGTTACACTGTCAGTGATTGGGCAGGCAGTGTCAATGACAAAAAGAGCACGTCAAGATATGTTTTTCATTTGTGTTACAGCGCCATTTCATGGGCCTCCAAGAAGCAGCCAATAGTGTCACTATCAACAACAGAAGCTGAATATGTCGCAGCAACAGTAGCAACAAGAGCAACGTGTCAGGCAGTTTGGATGAGAAGGATGTTGAGGGATCTTCATCATGACCAAGAGGGAGCGAGAACTATTTTCTTTGAAAATACCTCAGCAATTGCGTTATCAAATAATTATGTCTTCCACAAGAGGACCAAGCATATTGATGCTAAATATAATTTTATTAGAGAGTTGATTAACAATGATGAAATTGTGTTGCAGCACTGCAGGTCACAAGAACAATTTGTTGATATCTTCACAAAGCCATTGGCATATGAAAGTTTTTTTTTTTTTTTTTTTATTTTATCTCATAAACTGTTTGGGAATTGTCAATTGTGGCAATTGTGATTAAGGGGGAGTGTTGGAAATAATAATCCAAACCACCACAATAAACACTCTGACAACAACCATACTTGTCAAAAGTATTTTTGCAAGTTGCGTCTCTGTTTGAAGATGGAAGGACTGAAGCCAGGTGCAAACGATTCTGAAATGCACAAAGGAATTTAAAGAATTTAATGTATTTTGGTAAATAGATATGGGCAAGCATTCATTCAGTGACTATTGCCCACACTCCACAAAAACCTGCGTGATTCTGATCACACTCAACAACAACATCATATTAATTATTTTTCTCTGTCGTGAATTAAATGTAAAATCGTATGTTGAGTTAAATGTGAACGTAAAATTCATTTTGTAGACAAAGGGTAAGAGATTTAAAAGAAAAAGGAGCAAGGGTATCTGAGGAGAAAAGTGTGGAACAAATTTTGCTGGGCGCCTGAAAGCAATAGTCACTGTGTTTTACTGTGTGTTATTCCGTCTAAGTGTAAATCACTGTAAAACCTTTGTTTTACTTGGTAAATGAGATGCAGTCTCATGTAAATGTATTTTCATGTTTTAGAATTCAATACTAAATTTTTAGTGTGTTGCTCCAAACCTAATTTGATCTATTTTTTCCATGAGTGAATATTTTTCTTAGGTCTCTGTATAGCTTCGCGAAGAGTCATAGCCCTATGCCTCTGGGCGTAAATTCTCTACGCGCTGTCAATTTTTCTAACAATATAGCATTTCCTTGTATTCACAACAAATTTCCATTGTCAAAGGTTCAAGTTTTGTTTGTTATTTAATATTTTTGTTACTCGCCAAGAAAGGAATCCCACGTACAACAGTAATACGTAAATGGTTGAAAGTTTATGAAATCTTATTACATGACATCCACAGGTACAATGAAAGTCCCTTCATTTGGTGTGTGTTGAATATAGATTGTGATAGTTATATATAAATTGTAAATCAATTTGCAGGTTATTGTAGTGAGCAGATTTCAGAAAAAAGTTCAATTTGACAGCATATTTCAAAAATTCCATAACCTGATAACATAGAGTGGTTATTGGAGAGAGCCGAGAACAAAAATAAAACTACCAGGGTCTTCAGTAGCATCTGAAAAAATTCATCACAGATAGCAAAGTGGAAATATGGAAAGAAGTGGTACAATGGCATGGAAAAATCCAAGGCAAGTCTAGTCCCAGTGCCTTTCTTACATTCCAACAGCCTGGTGTAGGATGGATCCAACACATATGGTTGATCCATTGTAGATGAGCTCATAGTGTATCTGCTTGTCGAGGAGTGGCAAAATATCTTTTCTTGGACTACCGATCAACGGGGGCCTTTTTCTCTCTGTATATAGGTTAGAACTTGATAAAATTCAAGGAGATAAAGTATAAGATAAAATCTAGAAGCTCTCTAGGTGAGTCAATTTTCACATGGAGAATGCCTAAGCATTCAATACACTTCATTCAATCAAAATCTGGTACATATAAAATCACACATTAGCTGGGTGGTTTGAACCACTCCCTAAATAATACGATCTTGGACCTAAATAGAGGATCTGAATCCTAACCTACAACAACAAACAACCAAATACATTAATATAGAAAAGACTAGATTTCTCCATTAATCCAACTCTCCATCTTAATGGAGAAATTCACCCAAAGTCATGTTTTTCCTTCCTTGGCTTAACATAGGCCACTTGATGTGGTTTGTCTTGATCATTGGTGATAGATAACGCTCCACAGAGTGCAAGCTTACTTGAAGCATTACTTCTAGTATCAATCATCTAAGCATGAGAATATTTCCACCCACACAAGGTTTTATCTGATTCCATGTGCTCCTTGTGGGTCACCTCATTAAAGTCCATTCTCCTTATTATTAAGGATGTATAATATGATTTATTTTGTCCCCTGTAGATTACTTTGGAGCTTTGAGATGGAAAAGCTTGAGATGATGATTGGCTTTGATAAGAATTGTTAGTTCCATTGAAGACACTTTTGTTTCCTCTTTGTCTCTGTTGTGCTCTTAGTTCTGTGTTTCCCTCGTTATCATCTAGATCTTGAACAATAGGTTCATGATTCAAGTGTTTACGCCCTTCTTCATGAACCACTGGTAGCTCTTCAATTGTAGAAACCTATTGAGCAGATTGTGACTCATGATACTTCTGGCCATTAATAAAACCATATTGTTTGTCGAAGAATTCTTTTGACTCAAAATACTACGCAAGCCAAAAATGCCTCCAAATGGCCACATGAAAAGGATATCATCAAAATGATCAATTTCAAAGACATCTAAAAATACAAACATATTGAAAACGCCACTTACTTTACTCCAAATTTCTTTCCTAGACCCCACACACACCTAATATGGCAACAATTTTGCAACAAAAAAAACAAAACCACCTCACGGCTCCAACGATTGACTTTCTGCGCTTTCTGCAATACAACTCCTCGCTTCTTTCACGCTAGCACACATACCCACTCTATTTGGATGCAATGCTAGAAGTTAGTAGCACACAAAAAAGCAACTCCAACGTGGTCGGTCACTTGGGAATTCAACCTTCGAGTTACACCAATCACATTCGCCCAAGAGATGTTGGCAATCACACCCTTTAACTGGTCAAAACCATATGCACCACACTCCTCGACATGCTGAGGCAGTGTTTCACCTCTAATATGTTCAATTTTGTAATTTTGCCTCTGTCAATGCAGGGCACTCTCTGCTAGTGGGAGCGATGGTTGACCGAAAACAAAACACCACACTCTGCTACAAAATCAACTCACAGAATGCACACTTATCACTAATCCAGCATTGCTGCAACATGCATGAAGGCTCTAGAATCCTTTAAAAATACACGAGCCCATCAAATTCAGGAACCGCGTTGTTGCCTTCGCTGGGCGACATTGTTCGAATGCTGATTAGACACTGTAGCTTGACCGTTGCATAGCATGCAGCGTTGTGGACAGATCCACTCTACACACCACACACTTCCACTGCCTTAAAAATCGTCATGTGCACAGGCACCTTGTACTGCCTTCTCCTTTGCATTCTTCTTTGGAGTAATTCGGATCCAAACCAATTCACTTCAAAATAATCAAAACTGGATGCCAAAGAACACAAATCACTCTCAACAGATTGCTCCACATTGCAATGCTGCCCTCACAAAGAGGCATGAACAACACACTCCAGATCCACCACACCACTCTACACTGGACGTTGCCTTCGATCTGATCTAATACAAGTCCATGAATAGAGGCACTTCACGACGATGGCACTTCATGACAATGGCACTTCATGACAATTAAGCAACAGATCAATAAAACAAACAACCCGGACTAACACAGAGCTACAACACTTCAGTTATAGGCTTTGACGCCTTAGCTACAGGCACCATCGAAGTTGTAGGCAGATAGTGATACCATGAACAAACACGCAGGCTGCTCCACTCAAGCACGTAGGATATGCACGCAGCCGCTCCAACACGCCACGCACCAAGCAGAGGACGTGTTCTTGCCTTTCAAACTTTTTCTCTCATCACCGGAGATCATGCAGTCCATCTTTAAGGACTCGGCCTCACTTAATAAACAACACATAAGCCTCTAATCCCATGCTTTGATACCATGATAAAATTCAAGGAGACAAAGTATGAGATAAAATCAAGAGGCTTTCCAGGTGAGTCAATCTTCACCTAGAGAATTCCTAAGCACTCAACACACTTCATTCAATCAAAGTCTCATATGTTGGAATATGTAATTCCTACTTGTCTCAGTTGTGATTATTTCTATCTGGAGGAGTCTGTTCCTAACTATGTTTCTAGATTTTTGTGTGGTTGAGATATTCTCTCAACCAACAGATTGTGTGCCTAAGATAGTTTTCCTATCTTGAGACAATACTCCTATATATATGTAATATCATATTTAATTAATGAATGCTAAGATAGTCTGCACTATTAGATTTTATCATAGTATTAGAGCCCCTGAGGGCTTGGCCCCTCTTGGGCTTGGCCTATCTTAGATTGAGGGAAATGTGTTGAGGAAAATAAGAGTGAGAGTATATGTTGTTTTAGTTGTTTAAGTTTGTCCATTTCAATCGATGGATCTTACAGCGTAGAGGTGGCGTTGGTAACCAACTCTCTCGGTGGTGCGGTGGCGGTGTGGTAGATCCATGCTGTGGAGGTCACTGGGACGCCTAGCAGTGGAGCAGCAGAGGTGGAGATCGCCCGATGTCTGTCGTTGTTCGGGTCAAGGTGTCGGATCTTCGTGGGAGACGAATCTAATTCTGAGATCGCATTGTAGTAGCAATGATAGAGTGTTGAGAAACATTGTGCTGGTGAGTTGAAATGACGTGGTGTGCGAGTGAAGGTTTCTATCAGACGTGGGATCTGCAGCGTGGAGGTTTGTGCTTTCATGTTATAAATTTGATGTGCTGATCCGACGGTCATGTGTGATCAAAGGTTGTAATGTGAATGAACAATGGCTTCGACAACTTGCTCATGCGTCTCTGTGCCCCTCTTGGAATGTCGCATGGGGTGATGCAACCACGGGTGGAGCCACTAATGTAGGCATACAAGCGCCCTGCTGCTGGAGACATCCATAGGAAGGAAGGCGACTATAAATGACAGTTTCTTCACCTTGAAGCAAAATTTCATCATTAAATTTGTTCCAAATCTTCGTCACAGAGCTAAGATTAAAGTGCTCTTCAAAGGCCGTACATTTGTTTGCAATCCAAGATGCATCTCTACAATGCTTGGTTGCCTCCTCCGGTGGCAGTTCTCACAGTTAAAGAAAAGGACACGTTTACGAAAGTAGTGAATACAGTGAAAGATGTACGGAAGCTTAACGATCCTTCCTCTGCATACACTCTCAAGTGGATTCCGATCTTGCATAATTTTATAAAATCAAAAAATGAAATTGCTTTAGAAGATGTGAAAGTCTTAGTTTTGATTGGGCTCGATCTGCTTCTTCATTTTTTTTTTCGGTCTTCTGCTAGCTCGGTATGGTGAAACAAGGCTTGAATGTCAGATATCCTTGTTGTATATGCCTGGGTGGCTCGAACCGCTGGTTATTGCCAACGTATGAGTGATTTGTTATCTCCATTCATTGTTCTTTTTTAGGATGATGCGGATGCATTCTGGTGCTTTGAGAGTCTTCTCCAAAGAATGCGACCAAATTTCCAAATGGAAGGTCCTGTTGGTGTGATGAAACAATTAGAAGCCATGGGAAGAATATTGCAGCTGATTGACATCCAATTATTCAAGCACTTGGCTCAATTGGCATAGAGAGTCTTCTCTTTGCATTTCAGATGTTGCTTGTCCTCTTTTACTGGGAGTTGTCATTCGATGATGCACTTTGTATGTGAGAGATGATGTGGGCTATTGATTTCGTCGATTGTGAAGGAAACACATTTTCAAGGCGTCAGGAAAAGGCCGTGGGGGAGATTTTCTACAGAGATCTGGAGAGTGTCTTGCTCATGCAACCCGAGGTTTACCGCCCTCTTCATTCTTTTCGGGTCAATTTGACAGAATTGGAGTTTGGGAAGGTAAACACATTGAGCCTGATCAACTCAAGGTAAAAGTGAAATTTGTTAGAATTGAAGACTTAAAAATCTAAATCCAATGAGAAACAAATTAATGTGGTATTTATAAATGTTTTGGAATTAGAAGCATTGTGCCTAGCTAACTCAATGGAGTGGTTTTTGTTAGAATTAGCTACTCTAAAAAATCGTGAATGTGAATCCAATTAAATCAAAAATAGAAAGAAGATACCAAAGGCACTCGGTGGTCAAGGTTGAAGTGCAACAAATATTGATTTTGTGCAAAGCAAGTGAAAATTTGGGATGATGGACAACTAGTTGAATTTTTGTGTGAGTTAGTGTGAGTTTGCGTGATAGACTCACTAGCATGTTGTATTATCAGTCACACATTTTATTAGTAAGCAAGTCTAGGATGTTTTATAGTGGTCTCTATGATGTATGTACCTGGTAACTCCACAAGTTGGAGTTGTGTTGTAAGACTTGTAAGGCATGTGTACTCCCATATAGTTCATGGTAATCTAAAAACAATTTTGTATTTGTAGTGTCAGTTTGTGGTAAGCCAAAAACCACGTGTAAGAGTAAAGGGGAACAAAGATTCCTGCTGGCATTGTTTAGGGTTAGCCGAGAAAACCCTCGGCCTAGTTGAGTCAGGTCTTTGGTGAGCCTTAGTGGCTAGAGTGCCATAGTGGCACGTTTGTAGTCTAAAGTAGCTGGAGTGCCCTAGTGGCAGGTTTGTGGCCCAGAGTGGCTGAAGTGCCTTAGTGGCAGATTTGTGGCCCAGAGAAGCTGTGGTAAGCCTTCATGGCTGTGTTTAGCCTTGGTGGTTGAGTTGAGTTGTAGTGGCTAAGAGCCCTTGGTGGCATGGTTGAGGGTGATCCAATAAAACCCAGAGCATGGTTACGAGTAATCTGATAAAACCCATGATGATGATATTGGAGGGGGATCTGCAGGTATAGGTACATTTATATAGTTATAATGGTTGACAGAACCATGTATGCGAAGGACATCCTACAAGACTGGGGTTGCAATAGTTAGAACGCATGCATTCCGGTGGATGGTTGCTCCTTTATATGGACATCAACATATTCTTTTGTTATGTTTGGCCACAACTAGACTTTGCAGATTGATATCGAAACAAGTAATCATTAAGGGGGTGTGTTGGAATATGTAATTCCTACTTGTCTCAGTTGTGATTATTTCTAATGGGAGGAGTTTGTTCCTAACTATGTTCTTAGATTTGTGTGCAATTGAGAAATCTTGGTTTTATGGGTGCAATGTTTCAATGGGAATTCCACCAAACTTTTCCCCACTCTGAAACAACAATTCTCTTCCTTCTCGGCGATTTGCAACGCTAGATGATGTAAAACATCATGCACGGAAAAGATCACCACCTGTCCATCAGCGTCCTTAATGGTAACTTCGATCAGACATCGATCCACTAAAAAGTTAGCGTAAGCTCTTCCAACTTCTAATGGATCTTTACCATCTTCCGTGGGAAGAAGGCCCTCTCCTATCCACAAGTTTATCGCATCCTGCACATACATTTTCTCGTCCTCTTTGAAGGTGTCCAAGTAGAGAAAGCAGAGTTGCAAAGTTAAATATTGCAAAGTGCACAGCGCGTCACAACTCAATCTCAACCGATTGTAGAGTTTCTTCTCTACATGAGGGTCCACTTTATCCGCATTTTGCAACTTCTCCAGAGTCAGCCGCCAATCTGATGGCCCAGTGATGCCCGCCATGGCTGCCCCTATTACTTTGAGAGCAAGCGGCAGCCGATCACGCTCCCCACAGACATCCCGGGAAATCTTTTCAATTCCAACATGTGGAATGTGCTGATTACCTACAAACGCATGAAAGCAGAAGAGGCTCCAGCGCTCATCTGCAGACAGACCATCGATGGTAATTTGGGTACCCACTCTCATTTTTGAAAGGAATCTTCGATCTCTTGTCCAATGTCGATACAACGATCTTGGAGGTGTCATTCATCTGATCGTTAGGTACGCCCAACATCTCCAACAGATTTTCACTGTTGTCCCAAATATCATCTAAAAATAGCAAGAATCTCCTGCTGTTAGTCTTTTGATAAATCCATCTCTTGACATCTTCTTGGCTCCATCTCACGTCAAAGCCCTCACTTATATGGAGGTCCATATGTCTCCCAAGGTTATTGCGAAGATTTAGATTGACAAATTTTGGGAAACTGTCAACCACAGAATCAAATCTTTCTCAAAGTGTTGTTGCACTTGCTTGTCATTCAAGGCTCTCTTGAAGAGCAGAGTTTTTCCGAATCCACCCACGCCAACAACGCTTATTCTGGATGTTGCAGAGGCCGCGATTTCCTTATCATCTGTTGGCAGACGTTTAAGGGTTTCGAATACCTCATCTTGTCCCACGATGCACGCCTCTTGAATTGGCTGCTGCCTGTAACTTGCAAGGCTTGGCTGCCTTGCTGGAGGAATTGAAGATTGGCTCTGAGCAGCTTCGTGGCTTTGTAACTGTATGTTTTGCTGTCCAAAACGGAGGTGATGAGTGAATCCAATCAAAGGCAGTCTTTCCATATGACTCTGTAGACTGTCACTACTCTTCCTGATTTTTTTACTCAACAAATATCGAGATACTATATTATATGCTGGAACTTGACATTTATGCACTATTTTGATTGCATCTTCCATAATTCTGTTCAATGTTTGAAGCCAGTTGTTGACTGTAACGGGTTCAATATTGTTAACTAAATCACTCTGAGCCTGCCGAATAGCTATTCCATATTGTTGAATTTCCATGTTTATACGCTGAATCTCCTTCACTAAATTTTCCAAAACCCTCAACTCTTTTCTGCAAGAAAGAGCAATCTTGATATGCCCCTCTATTACTTGAACCGCCCTGTCAATAAGAACGCCTATTGATCCAGATACAAATCAGGACCTCCCATATTTTCTCCTTTCTCTCAATGATTTTGATGCTGTGATCTTGCCTAAAGCTAGACGTTAAAATAGTCTAATTAACCACGAAAATGTGTGGGGGCAAATATGAATCAGCGGGGAAATAGTTACACCTATCACTTCAGCTTTATACACCGAACAAGCAAATGCTCACGTCAAATCAATGTCAGCGCTCGACGGGATCGATGGATTCAAATGTCCACGTGTCTGAGGGAATCGGCGAATCAAGCCCTACATAAGTGACTTATGGGCAAAATATAACATCGCTGAACTGGTACCTATGAATGATAACAGTCTACAAAATGACTGGTACCTATGAATGATAACAGTCTACAATCACTGAAATGACTGGTACCTATGAACGATACCAGTCTGATTGGTAGTTATGAATTTTAGGTGCAGTCATAGTTTCTTAATCGAAAACATATGAGATGAAAATGATATGTAATTTTCTAATGATATGTGTTTTTTTAAAAGTTGAATTATAAAATTTAAGTGACTTATCGGCAAAATCAACCATCACTGAAATGACTGGTACCTATGAACGATACCACTCTACAATCACTGAAATGACCGGTACCTATGAACGACACCAGTCTGAATAGTAGGTATGAACTTTAGGTGAAGTCATAGTTTCTTAATCGAAAACATATGAGATGAAAATGATATGTAATTTTCTAAAAGTTAAATTATAAAATTTAAATGTGTATTAGGTTGTTTAAATTTTAACCAAAGAGTTGAGAATTTCACGAAATAAAATTTGTTCTAAAGATATTTGGCTAAATCTAAAATTGCATAAATAGTAAGTATATTTAGTTAAACAATAAATGACATTCTGTGAAATCCAGTATTGAATCTCCAACTGGGTTTATGTCTAATTAACCAGATATTGTGTTGAGTCTTCAATTCTGTCAGATTTCTCAAGTTTAAGCATGCTGGAGAAATTGTAAAAGTTTCTTCTGGAGATAAGCTCTGATCTTTTTGCTGGTTTTTCAAGTGTTTCTTCTGTAGATAAACTCTCTCTTGATACTCATTTTCAAAGAAAACTGCTGCGGATCGGTTCGCTTGTTGTGCAGACATCTTCAAAACAATCAGTGGTAATTTTCCAGACTGGGTATCTGATCTCAGAAACCCTAAAGAGTTCCCTGTTTATTTAACTACTAAATATCATATTACAATCTCTTTACTATTATCACAGGTTTATATGGAACAATGGTTTCACCTGTATAATTCGTGCATAAATTTTCGACAAGCTTTAATTGAATCTGAGTAATATAGCATTTCCTTGTATTCACAGCAAATTTCCAATATCAAATTTTCAAGTTATGTTTGTTATTTAATATTTCTGTTACCAGTCAAGCAAGGAATGCCACGTGCAACAGTAATACGTAAACGGTTGAAAGTTTATGAAATTTTACTGCATGACATTCACGGGTACAGTGAAAGTCCCTTCCTTTGGTGTGTGTTGCAGATACTGTGCGAATCCTTACCTCTGTATGTATAAGGGCGGCGATTGTATTCAAGAAACAAGAAATAATTCAAGAAAGAACAAAGCGAGTGTTATTCTCGGAATAACTATCACTGGAGGATTCATTAATTGCTTTAGTGATGATGGCGGGTATTACCATATATTGGAAGAAATTCAGCGCAAAGCAGCGTCCCAGGGAAAAAATCAGCGAAAAACTGCTTCTACGTAAAGGTGAGAATTTAAATTCAGATGTTCAATGTTCCATGTGTAGAAAAACATGAGAAAACTATACAATGAAGGTCTGCAACATATATTTTAAGAACATTCTAATATGAAATATGGTGGGAATTCCCCATATGAAGCTACGTAAGACAGTGCTTTCATACTTTGCGAATTTTATATGGATTACAGACGAATCGATGGTTTTTACCCTACACCAGATTGTGGAAGCCACACAAAACTTTAGTCACCAGATTGTGTCTGGTGTCTTTGGAACGGTATTCCTTGGTAAACTGCAGGACGCAAAAGAGATAGCAATAAAAATGTTTTCACTGAATACAAGAGGCAGATTTCAGGAGTTCTTGACTGAGGTAATTCCAATTTCCTAATCATTTCGCTTCTCTGGCAATTAAGAAGAAAAAATATGTTAACATAGTAAAATTTGTTGGAAAATGTATTGTGATTCTTGGAAAATGTATTGTGATTATGGAAAATGTATTGTGATTCTTGGAAAATGTATTGTGATTCTTACTAATTAGGATCTATTTTCTAGATTGATGTGTGTTTGAAATAATCTCACAACCAACATATTGTGTGTCCAACATAGAGTGCTATTTCTAGAGAACCCTTCTTATATATATGTAATTGCATTTAATGAATAAATGAATCTGGATTCTCATATTTTATCATGGTATTGGAGAGCCGTGACGGCCTGGCCCCTGGTGGGCTTGGCTCGTCCTGGGCTGAAGGAAGAGAGAAATATATTTTGTTTTAGTTTTTTTTAGTTTGTCCGCTCGCTTGGCAGTTGTGTGCTTGTGAGCCGTAGAGGGGCTGTGCCTTGTTAGCGTTGAGCTGTTGGAGTGAGAGACGCAGCCTGCGGAGAAGACCTCTATGTAGCACATAGTTGTATATTGAAGAGAAACAGTGGTTGTGGTGATCGATCCCTAAGATTTGTGATCAAATCTGTGGCTCTATCGTTGTGCAGGCTGATCTTCAAGTGGATCATACTTTGTAGATGATCCGCATGGGCTGTGTGAGGGATCAGAGTGCGAGTGCGGGTTTTTTTAGTTTTTTCTTTGCTGTGGCCCGAGTTTGTTGTTCCCCGAGGAGGTTTATGCAACAGAGGAGGTGGAGCAGCAACAGCAGTGGGGTTCTTTCTTCTTTGTCAGGCCTTTGATATTTTATGTCGTCGGAATCTTTACTTGGAGTACTTGAACAGCCTTGGCAACTTGCTGAGCTGAAAAGTTGCTTCAACCATGTTAACTGGAGAAAGAAGGGGGGTATCCGCCTGCAGAGGTGGGATAACTGTGTTGGGAAAAGTCCCAAAACCAGTGAATCTACCAAGTCAGAGGTTGGAAAAACGTGGTCTAGACCCCAATGTGGAGATCGTTCCCAAGGGTACTTTGAGCTGACGCACCACTGGTCGATCACCACCTACGTCTGGCAGTGCTTGGGGATCTACTACATTGCTCGTCCTTCATCTGGAGGAAGTGGCACCCGCCCATCAACTGCTGGCAAGTCTGGTGAACTGCGCAATGATGAGTGGAGAGAGTAGGCTAAGTGGAGTGCTTCTTGTGGAGGACTGCATGTTGGTGTTGTGGAGCACTGCATGCTGGTTGACTGAGGTTGTTTGAAGTTTGTCCGAGGGCTGGAGGACTCAACTGCATGTGGCGAGCGTGGACAACCGTGGTTGAGAGTATGCCTGAAGTTCAGTGCGAACGAGGAACAAAGTTGTGGGATTCGTCGAATCAGTGCCAGTGAGGAGCAAAGATGTCTTTACTGTGCCTTGTGAGGCATTTGAAGTAGCGCTGGAGTTCGTCCCTCATATGGAGCTGCCACAGCCTGTAGATTTCCATATGTAATATCGCATTAATTTATTTGAATTCCCATTTTTCCTCTCCTGGCAAATTTGTTGAGCTATTTTTTTAATATCTCGAGAATTGGCTCGACTTTGTCATGATGTTGTTGGTGTCAACAGAAGTGCGCTGGGTGCACCAGAGCGATTTTATCTGTTGTCATTGTTGGGATACGGAGCACCGACAGGTGTGAGCCGAGGCTTATGTTTGTCGAGTTCCTTTGAAGAGATCAGTCCATAGGAGGAGGAGAGAGCCTATGATTGCAGAGATTTGGCAATGGAGACGTAGAGCCTCTTATAGTGAGAACCGCAGACTGGAAGGAAGTGTATTTGTATTATTCATATTATGTGTTGGTGTTTTTGCATTAATGTATAAAATCTTAGTAATTTGTTTTAGATCATGGCTTGTGCTATTATTTTATATTGTTTTGAAGGAGAATATGTCTTGGAATTTGTATACATATTGAGGTTCGCCTCCTCAATGTGAAGTCATTTGGTTAGAATTCGTGACTCTAACGGATGACAGGTAAAACATGGAAATCGAGGAACAATATTCAATGTACAAAGCCAATGATATTCATGTGGAAAAACAGTGGTGTGTTTGAGCATATAAATGATATGGTGTATCCAAGATGAGTGGGCTTGAAAGTTTGTTTGTGTTTGTAGAATAGACTCAATATTATGTTGTATTATGAGTTATAAATTTTATTAGTAAGCAAGTCTAAGATGTTTTGTAGTGGTTTTTGTAAAGTATTTACTTGGTAAGTCCAAGAGTTGGAGTGTGAAATATAATCCTCATAAGGAATGTGTACTCGACAGTTCGTAGTAAATCTAAAAACCACTTTGTATTTGCAATGTCGATTTGTGGTAAGCAAGAAACCACTTATAAAAGTGAAGTGGGACAAAGATTCCTATTAGCATGGTTTAGGATTCGCTGAGAAAACCCTTGGCCTCGTTGAATCCAGTCTTTGGTGAGCCTTAGTGGTTGGAGTGCCCTAGTGGCAGGTTTGTAGCCCAAAGTGGCTAGAGTGCCCTAGTGGCAGATTTGTGGCCTAGAGCGGCTATGTTGAGCCTTCGTGGCTGAGTTGAGCCTTCATGGATGTGTTTAGCTTTGATGGCTAAGAGCCCTTGGAGGTATGGTTGAGGGTGATTCGTTAAAACCCAGAACATGGTTACGAGTAATCTGATAAAACCCATGATGATATTGGAGGGGGATTTACAGGTACAGGTACAGGTGTGCAGTTATAATGGTTGAAAGAACCATCTATGCGAAAGACATCCTACAAAACTAGCAGTTGCAGCCACTAGTACCCATGCATTCAGATGGATGGTTGCTCCTTTATATGGACATCAACATATTCTTTTTGTGAGAATAATGCAGAAATAGAATTAGTTGTGAATTGGTTGAACAGAATTAGTTATGAATTAGTTAGGAATTGGTTGCCAGAATTAGTTGTGAGTTTCATATATAAGTGTGATGTAATTGAGCAAATTAATTGATGAAGTTGTGTGAGCTTTGTCTCACGTTTTGCTGGTGTTTGACTGTGTCCTTATTTTTGTTTTCTGCCTGTGTCTTTTCGTTATAATTTGTAATTTGGTATCAGAGCCTTTCACATCTCCACTTTTCTTTTTAGATTCTGGAGGTGGCATAACTCCTTCAGGAGGTGGTCCAGCACATGCCCTTAAGACCGCTTCATTCTGCCATACTCGATGCAGGCGAAGTCAGCTTGATTTTCTTCCATAGGAGCCCAGCAGAACCGGTCCTCTTCACAATCTGGAGGAAACGCGTCGGTACTAAGAACATTTTCTGTCCAAAAGCCGAACGAAGTTCTTCTATGTGAAAAGAATCCCTCTCAGTTCACAAAAAGCCCCAGTGCTGTACGTTTTAGAAGCACCAATATACGTGAATCTTGGAGATCGTGAAAACCGTGAAGCCTGTCTGCAGAGCACACCTGGAATCTACTTCCTGTGGCTGCTGTGTGCTGCGGTGTCGAGTTAAAGTTAAAGGGAGCACGCCTGGAATCGTGGTCTCCAACCAATTTTAGTTCTGCATTATCGGTGGTTTTAGTTTCATGGCGATTACTGCGAACCAGTCACGGCGACGGTGACACGCTCTGCGCCTCTCTCCTCTTCGTGGGCAGTAAGACTCTGCCATTAGAGTGTGCGCATACTGCACTATTTTTTTTTCTGAGTGTGAAGTGTATACGCAGAGTTTTAGTTATAGTTATTAAATTACTCAGGCAGTGAGGCCTGCGGTATTATTGTTTAAGAAGCTTGTGAGTTTTCTGTTTTAAGTTTTGTTTGAATTTGGTCATTGGTGGAGAAATGGCTAATCCTCTTGCAGATTCATATTTAAATGAGTCTTCAAGACTTGATGGAGAAAATTATGTCAATTGGAAATTTAAGATCATGACAGTACTGGAGGCATACAATCTCTGGCCGATTGTCAAAGGTGACGAGACCAAGCCTCAACCTCCTACTAATACTCAAGATTGGGAGAAGCGTGAAATGAAAGCAAGGGTGCTGCTACGCATGTCAGTGAAGGACAATATTATTCCTCACATTCGGGACTGTGAAACTTCGAAGGCGACATGGGACACTCTCAAAGGTTTGTATGAGACTACTAATGCAAACCGTATTTTATTTTTAAAAACAAAGCTGCTATCTATCAAAATGGATGCCAATGAAAGCATTAGTAACTTTCTTTCCCGAATTAAAGATTTCAGTGATAAGCTTGGTGATATTGGTGAAAAGGTTTCTAGTACAGACTTGGTAACTGTTACTTTAAAGGGGTTAGTCCCAGACTATAAAGTCTTTATTTCAGCTCTCTCCGCTAGACCGACACCTCCTACATTTGAAGAATTGGCTGGAATTCTTCTTCAAGAAGAAGAGCGCATGAAAACTTTTGAACTGGAGTCAAATGGTTCTGATTTGGCTCTGACTGCAAGAGGCCAAAGACTATTCCGAGGGAGACCATGGGACAGAAACAGAGGCCGTTTTCAAGCAAAGCAGAAAGGTATGGCACCTCCTGATTCTTATGTTAAAAGGAACATTGAATGTCATTATTGTGGAAAACCTGGACATCTGGCTAAAGATTGCTATAGGAGAAAGAATAATGAATCAAATCAAAGACATCGCAGGCATAATGGAAATTACATAAACAGAGACACCTCAGTGAATGATGGATTTAAAAATCTTAAGCTATTTCTTTCTGATGCTGCATTGTCTGATGAAACTGATGATGAGAATGCTTGGTTTATAGATTCTGGTGCATCCGCACACATGACTTGTAATAAAGAATGGTATGATAAATATTATGAGAAATCTGATGGTACACACATTTACCTAGGAGATGATAGGTCACTTAAAGTTCAAGGCTATGGCATAGTAAATGTGTACTTACCTAATGGACAAATGCGACAGATTCATAATGTGATGTATGTCCCTGCTCTCAAAAAGAATTTGCTATCTGTTTCCACTATCACTGATAATAATTTAAAAGTAGAATTTGGTAAATTGGGGTGTATAGTGAAAGATGTTTAGGACCACTACAGGGTTGTTTCTACAGGTACCAGGGTTGGAGGATTATACAGATTGGATGTGACAATGAAGCGCCATGTTGCATTGACATCCAACGAGACATCGACAGCAGAATTATGGCATCACAGGTATGGGCACCTAAATTACAATGATTTATCGTTGTTACAAAGGAAATCAATGGTTGAAGGTCTTCCTGTTATGAAGTGTGAACATTTACCATGTGAAGCTTGTGCACTTGGTAAGCAGCATAGAGAAGAGTTTCTTGTTCATACTGAGAAACGAAAGTATGATATACTTGAATTAATTCACACTGATGTATGTGGACCTATGCAAACTAGGTCTCTTGGTGGTGCTTTATACTTTGTTATTTTTATTGATGATAGATCTAGATATACCTGGGTCTATTTCATTAGAAGGAAAAGTGACATATTTGAGTATTTTAAAGAGTTTCGAAATATGGTTGAAAAACAAACAGGAAAGTGCATCAAAATACTCAGATCTGATCAAGGGGGTGAATATAAATCAAAAGCATTTAACACCTATTGTAAATCTAATGGAATTCAACAACAGTTCACAGTGCCACATACCCCTCAGCAAAATGGTGTTGCAGAGCGATGGAATAGAACCTTGGTGGAATCTGCTCGTAGTATGCTGCAAGGTAAGAACATCTCTAATGGTTTCTGGGCAGAAGCCATTAACACTGTTGTTTATCTGAAGAATCGATGTCCCACTAAGAAATTAGTTTTTCAAACTCCTTTTGAGGTTCTTTATGGTTATAAACCTGATGTGAGTCATTTCAAAGTCTTTGGATGTACTGCTTTTGCTCATATTCCTAAGGCTAACAGAAGCAAACTTGATGCCAAGTCCATCAAGTGTGTAAACAAAATTTAAAGCAGATGGTACAATTGATAAATTTAAGGCAAGATTAGTAGCAAAAGGATATGCTCAACAGGAGGGAATTGATTATGAAGACACTTTTGCACCAGTAGCTAAGTTGAATACAATTAGATTACTGATTGCCTTAGCCACAAAACATAATTGGAATATACATCAATTGGATGTCAAATCTGCTTTTCTAAATGGTGATTTACAGAAAGAAGTTTATTTGGTTCAACCTGAAGGGTTTGTCAAACAGGGACAGGAGCATCTGGTTTGCAGGTTAAGAAAGGCATTGTATGGTTTGAAACAGGCACCAAGATCATGGTATGTAAAGATTGATACCTTCTTTCTTCAAAATGGATTTGTGAAAAGCAAAAATGATCCTAACTTGTATGCTAAGAAAGATGAAAAAGGAAATGTTGCTTTAATATCTTTGTATGTGGATGATCTCATTATAACTGGCAGTGCTCACAAGTTAATTGAAGAAATTAAAGTTCAGTTGTCACAGGTTTTTGAAATGAAAGATTTGGGTGAAATGCATTGCTATTTAGGCATTGAGGTATGGAGAGAAACTGGTAAAACTTTGATCACTCAAAGCAAATATACAAAGGAGATTCTTAAAAAGTTCAATATGACAGATTGCAAAGCTATGTCAACTCCCTTAGAACAGAATGCAAAGTTGTACAAAGAAGATGGTTCGAAAGAGGCAGATGGAACATTATATCGTCAGTTAGTGGGAAGTTTGAACTATCTCACCACTACCAGGCCAGACATTGCATACTCAGTCAGTATTCTTAGTCAGTTCATGGCTAAGCCTTTAGGAAATCACTGGAATGCTGCAAAGAAAGTTCTCTGATACTTAAAGGGAACAGTGAATCTTGGTATTATGTATACTGATGAATCTGATGTTGCACTGAAAGGTTTTTCTGATTCGGATTGGGATGAAATCCAGATGACAGACAATCTACCTCTGGCTATGCATTTCATATTGGATCAGGGGTCGTATCTTGGAGTAGTAAGAAACAGCCAACTGTTTCTTTATCATCAACAAAATCAGAGTACAAAGCTTTGACCAATGCCACCTGTGAAGCTATTTGGTTGTGGAGAATTCTTGCAGATCTTGAAGAAACGCAAATTGGTGCAACATGTATCAATTGTGATAATCAGAGTGCTATCAAATTAGCACATAATCCAGTTTACCATGCTAGAACAAAACACGTTGAGTTACAGTACCACTTTGTACGTGAGAAAATTATGTCAAAAGAAATTGGATTGATATTTTGTAACACCAAGGATAATGTGGCTGATATATTTACTAAGCCCCTTGGTAAAATCAAATTTGAAGTTTTTAGAAGTCAGTTAGGTATTGTAGAAAATCCATTTCTCCATTAAGGGAGGATGTGAGAATAATGCAGAAATAGAATTAGTTGTGAATTGGTTGAACAGAATTAGTTATGAATTAGTTAGGAATTGGTTGCCAGAATTAGTTGTGAGTTTCATATATAAGTGTGATGTAATTGAGCAAATTAATTGATGAAGTTGTGTGAGCTTTGTCTCACGTTTTGCTGGTGTTTGACTGTGTCCTTATTTTTGTTTTCTGCCTGTGTCTTTTCGTTATAATTTGTAATTCTTTTTATATTTGACCACAACTAGATTTTGCAGATTGATATTGAGATAAGTAGTCATTAACGAGGAGTGTTGGAAAATGTAACTCCTAATTGTCATAGTTGTGATTCTTACTCAATAGAGGAGTCTCTTCCTAGTAATTAGGATCTATTTCCTAGATTGGTGTGTGGTTGAAATAATCTCTCACCAACAAATTGTGTCTAAGATAAAATACCTATGTTGAGACAACACTTCTTGTATATATGTAATTGCATTTGATTAATAAATGAATCTAGATTCTCATATTTTATCAAAATTGATGTACACTGATTCACCTTCTTAACAGGTCGATCTGCGTTAAGTCCATCATAAGAACTTGACGTGTTTACTGGGTTACTGTTTTGTTAAATCCCGACAGCCTATGCTTATCTACAAGTACATGTCTGAAGGGCCTTTAAAGGACCATCTTTATGGTAAATACGTCTCCGAGGAATATTGTTTGGTTGGTTTTATATTGCAACAAAAACAGTATACATTTAATAATAAATTTATCTTTCAGGTCAGACCGCAGGACTTTCCAAACTAAATTGGAGAAACAGGCTCAAAATAGCAATCGATGTGGCTGAGGGTAATTAAAATAAATAAATTTTTTCACACTACATTTTTGTAGTGTAAACGCTGTTTAATTTTATGTATTTGAATACAACTAAATAAGAGAAATCGTGACTAACCGTATTCCCCATTTCTGTTTCTGTTTGAAGGACTGCAATACCTGCAGGTGTGTTGCATTCCAATGATAATTCACAGGGATGTGAAAACTGCAAACATCCTCCTCGACAGCGATTTGAATGGAAAACTGGCCGATTTCGGTATCTCGATGATGACAATGGATCGGAAGGCTCCTATCGAGGATTTAGTGAAAGGAACTGCGGGATACCTGGATCCAGAGTAAATGACACATAGAACTTGCATTTCTCTTTGAAATTTTATTTTTGATGCCCCAGGAATTCGATCAAGTATTAAGAGCCACGGCAATTTCATTTTTATTGTTGGATATTCTTACAGGTATTATATGACTCAACAGTTCACTCAAAAGAGCGATGTATATAGTTTTGGTGTCGTTTTATTAGAAATTATATGTGGCAGAAAACCCATCGATGTGACTCTACCTCAGGAAGAAATTAATCTGTTGAGATGGGTAAGGAATTTATTTGTAATTAATCATCCATACATAGGCTTTCATTTTAAGTGCGTGTACGAATAATTATATTTGCACGTCATTACAGGTGAAAGACTATGTGGCGATCAATGAAACCCCTGAAAAAACTGGTGAAAATCATAGACAAGGAGATGGATGGAAAATATGACATGAAATCAATCACTATTGTTGCCAAACTAGCGCTCAGATGTGTTGAGCATACATCATCTTGGAGGCCCAGCATGAGTGAGGTAGTAGGAGAGCTGAAGGAGGCTTTCATGTATGAGAAAGTAAAGCTAAAGGAGGTTGTCGTTGCCAAACATGTAAAGATTCACGAGTAACTTTAAAACATTGAATTTACTAAGTTCTAACTTATAATTCAGATGACATGTGTTTCTTGTTCCCCTTTGTTAACATGACACATTTTTTTTAATAATATCAAATAAAGATTTGAATCTTGATGGAAAATATGACATGAAATCAATCACTATTATTGCCAAACTAGCGGTCAGATGTGTTGAGCATACATCATCTTGGAGGCCCAGCATGAGTGAGGTAGTAGGAGAGCTTAAAGAGGCTTTCATGTATGAGAAAGTAAAGTTAAAAGGAGGTTGTCGTTGCCAAACATGTAAAGATTCCAGGGGTACAATTCCAAGAAAAGTGTACATTGAATGGGAAATGAAAGGCTTCCGCCCTTGTTACATTGTCAAAATAATTAATATTTTGTAACTTGGAGTCGAATACTTGCTTTCCTAAGGGTAAAATTCCAAGAAGAGTGTATGTTGAATGGAAAGGAAAGGCTTCCGCCGTTGTTACATTGTCAAAATAATTTTGTTTTCTACGGTTGCTGAAGGTTTTGGGTACCAAGGTAAAGTCATGCCTTTTAACATTTCAAAAGGTAAAAGCAGTGACGCCGACTCTGTGTTAGCTTTTGAAAGAGAAATTCCAACATGGAGAAAACCAGGGATATTTCAAAATATATTCTCTAAGCCCTAAGCTAGCGACTAAAAGAGAAAAATACAAATGGCAGATGATTAATTCATATATATGAAAAATCAAAATGATATGTAGTCATATTAGATGTTAATAGTTATAGATTGTGATAGTTGTATATAAATTATAAATCAATTTGCAGGTTACTGTAGTGAGCAGATTTCAGAAAATAATTCAATTTGACAGCATATTTCAAAAATTCCATAACCTGATAACATAGAGTGGCTACAAAAATAAAACTACCAGGGTCTTTAGTAGCGTCTGAAAAAATTCATAACAGACAGCAAAGTGGAAATATGGAAAAAAGTGGTACAGTGGC
This sequence comes from Pinus tabuliformis, assembly GCA_031772625.1. Lineage (NCBI taxonomy): Eukaryota > Viridiplantae > Streptophyta > Pinopsida > Pinales > Pinaceae > Pinus > Pinus tabuliformis. The sequence continues at coordinate 1,344,602,985 of CM062807.1, read as the reverse complement.
ACGGAAAATCCAAGGCAAGTCTAGGCCCAATGCCTTTCATACATTCCATCAGCCTGCTGTAGGATGGATCAAACACATATGGTTGATCCATTGTAGATGAGCTCATAGTGTATCTGCCTGCCGAGTAGTGGCAGAATATCTTTGCTTGGACAGCCGATCAGCAGGGGCATTTTGCTCGAGGTATATGGGGCAGAACTTGATAAAATGCAAGGAGACAAAGTATGATATAAAATCAAGAGGCTCTCAAGGTGAGTCAATTTTCACCTAGAGAATGCCTACGGTGTTAGGAAACTTTGACTCTATCTTGAGTCAATCACATGCAAGATTGTAGATTTTTCTTCTGCATCTATAAATTTGTAATTTCTCTAGGCCCAACCCTGTGATATAATGGAAAGTGATTTCTGTTCTCCAGTGATTGTTTTATCTATTCCGCTGTTTCTAATTAAGCGAAGGTCCAAGCTTGTTATATAATGGAAAGTGATTTTTGTTCTCCAGTGATTGTTTTATCTATTCCGCTGTCTCTGATTAAGTAATCTTGTTGTTTATCCATTTGTTGTCTCTGTGAATTATTCTTTCCTATTGCCGTCTAAGTCTTCGAGTATAAATCCGTTGTAATCTAACAACTGGTATCGGAGTTAGATATTGGCTTCAAAGGGATTCTTTGATGCCAAGGGTTTATAGTGCCTAATGAGATCAATGCAGCCTTTTTACAGATTTGGGTCTGGAAAAATAATGGTGCAACAATCGTACGCAGAAGAACCTCGAGGAGAATGTGCGGAAGATAGTGTCATAACTGAACCTCGAGGAGAATGTGCGGAAGATAGTGTCATAACTGCCAAGGATCACAGTGCATTTGCGATATTTACCGGTTTGGAACATGTTGACGAATTGTTCAGGGTTCATGCAGCTATTTAAAGAAGGTTGAGAGATACATTTGGTAATATTAAAAGTGTTTTATGCTGTGTTGAAAGATGGAGTAGGCGTGGGCTGCATGCAGGTCAACAGAAGAAAATTATTCATGCGGCTTCAAAAATTGTTCGTTTTCTGCTACGTGAGGCCACCGGTGCTGGAATCTACGAGGTTCTCGTCGGGCTCATAGTTGGAGTGATTTGATAGAAGTTTTTGAGCCAATCAAATTGAAAGAGGATGGATCAGAATTGCAACAGCAATAAACAAAAAAATTAATAAAGTCAAAATTATTGCATGTAAATGGGCATACCACTGTAAGACTTGGTAAGGCATGTGTACCCCTTGGTGATCACCGATAAAGTCTGAGTTAGACCTAGGTGATAGGGGGGATGTCGGGGTAACAATACCTCGGTAAAAACTCTGAGGGGGCTAAGGGCTAGAGTAAGCGAGATTGTCTCACTTAGCAAGTTTGGCTGGAGTTAGTGAAAAAACTCCAAATCCGGGGAAAAACCAAACCTAATAAGATCTCATTAGCATTGGCCAAAATCCTGGCCAATCTGACCAAGTGAGCCTTCACTGCTCACCTCTAGGTCTTGCATTACAATGAAGTCCTTCTAGCCTTTTATAACCTCCATTACATATAATACCACGGGCAGAATACCATGGGTGCACAATACCATGTGCCCCAAAACCATCACTGTATAATCTTGTCAACTTTGACTTTATCCCGAGTCAAATTTACCTAACAATTCCCCCCTTAAACTTGACTTGGGATAGAGTCAAAGTTGACGAGGTTAAATAGTGATGGTTTTGGGGCACATGGTATTGTGCACCCATGGTATTCTGCCTGTGGTATTATATGTAATGGAGTTTATAAAAGGCTAAAAGGACTTCATTATAATGCAAAATCTGGAGGTGAGTCGTGAAGGCTCACTTGGTCGGATTGGCCAGGGTTTTGGTCAATGCTAATGAGATCTTATTAGGTTGGGTTTTTCCTGGGATTTGGGGTTTTTCCGGATAAACATTTGTGTTTATGTGTTCATGGTTGTTGTTGGTTATTTTTATATTTATTCCTTTCAATAATTATTTATGCTATGCAGTAAATTTCTTAACATAGGCATTCAACACATTTCATTCAACCAAAGTTTCCTACATATAAAATTACACATTAGTTGGGTGGTTTGAACCACTTTCTAAATAATAGGATCTTAGACATAAATAGAGGATCTCAATTCTAACTTACAACAACAAACAAACAAATACATTAATATAGAAAAGATTAGATTTCTCCATTAATCCAACTCTCCCCTTTAATGGAGAAGTTCACCCAAAGTCATGTTTTTTCTTCCTTGGCTTAACATAGGCCACTTGATGTGGTTTTTTTTGATCATTGGTGATAGATAATGTTTCACGGAGTGCAAGCTTACTTGAAACATTACTTCTAGTATCAATCATCTAAGCTTGAGAATCTTTCCACCCACACAAGGTTTTATCTTGATTCCATGTGCTCCTTGTGCGTCATCTCATTAAAGTTCATTCTCCTTATTATTAAGGATGTATAAATGATTTATTTTTTCCCATGTAGATTACGTTGGAGCTTTGAGATGGAAAAGCCTAAGATGATGATTGGCTTTGACAAGAATTGTTAGTTCCATTGAAGACACTTTTATTTCCTCTTTGTCTTTGTTGTGCTCTTAGTTATGTATTTCCCTCGTTATCATCTGGATCTTGAACAATAGGTTCATGATTCAATTGTTTACGCCCTTTTTCATGAACCACTAGTAACTCTTCAATTGCAGGAACCTGTTGAGCAGATTGTGACTCATGATACTTCTGATCATTAATAAAACCATATTATTTATCGGAAATTTTTTTTGACTCAAAAATACTACCCAAACCAAAAAATGTCTCCAAATGGCCACATGACAAGGATATCGTCAAAATGATCAAGGTCAAAAAAGTCTAAAATATAGACATATTAACAACGTCACTTACTTCACTCCAAATTTCTTTCCTAAACCCCACACATACCTGATATGACAACAATTCTATGCTAACAAAAATAAAACCGCCTCACAACTCCAACGATTGACTTTCTGCGCTTTCTGTAATACAATTCCTCACTTCTTTCATGCTAGCACACATACCCACTATGTTTGGATGCAATGCTGGCAGGCAGTAGCACAAAAAAAAAAAACAACTCCAACGTGGTCAGTCACTTGGGAATTCAACCTTGGAGTTACGCCAATAACGTTCACCCAAGAGATGCTGGTCAAAACCATATGCATCACACTCCTCGACATGCTGAGGCGGCGTTTCACCTCTAATCTGTTCAATTTTGTAATTTTGCCTCCGTCAACGTAGGGCACTGCTAGTGGGAGCGATGGTCAACCGAAAACAAAACACTGCACTCTGCTACAGAATAACTCAACTCACAGAATGCACGCTTATAACTGATCCAACACTACTACAACACGCATGCAGGCTTGAGACTCCTCAGAAAATACACGAGCCTGTTGGATTCAGGCACCACGTTGTTGCCTTCGCTGGGTGACGTTGTTAGAATGTTGATCGAACACTGCAACGTGACCGCTGCACACCATGCAACATTGTGGATCGATCCACTCTACACACCACACACTTCCGCTGCCTTAAAAATCCTCATGCAGACAGGCACCATGTTATTTCCTTCTCCTTCGCATTCTTCTTTGGAGTACTTCATATCCAAACCAATTCACTTCAAAACGATAAAAAATAGACGCCAAAGAACGCAAACCACTGTCAACATATTGCTCCACGCTGCAATGCTTCCCTCGCGCAGAGGCATGAACAACACACTCCAGATCCATGACACCACTCTACACTGGAAGCTGCCTTCGATCTGATTTAGTACAAGTCCATAAATTGAGGCACTTCACGACGATGGCACTTCACGACAATTGAGAAACATATTAATAAAACAAACAACCCTAACCAGCAGAGAGCTACAACACCTAAGTTACAGGGTTTAGCACCTTAGCTACAGGCACCATCAAAGTTGTAGACAGACAGTGATACCACAAACAAACACATAGGCCACTCCACGCAAGCACGCAGCCACTCCAACACACCATGCACCAGGCAGAGGACGCGTTCATGCCTTTCAAATTTTCACTCTCGTCACCAGAAATCACGAAGTCCACCTTCAAGACTCAGCCTCACTTAACAAACAACACAAAGGCCTCTAATCCCATGCTCTGATATCATGGTAAAATTTAAGGATACAAAGTATGAGATAAAATCAAGAGGCTCTCCAGGTGAGTCAATCTTCACATGGAGAACACACTTCATTCAATCAAAGTCTCGGACATATAAAATCACACATTCCCTGGGTGGTTTGAACCACTCCCTAAATAATAGGATCTTGGACCTAAATAGAAGATCTCAATCTTAACATACAACAACAAACAACCAAATACATTAATATAGAAAAGACTAATTTCTCCATTAATCCCACTGAACTTGGATAGAAGAGAGATGCCTTCAATATCTTAATCCATACACCCATCAATTTGTAATGAATCATTTTTCCAGTTTTTAATGATTATTTGCAATATTATAAATTGCAAATAATAAATTGCTAAATATGTTTAAAATCAATATTAGAAATTGATAAATATATTTAAAATCTAGGTCAATGTGTTGTGAATAGAATATTTAGAAATGCTATAAGCATGGGTATTAAACATGTTCCTTCTCTTCAATCATTAAGCACACTTATTACACTATAACACTAAAAATTTCAATGAAGGTTTGAAATTTTACATCTGAGTAAGGCATCAGTGGCCTCTCCTTGCTATTACCGGTGGGAGTCGCAAAATTGCATCCTCTCCAACTCCCATCACCCAGATATGGAGGTAATATCAACAACAACCTTTATGGTCTTTGTTACCCTAACTGAAAATATGCTTAGTAAGATGTCTATGTCATTACCTTTCAGCTAAATGTTCCTTCCAACAACAAATCCTCCCCGCCTCCTATTGATCTAGGTGGCTCCAGACACATGCAAAAGTCCAAGAGGACTTAGAAAGGGTCAAAAATCAAAGTGTTTGGATTGTGCTCAAACTAGGTTCATTTTGAAGATCTTGTTGTTGTGATCATGGTTGTGTGAACGGTTCGTTAAACTGAGCTCGTATACGAAAGTTAGATGCAGGTAAAGTTTAGGGTTGACTGGGTGACTTGATGGGCTTAAGGAATGCATAATTTCGTAGAAACCGGACCACCGAATTCTAGCCAACTTCTGAGAAAAATAGTGGCCTCATTAAATCGTCTCCTATGGCCTTGTTTGGGAAAATTTTAACAATGACTATTATTACAAAATAAAATAAAAATAATAATAAATGAGATGGTGGGCCATGACCCCCACCACCATCTCAAAACCATATTAAAACAAATTTTTGTTAAAAAAAAAATTGGCTGACCCCCCAACCTCCAACCAAACATTACGTATTACATATATTGTACGGGCTGGGCAGGCCACCTCGAGTGGACCCGGCCCACACCCCAACCACACCATGTTTAATGCATACCATATTTAATAAAAAACCGAAATGGTCACAACAGTTATAAATTAATGCACCCAACAAAAGAAAAGTATGCACATATTTTTGGAGGGGCCAAGATTTGATCCCCCAACCTCCCATCTCATTGCCTCGGGCATAACCAACATGCCAATGGCGCCTCATTGAAGACTCCGCCACCCACACGCTTAAAAAGCCTTCCTCACTCATTTCCACGGGGAGAGAACGGAGCACCAAATGGTAGAGTTATGGAACAGAGGTGTGGAAACGTAGAGGGGGTCCACCTTGGGCACAAAAGATGAGGCAAATTCCTAGAATATTCCATGGAATATTCTCACGCAGATTCTTTAAAGAATCTTAAGATTCCCTATGAGGTAAAAATTCGTTTTATGAGAATGTAACCAAGTTTACAGTGAATTTTCTCAGATTTCATAGGGAACCCCATGGTGAGGTCAAATTCGCCTTTTGAGCAGCAAATTTGCAAGTTATCAATGGAGGAGTATCTTTAAGAATCTTGAGGGAATCTTCCAGATTCCTTGGAGGTTGAAATTTGCCAGAGTCAGAATGCAGTCAACTTCATACTCATTTTTCTAAGAATTTCACAAGGAACCTGATGATGCAAACATAATTTTGATTTAAGTAGAAGATCTTCAGATGACCCAGAGGAAGGAATATTTGAGGAATCTAAGGGGAATCTAAAGATTCATGTATCCCGAGATTTCCACTTTCTCATAATTCAGAAATTTGACAGTCGATTTTACCCTATTCGATGCCACGAATCTGATGGTGCAATCAAATTTTCCATTTTATCATTTGATTTTTCAGTGACTTTTCAAAGTGGAGTGCAGGTGTCACCATTGATATGCGAGCAATCATTCCATGCGATTCGACGCCATGAGATTGATGGTACGACCAACTTCAGCAGTTTCACATCCTTTTCTTCAGATGGCCCCAGTGTGTGAGGTATATGTAGTTTTTTCATGTACTTCTTTTTGCTATGAGATGCATTGTGCTACATAGATCCCTGTTTGATGGTTGATGTGGGATCTTTTTTCTTACTTGTTTCATGGTTCCTGCTTGATGTTAAGTGAAATCATCTGTGAGATGTACTTTTTGTCATGTTGTTATTGAGATCCCTTTGTCATCATGTTGATGGGATACTCATGTTGTAGTCATGTATGTCTGAATTGAGATCCCTTTGATGCCATGTTGGTGGGATGCTCATTATTGTCATATGTGAAATTGTGTCATACTGATAGGAGTCCTTTTTGAATGGGAGTTCCTGCAACGAAACATCTCTTGGAGGCACTCTTGCGTGAGGGCATATTCCTTGTATGATAGAGAAAACACATGCACGTACATCATCACTCTTTCTAGCACTTAATGCAGTGGCCTACACCATCTTGACACGAGCCCAGAGACATAGTCCTTCCTGGATGAACTCCGTTATCAACGTCTTGAGTTTTATGTTGCTGATGATTGTCATGCTCCTTCTTCTTTACAACGTGCATATCTATTCCTTTATGCTATTTTAAAGGCAATTATAATCACATCACGGAAGAAAAAGATCTTGGTTAAAGTCGAGAGTTGAGTTAACTCGGATCAAGTTTGGTATCAGATCGGTCTTTGCGTGGATGTGAATTGCAAGCGTGAACAATGGAATGTGCAGTGACAGAGGATGAAAAAGCGATGTATGAAACCATGGTCAAAATTCCCAAAAAAGTGGAAATAATGTATGAAACTCTACAAAAAGAGATAGAGGAGAAGGAGTGATTGCAACTTCAGTTGCGAGCCACGAAAGAGGCCTTGGAAGAACTGAAGCACAACAACCAAAATCTTCAAACAGATAACGTTGAATTGAAGATGTGTCTACATGAAGAGAAAGAGGAGAATCATAGTTTGCTACGACAACTGCAAGCTAAGGACGAGACCTTGGAAAAGCTGCAGCGTGACCCATGTGAGGTAAAAAGTAGTTCTCTGATTCATGTATGTTTTCCTGATGATGATTTCACTGTTTTTGAAAATCATACCACAGGAATTGGCTCCAAACTGTTGAAGAGAATGGGGTATGAAGGAAAAGGATTAGGAACTAATGGCCAAGGCATTGTCAACCCCATCAAAGTAGAGGAGTTACCTCGTCGAGAAAGACTTGGGTATGTGACAACGGAAGTTGGGGAATGCGCCATGATAGCTAGTGAACCAACAACAATAGATGATGAGAAGCCCTCATCAATTATTTTCAACTCGACAGTGGAGGTAAAAGATGTTGATTTCCCTTCAGTTTCGTCTTCACATAGTATGATTTTTATTGGAAATGTGGAGATACCAATTATAGGGACAAACTTGAGGCTCCTTACCAGGATGAGGTAGAAGGAGGAAAAGCTTGGTGTTAATAACCAAGGCATAACTCAACCATTGGAGGTTGTACAGAGACCTCGATTTGCAGCCTTGGGATACACCGAAGGAGAATGCTCGAAGGTGTCAGATTCTTCTGAGACATCGTTGAAATCATTGAGAAAAAAGAATGATGGGAACACATCCCCATCCTCCCATGGAAGTTTCCATTGCAAGGAAAGCACTGAGGTAAGCTATCATCACCATAATGACATCAGAGACGGAAAGGAAAGGTATAACCAATCTCGATATTCGAATGTTAATTTCAATTATAATCATGTTGTTAATGATGGACATAAATCATCGAATCGAAAGACATGTACCTTTTGTGGATTACATAACCATACATTTTCTAAGTGTTGGAAAAGAATAGCAGCACACAAAAGGAGGAGGCATGAAAGACCCTCTCAACATCATGCAAAGAAACATGTTAAGCAGATCTGGAGGAAGAAGACCTATCGCAGTGATTGCAAGAGAGGTGGCCATCAAAGAGCCACATGTTGGAGGCTCCATCCAGAGCGGCACCTTAAAGAGAAAGCGTTGGTGCATGAACCAGGTGAAACAATTGTTCAACAAGCAAAACCACCACAGGGGGATGACCCATTCACACTGATAAGTGAAAAATGGTTTCTAGATATTTTAGCTTGTCATGGTCATGCTTTTGTAAATCATGTGTTGCATTTTAAAATGTAAAAGTGATGATGTGTTTTCCATCACCTATTAAGCAACAATGATGTTTGGTCTTATTTTGTGTTGCATGATAAACTGTGAAAGTGATGTTGTGTTTCCATCACTTGTCAAAGAAACAATAATATTTGGCCTTATTTTTGTAAATCATGTATTGCAATGATGATGTGTTTTCCATCACTTATTGAAGCAACAATGACATGTTGGCCTTGTTTTCATAACTGGGGTATTGTTTCCATTTTGATGTAAAATTGACCACTGAGTATGTGTTATAAACTCGTGGCAAGTATGGGATGCTTGGGTCATTAGTTGGTCATCAAAGTCAAGCATGTAATTTGCAAAAACAATGTACTACAGGTTGCAGGTGTTGGCTCATCGCTTAAGGCTCCGAAGAATAAAGGTGAGGGAGATAGAAGCGAGACATTTTCAAGATGCTTGTGATGTAGACAAGGTACAATGAAGTTGCAGATTATGTTTCATGCTTTTGGAGGACTAAAAGCTCCTCAGTGAGGAGGACTGATCCAGGTGGCTCTAGACAGATGCAGAAGTCGAAGAGGACTCAGAAAGGGTCAAAAATCAAAGTGTTTGGATTGTGATCGAGCTAGTTTCATGTTGAATTTCTCGTCGTCATGATCGTGGTGATGCGAATGATTTGTTAAACTGATCTCTTATACGAAAGTTAGAGGCAGTTAAAGTTCAAGGTTGACCGAGTGACTTGATGGCCTTAAGGAAGGCACAATTTCGCAGAACTACGACCACCGGATTCCGGCCAACTTCCAGGAAAAATTTTGGCCTCATTAAATCATCTCCTATGGCCTTGTTTGGGAAAATTTTAACAATGACTGTTATTAAAAAATAAAAAAATAATAAATGAGGTGGTGGGCCATGACCCCCACCACCATCCCAAAACCGTATTAAAACAATTTTTTGTTAAAAAAAAATGGGATGGCGTCCATGATCCTGTCGGACCCCCAACCTCCAACCAAACATTATGTATTACATATAATGTATGGGGTGGGCAGGCCACCTCTGGTGGACCTGGACCACACCCCAACCACACCACGTTTAATGCATACCATATTTAATAAAAAAATCAAACGATCACAATGGTTATAAATTAATGCGCCCAACAAAAGAAAAGTACGCACATATTTTTGGAGGGGTTGAGATTCGATCCTCTGACCTCCCGTCTCATCGCCTCCGGCCTAACCAACGCGCCAATGACACCTCATTAAAAACTCCACCACCCACACGCTTAAAAACCCTTCCTCACTCATTTGCACAGGGAGAGAATGGAACACCAAACGGTAGAGCGACGAAACAAAGGTGTGGCAGTGCAGAGGGAGTCCGCCCTGGGCATGGAAAACAAGGAAGATTCCCAAAATATTCTAGGGAATATTCTCATGCAGATTCTTTAAGGAATATTAAGATTCCCTGCGAGGTAAAAGTTCTTTTTATCAGAATGTAACCAAGTTTACAGTCAATTTTCTCAGATTTTCATAGGGAATGCCATGGCAAGGTCAGATGCGCATTTTAAGCAGAAGATTTTCAGGCTCCTAGTGGAGGAGCATCTTCAAGAATCTTGAGGGAATCTTCTAGATTCCTTGGAGGCTGAAATTCTCCAGAGTCAGAATGCAGTCAATTTCATACTCATTTTTCTCAGAATTTCCCAAGGAACCTAATGACGTAGATAGAATTTTTATCTGAGCAAAATATCTTCAGATGACTCGGAGGAGGGAATCTTTGAGGAATCTAGGGGGAATCTAAAAGATTCTTATAGCCCCAGATTTCGACTTTCTTAGAATTCAGAAATTTGACAGTTGATTTTATCTTATTCGACACCACAAATTTGATTGTGCAATCTGATTTTCCATTTGATCATTTAATTTTTCAACCACTTTTCAAAGTGGAGTGTAGGTGTCAACATTCATATGCGAGCAGTCATTTCCATGCGATTCGACGCTGTGAGATTGATGGTATGGCCAGCTTCAGCTGTTTCACATCCTTTTCTTTAGATGACCCTAGTGTGTGAGGTATATATAGTGTGTTATGTACTTCTTTCTTCTCTGAGATGCATTGTGCTGCATAGATCCCTATTTGATGGTTGATGTGGGACTTTTTTTTCTTACTTGTTTCATGATTCCTGCTTGATGTGACGCAGAATCATCTGTGAGATCTACTTCTTGTCATGTTGTTATTGAGATCCCTTTGTTGTCATGTTGACAGGATACTCATGTTATATTCATGTATGTCTGAATTGAGATCCCTTTTATGCCATGTTGGCGGGATGCTCATTATTGTCATATGTGAAATTGTGTCATATCGATAGGAGTCCTTTTTGAATGAGAGTTCTTGCAGCGGAACATCTCTTGGAGCCACTCTTGCGTGAAGGCATATTCCGTTTATGATAGAGAAAACACATGCACGTACATCATCACTCTTTCCAGCACTTAATGCAGCTGCCTACACCATGTTGACACCGAGCCCAGAGACGTAGTCCTTCCTGGACGAACTCCATTATCAATGTCTTGAGTTTTATGTTGTTGATGATTGTCATGTTCCTTCTTCTTTACAACATGCATATCTGTTCCTTTATGCTATTTTAAAGGCAATTATAATCACACCACAAAAGCAAAAGATCTTGGTTAAATCCGGGAGTTGAGTCAAGTCGGATCACCTATTTAGCCTCATCACTTGATTGCTACCTTTTCTTTAGAGTTGCTTGGTTGCATCCTTTCAGGAGAATTTTAGCCCACCCAAAAAAAAAACATTTTAATGCCCTACTTATTTTCTTCTATGGTGTAGATGCACAATTCCTTTTGTACAATTATTTTTTTATGGAATAGAAGGGACAAACATCATTGCGCCTTTCCCTTTGGACACATCTTCCATGTCGTCATGGGTATCATTCTCTTGAATGCTCCATCTTGAAATTACATTATAGAGAACAGTCAGAATAATTAAGGGTTGTCCATCTAATGAGGAGAAACAAGATTAAGCTTATGTTTAAATAACAGGATTATAGAAAAGTCTTTCGGTAGAAATCACATTAGAGAAATGTTTGGCCCAAGCGTTTCGAAGCAACAAATATGGTTCATCATACTTTTTAAGGGAATGGTGTTAGGTAAAATCTAGAATTAGAAGTATATATGAGGTCAAATAACTATTCCACGTCAATTTTGGCTCAATGGGAATATTTGCATAATGTCAAACAAATATCCTCTCTCAACTTTGGCTATGTGGAAATATCGTTATTAAATATTTTCAAAGGAGAAATGCTCAATTTCTGTATGTGAAGAGAGCATGTTCAAGAGCCAATTGCAGGGCTAAGTTCTATGGTCAATTGAAGAAACAAATCTGGACAATTAACATAAATATGATACATGTAACATACTAAGATGTGCTTGTGATTGATTGAAGAAACAAATCTAGAAGAGACTTAAACCAAAAATGGTTTTGTATTTGTGCTTACCTGAACTTATCAGGTTGAAGGCAAGAAAAATTTTAAGTGTTAAAGTAAATAATTACTTGGAGTTGTGAATAAATGAGATAGGAACTTAGCTTCTTGAACGACTTGTTGTTAGGAAAACTAGCTCCTTTGAGCATATTCAAGATTGCAAATTTGCATCTATCTTGAATGAGTTACGCATTCACTCGACATTTTACATAGCCACAACAGTTATAGTACATCAGAACACAATAATCTGCTAAAGACCAAAGTAAATATATTATTATTGGTTTTTAATTTTGCGTAGATGCATAGAATATGATGATACAAAAATCAAGCATATACCCTCTCCCTCGTATATCTTGCAAATGTATAACAACAAAAAACATAGTAACAGGAGGGCTTCGAAATTTAGAGAAGCTTCTACATTTTGAACTAAGTTTGTATCATATACAATTACAAATAAAATGGATTAGGTCTAGCAATAGCTCCATATATTGATAGTAGTGCATTAGTTATTAACTAAAATTAATCAAGTAGTAGTGCATTAGTTACTAGTTATTAATCAATTGCAATTTTCTTTGTCCAATTATTGTTAGGATTAGTAAATTATATAAGCATACCTTGAGAGAAATTTTATAAAGTATCGTTGCATAACCTAGGGTATATAAATAGGCATAGTTACCCTATAGAAGACATCCTGAATTCAAGTCATATATGGGCTTCATGTTTCTCTTCAAATAGGACACATGAAGTCAATTCATGTAAGAATAGCCAATACAATATTGATGTTTGACAATAATTGATATCCTCTATGTTTTGGAATACATGGTTATATTTGGAATTTTATATAATGGTGAGGGATAGTTGAATTTGTTCTTTTGCTGGTTGAAATATAGTAATTGAAATCAATTATGTTTAGTAACTCAAAACCAACAACAACATTCTAACTATTATATTTAGTAACTCAGAACCACCAACAACATTCTAACTATTCATTCTTCGTGAACACTATTCTAGTCGGCATTGCCAGCATTTTCTTCATTGAGATTTTAGTAATGGTGAATTTGTTATGGATGGAATCTATGTGACACTTTCATACTATGTAAATCTATGTGGATTGCAAAAGACTCGATGGGTTTTTACTCTATAAGAGATGAAGGAAGACACACATGACTTCAGTAAAAAATTGCCAAATGAAAAAAAAATCTCAGTAAAAGTACTATGGTCTAATAGCAAACAAGAAATTAGAGAGTTTTCCACTGAGGTAATTCTAAGATTCTTAAAGCATATAACATGATCCAATATCTGAATCATTAGGGTGAAATTATAATTAAGAAGAAAATATATGTGCAAGAGTTTGATGTATACATATGATAAAAAAACTGATAGTGCAAACTATCTTCACCTCTATTAATCAAATATCATATTACATATATACTGGATTATTATCTCAAGATAGGAAAACTATCTAGGACATACAATTTGTTGGTTGAGAGAATATCTCAACCACACACCAAACTAGGGAAACCACTCCTATAGAACTTTACATAGAAAGTCACAACTAAGACAAGTAGGAATTAATATTCCAACACACCCCCTTAATGAGTACTTGTCTCGATATCAATATGCAAAATCTACATCTGGTCCAATCTCGTAATTACACCTTGTACCTTGTTCATGCAATTGTCGATGTCCATATAAAGGAACAACCATCTACTGGAATGCATGGGTTCCCAACTGCTGCAACTGCCAGTCTACTAGGAAGTCCTTCACATACATGGTTCATCCAACCTCTCGATGAACTCCCCCTAAATATAAAATTTCACCTCATGGAGTCTAAAACCAATACGGCCCACCCAAGTATATCCATCCCACATGAAACATTCTTCTAGGGTGTTAAAACTCTCTTACAGAGGGAACACATAACAAAGAGTATGCATGCCTCTCTGGGTCTTACAGCATGTACATAAAACATTTCAGGACCACAACTAACCATTACAAAAGAGTATATGACATGTATATTTGCTCTAATTACAATATGTGACTCATACTACACCATGAATCTGTTCCACAAACTCACACTAATTCACACAAACTCGATTGTCCATCATTTTCCAATCTTTGATGCAACTCCTCTAATGTAGTCTTGATTGTCATCTCTTCATTATATTTGGTTGTTAAGCATTCCTGCAAATAAATTTTTCTATTGTTGGAATGACCATTTCTAACACAGACACAAATGTGTGACAATAGTTGGCCAAACTAAATGCCACTATATTATTTTAACCAGAATTACATCACTGACATAACACTTTCTAAAAAAATAAAATTTTAACAATGGCATTCTACAAGTGACAAATCATCCCTCCAAACTTGGTTCTAAGGCTCTTATTACACATCAACAGGTGGGCTCTCCAAACAATGCCAACATATCTCTGTTGGTATTGCCAATAGCTCAGGTCCTCCAAATGATGGAAGATCAGTCCACAAAGTAGGATGGTTGGCTCTTCTACTACACAACTCTACCCTACTGTGGTCGGTCTCAGATCTAGTCAACAATTTGGACCGACTCCAGCGTTGCTTTTTCAACTGAGGATCTGCTAGATCACAGTCACAAATCCAAAACACCGAAGCTACACCTCAATCCATTGATTAACAATGCCACCTCCGTGTTGTTGCTACAATCCACGAGTAGTAGATTGAGGCTCAGTGAGAATCTGCGAAAAACCTTCATGTTTTCCTTTTGCGAAAAATCGAATACATGAGCTATGAAAAGCTTTCAGCACCTCCATGTTTGTGCGATCAATACCAAGAAGCCCATCAGTCCATTCATTAGAGAAGTGACCATCTGGATCGAGCCTCTCCTTCACCTTCAAATGCGTAAAAATCAGCTAAGATTTTTGTCAGATTACTGCAATTGGGCTCCGTACAACGTACTTTCCATTGCTCCAAGCCAATGACCCAAAGACGCTATCGAAATCAGTTCCCAGGGGAAATTTCACAGCATGGGTGCTAACACTCAGCTTGAAGCTCAACTTCTCGTTTCTCTTGCTAAACTTCAGGGTTTGCGGTTCCACTGTTACCTGTACCCTTGTTGGAGCAACCATCACATCGTTGGATTCTTCGTCATCCCTAACCCTCTTGTGGGGCAGGGGTAGAGGCAGAGGGTTGTCGCTGCTATGAGAAACAACATCTGAATTGGCCCACACGAGCACCAGATTGACTCTAATAATCAACCCATCTCCACAGAACCCTAGCTCTACACACTACCACACTTTACAGTCTTCACACATCCCCAAAAAAAAATTAGCTTCTCGTCACACAACTTCTCACCTCTTAGAAAGCTCTTACAACTCTTTCCCGTAGGCCAGTGCTATGATCACCTACAACACTACAAGGCTACGAACCTTACCGCACAACCACCAGTGTACTAATTCAATCTTCGGTTACAGTACAAGCACTCGACCTCATTGTCACAAACCACAAAATCTTAGGGAAGGCATGAATAGTGGCAGCATTCAAAAAACTAAAGGAGAAAATAGTATTATTGAGTTTTAGATCTCGGTGACAAATACCAAGAAATTTTTTCTTACAGACGCACACACAGCAAGTATTTAGGCAAGATCTTTTCTATCAAACAACATCACTCTCTCAACTCTCACAAACCGGATCGATGGAAAACTAAAAACTAAAACAAAATATAAATATACTTCTCTCTTATTTCCATCAGCCCAGGAGGGGCCAGGCCCTCAGGGCTTTGATACCATGATAAAAAATTGATAGTGAAAACTATCTTCACCTCTATTAATCAAATATCATATTACATATATACAAGAGTATTGTCTCAAGATAGGAAAACTATCTTGGACATACAATCTGTTGGTTGAGAGAATATCTCAACCAAAAACGAAACTAGGGAGACCACTCCTATAGAATAGGAACAAACTCTTTACATAGAAAGTCACAACTGAGACAAGTAGGAATTAATATTCCAACAACAGATTCTTGTTTGGTTAGATTGATGTAATATATATATATATATATATATAATTTAAATTTACAGGCAATCTAGAATGGATGCTTCACGGTTTGGGTAATCTCGCTGGCCTCAGCTAGCTCGTCAAATAGTCCACACATTACGTATTCAACATGCTAACCTACCTGTGCCTTCTCCTTGATTTTTGATATTCCCTTGCCTCCTTGGTTCTGATCCTGTGATCACTCAAATCTGAGTTTTGCTCCCATCCAACAGTGCAGTGACCTCTATGTAATTAGTGTTTTAAACCTTTCAAGTACATATGGCTCTAAATGAAAATAAAATTAAAATATTGAATTTACTAAGTTCTAACTTGTAATTCACATGATAAATTTTTTGGTTCCCATTTCAAAAACATTTAAAATATTCTTTAAAATATCAATGCAAATTGATAATTGTTGGGCATGGAATCCCCCCACGGTAGGGTTGGGGGCTCAAAGCCTAAGTTGTGAGTGATATTATTGTAAAGCTCTACGAATTGTGAGCGCAAAATGTATGTTAGAGTCATAGGGATGTTCCCTAAGTTTGAATGTAATGTTGGCCTACCCATGGTCCATGGACCATGGGATTATATAAATACAGTGAAGCTCTAAGTGTAAAAAGTAGTTAAGGAAGTTAGAGCGAAGTATGAGATGGAATCACAGAGCAAGTGTCTAAGTGTGTCTTGGGTCATAGTAGTAGGAAGAGGCTCTGCAGCTGAGTGCGTAGGGTAGAGTTGAGTCCGTAACCAGAGAAGAGATTAATAAAGAAAGGTTTTGTTACCAATTCTGTGCATCTGTTCTGAGTTATTACGTGTTTGATATCATTTGCAATTATACTATTTATTTATTTCATGCACTTGTATGAATATTGTTAAGTATCACTGAAGGCATACAAATAAGCTAAGTTAATCAACTAATATTGGATGATTAGTAAGGACTTGGGTAATAACATTGTTCGGCCCCCATGTAGGGCTGCAAAAAGGCAACATCACAGCCTGCGAGGTACTGATAAGTGCGTGTAGTGACGTGCGTGCAAGGTCAAACCGCAAATCACTTGAACCCATCAGACATCCCCACGGTGCGGAAACCTGGTTCTAGCACCCTCCCATACTACTTTGGGCGAGACCTTAGTTTGTGCTTTGCAAATTGTTGCTGAAAGGGCCAGTAGTACCAGGATTTGTTTGGCTAAATGATCGCCAAACCTGAGTCAAGCCCCAACAAGCCAACAAATGGTTCCGTTGCTGAGACCAGGATTTGCATAAGGGATGTCTAATGTCGTGTCACTGGAATCCAACAAAGAAAGAAATTGAAGGGTGGTTAGACAGAAATATTCATGAGTTCGCGGCGCAGGAAAATAGGAATCCACGAGTATCAAAGGAACAGTGGTTGGAGCGCTACTTATATATGGAAATCCATGAAATTTTCTTTGCATCCTTCCCCTCTGAGTTGTATGAGTGGATCACGAAACTAGTAGACAGTCAGTGAAGGTGTAGGCTCGAAAAACCGATTGTGTGGACTCCAGAATTAGTGAGCAGACTAGAAGCATTGGAAGATAAGATCGCGCGTGCTGTGGACCATTTAATTGATCAAATTATAGGAGGATTTATCACCAAGTTTGGGGCTACGCGAAGTGGGAGGATCTATAGAAACGAAGGTAGCACAGAAATAGAGAATAGCCCCTTGATTTCACCTCGGCGGGAAAGCGAGGAAGAGCTCGCGAAAGTTTCTTCGAGAAGTGCAGTTGGTCTGATAAGGAAGCGAATTCCACACCTACCACCTCCACCTACACCACCACCAATCTCACCATCTTCACCTCCATCTCCACCCACACCACCTCCACCACCACCAAAGTTCAATATGTCAAGCGCGATAAAATTACCGGTATTCAGAGGAGTAGGAAACAAAGATCCTAACCAATTTTGGTTCGTGGTAAAGGCCGTATGGGAAGCATAAGGAATTGTAGATGACAATATAAATAAGGAAACGCTGGTAAGTGTGTTGCAGGATCGCGCACTAAAATGGTACATTAATCATTCTAATGACCATCCAAATGCGGGGATCGCAGATAACCAGGCTACGTTGAACAGGGAATTTAGCAGGTCAAAGTCAGAGACACAATCGATTATCGGGTTTAAGGAAATCACGATGCTTCCAGGCAAAACCCCATGGGATATGGATCAGAGACTGAAGAGTATGATTCACGAAGCCAGCATGACTTTGACGGATGGACAACACCACGCATGGTTTGTAGCGTCACTAATGCAGCATTTAAGGATGACGCTATCACAGTAGAAGTTATCCACCTAGGTCGAAGCTTTGGAGATTGCAATGAGACTGAAAGACACCCCAATACAAGATCCTAGCCTGGGAGTCCAACAAATCCATGTGCAACTGCAAAATTTGTGTCTGGAAATGCAGAGTTTGAAACAGGACAGGACAACGCACCTCGAACAAGGGCCAGGGGCATGACAAGGACCATTGTCCAGTATTTGCGAACTACTTGGCAGGAGGAGGGTTGATGCCATTATGACCAGAGGCACAGGTAGGACCGATCGTGGCGCCTGCATTATGGTGTGTGAATTTTCATATCAGAGGAAAACACACCATGGATAACTATCAACTATTACAGAAGTATACACAGACATCTCTGTTGGCATTATGAGACAAGTGTTGTCCTTGATGGCAAATCACACTGATGACAAATCATAGTGCAGAAGGATAGCAGCAAGGAATTGATGATCAGTCTACAAGTATGAAGAAAAATATATACACGCTGGTTCGCTATATACCAAGTCGTGTGTACACGCTGGTTGGCTTCAGTAAAAGCGCGTGTATGTGGAAAACTTATCTTTGGTCCACGACGGTTATTCCTTGGAAGTTCTGCCTATGGTTTTGGACCTTGGTGTCTCGACGGACGTGTTGATCCCCAGTTTTGAAGATAATGGTATTGGATTTCTATGGTTTTGGCCCTTGGTATTGAACAAGGCCTAAGGCTATATAAGGAGAAGGAAATCATTAGGCAAGTGTATCTGAAAAAGTCTTGAATATCTGATGAAGTATTAGATCCAATATGCAGGTTATTGGTTGATGATGTATTTCTTGATCTGAGCTAAGGAGAGATCTCATCGGTTGATGGAGAACAATATCTAAGGAGAGATCGGGATCAAATGGTTTGAAATGAACTATCTTTATGTGGTTGATTATGCGTATTTCTAGATCTGCATACTGACGCAATGTTATGTTCTGGGTATAACTGAAATCTGGTACAGTTGCAAGTTATGAAAAATTATTTTTAGATCTGTACATAGGTTGTCTTCGGTAAAACCGCGTGTATACGCGGGTTGCCTTCATTATAGTAGCGTATATCTTTTGGAGCTTGATTTTTGGGTTGTAGCTGGATCTGACTGTTATTGCAGAGTTCTATAGTCTGCTCTGTGTTCTGGTGACTGGGTTTGACAGGGTTTCAGTGGTTCAGTGATTCAAAGATTGATGATGCTAGTATTGGTTGTTTTATGCTTCAATGATTTGTGAATGAATCATGGTCTTCAGATTGTAATGTTGTGCTTCAGGAGTATCCAGTCTGAAAATTGATGAAAAGTGGTACCTGAAGGAAAGAAGATTGTAGGCCAGCTCCTACGTACTAGTATCTTAGCTAGTACAAGAGCAAAGAGGGTTGGATCTCCCTTCCAAGGAAGTTTGGAGAACGAGAGAAGGTTGAAGCCTTCTGCAGGTTGTAGCCTGCATACTGGTATAAGGCTGCACCAGTACAAAAGATTGTAAACTAAAGTTCTTATTAAAGAAAGATAGAGACAACTTGCAGTAGGTGGTTTTCACCCACATTGGGTTTCCACCTTATATCATGGTGTTCATGTGTGTGGCTTTTGTGTGATGATCTGTTCTGCTATACTGGATCTGTTTACTCTTAATATGATGAATAATGTCCTGATGCATTTAACTGAAGATAAACTAACTGAATTATAAGATTTATGGTTATACGCTGGTTTCTTTAGACACAGTAGCGTGTACACGCTAGTTCACTTAACTGAAGTAGCGTATATGTTTCTGAGCATTGAAAAAGTTTTATTGATCTGATAATACTGATTCACCCCCCCTCTTAGTATTATTTCCAACAATTGGTATCAGAGTAGGTCCTTCAGAGAAGCTTGATCGCTTGAAGGAAGATCGTTCATCATGAGCAACTACGAGAGAGAAGCCTCAATCAGGCCACCGGTTTTTGATGGGACAAACTTCAATTATTGGAAGGTAAGAGTTACCGCCTATCTTCAATCTCTTGGTATAGAAGTTTGGGACATCGTAGAGACAGGCTACACTTTTCCTTCAGCTACTCCTACAGATGCAGCCGAGAAAAAGAAATATGAAACAAATGCGAAAGCAGTCAATACTCTATTTGGATGTATATCTCAATCAGATTCATGAAGGTAATGCACTATAAATCTGCAAAAGAAATATGGGACAAAATTGTCATGAGCTATGAAGGAGACGAACAGGTAAAGCGTGCTAAACTTCAAACTCTCAGGATTAAGTATGAGACTCTCAGAATGTATAATGATGAAAGTGTGGCTAACTATTTCCTTAGGGTAGATGAGATTGTTAATTCCATGAAAAACATGGGTGAAGAAATAAAAGAGGCTATTGTGGTTGAAAAGGTTCTAAGATCTTTGTCCCCCAAGTTTGAATCTAAAGTGTCTGCCATAGAAGAAAAGGAAAATCTGCAAATTCTTACTATGTCTCAACTTCACGGGATTCTAACGGCTTATGAAATGAGAAAGGGAAGTCCATCAGACAGAAGAGAAGCTGCCTTCAAGGCTTCAGGCAAAGAAGAGTATTATGAAGCAAGTCACATGCCAGAAGATGAAGAAGAGGAATCAAATTTTGTCAGAAATCTTCAAAGGGGTTCTGGAAGGTTCAGAGGTAAGTTACCTTTTAAATGCTTTACTTGTGGAAGAGTAGGTCATTATGCTGCCAGATGTCCTCACAAAAATAAGAATGACAAGGGAAAGGAACCTGTTAAATGGAACAAGAAACAAAATGAAAAGAAGAAAAGCTATTACACTCATGAAGATAGTGATGGTCTTTCAAATAGTGATGAAGATGAACAAGGTAATAGATACAAATTGTTAATGGCTTTTGAAGATGATGACTATATGGATGCTATAGATGTAGAAGGCTTTTGTGAAGAAATGAAAGATCTCAAAGTTTGCTTAGAAGAGAAGAGTGCTATTATTGATTCTCTACAATGTCAACTAGCTGAAAAGGAAAAACATCTTGAAAAATTGGAATGTGAGATTGTTTGTCTTAGAAAGGAGATTGAGAAAACAAAAGCGATTAATCTTAAATTTGTTAAAGGATCTGAAACCTTGGATGAGATTATCAATGTGCAGCGATCTCCTCTGATCAAGACAGGTCTTGGATATAATGGAGAAACATCTCAAGCCTCTACCTCTAAAAGCTATCTTGATGCAGCAAGGAGAAGCGAGCAAAGGCCAAATAAAAGTCATCAGGTGAATCAGGGAAAATTTACCTCAAGAACAAATAAAGACCATCAAGAAATTCGGGGACAAACTGCCTTAAGGACAAACAAAAGCTACAATCAAGCTCAGGTAAAATCTTCCCAATTTGCTCCAAGAATGAATGCGAATAGAAGCTACAATTGGTTGGATGATAGATCTGACTATCGCAGAAGTTTCTTTAATGGCCAATGCTTTTCTTGCCATAACTTCGGTCACAAAGCAGCTCAATGTGTTGCCTACAATACAATCATGACTAGAGAAGCTCAAAAGCAAGGGAGAATGACTGGAACCATGAAAAGGACTTATAACAACTTTTCAGTTCTTGAAAATGAAGTTGAATGCTCTATTTGTAATAACTTTGGTCATGAAGACTCTGAATGCAGGAGAAGGTTCCGGAAGACAACTCAGAAGGAACAAACCTCAAATGTCAGAACATGGAGAATAAAGGAACTGCAACCAGAAAGATGTGGGATAGCCTTTTATGCAGAAGGTCAAGAAAGTCTATGGTACATTGATAGCGGATGTTCGAAGCATATGACAGGGGACAAAGAAAAGCTTGAGTCATATACCGCATTAGAAAAGGGGAAGAAAGTTTCTTTTGGAAACGATATCTCTGCAGCCATAAAAGGAAAAGGTGTTGCTCCATTGAAAGAGAAGGTCAAAGCTGGAAATGTTTTGTATGTTGATGGATTGAAGCATAATCTTCTGAGTGTCAGTCAGATGTGCGATCAAGGAATAGAAGTAATATTTAGATCAAATGGATGTTGTGTTCGTGACCTTGATACAGGTAAAACAGTGATCAAAGGAAGAAGGACTCCAAATAATCTATACATATTTGAAGAAGGACCACAACAATGCTATTTGAGCAAGGATGATGAACACTGGCTATGGCATCGAAGGTTGGGGCATCTAAGCTTTTCACAAATAAGGAAAGCATGCAAATATCAGGCAGTTCGTGGTCTTCCAGATATCAAAATTCCAGACAACATTATATGCAAATCATGTCAGTTTGGAAAGCAAACCAGAACTAACTTTCCAGAGAAGGAAGGATCAGCCAGCATACCTCTTGAGCTAGTCCATACAGATGTATGTGGTCCATTTAGGAAAAGGACACCTCGATGAGAAGAATATTTGATATTATTCATTGACGATTTCTCCAGGTTTGTCTGGTTAGGGCTTATGAAGCACAAGGATGAAGCATTCGAAAAATTCAAATCCTTCAAAGCCTTGGTTGAAAATGAATCAGGACACAAAATTAAGTGCCTCAGATCTGACAGAGGAGGGGAGTTTACCTCAAACGAATTTTTCGATTTCTGTGAAGAACATGGGATAAGAAGAGAATTCTCTACAGCTAGAACTCCTCAGCAAAATGGGGTTGTGGAAAGAATGAACAGAACAATCCAACAAATGGCTCGTGCTATGCTTGATGAATCAGGTACTCCCGCAACTTTCTGGGGTGAGGCTGCACATGCTACGGTTATTATTCTTAACAAAACAAATGTCCGAGTAAACAGCACTCAAACAACTCATGAGCTCTAGATTGGTGAGACTCCTTCAGTGAAGCATTTCAAAATCTTTGGGAGCAAATGTTATATTAAGAATACTGATGAGCAACTTGGAAAACTTGAACCAAGAGCAGATGAAGGCATTCTTCTTGGTTATTCTCCACATAGCAAAGCTTACAAGTGCTACAACAAAAGACTTGGCAAAATTGTTGACAGCATTGATGTAGTGGTTGATGAGAAGGGATATATTCCTAGGCAAGTTCATCATGAAGACATTGAAGAAGATGAAGGCTACCCTCAAAGGCAGAATGATGAAGAAGAAGAACCTCAAGAAGAACCTCAAGAAGAAGAAGAACCCCAAGAAGAACCAAAGGAGCAGACAAGAATAGAAGAGAAGACTCCATCCAGATATGTTCAAAAGAATCATCCAGAATCTCAGATTGTGGGGCAGAAAGAAGTAGAAATACAAACAAGAAGAAGAATTGCAGAAGCTTCAAGCTATTTGGCATTAATCTCTTCCACTGAACCACAAAATGTGAAAGAGGCATGCAAAGATGAATGTTGGGTCAAAGCAATGGATGAAGAACTTGAGCAGATCGAAAAGAACAATACTTGGGAATTGGTTCCTAGACCAAAAGATAAAAATGTCATAGGGACTAAATGGGTCTTCAAAAATAAATTGAATGAAAATGGAGAAGTAATTAGAAACAAGGCCAGACTTGTTTGTAAAGGGTATGCGCAGCAAGAAGGAATAGATTTTGAAGAGACCTTTGCTCCTGTTGCAAGACTTGAGGCCATCCGAATGTTCCTTGCTCTCTCAAGCTTTCAAAACTTCAAGGTATTCCAAATGGACGTGAAATCAACCTTTCTGAATGGAGACTTAGAAGAAGAAGTATATATTGAGCAGCCAGATGGTTTCATTCTTGGGAACGATCCAAACCTTGTATGCAGATTGAAAAAGGCTCTCTATGGTCTCAAACAAGCTCCAAGGGCTCGGTACTATCGTTTGGACAAATATCTTCACAAACAAGGTTTTTCAAAAGGATCAGCAGATAGCAATCTCTATATGAAAGTTGAAAATAACAAATTGCTAATACTTGTTGTGTATGTAGATGATATTATCTTTGGTAGCAATGAAGAGGCTATGAGTCAGAACTTTGCCTTGGTTATGCAGAAAGAATTTGAAATGTCATTACTTGGAGAATTGACATACTTTCTTGGATTGCAAATCCAACAAAATGAAGGAGGTATTTTCTTGTCTCAAACCAAGTACCTCAAGCAGATCTTGAAGAAGTATGGCATGGAAGATTCAAAGCCAGTTTGTACCCCCATGGTTACAGGATGCAGCCTCAGTGCAAATGACGAATCAGCAGCAGTTCACCAACCCACTTATAGATCCATGATTGGGAGTTTGCTTTATTTGACAGGTACCCGACCAGATATTATGCATGCAGTAGGAATTGTTGGAAGATTTCAAGCTAACCCAAAGGAAACTCATCTTCAGGCAGTCAAAAGAATCTTCAAGTATCTTCAAGGGACCCAAAACTATGGCTTATGGTATCCTAGAGATACAGATCTCACTCTTCATGCTTACACAGATGCAGATTGGGCCGGAAGTGTGGATGATAGGAAAAGCACAAGTGGTGGTGCTTTCTTCATGGGTTCCAGATTAGTATCTTGGTTCAGCAAGAAACAAAGTTCGATTGCTTTATCTACAGCTGAAGCAGAATATGTGGCTGCGGCATCTTGTTGCACACAACTTCTTTGGATGATGCAGACCTTGTAGGATTTTCAAATCACTTGCACTCCACCAGTCTCTATCTTATGTGATAATACAAGTGCAATCAGCATTTCAAAGAATCCAGTCATGCATTCAAAGACCAAGCACATACCAATCAAGTACCATTTTCTTCGGGAACAAGTGCTTGAGCAGAAGGTCAAGTTGGAGTATGTTCCTTCTAAGGAACAAGTTGCTGATATTCTCACAAAACCACTGCCCAGGGAAACTTTTGAATATCTCAGACAAAAGCTGGGAGTAATTGATGCTTCATCCTGCTGTTGAAGCTTGTCTGTTCTACAGAAAAGTTGGTATACGCGAGTTGCGTAAGGGATATCCGCGTATATACGCCGATTTATGCAGGGAAAGTCGCGTGTATGGTGTACGCATGTTGCATAAATTATATCCGCGTACATACGCAGTTTTATGCAGGAGAAGTCGCGTATATGGAGTTCTGAACAGCAAGGGCAGACTGTGGTTGGAGAAGGTCTGAGATGGGTATGCCAGAATTCTTCAGGCACAGTTTCAGGGGGTGCAGCAGGCACAGGTTCAGGGGGAGTAGCTTAAAGTCTCATAAAGCATTGTTGGCATTTAGATGCTTTTGGTCCTGTTTCACAACTGTTGTTAGTTTCAGGAGAAGGAGCTCAGAAGGAAATCTTAGCTGCTGATATAAAAGATGTTTATCAGATGCTACTGGTGTCTTTCATAAGTCTTGGTCTAGATTTTTTCGTCTCTATGTCATGTACCTCTTTTGTGATATCTCTTTATGATGGCAAGGTCATGTAACGGCCTATGTTGGTTTCCCCACTATGCCTGGGATGAATATTGGTTATTATATGTAAATTTCTGATGTATCCCCTCTTGGTTGGGAGTATGGATGTATGTATTGAGTCTTTTGGTGATAGGAAGGTCCTTTATGATGTACAAGTCTTGGTTCTTTTGAAGAACATCTTTTGCAGGTCTTGCCTACAGTCAGAGGGAGCATGTTTCAGCACAGCCAAGCTAAGATATCAGCATGTACTCAGGGGGAGTACAACCCTTTGCCCTTGATGACAAAGGGGGAGAGTGATTTGATTTGGTGTTGTTGCCATCAAGTCCAAAGGGGGAGATTGTTGGCATTATGAGACAAGTGTTGTCCTTGATGGCAAATCACACTGATGACAAATCATAGTGCAGAAGGATAGCAGCAAGGAATTGATGATCAGTCTACAAGTATGAAGAAAAATATATACACGCTGGTTCGCTATATACCAAGTCGCGTGTACACGCTGGTTGGCTTCAGTAAAAGCGCGTGTATGTGGAAAACTTATCTTTGGTCCACGGCGGTTATTCCTTGGAAGTTCTGCCTATGGTTTTGGACCTTGGTGTCTCGACGGACGTGTTGATCCCTAGTTTTGAAGATAATGGTATTGGATTTCTATGGTTTTGGCCCTTGGTATTGAACAAGGCCTAAGGCTATATAAGGAGAAGGAAATCATTAGGCAAGTGTATCTGAAAAAGTCTTGAATATCTGATGAAGTATTAGATCCAGTATGCAGGTTATTGGTTGATGATGTATTGCTTAATCTGAGCTAAGGAGAGATCTCATCGGTTGATGGAGAACAAGATCTAAGGAGAGATCGGGATCAAATGGTTTGAAATGAACTATCTTTATATGGTTGATTATGCGTATTTCTAGATCTGCATACTGACGCAATGTTATGTTCTGGGTATAACTGAAATCTGGTACAACTGCAAGTTATGAAAAAATATTTTTAGAACTGTACGCAGGTTGTCTTCAGTAAAACCGCGTGTATACGCGGGTTGCCTTCATTATAGTAGCGTATATCTTTTGGAGCTTGATTTTTGGGTTGCAGCTGGATCTGACTGTTATTGCAGAGTTCTATAGTATGCTCTGTGTTCTGGTGACTGGGTTTGACAGGGTTTCAGTGGTTCAGTGATTCAAAGATTGATGATGCTAGTATTGGTTGTTTTATGCTTCAATGATTTGTGAATGAATCATGGTCTTCAGATTGTAATGTTGTGCTTCAGGAGTATCCAGTGTTAAAATTGATGAAAAGTGGTACCTGAAGGAAAGAAGATTGTAGGCCAGCTCCTACGTACTAGTATCTTAGCTAGTACAAGAGCAAAGGGGGTTGGAGCTCCCTTCCAAGGAAGTTTGGAGAACGAGAGAAGGTTGAAGCCTTCTGCAGGTTGTAGCCTGCGTACTGGTATAAGGCTGCACCAGTACAAAAGATTGTAAACTGAAGTTCTTATTAAAGAAAGATAGAGACAACTTGCAGCAGGTGGTTTTCACCCACATTGGGTTTCCACCTTATATCATGGTGTTCATGTGTGTGGCTTTTGTGTGATGATCTGTTCTGCTATACTGCATCTGTTTACTCTTAATATGATGAATAATGTCCTGATGCATTTAACTGAAGATAAACTAACTGAATTATAAGATTTATGGTTATACGCTGGTTTCTTTAGACACAGTAGCGTGTACACGCTAGTTCACTTAACTGAAGTAGCGTATATGTTTCTGAGCATTGAAAAGGTTTTATTGATCTGATAATACTGATTCACCCCCCCTCTCAGTATTATTTCCAACAATCTCAGCAATTGTTCTGTAATTTCTTCAGATCGGTAGGCCATGATGAGTGCACATGCAGAAGTTACGAGTTGATAATGGATCAGACTCCTACCTAGAGGGTGCAGACCAAAAAACAAGCCCTCAATCCAAATGCAAGGATGGCGCGTGTTGGATTTCAGGGGCGTGAACGAGGTCGAGGTGGAATGGGACCAAGAAGGGATCGTGGACAACTGATTTGTAACAATTGCGGAGGGCCAGGGCATGATACCCACGATTGTACAAATCCGGCAAGAGCATCATGTTTATATTGTACTCAGTTTGATCATGAGACAAAGGACTGCCCTACACTGATAGTGAGGCTGCGCGATAAAGGGATAATCCGTCCTCCCCCGACTCAAAATTTGTAAATGATGAGGTATAAGCCATGTGAAGAGGACCTGAATGTAAACATCGTACTCTGAAGCAATATCACGACAGGAGATGAAAAAGGTAAGTAGCCTAAAGAAAGTGTGTGGATTCACAAGGCTCCTACAAAGGAACTTGAATTTGATTTGGATCATGTGAAGGAGACATTCATGGAAGCTAAGAAGAGCTTCACGGAAGCCTCCACTTCAGGTAGTAAGGATCAACTAGAGTCGGAGATGGATCCTTAAATGATCACTACCTTTCTGGAGACATGTATGAAACTACTGTGCGACAGTAAGTCTGTGAAAGGACTGCAAGAACTTATCACTAGGTGCACTGGGTCAGGAGAACCTCGCATAGTATGGAGCTTGAGAAACATACATTGCGAATAGGAAGGGAAATGTGATTGATTGCACAAATCGGGGAGTATGAAATGGATCAGGTAATTCTAGATCTAGGATCGGACGCGAATGTGTTGCCAAAGAAGACATGAGAGTGCATGAGTAGGTCTGCATTGCAATGGTCCCCTATTCAATTACAAATGGCGAACCAGCAAAAGATCCTACTGATGGAAAGATTGCAAAGTATAAAAGTAGACATCGAAGGTGCGAGCGTGCTTATAGATTTCAAAGTGATAGAGATTGTCGATGACAACAATCCCTATCCGGCACTACTGGGAATAGATTGGGCCATTGATATGAACAGAGTGATAAACCTGAAGAAGCACAAAATGATTTTTGAGAAAAAGGCACTGTGCGTAGTGGTACCTTTAGACCTTATGGAAGGAGCGCGCTACACAGAGCCAGTGCGTGACGACGAGATAGACTGTATCTACAAGATAACTGCACGGTAATAGGATTGGGTTAATCCTATAGTGGATGGTCAGATTTCGTGGGAGCGTGAAAGCTCCTGCACATCAAATTCGGATGAGGAAATAGAACGATGGCAGAACCGGTTACATAAGGTAACCACACTCAACTACAACATGATGGTAAGATCACTGCATTGTGTGACAATAGAGGTAAGGGATCAGCCAATTTATGACAGGTTGACAGTGGTAGATGAATTCCTGAAGGAGTTTGAAAGCGAAGTACTAGAACAACAATGGTTCGATGCTTTGAAATGGGCGCTACGCCCGCAAGGTGGTGGGGTACGCACCAACAGAGTTTCGAGGACTGGCGCGAATGTAGAAAGATGATGCGCTTATAATTTGGGAAGCCCCATATGCGAATGAAAGCCGAGCATGATGGACGAAACAGCCTATGCACCCACCTTTCTAGATGGGTATGGGCATATGGTACGCAACCCACACGAATGCACACCACTCTCACGATACGAGACAGGAATAACAAGCAGAAGTAGGGAAGGAAAGTGCACGAATGAAGAAGTGTGATAAGACCTAGCGCACTAAAAATAATACATGGGGAAGCCTTTGCCAAGGTGTGCAAAGTGTTGAACAAGGTCCACCATGTGAGCCGCACCGACTAGGACCTGTGCGTACTAGAGGTTGTATGGGCTTATAGGACCATGTGCAAAACTCTGACCGTGCAAGCGCTTCCGAAGCTGAAGTATGAAGCAGAGGATGTAGTCCCTATGGAGCATGTGAAGCTAAGTCCATGCGTAATAGAACCCGTAGATACAACAATCCACGAAGCACGGAATGAAGGAATCACATAGCTGCGAGAAACAAAACGCATAAGACTTGAGGAAGAAATCTGATGAGGAAAATTTATACTTCGTGAACTTGAAGAAGACCGGGTACAACTGAGGGAGAAAAGCACTTTGATGGACGCGGAGGTCAAGAAGCTGGAAGACAAAATAAAGGAAGCATTTCTCATCGAAAAGCTAGGAATGGTAAGGCAAGTTGCATATAAGCGTACTAACGAGTTGGAGGACTATCACCAAGAACTTGTTAGTCTGCTGTTGTGGCTTGGACCACATATCGCTAAACGTAGTGACCAGGGTAGTGCATTGCAAATAGTAGAGTGCACGATGCCGATCACCACAAGGGAAGATGGGGATTCTCTGCGAACTATGATAGAGGACAGGATGGAGCCCTGCACAGTAGTGCAACCACCTGACTAGCCATAGGAAGAATAGTCTTAGCGCTCCAGGCAGTTGCAAGGGATAGCGAGACTATAAAATATTCTGCCTGGGAGCTGCACGATATTGGAAATGTGCGCAGAATCAGAACATCACAGGTTTTGGGACCATGCATGGAGGGTTGCATTGCCACACGGGTTGGCTAGGAAGTGACCATTGGTGTCACTATTCACGATGGGATGTTCGATTTGAGGCTAAATGGAGCGGGCGGCGGGCATTTAAGACGCAAGTTATGGGTAAGATTTGGGAAAATCTGCCGCCAAGAAAGCATTAATGGCCTGAAATTTGGGGGAACAGTCAAATTCGAATTCAAAAGGCGCTATAAAACTCAAAAGGTTGGCCAGCGAACAACACTTGGTCATTTGAGAATTGAGCGCTTGAGCAGAGCATAGAGCATTGAGAGCCGAGCGATAATTGAGCCCCTAATTTCGCGAGAGACAAAATACAGCCGAAAGACGATGATTGCCACTAAGGGGTGCGACTGTACTGACATGTTGGAGCAAGCACTTGGGGTCCTCACAATGTTGTAGGAGGATCCCAACATCCAACACCTGGAGACACAGGTGTGAGAAATCCAGCAATAGTACGACAGTATCAGAGGAACTGCGCAAACAGTAATCCTCACTCAGCAGCTTGTGAGGATGCAGCAGGCCAAGGCATTAAAGGAGCAGGTAGATGCAACGCGCCATAAGGAAGCGGTTCTCAAAGCACACGTTCAACCATGGATTAACGAAGCCTTCACAATCACCCACAAATATTGAAGGGAAGCTCACGCACATTCAGGGGCTGCATGCGTAGATTCAAGGCAGCACAATGGACACAAAGGTCTCAGAGGAATGGATGCAGTAGGTCCAACAAGCAGCAGCATCAGTGTGCTGCCGACATCAGGACCATTCGAGACCAGTTGGAGGGACTTCGTGCAAACAGAGTGACTTGAGAGCGAGTCACGATGTTTGTGTTGGGGGCCTGTTGGGCATGGAATCTCCCCACAACAGGGTTGGGAGCTCAAAGCCCAAGGTTTGAGTGATATTATTGTAAAGCTCAGTGAATTATAGGCGTGAAATGTATGTTAGAGTCATAGGGTTGTCCACCCTAAGTTTGAATGTAATGTTAGCCTACCCATGGTTCGTGGACCATGGGATTGTATAAATAGAGTGAAGCTCTAAGTGTAAAAATTAGTTAAAGAAGTTAGAGTGAAGTATGAGATAGAGGTATAGAGCAAGTGTCTGAGTGCGTCTTGGGTCGTAGTAGTAGGAAGAGGCTCTGCAGCTAAGTGCACAGAGGCCTAGTAGAATCCGCAACTGAGTGCGTGGACCCCTGCAGCTGAGTGCATAGGGTAGAGTTGAGTCTGTAACCACAGAAGAGATTAATAAAGAAAGGTTTTGTTACCAATTCTGTGCATCTGTTATGAGTTATTACATGTTTGATATCATTTGCAATTATACTTTTTATTTACTGTGTGCACTTGTATGAATATTGTTAAGTATAGCTGAAGGCATACAAATAAGCTAAGTTAATCAACTAATATTGGATGATTAGTAAGGACTTGGGTAATAACATTGTTCGGATCCTGAGTAGGGCTGCATGAAGACAACATCACAGGATGCGAGGTATGATAAGTGCACATAGCGACATGTGCGTAGGGTCAAACCGCGGACCACTTGAACCCATCATACATCCCCAAGGTGCGAAAACTTGGTTCTAGCACCTGCCCATACTACTTCAGGTGAGACCTCAATTCGCGCTCTACGGACTTTTGTGTAAAAGGCCAGTAGTACCAGGATTTGTTTGGCTAAATCATCTCCGAACCCCGGTCAGACCCCAACAAGCCAACAATAATATAAAAAAGGAAAATCATAATTTCACAGGGATATTTCAATCTTCACTGTACTTATACATGTCTTGAGTCCTTGAAAGAAGAGATAATAGTTTCCCTGAAAGATCATGATCTTGATCTTGATTCCTTGAAGGAAGTGTTACACTAAAAAATGTCACCATGACTATTTACAGTTAGTATGGCTCTATCAACAGTCATGCTATCCTCTTAGGCAAGTCTTATACCTCTGCTCTCCATGTCAAACTCCAAAAAGAGAGAAAGTCTTTATAAATGTATTTATCTCTGGGGACGCAGGTTCTCTCAACCTTACCTGCGGGTACGCACCCAATGTTCACAAAAGTTGCGTCTCTGGACGCTCTGTATGTAAAGGGGCAGGTGCGTCCCCCTGTAAAGGTTAAAATGCGCAAGTTTCATCTTTAAAAAGTTACTTGTGGTCATTTCTAGAGCATTCTAGAAGGTTGTTCGACGTGTATTGAGCACCTCCAGATGGTTCATGCACTCCTACCAAAGAGGAACTTATCCCATCAATAAGGGAGCTATCCCATCCAAAGAGGGGATTATCCCATTGATGGTGGACCTGATTAACTTCCTCTTGAACACTATAAATACAGGCATTGGGCCAGAAGGAGGAGAGGTTGGAAGCTATACATTTCTAAGGGTAAATGCTGCAGGAATTAGGACTCCCATTTAGAAGCTTGTGAGGAGAGATTGACATCTTTGCTTGTTCTATTTGGAAGTGGGTGAGCTTTGTCAAAGTAAAGGAGAACTCTTGATGGACCCTGGGAGGGACTTGCACAACACCAAGGCTCAGGTTGTATTTGTTCCTTTTGTTACCTATTAATGAAAATGAGTCCATTCTTCTCAATAACTTGTTATTTATGAGTTGTTTCATGTACTCCTTGGTCTATGTGTTAAATATGTTTTATTCTATGAGATTATCAAGTGCTATTTAATCGTTTGATTGTTAGTGTATGCAGGTTTCAAAGTGAAGGAGGAGCTCATCCGGATCAGCGGAGCTGGACTGCTACAACAGCGTTGGATTACAGGTAGGATCTAAACAATTGATTTCCCATATAGTAAATGCATGTTTAGAGAAGGATTGCTCTTGTTTGTCTTGTTTGTCACTAGAGAGTCTTAGGCTCCTAGGGAGGTTGGTTGTGTCCGCACAATCGACTCTTTCCGCCTGACAAATTGGCGACTCCACTGGGGACTCCATTGATGTGAAAGTCTTTTCCTTTGTATGAACTTTGATCTGAGAAAATTGGTTTATTTTTCTGGTTTTTGGCGCTGTGACTTTGTCTTTGGGTGGGTTAGCTTAGGGTTAGATTCATTTTGGTTTTTCTTGAATTTTCCAGTAGGACTCACCCTCTGAGTATTGCACAATGTGTCCCTGGACGCACTGTCGCTGTGTGCACAGAGCGGGCCCGCACCTGTTCTAACGGGTTGCCTGCGTCCCCTGCTAAAATTTGAGAAAATTCCATTTTTTGCACTTTTTCTGTTAGATTTTGCTTTTTCTTAGTTTTTACTGCCCAGATTCATTAGTATCTTGTCAAAGATCTTCACTTGAACTTGTTTCGATAGCATTGAGTGTTTTAGTGGATTTCATAGAAGTTTAAGCCCTAGGGTTTGATTTTTGAGTAGGTCTTGTAGTGACTTTGGCGGTAGAAGTTGTCAAGCCTTAGATCTCTCTGGTTTTGTCAGCATTCTTAGAAGTCAGACCTGTCATAAAGTCTACCTATGAGAGCAACTTACCATTGAGTTGTCTCTTTGGGCAAATTTCGAAGTGCTTGTTGATTGAGTCTTGAATTCCATTTTACAAAAAGAACAAAAAGATTTGAGTTTTGTTTTGACTAGTCTTTTGATTCTGCATTAGCTGGTCCTTGATTTGATTTTGGTCAAGTAAAACAACCTAGAATCATCTCCGTGAGCTTTTGCCTTGTTAGGTTTACTTAGAGTAAATTTCTTTTGATTTGCTTGTGAGTCAAGTTTTCATAGATTTTATAGCTTTTGAGATTGATTTTTGTTAAAATAGGTTTATATGCTTTATTAAAAAGAGAAAATACAAAAACATCTCCTTTGAAAAGTTTTTTTTCAAGTAGCTTTGAAAAGTTTTGAAAGAAAAAGAGTTTTTCGTGCACGTAAAGAGTGGTCATGTTTGTATGCTTGAAAGATAAAGAGAATTGTTTCTTTGATTGTCTTTACTAAGAAAGTTGTTTTCCATAAAATTTGCATCTCTCAACTCTCTTAGTTAAGAATTTCATTGAAAAAGAAAAGTAGCGTAAATCATCCTAGGTGCATCTTTGTAGTGGTTTGAGTCGAGTCTACACACCATTGGTTTCACATCCGCTACCTTTTGTCTTTAAGAAAAACCATAAAATTAACGCTTAAAGTAAAATCGACGTAGTAACTTTTATTTACTAGGGCTCTGAAACACCAATTTAGATCAGGCTAGTGTCTTGGAGTAGGTGAGTAATTAACTCTCCAAGACAACAAAACCAAACAAGTAGCTTATTTTGTGATAGAATAAATCCAGTTGTCTCATTTGTACTCTGGGAAAGCTCCTCTTAAAGGAGAAGCACAAGCTCGTGTCCGAACCAGTGAGGGGATCAATCCCCCCTCGTTGGGAACGATGACAGACACGCACGTATTAAAAACGGTAAACCTCAGATTAACCATTGTCGAGGAGCCAGGGGTCACTTGTCGGTAAACCTTGGATTATTGTCAAGGAACCGGCAAGGGGATTGAGCTTGATACTCTGCCCTTGCGTGCTGTCGGAGTTTAGACTGTTCCCCCAGGTGCATTTGTTGTGGTTGGTAACCTTAGTGACCATTATCTTTAGGATTCTACCGAGGTGACGGTGGAGGGAAGATCCCACTGTACCTGGAGCAGACGTCGGCTAGACTCACTTGGATTTTCCGGGGGGTTCACTTCACTCGAGACGGTTAAAGTGGAGGAACTTGTGCCGGTCTATTCATTAAGCAGGTTGCCGGGGTAACTGTTCCACCCGCCACTTCTGTACTGAATCCGGCGATGTTGGGCTTCATCACCAACTAGCGTTTTCGGTCTGGAAGGCTACTGTTTGTGCTTGGTTTGACGCCCTAGATTCTTTAGGCGTGTGATTCAAATTTGTTTGGTTCTTTAGAGACTTTAGGTGTTTTGATTTGAAATTTTACTTTGTTTTCGTGTGTAGTAGTTAAAAGTTTTTAGCTGTGGTGGAATTACCGAGACAGTCCCGTAGACTTCGGGGCAAGTCACCTGAGATTGTTACCGAAACAGATTTGTTAAGAAAACTCCGTAGATCGCGGGGTGGATCTCCTGAAGACGTTCCGGGTCAGTACGAAGGGTTGAAGGTCCTTGTCACTCCTCCTAGTGGCAGTAGAGTAGGTTCACCTGAAGAAGGAGAATCTTCCTTGGTAGTCCATCCAGATTACCAAAGTTTAGAGACAGGTTATAATCCCGAAGCTGTTACAGTTTCTGAGCTTGTTGGTAGTTTTTCGTCTGCTAGTGATACAGGCGAAGAACCTAAAATATCTGAACCTGTTACTCCGACTTCTAGTGTTCCAGATTCACCGAGAATAGAAAGAATTATCACCGAAAATCTTCCTACTGGTTTGATTGCTATCGAAGAACTTGCTCCAGAGGAAGAAATAGGTGTCTCTAACCTTGAAGGTCAACTTACCATTGATCTAAGAGAGCGTGAATCTATCTTTTACAGTCCTCCTAGAAGTACTACTTGGTACCTTTCGTTAACCAATTATTTAGACAACTCAGGGGTAGGTTTTTCTACACCTCGTACTCCTTTTCCACCTGGAGGTATTTATACTCCTGTAAATATGTCTGGTCAGTCGTCCGTGTTTACTCAAAGTCCTGAATCTTTTTTACATGGCGGTCCTTCTGTTCCCACTGGGCATCAATCACTTTCTGGTACCTTTGCGGGGGCATCTCCTCAACCCATTGATCATGGGTTATTAGCTGGAAACAGTGGTAATATACCATTGGGTGTAGGAGACATTTACATGATGTCAGGTTCAGTTCCCGTTTCCCAACCTCAAGGTGGCCAATTACCGCCTAGGGGGCAGCCTCAGTTAACGCCTGGGGGGCAACCTCAAGGTACACCATTTGTGTCTGGGGGGCAACCTCAAGGTCAGTATGTACCCATGGTGCAATACATGCCTCAAGGTCAACCTCAGCCTCAATATGTACCCCAGGGTCAACCTCAGTATCAATATCAACCTCAAGGATGGCAACCTCAAGGATGGCAACCCCAAGGGTATCAACCGCAAGGGTATCAACCTCAAGGGTACCAACCTCAAGGTCAAGGTCAACCCCAGTATCCGTATTTACCTCAAGGTTATCAACCTCAAGGTCAATACTCGAGTCAAGGTTATCAACCGCCTCAAGGTCAGTCATATGTTCCAAGTATGGGAACTGCACCTTACAATTATCAATCCTATCCTCAATCCGGTTATGGATCTCAGTATCCTCAACCTCTTACGGGTCAATACCCTGGAACGTTAGTGTGGGATCCATCACAGGGTCAACAGGTGTTGCAGCCAAGTATACAGTTGGTACCTCAAGCTGGACAACCCGTAGTTTCTGGTCCACCCCAGCAACCGCAACCTGTCCAGTCAAATGTTCAAACTTCTGTAACTTCGGTAGTTACTCAGCCGCCAATTGCACCTAGTACTCCATCTCAAACGGCTGCTGCAACTACCGCCACATCTACCATACTTACTTCTGGAGTATCGACGGCTCCGGTTTCTACTGTCTCTGTAACCACTCCTCAGACATCTTTACCGTTGTCTGGATCTACGATTCAAACCACAGTCCAGATGCCTGCAGGTCAGCCTGGTATAAGTACGGTTGTCACTACTCAACCTCAATTTGTTCACCAACCGTACCAGGGACAGTACCAACCTGGGCAAGTTGTCCAACAACCGGTTTACCAGTATCAACCGTATCCTCGGTACACTTATCAACAACCTCAACAACCCCAGTACGGTCCGGTTAATCCTGGTTTTCCAGGAGGGTATAATATCCCAAATGCGACTCCTGTTCCTAGTTATCCTGGATATCCTCCTCCTGGGACTGGTCTTGTGACCCAGAGTTTTAGAGATCCTAACCGGCAGTTATCATTTATCGCAACTTTGGATTTACCAGACTTGACGCGCCTAACGAACAATCCAATTCAATATCTTCAGTTCTGGCCGCCAATGCCAAATAAGTTGCCCAGTGATATACCCAAGTTCGAAGGTAAGTCTGGAGAGGATCCGTCCAATCATGTGATGACTTACCACCTCTGGTGTGCTTCAAATTCTATCTCGGATGATTCGATCCGCTTACGTCTTTTCCAGCGTACACTCATTGGTCTTGCGGCCAAGTGGTACATTGAGTTACCACGGGCCTCTTTTTACAATTTTAGCCAGTTAGCTACCTCGTTCTTAACTCACTTTCAGTTGCCGGTCAGATACGATAACGGCACGGAGTTATTAACTTCACTAAAACAATCGACGTCCACGTATATTTCTGATCACATTCATGAGTGGAGACGTCGAAGAAGACTAGTGAAAGTTTTTATCCCGGACCAAATCTTAGCTGAATGGTTTGTTAAATCATTATTACCGAAGATTACTGAAGATGTAGCTAAGGCTGGAGTAGTTACTGAGGAGCAAGTCATTGCTCAGGCGCAATACCTTGACTTAGTTTACACTCAGTCGGGTACGTTACACGAGAAGATTCCGGATCTTCCAAAATCGAATCAAATTGCTGCTGCTCCTTCGGGATCTCATGCCGCTGATGGTATGATTGGTATCGTGAATACAAAGAGCAAGAAGAAGTCTTCCAAGGCTTCAACTACTCCTATTATCACTTTGCCTGATTCCCCGACAGGAGAGTCTTCTCCTGAACTTACCGCCGATATTCACGCTGTAGAGTCATCTACGGCCAAATCAAAAAACGGTGGAAAGAAGAAAGGAAAGAAGAAGGCTAAAGCAGACAAGGCTCCGAAGGAGAAAACGGAAA
This sequence comes from Pinus tabuliformis, assembly GCA_031772625.1. Lineage (NCBI taxonomy): Eukaryota > Viridiplantae > Streptophyta > Pinopsida > Pinales > Pinaceae > Pinus > Pinus tabuliformis. The sequence continues at coordinate 1,344,565,214 of CM062807.1, read as the reverse complement.
AGTCGGAAACCAATGACGAAAAGCGCAAACCTCGATATCCTTGTCTTATTTGTGAAGAGGATAATTTTACGAGAGATTGCCCTCATCGGGCCGAGGTTGTGAAAATAGTCAAAGGTTCTCCCACTCCTGCTGTGTTAAAAAATCCATTTCCGGAGCAGGAGAATAAGATGATAGGTTCTTCCTCGAATGCCAGTGAAGAACCCATTTTGATGATGTCTCATGTGAGGATTGCGACTCGATCGCAAGATTATGGTAGTAAGAATCCTGTTGATGGTAAGGAAGCAGAATCTTCTCACTCTAACCCGTCAACCTCAGCTCCTGGCTCCGATCCACTACAGATCGAAAAACCAAACCCGGACTTAGTAATCAAACCGCCCGCCAAGGATGTACTTCGAAGGTCTGCTTTCAATCCACATGCGAGAGCAGCCCAAAATTACAACATTGTTGAGGACTTAGTTGTTTCACCCTCAGCAATGTCGGCGTTAGAAGTGCTGCAATCATGCCCAGCACAACGAAAATTACTTTTGTCGGCTATCGGAGCTGTTGATGTTCAGGACCCGAACCTAATAATCTTCGATCTAGAAAATAGTACACCACGTTTACCCCATCAAATGGCTTTCCAAATTCCAGTGATAGTCAAAAACAAGCCTATTCATCGGACTGTGATTGATGAGGGAGCCTCTACGTGTATTATGTCGATTCAATGTTGGAGATCTCTTGGTTCTCCCTCGTTGAACCAATCCCCCACCATCCTTAAGGCCTTTGATGGCCGTGGGTTCCGTCCGTTTGGTATTCTACAGGAATTGCCTATAGGGGTAGAAGGCAAAACCGTTAGTCTGGATGTGGAAGTGGTTGATGCCCCTCTAGACTACAACCTTCTTTTGGGTCGAAGTTGGTCATATGCTATGACAGCGGTCGTTTCATCGGTCTTCAGAGTAATTAAGTTTCCATATAACGGTAAGATCATGACTATTGATCAGCTGACATACTTTTCATCCGACCTAGCCTCTTCAGAGAGTATCCAGCACGTCGGTAAGACGACAATCCCTTATAGGGACGTTGGCGTAGGTTTAGTTAAAGATTCCGGTTTACTGGGAACTTTTCCTCTCCCTCCAATCAGCGTAGATCCTTCATTTGCATCAATTCATATGATTACATCAGACAACATTATTTATGATGATCCTTGGATTGTCCCATCTGAATCTGAGATAGACTCATTCGGTGATGCTATGCCTTTGAGTCCATATGAAATTGCTTATGAAGCTGCCATGTCTTTTACCGACTCGCGTTCAACCCAAATTGACCAAATGAATGTGGTCAGTGAAGAATCACTTTTCACCTCAACCTTAGAACGGATAGTGTTTCCCGAAGTCGTGTCATCTGACGAGCAACTTCGCGAAATCCTAAGTGTAGACGATCTACCATGGGAAGATCTCCATCACAGATCTTCATTTTTACCTAAGGATGATGCATTTGAAAATCATTTTTCATCTATTTTTACCGCTGAATATGTCAAAGACACTTAGGATCCAACGAAACATTCTGATTCGGAGTTGAATTTAGGGAATATTTCTCGCACTATTCCCATTGATATTTTAGTGAAGCCCGGAATTGAGGAGAACATTCATATAGGTGCCGCATGTACAGAAGATGAAATCCAAACTTACAAGGCCCTATTCCAAGAATTCCGCGATGTATTTGCCTGGTCTTACGAGGAAATGCCGGGAATCGATCCTGCCATTGTTTTTCATGAAATAAAGACCTACCCAGATGCTAAACCTGTCCGGCAACGGTTGCGTCATATTCACCCTCGAAAAGCGGCTGCGATTAAAGCAGAAGTCGAAAAGCTGTTGAAAGCAGGTTTCATTTATCTGATCCCGTTAACGGATTGGGTATCGAATATTGTTCCGGTCAACAAGAAACAAGGAACAATAAGAATCTGTATCGACTATAGGGATATAAATGGAGCTTGTCCAAAAGAAAACTATCCTACGCCTTATATCGATCAAATTATTGATGATTGTGCCGGAAGTGAAATGTTTTCCTTTATGGATGGTTTTTTGGGCTATAATCAAATCAATATTCTACCTGCCGACCAAGCAAAAACGGCATTCATTTGTCCATGGGGGACATTTGCTTATTGCAAATTACCTTTTGGGCTTAAGAATGCCGGGGCCACTTTTCAACGGGCGATGTCTTACGCATTTCATGACATCAAGCACATTGTGCAACCGTATCTCGATGATTTGCCTGCTCATTCATTACATCGAGCTGATCACCTTGTCCACTTACGAGCAATCTTTATGAGGTGTAGACATTATCGAATTCGGTTGAATCCCCACAAGTGTGTTTTATGTATAGAAACAGGTCGATTGCTGGGATTTGTTGTTTCAAAAGCCGGCATTCACGTCGATCCCTCGAAGGTCGAAGCTATCATCAAATTGCCTCCTCCTTCGAGTTTGCGCCAACTCCAAATTTTGCAAGGGAAAGCGAACTTTTTACGCTGATTCATCCCAAACTACGCCGAGGTCACTAAAGGTTTTACACGGTTGTTGAAACAGAACGCTCAATTCTTTTGGGACGAGATTGCCCAACAATCTTTTGATGCACTTAAACACGCGTTGACCCATGCACCGTTGTTGCATCCTCCCAACTACAACCAGGACTACTTCTTATACTTCGCAGCTTCGCATTCCACCATTGGAATGGTGTTAGTTCAAGAAGATGAATTCGGAGCGGAACATGTGATATATTATCTTAGTAGGACCTTAAATCCCACTGAACTAAAATATTCGCATGTGGAGAAATTGGCCCTGGCAGCCGTTCAAGCTGTCCAGCGTTTTCGTCACTACATTCTTCTCCGTAAAACTACAGTTATTTCGGATTGCAACCCTATGATTTACATTTTGACAAAACAACTGCTAGGGGGCAAGTACTCTAAATGGATCGTTATCCTGCAAGAGTTCGACTTGGAGTTCGAGAAGTCCAAGTCTAAGAAATCCTTGGTTTTTGCGGAAGTCAAACCCAAACCTTTCGGCCTGAAGCTTCAAAGGCGGAACGTCGAAAAATTCGGTTTCAATCAATAAAGTGGAGATACACTTTATCGTCGGGGGGCAGACTTAGTTTTTCGACGTTGTTTAACACACGAAGAGGCTGAGAGGGTTTTGAATGATTGTCACTCTGGAGCATGTGGCGGTCATATGTCTGGGTATGCCACAGCTTAGAAGGTGTTGCGCGCTGGCTATTTCTGGCCGTCTATGTTTAAAGATTGTATCATTGCAGTCCGGAAGTGCCACAACTGTCAAGTGTTTGATCGCAAGATGCGCGCACCACCTGCTCCTCTCCACCCTATAATTTCCGTTGGTCCATTCGCCAAATGGGGTATCGATTTTATTACTTGTAACCCTCACTCGGCCGGGGGGCATGCGTATATCATCCTCGCGGTTGATTATTTTACTAAATGGGCTGAGGCGATGCCTACATTCGACGCAAGCGGCAAAACAGCTGCAGTTTTCATATTCAATCATATTATAACTAGGTTTGGTGTCCCACAAGCAATCATTACTGACCATGGGAGCCATTTTCGAAACATCATGATGACTGAGCTTACAAGCCAGCTTGGTTTGTGCCACGATAGCTCTACTCCTTATTATCCGCAAGCCAACGGTTTGGTTGAGTCTATCAACAAAGTTCTAGTTATAATGATCCGATGAACCATTGGTATTCATCGGTCGAATTGGCACAACATGTTATTTTCAGCGCTATGGGCATACCGAACCTCAGTGAAAACTTCAACAGGGTTCACTCCTTTTCAGCTAGTTTATGGCTTGGAAGCTATGTTACCCATTGAATGCGAAATCCCATCACTTCAAATGGCTGTCGAATTACTTCCAGCTACTTCCGAAGAGGAGAAACGTTTATTATACTTAGCTAAATTAGATGAGACTCGATGTGACGCTGCATTGGCAATCGAGACTCACGCGAAGCGAATGAAAGCTCAGTATGATAGAAATGTGACCCCTCGAAGTTTTTCGGAGGGAGACCTAGTGCTATTATATGATCAAGCTAACGATAAGCTAGGTGCTGGAAAATTCGTTCCTATGTGGCATGGACCCTACATTGTAAAGCGAAAACTAGCAAAAGGGGCTTATGAGCTGGTAGATTTTGATGGGGACTCTTTGGGTAAACCCAGAAATGGACTTTACCTAAAGAGGTATTATGCTTAAATGGTGGGTATGGAGAATTTTTAGTTAGGTTAGGTTCTCTTTCTAGCTAGTATGTTTGTTAGTTAGTCAGTGTGCTTAGCTTAGAGAGTGTGTTTTTCGTCGTTATTCTGGCTTATCTTGGTTTTACTCTTGATATTGCAGATGTCGACGCCTCTCCAAACATACATTGGATTTGCTGATGGTGCTTGTCGTAGTACACGGAATATCTCTTCCGCAGCTTGGGTTATCTATTCACCCTCTGACGAGTTAGTTTCTATGCATGGGGTAAGCCTCGGTCAAACAACAAACAACATTGCAGAATACAGTGCAGTGGTTGAATTATTATCCGAATCTATTTCATTTGGAATTCGATGTTTGATAGTGAGGTTAGATTTTGAACTTGTTGTATTACAGCTTAATAGAGTTTATGCCATTAGAAATCCTGTGTTATTAAGGTTGTTTTTGAGAGTGCGTCTCTTGGAACGTGAATTTGATTACATTGAATATCAGCATATTCCAAGGTCTTTAAATACATTAGCAGATGCAATTGCTTCTCGAATGTTGGACAGACATTTACGATAATCATGCAAGTAAATTTAAAAACATTTCATCACATATGTTAAACAAGATAAGCCGGTAATAGTGATATATATATAGATAGGAGTGTGTCAAAAAATATACATCGTCTTCGATCATAGGTTGAAAAACACCTTATGATCGGCAAAATGATAAGTACAAAAAGTCAAAAATGTCACATGTGTCTACAAAGTGACTAGCCAATCACTGGTGGTGCTCCCTATACGACACCACTGCACGGGCTACCTTACACAAAAATCTCCTAAACGGCCCAGGGACTGCGACTACATAGCACTGAAGTCTGATAGGAATATCATCTATGGTAGTCTCAGGTATATCCACCGTCAGACGCTCTAGATCCTGCTCCAACTCAGCTAGTGACTCTGCAGCCGCGTCCTGTGGGGCCGGTACCGGTGCAACTGGATGTCTCCTCTCAAAAGGCCGGAGGTTGGCTGGGCGCTGTGGACCAACATCTGCATTTTGAAAATTCTGTCAGTTTTGAGACGATATATATAAAAAACAAAAAAATACATAATTTGAAAACTTGTGAAAATAAAGTACCTCTGTCGTCCCATTGTTCTCCCTGTGGAAGAACCATGTCCGGATCACCTCGAAAATCTACTCCGGCATACGGAAAGTCCTGGATCGAAAAAACCTGGTCCTCTAACCAGTGAAAATAACTATCAGAGAATCGAACAATCGCTGTGCCCTCGTCAGGATGCCGGGCCATCACCGTAACCCATCGTATCAGCTTTGGCTCCCGAGGACCCAAGATATCAACAGTGAGTTGCTGAGGGATCAGCATCGGAACTCTCTCTAAGGCAAAGCTCACAACTAGAGGCCCATATCCAAATGTCTTCAGTTGTCCGTTCTTTGCCCTAGTCAGTTGGCTCTTCATATTAGCCGACACAGCATCACACCAGTTGAAAATGGTGCCTTGGTAACAGTCAATCGCCATCCGCATTTGGGACCCGGAGGCAATATGTAAAGCGGCTGCGCCGCAAATTCTGGTAACCGTGAAAGCTATAACTTTGAGTTCACGCAGAGAGATGTGTTTGATTTCCACGCCTTTCGCATGGTGTGCATTGGGTGTGCACCAATCTGCCCGGAGACTAGCAAGGGATTGGCCACCCGGCCTAGTCCCGGCTAGATTGAGTTGCTCGCCTCTATTTGGCAAGCCAGTGAGAAAGTATACGTCAGAGGGCTCTATCTCGAGCTGGTGCCCTCCTATGTAAAAGCATTGTTCTTGAACGTTCCATCTCTCAACCAGCCATTCCAAGAATCTCACCTGAGCCCTCATGCCAGGTATGGCCCAGTATTTATATAGCCCGCATGCTTTTAGGGCATCAATGGAAGGTTGATGTTCAATTGCGGCTAAATCAACGTCCTCGTGCTCTCTTTCTCTCCAATCCAACATGGTGAGTGCCCTACACACCAAGAAACAAAGATTAGAATTCATTTGGGAAATTTTAAATGGTTGTTTGTGGAGTTTGGGTTTTCAAATTCCGCCTTTCGCGGGGGATGCACCCCGCGTTTAGAACACAGAGCGTCGGGACGCAGCTGGCCTGAAGGTGGGCTGCGTCCCCCGACCTTTTTCCTGTACAGGAAAAAGTTGGGGGACGCAGGTCACCCGAAGGGCACCTGCGTCCCCCGCAGAGCGCACTTTGAAACCCAAAACCCCCCAAAAATCAAAACTAAAACCTAAAACACAATTTTAATCGGATGAAATTGAAGAGGAGGATGTTGTAAAATACCTGGAAGAGACGGCGTTCGATTCTAACGGTCGGATTTTCCACAGCGACCACGGGAAGTTTCTTGCCAAAAGCCCTTTTTTCAACCTCAACAGTAAAATGGTAAAAATGACATGGTAAAAAGTCTTTTTATAGGTTTTTTGGATGAATTTGTTCATTTTTCACCATGGAAGGATGTTTTTCGATGTATTTTTGCCTATCTTAAACAGGTATGAGTAATGTGTCGTTTTTGTGCAGGACAAAGGGATTTAGAGGGAAAATTGTCATTTTTCACGAACCAAAATATCAGAGTCATCTTTTAAGCCCTTTTCTGACTCCTAAAAAATGAAAAGATTGCCGAGCGTTTCTTTTACACTCGTTAAAACGGAATTAAAAGACGGTCCCCTTATAGCTCTTTTCTGACCGTAAAATCAGGAAAAGATTGCCGGGTTTTTGTCGTTTCAAACTCGATACGGAAATAAAACGACGTGTCCTTGATCGCTTTTTACTTTTCAGGTCAGTGGCACTAATTATGAAAGTACTCCTTGGTCGCAAGATCAAGCGGTTCCCCCAGGTATTATTTTATACTTTTTCGGGCTTGAGGGACACAAATCTACGAAAAAGTTCAACTTGGAGTCTTCTTAAGTTTTTCAGACTCTCTAAAATTGAAAAACGCCGAGTTTCTCCTATACTGGGCTCGTTAAACATTTCACAGTAAAGGACCTTTTCAATTACAAACAGGAACGAACCACTCCTTCCTAGGGTTCGAATCAAAACTAGGTTGGACTCATCCGAAGGATGAGCTTATAATCAAGCATATGTTATCCTCCTCAAGCTTGTTAAAAATAAAGAGGTACTTGCCAGAAATGGTGGGGGAAAAGAGAGAAGAATGAGCCTATTTGTTACCTTTTGTCTCAGAAGAAACTTTATTACCACTCTTGAACACGACACCTTTCATTCACCTGGGTTGGGAAATCCTTTACCTCACAGTTGATCAAACCACTTTGAAAGTCTTCAGCCGGGTTCCGGGGATTAACTTTGAGTCGTTTATCACCAAGCCATCTGTTGTGTCGTTATGTGTTCAAGAGGTCTGCAAGCAAAACTTTCATCTGCAAAATACTTGTCATCCATTTGACCATCCCTGAGTCAGTCCTTACAGCAACATTTCTTCAACTTGAACAATGATTTCGTGTTGCGGGCTTGCCTGCAACGAGTCGCTTTCTATCGACATCAGCACATTATCTAGAGAGATGACTTAGAAATCGTCAGTACCTTGAAGTATGCATGCATCAATGGCAGGTTTCTTGCCTTTGACGTCAGTTTACATCATTGACTTTCGATCGAAGGATTCCGTGAAATGTTCGACATCAACTCATTCATTCACATCTCATGGATTGTACTGGGTACTTTGAGAACCATTGAAATTACTGGTGGTCTCTCTCACGCTTGTTAACAGTTTACATCATCGACTGGTAATCAAGTGGTTTCTACCATGTTCGACATCAACTCATTTATTCGCATGGCTAGAATCGTACCAATTCGGGAAGTAGAAATGAAGACCCTGGATCTAGTTTCCACCATCCAGGCTGCGAGGAGTTTTGTATTCATTATCTAAGTAGACTAATCATAAACAGATGGCTGCGCCCATACTGTGTCTACAAAAGTCTATGATTATGATGTACTGCAAGATCATTCCTGTATCAGAGTAGTTAGTCTGTTAGTTAAAGTTTTAATCTGAGTATGGGAATGCCTACCTCAGAGATGATATAATCTTATACATGTATTTTGTGTTGAAAATTGCAGGTTCTGACCAGGCTCTCCACGAGATAATCCTTGAAATGATAAAGCGCTTCACCCTTCCTAGATAATACAAAACCCTAATCTATTACAGGCTTCGCACTTTAGGGGGCAATCTGTTACACTAAAAAATGTCACCATGACTATTTACAGTTAGTATGGCTCTATCAACAGTCATGCTATCCTCTTAGGCAAGTCTTATACCTCTTCTCTCCATGTCAAACTCCAAAAAGAGAGAAAGTCTTTATAAATGTATTTATCTCTGGGGACGCAGGTTCTCTCAACCTTACCTGCGGGTACGCACCCAATGTTCACAAAAGCTGCGTCTCTGGACGCTCTGTATGTAAAGGGGCAGGTGCGTCCCCCTGTAAAGGTTAAAATGCGCAAGTTTCATCTTTAAAAAGTTACTTGTGGTCATTTCTAGAGCATTCTAGAAGGTTGTTCGACGTGTATTGAGCGCCTCCAGATGGTTCATGCACTCCTACCAAAGAGGAACTTATCCCATCAATAAGGGAGCTATCCCATCCAAAGAGGGGATTATCCCATTGATGGTGGACCTGATTAACTTCCTCTTGAACACTATAAATACAGGCATTGGGCCAGAAGGAGGAGAGGTTGGAAGCTATACATTTCTAAGGGTAAATGCTGCAGGAATTAGGACTCCCATTTAGAAGCTTGTGAGGAGAGATTGCCATCTTTGCTTGTTCTATTTGGAAGTGGGTGATCTTTGTCAAAGTAAAGGAGAACTCTTGATGGACCCTGGGAGGGACTTGCACAACACCAAGGCTCAGGTTGTATTTGTTCCTTTTGTTACCTATTAATGCAAATGAGTCCATTCTTCTCAATAACTTGTTATTTATAAGTTGTTTCATGTACTCCTTGGTCTATGTGTTAAATATGTTTTATTCTATGAGATTATCAAGTGCTATTTAATCGTTTGATTGTTAGTGTATGCAGGTTTCAAAGTGAAGGAGGAGCTCATCCGGATCAGCAGAGCTGGACTGCTACAACAGCGTTGGATTACAGGTAGGATCTAAACACTTGATTTCCCATATAGTAAATGCATGTTTAGAGAAGGATTGCTCTTGTTTGTCTTGTTTGTCACTAGAGAGTCTTAGGCTCCTAGGGAGGTTGGTTGTGTCCCCACAATCGACTCTTTCCGCCTGACAGGAAGAGATAATTTGCATAAAAGAAAATTTGAAGTGTTAGTCATGGTCTTGGAACTCAAGTGATTCCATATGTGTGAAATTGGAATGAGTGGCAAATCAAAACTATTGAAGATAATCAATTGAATGAAAATTACCATAGGGCATCTCACATTAAAAGAATTATGGGTAGTACCATGAGGGGCAACACCATGACCATGGTTTTGATGGGAAAACCCATTTGCATATGCTTGAGCAACCCATTCCATCTTTATGGCGGTGCTCATAAATCAACTTCCTCAGTATCTCTATGTGCTTTTCTCCTTCCATTGCTCGAATTGAAAACCATGCTTCACCACCTTGTTCCTCAATAGATTTGAGTATTAAAGGACTGCCATACACAAGCAATTCCATCAGATTCTATAAATTTTCGAGCCCTTGAGAAATGGTCCTGATGTTGGAGAAAAATACTAAGCCCAAATTCTTCAACAGAGGAAAATCCCCATCCCTTATCGGAGGAAAACTGTCAACCACATCAGTTTCCTCCAACCAGAAACTTTCTAGGTGTGGAAAGGCACTCGCCTCTCCAAAGGCATCGGGTAACTTTTTTAAAGACAAGGATTTAACTATATCTAGCCTCCTAAGCCATTCAAGCTTCTCCAACCCTATAGGGATCTCCTCCAGTTGGGGACAATCTCTTAGTATTAGAAAATTTAGCAGTTGGAAACCACATATCCATGATGGGATCTTACCCAAAATGTTGGACTCCACAAAGAGACTGCTTAGCTTTACCATACCTCTCATGTCCTATGGTAATTGCTTCATATGTGACATCCTCAGGATGATAGTCCTCATCTCTGTCATGTCTTCCACTACGCCATCTGTAATTGGCTCCTTCGAGAACTCTAGCGCCAGCCATTTAAGGTGCTTCAGACGGTGCAGATCCTGGAAGTGAGCACGAGCACGACATCCCATCGGATCACGTAGAATTTTTATCTGTGGTGGTGTTGCTTGCGGCGAGGTTTTCCAGCATCTTTCCACTTTCAGATACTGTAGCGATGTCAACGCAAAGATCCCACAAGGCATGCACTTCAACTGTTGACAGAAACTCAAATCTAGATATATCAAACTTGTCATCTTACCTAACTCATAAGGCAACTCACTTAACTGGTAGCATTCAGACAGATCTAGTATCTCGAGCTTCTTCAAACATGTTTTTGAATTTGGAAGCTTTACTATTGGCAAGTTTTCTAAATGAAGGAAGACCAGATGCTACAATGCTCCAAAGTTATGAGGCAAACATTTCATGGATGTCCCTCCCAAATCAAGAAGTCTAAGAGAGGTGAGGGTCGTGACCACTCTTGACGAAACATATTCCAGGGATATTTTATCTGAGAGTAACATTGCCCACAGACCCTGACCTCAGTATCCATTAGGTATTGACCTAAAACTGTTGGCCCTCAGAGAAATTCTGGTTTTACGGGTGCAATGTTTCAATGGGTACTCCACCAAACCTTTCCTCACTCTGAAACAACAATTCTCTTCCTTCTTGGTAATTTGCAACACTAGATGATGTAAAACATTATGCACATAGAAGATCACCACCTATCCATCAACATCCTTACTACTAGCTTCGATCAGACATCGATCCACTATAAAGTTACCGTAAGCCCTTCCAACTTCTAATGGATCTTTACCATATTCCGTGGGAAGAAGGCCCTCTCCTATCCACAACTTTATCACATCCTTCACATACATTTCCTCGTCCTCTTTGAAGGCACCAAAGTAGAGAAAGCAGAGCTACAAAGGTAAATATTGCGAGGTTCACAACGTGTCATAAGTCAATCTCAACCGATTGTAGAGTTTCTTCTCTACATGAGGGTCCACTTTATCCACATTTTTCAACTTCTCCAGAGTCAGCTTCCAGTCTGATGGTGTAGTGATGCTCGCCATGGCTGCTCCTATTACTTTGAGAGCAAGCGACAGCCAATCACACTCCCCACAAACATCCCAGGCTATCTTTTCGATTATAACATGTGGAGTGTGTTGATTACCTACAAACACATGAAAGCAGAAGAGGCTCTAGCTCTCACCTGTAGACAAAATGTCCATGCCAATTTGGGTACCCACTCTCATTTTTGAAAGGACTCTTTGACCTCTTGTCAATACAATGATCTTGGAGCTGTCATTCATTTGATCGTCCGGTTCGCCCAACATCTCCAACATATTTTCATTGTCGTTCCAAATATCATCTAAAAATAACAAGAACCTCCTGTTGATAGTTTTTTGATAAATCCATCTTGTTGAAAAAAATTACGGGGAGAGGCAGAGGGGTGACTTTCGTGATGCTAATTTCACGCAGCTCAATTTCACGCAACTAGATTTCACGCAGCTATACAGAGACTTAAAAAACCTAGTATTCACTCATGGAGAAAAAAAATAATAAAATAAATAAATAAATAAATAAATAATAGAACAGAGTAAGTTTTGAGAAACATAATAAACACTTAGGATTGAATTCTAAATCATGAAAATACATTCACATGAGACTGCGGCTCATTCACCAAGTAAAACAAAGGTTTTACAGTGATTTACACTTACGCGGAATAATACACAATGAAACAAAGTAACTGTTAAAATTGGCAACCAGGGCAAAACTTCATGTGGGTCATATTATTCATGGTTAATAATATTTTTATTGGATTCCTCTCGTCGAGAGGTGTAGGATTGATATAAAAATCATCCAATTCCGATAAGTATTCATGGAGATATGAATTTATTTTGATTATGGAATTATTATCAAGCCGACCTACAACTCATGTAGGCTCAGAAGCCCAACAGTCGCATCTATTCACCCACCAACGTTGTGTATAAATATAAGAGGACTTTTCCTCATTTAGACTCACTCATCTCATCACATCTCTCTCTCTCTCTACTGCGGAGATATGAGTCTCTTCTCTACTGCGCTGAAATGGGTCTTTCTCTCTCACACATGTGAAGCCGGAAGCTGTTGAATTTGAAGCTACAACTGCAGAAGTAAAGATTGACTTGCGTGGCCTGGAAGATCTCCTCATCTGAATTGTGTTGTAGGTTCATCTGAACCTCCTTTGAAAGCCACAACTTTTGGTGGTGGAATGAAGTCAATTCAACGAACGGTTTGCAAGATATCCACTGCCCTAGTTTGAAGACGGAAACTACTGAAACTGAAGCTGCAACTGTAGAAGTAAAGATTGACTTGTGTGGCCTGGAAGATATCCTCATCTGAACTGTGCTGTAGGTTCATCTCAACCTCCTCTGGAAGCTGAAACTTTTGGTGGTGGAATGACGTCAATCCGACTGTTGGTTTGTGAGATATGGTCTGCCCTAGTTTGATAATGAAGCCGCTAATGCTGATGCTACTGATCTAGGGTTTGCTACTGCTGATATGAATCAGATTTATTGTACTATTTCTCTCTGTTGAATTATTGAAGATAAAAGAAGATTTGATCAAAGGGTTTCCCCACACATTGTGGGGTTTGTCCCTGGCTAGCCGCCACATCTTGTGTCTCTTGTCTTGGCTTGTTTTATGTTGATCGTTTAATGTTCTATCTGCACTTTACTTTATGTACATGTGATTGCTATTCGGTGGAATATAATAAGAAAAAGAAGTAAACTGTTATAAGCATAGAACATACCATAACTTAACATGGTATCAGAGCTGAGGTGAAGACAAAGCCCGAGCAAGAGCAAGAGCAATCATTGAAGAGAAGATTGGCAAGGCTATCCTATAAGAACTATGGGGTCCTCAACACTCTTTCCTGCCGAAGACAAGCTCCGTGAGAAAGCTGACTATCACGGATGAAAGATGTCTATCGATCTAACCCTTGAAGATCAAGGAGTGCTGGACCATGTAAGAGGCAATATTATTGAGCCTTCATCAAATGCATCTGTTGCTGCCTGGAACAAATGGAAAAATGGAGAAGTCAAAACAAAGAAGATCATCCGGGACTCTATCGACAAGCACTTGGTGGCCTACATCTCTAATCTAGACACCTCCAAGGAAATCTACGACAGACTGGTGAGTTTATTTAAAGTTAATGATGCAAATCAAGTTTTGTTTCTTAGAAATAAGCTGAGGGAAATCAAGAAGGGTAAAGATGAAAGTATGCAAGCATACTTCTTAGGAATCACCAAGATCAAGAACGATCTCCTATCTATTGGGGAAACTATTACTGACAGAGAAATGGCACTCACAACTCTTGAAGGATTACTATCTGAATGGTATGTGTTCAGGACTACTCTTCTAAACTATAATGTAATTCCTGGTTTCGAGGAATTAATGGCTAGATGCATTCAAGAAGAAACAAGGGAAGAAGTGTAAGAAATGCCCATGCCTAAAGGTCCTCCTGCTGCCTTTTCTTTTCATGCAAAGAAAAGAAATAATTCCGGGACTAAATCAAAAGGAAATGCTGGACCTAAGGCTAGAAGAAAATGATGATGTTACATTTGCGATAAAGCAAGTCACTATGCAAGGGAGTGCTCTGATAGAAAGGACTCACTCTAGGATGATGATCAAAATCCCTCTGATGGCAATCAAAGGAATGACAAATTCAACAGCAAAGGTAAGAGGAGAGTTGGGAATCAAGGAAGAGGACAAGCATTCAAGAAGGCCAGAAATTCCAGGATGTATTAAATGCACCTGACCTCAAAAAGAACCTAGTGTCCATCTCGGGAACGGAAGACAAAGGCTACAAGGTAACCTTCAGCGATGGAAAGGTATGTATATGGAAAAATAATGTTAAAGATGCCTTTAATCTTGGGTTTAGTGTTGATTCATTATATCAGGTCGATGGAAGTCTACTAGGTGTCATGTCTTATGACACATCTCTTTAGTCCAAACTTTGGCATCGGAGGTTTGCCCACCTTCATTACAAAGCTCTACCCGATGTAAGACAGATGGTAACAAGGATGCCCGAATTCCAAGCAGAGAAAGAAGGTGTATGTCCGAGATGTGCCAAAGGAAAGCTCAAAAGGGGACCATTCCCCTCAAGCCAAAGCAAGACCTCCGATATATTACAATTGGTTCACTCAGGCATACCTGAGGTTGGCATTAAGAGGGAGACTACTACACCACATACTCCTGAGCAGAATGGTGTGGTGGGAAGGAAGAACCGCACGATGATGGAAGCTGTCTGGGCCATGCTACATGATCAAAGACTTTTGATGTTTCTATGGGCTGAAACTACAATCACCGTCGTATATGTACAAAATTGATGCCCTCATCAAGCATTGGGTTCCAAGACTCCTAAAGAAAAGTTCACCGCAAGGTGAACAATCTTTCGACTTTGAGGAGCTCTCAAGAAGCCATCACCAGGGAACCGAAAGAAAAGGATGATGAATCAATGCTTGATGTAGAAGAACCCATGGATCTGATAGATTCTAATCCAAATGAGCCTTCCTCTTCTAGGAAGAGGCCTTCATGGCTTAGGGGGATACTTGATGATGCTAAAGGACATGCTACACCCTGAGGAACCTTCTGTCAAAGTAAGAAACTTAATAGGTATCAAGGATACCTGACCATCATGAGCACGATCATACAAAATGAGTCTTCGTCATTCTCAAATTCCGTCAAGCATCAAGTATGGAAGGATGCTATGACCGTAGAATATGAGTCTATTATGGAGAATGATGTCTGGGAAGTAGTTCCCAGACCCTGGACAAGACAATTGTTACTTCAAAATGGCTTTACATGATAAAGCATGCAGCAGATGGAAGCACGGAAAAGTATACGGCTCATTTTGTTGCTCGAGGTTTCTCCCAAAAGGAAGGTATAGACTATGATGAGATATTTTCACCTGTTGCGAGATATACGACCATCTGCTCAATCATAGCCCTTGCCGCTTCACAAGAATGGAACCTACATCAAATGGATGTCAAGACTGTGTTCTTGCATGGCTCGATCAAAGAAGTGGTCTACGTGGAGAAACCCGAAGGATTTGAGATTTATGATCGAAAATCTCATGTATGCAGGTTGAAGAAAGCTCTCTATGGGCTGAAGCAAGCACCCCAAGCATGGTATGAGAGGATCAATAGCTACTTGATGAAGCTGGGATTCACTAGGAGTGAAGCCGATCCTAACCTTTACTTTAAGGTTGAAGATGACAAGCCTCTCATACTGCTATTGTATGTGGATGACCTCTTTCTAACAGGTGCAGACCCTCTCATTCACAAATGTAAGAGGGAGCTGGCCTCTGAATTTGAAATGAAAGACCTAGGACTAATGCACTACTTCCTAGGACTTGAAGTATGGCAGAAGCCAAGGGAAATTTTCCTAACTCAAGGGAAATATGTGGTAAAGATATTGGAAAGATTTGGTATGATGGACTGCAAGCCTGTGACTACCTCGAGGATCTTAACTTTTAGAAGTTATATGGTAGTGATGTCGGACCAGACTTGGGAAATGCCTCTGAGTTTCAAAAACTCATTTGCATTGATGTTCTTGGTGAACCTCCGTCTGAACATATGTTTTTCAGTTAGCATTGTGAGCTCATATTTGGTTGAGCCTCACTGGATTGATGCTGGGAATCTTCTGAGATGTCTTCAGGACACAATCTCTCATGGATTAAGGTACACTGCCGGAGATGTGAGACTACTTGGATATACTGATGTTGATTGGGCAGGCAATGTGGTGGACCGTAAGAGCACTTTTGGGTATTGTTTCACCTTGGGATCTGCTTCGATATCCTGGATGAGCAGGAAGCAGAAGTCGGTGGCTTTGAGCACTGCCGAAGCAGGATATATTGTTGCTAGCATAACCTCGTGTGAGGCAGTCTGGTTGCGAAAGCTCTTCAGTGAGCTGTTTGGATTTACATTGGATACCACTGTGATTCTTTGTAACAACCAGAGGTGGGATTCGATTATTGAGGAATCCCGTATTCGTCAATTGCTCCAGCAGATAGACATCATCTTGGATATGGTAAGTTGATGAGAAAGGAGGCTCCATCGCATTAAGATGATGTACAGGTTGATACACCTTGTCAAAGCCCCGTGGAAAGATCTAATCTGTGATTTTCCCAAACGACTTGGAGTCGGTAAGAAACCCTTGTACTCCTGCATGTTTCATACATTGAGCTCTGGGAGCTCTGAGGGACTGTGGTTATTACTGGAGCAACATACGACCACAGGGTGACTCACCCTCCCCTGGTGGTGCACACTGGAACAAGATGATTCGCTCTCTTGTGGGACAAGATGATTCGCTCTCTTGTGGAACAGGATGATTTGCTCTCCTGTGTAGCAGAATGATTAGTTCTCCTATGAGGCCTGGATTGATGTGTTCTCCATGGCGATTGTAGCAGGATTGATGTGTTCTCCTGTGAGGCCTGGATTGGTGTGTTCTCTATGGCGGCCTGGATTGATGTGTTCTCCATGGCAATTGTAGCAGGATTGATGTGTTCTCCTGTGAGGCCTGGATTGATGTGTTCTCCATGGCAATTGTAGCAGGATTGATGTGTTCTCCTGTGAGGACAAGATTGATTAGTTCTCCTGTCGAGGCATCCTACCCATGCAGTCAGGGACTCATGGGAAGTACCTCTCATCTGATCAATGAGTAGGGAAATGAAGTTAGGGACCATAGTAGTACCGATGGATGCATCGTTGTAACTACTGTACTCCCTACGCTAGGATGACCTCCATTGATCTAGGATCAATCATACTGGTTTGGGACAAGTGGTAGGAGTTGTACAATACTATGATTTTGACTTCGGGTCGGTTGAGGCTGGTCTGGGATCAGTGGTACATACTCTGAGATTGACTTTGAGTCGAGGGAGGATGATATTGATCTGGGACCATTGGAGTTGTACTCACTATGATGCTGACTTTGGGTTGGTTGAGACTGGTCTGGGACGAGTGGTACATACTCTGAGACTGACTTTGAGTCAGTATGATACATCCTCGATCATTTCTTCTTCTTCATAATTCGGACAAAAGCAGAGTAGAACAGAACAATGCAAGAGCAGAGCAGAACAGAAAAAAATAGTACAGATCAGTGCAGGGCAGAACAAGACAAAGAAAAACAGGAAAAATAGAGCAGAGCAGGGCAAGGGTCAGGTTGTACAAGGCAGTTCACTTGATGGATGAATAGTAACGACCGATAGACAGATTGCAGATGAAGTTCTCCATGGTTGAGAGGGAGTGTTAAAATTGGAAACCAGGGAAAAACTTCATGTGGGTCATCTTATTCATGGCTAATAATATTTTTATTAGATTCCTCTCGTTGAGAGGTGTAGGATTGATATAAAGATCATCCAATTCCGATAAGTATTCATGGAGATATTAATTTATTTTGATTATGGAATTATTATCAAGCCGACCTACAACTCATGTAGGCTTAGAAGCCCAATAGTCGCATCTATTCACCCACCAACGTTGTGTATAAATATAAGAGGACTTTTCCTCATTTAGACTCACTCATCTCATCACATCTCTCTCTCTCTACTGCGCAGATATGAGTCTCTTCTCTACTGCGCTGAAATGGGTCTTTCTCTCTCACACATGTGAAGCCGGAAGCTGTTGAATTTGAAGCTACAACTGCAGAAGTAAAGATTGACTTGCATGGCCTGGAAGATCTCCTCATCTGAACTGCGTTGTAGGTTCATCTGAACCTCCTTTGAAAGCCGCAACTTTTGGTGGTGGAATGAAGTCAATCCGACGAACGGTTTGCAAGATATCGATTGCCCTAGTTTGAAGCCGGAAACTGCTGAAACTGAAGCTGCAACTGCAGAAGTAAAGATTGACTTGCATGGCCTGGAAGATCTCCTCATCTGAACTGTGTTGTAGGTTCATCTCAACCTCCTCTGGAAGCTGAAACTTTTGGTGGTGGAATGAAGTCAATCCGACTGTCGGTTTGTGAGATATGGTCTGCCCTAGTTTGATAATGAAGCTGCTAATGCTGATGCTACTGATCTAGGGTTTGCTACTGCTGATATGAATCAGATTTATTGTACTATTTCTCTCTGTTAAATTATTGAAGATAAAAGAATATTTGATCAAAGGGTTTCCCCACACATTGTGGGGTTTGTCCCTGGCTAGTCGCCACATCTTGTGTCTCTTGTCTTGGCTTGTTTTCTGTCGATCGTTTAATGTTCTATCTACACTTTACTTTATGTACATGTGATTGCTATTCGGTGGAATATAATAAGAAAAAGAAGTAAACTGTTATAAGCATAGAACATACCATAACTTAACAGTAACTGTTGTTTTTCACGCGTCCACAAAAATGTTCTCCACCATTTTCTCCTCAGAGATTCTTGCTCTCTTTCTCTCTTGTTTGCTAAATGATTTCTTTTTACATACATATTTATCTCAACATACAATTTTTTTCATTGATACATAACAGAGAAAATAATTAATACGTTGTTGTTATTGAGTGTGGATAGTAATCGTGCAGGTGTTTGTGGAGTGTGGGAAAAAGTCGTAGAATGAATGCTTATCCATATCTATTTACCAAAATACATTAAATGCCTTAAATTCTTTGCTATGTTGCAGAATGGTTCGCGCGGTATTTCTGTTTTGGCTTCAGGCCTTCCATCTTCAAATAGAGACACAACCTGCAAAAATATTTCTAACAAGTATGGCTTCTATCGGGTTGTTTATTGTGGTGGTTAGGATTATTATTTCCAACACTCCCCCTTAATCACAATTGCCACCATTGACAATTCCCAAGCAATTTCTGAGATAAACAAAACTTTCACATGCCAATGGATTTGTGAAGATATCAGCAAATTGTTCCTGTGACCTGCAGTGTTGCAACACAATTTCATTATTGTTAATCAACTCTCTAATAAAATGATATTTAACATCAATATGCTTGGTCCTCTTGTGAAAGGCATAATTATTTGACAATGCAATTGTTGAGGTGTTGTTGTAGAAAATGGTTGTCATTCCCTCTTGATCACGACAAAGATCCCTCAACATCCTTCTCATCCAAACTGTCTGACATGTTGTTGCTGTTGCTACCACATATTCAGCTTCTGCTGTTGACAGTGACACTATTGGCTTCTTCTTGGAGGCCCATGAAATGGCTCCAGAACCCAAATGGAAAACATATCCTTACATGCTCTTTCTGTGATCGACACTTCTAACCCAATCACTATCAGTGTAACCAACCATTCTGAAATCACTTGTTGCTGTGTACGAAATGCCATAATGTTTTGTCCCATTGACATATCCTAAAATCCTTTTTGCTGCTTGCCAATGTGTCTCCTTGGGTGTCTCCATAAACCTCGACCCCAAACTTACTACATACATTATATCCGACCTATTGGTGGTCAAATACATCAAGCTGCCTATCATGCTTTTGTATAATTTCGGATTGACATTGCTACTACAATCTTCTTTGCTCAACTTCAACCCTGGTGCGGGCTTGTTGTTCTGCATTTTAAACATCTCCAAAATGTATGCCACATACTTCACTTGAGATATAAAAATGCCATTTTCTATTTGCTTCACTTCTATGCCCAAAAAATATCTTAACAATCTCAATTCAGTCATTTCAAATTCACTCTTCACGACTTGTTTGAAATCAGCGATGAGGAAATCATCACTGCCTATAAAAATAAAATCATCTACATATAAGACGACAATGAGAATCTTACCTTCGCTCTCTTTGATGTAGAGAATGGGTTCACCATCACATTTGTCAAAACCATTGTTCAACAAGTAGGCATCTATCCTGCTGTACCATGCGCGTGGTGCTTGCTTGAACCCATAAAGAGGTTTCCTCAACTGATACACTTTGTCTTCTTGGCCTTCTATCTCATAACCAGTCAGTTGCGCAACATACACTTCTTCTTTCAGCGCCCCATCTAAGAACGGTAATTTGACATCCATTTGATACACTCTCTGTTTATGTTGTGTGGCAATCACCACAATTGCGCGCACTGTCTCCATCCTCGCGACTGGTGCGAACGTCTCCACGTAATCTCTGCCATGATGCTGCTTGTATCCTTTGATGACTAGCCTTGCTTTTTACCTTTCAATCTTTCCCTCAATGTTGCTTTTGGTCTTATAGACCCACTTCACTCCAATGACATGTTTTCCTTTCGGAAGGTTCACTAAATCCCATGTGTCATTCCTTTCTATTGCTTCTATTTCTTCATCCATTGCCGCAACCCATTTTTATTCTTTGATTGCATCCTAAAAATGGATTAGTTCATCTACATGACAAAACAAGGAAAATAAGGAATTCAGACCAATGCTACTATCAACTTCATCTTGCTCATAAATTTCATTTAAATTTCTGAATTTTGGTCTTCTTGTGCTTGCTGAAGATGGGCTTGACATGTCACTTGGTGTTGCACTTTGTGGTGTGCTTGGAGAAGCGCTTGCATGGCTGTGCGAAATTTTCCTATTATTTGTTGATGGTGTTGCTTTCTCCCTGCTTTGTTGCACTTGAATAGGTGTAGAACAAGTTACTGTTGAGGAATTACTTGCTGCTGTTAATTCCTCTTTGTCCTCATGTAGTATACATGCTTTGACATTGACTGTCTTTTCTAAACTTCCATCCCATGCTTCCTCTTCTATAAATTGCACATCTCTGCTGATTATGACCTTCTTGGTTAATGGATTGTAGAGTTTGTATGCCTTGGATTCATCACTGTATCCAACAAATATACGTTCCCCTTGCTGTCCAAATTCTTCCTCAACTCATTCGGGAGATGTGCATACGCCACACATCCAAAAACTCTCATGTGAGTGACACTATGCTTTCTTTCACTCAATGCCTCTTCAGGAATTATGTTCTGGACGCTCTTGGCTAGACATATGTTCAAGATATATGCTGCACAAGCGACAGCTTCAGCCCAATAATCATTGGCAAATTCTTTGTCTTCAACATACTCCTTTCCATTTCCATAATGGTCCTATTATTTCTTTCTGCTACACCATTTTGCTGAGGTGTATAACTTGTTGTAAATTGATTTTGAATTCCATGCTCCCTACAAAAATGAAATAAATCATTTGAGATGTATTCTCCACCTCTGTCAGTCCTAAGGACTTTGATGTAGTGTCCGCTCTTCTTCTCAACAAGAGCCTTGTATTGGTGAAAGCGCTCAAACACTTCAATTTTCTGTTTTAGGAGAAAGACCCATGTCTTCCTTGTGTAGTCATCTATGAAGATCAATAAGTAGTGGCTGCCACCAATTGATGGTATCTGCATTGGTCCACATAAATCTGGGTGGACAATCTCCAAAGGTGCCTTTGGCCTTACTGACTTTCCTGCAAGAAATGTCTCTCTATATTGCTTTCCCAAGATACATCCTTCACATAGGTTGTTTGGTTTTTCTATGAGTGGTAGTCCTTTCACCATGCCTTTCCTATGTAGCAAATTAAAACCCCCAAAGTTGAGATGTCCAAATCTCAAATTCCGTAACTAATTTTCATCTTTTACCTCTGTTTGAAAGTCTACTTGTGTGACAACTGCCTCTTTTCTTCCATTATCTCGTGAGTTCATTGATAGTTGTGCTTGTGCACCTTCTTTCTGCAAATCTGATTTTAATTTTAGGGGAAACTTTCTATTGTTTGTCATCTGAACCTTTGCAATCAACTGTCTGCTTGGAGGCCTATCCAAAATTGTGCACACATCATTTTTGAAGAAGACATTGTAGCCATTTTTCATGAGCTGTCTAATGCTTATGAGGTTATGCTTCAGAGCAGGGACAAAGTAAACATTTGAGATGTACTTCTTCTCCTCCTTCTTTGTTAGGATATTAACTCTACCTTTTCCCATGACAGAGACTTTGCTATCAGTCCCTAATGTCACTTCAGGTTTCACACTTTCATCTAGATTGGAAAACATTTCTATGTTTCTTGACATGTGGTTGCTACACCCTTATTCTAGATACCATATATCACTTTGTTTTTCTTGTGCTACATTACAAGCTAAAAACATGCTATCATGGTTCTGATTTTCTTTTGTGAAATTTACACTTGGTTGTTACTAATGTCATATTGCTTCTTTCTACATTCATTTTCATAATGACCATACTGCTTACAGTGATGACATTGAACTTGAGATTTATCATAGCTTTGACCTTGTGCTTGATTTTGGCTTGGGCCTTGACTTGGATTTTGATTGTTTCCTCTTCCATTTGAGCTTGAAGGGTTGCTTCTTCCACCTCTGTGTGGGCTTCTTCCTCTTCGTCTAGCATATGATCTTCCTCTGTCTCGACCTTGACCAAATGATACTTGTGTCTTGAAGGCATGCTCCAGTGAGGAGCTTGTTGCTCTATTCAGTCTATGTTCATAAGAAATCAGTGATGCATTAAGCTGATCCACTGAGAACTGTGAGAGATCCTTTGTCTCTTCTATGGCCACAACAATGGCATCAAACCTTGCTAGAAAACTTCTCAAAACCTTCTCAACTATTCTTCTTTCTTCAAGTGTCTCACCATGAGCTCTAATTTGAGTAACCAACCCACTTACATGTGTGAAAAATGAGTCTGCATTCTCAGACTCTTTCATCCAAAGTGTTTCCAAGTCTCTTCTCAACATTTGCAGTTTTGTTGTCTTGACTTTTAGCATGCCTTGGCAGGTTGTCTGGAGCGTGTCCCATGCTTGCTTGGACTTCATTGCTGCTGCAACCCTTGGGAAAATAATTTCATGAACTGCTTGGAAAATATAGAACAGGGCTTTTGAATCCTTCTTCTTGTTATCCCTTAACAAATTTGTTTCTACTCGAGATAAGGTATTGTATGCTACTACATCTGCTGGTTCTTGAAAACCATTCTCCACCAAATCCCAAATGTCTTGAGAAGAAAACATGGCCTTCAATGTATTAACCCAATAATCATAATTTTTTCCATTAAACTGAGGTATTTGAGGATTAATCAAGCTTGTGCTTGATGTTTCCATTTCTGAAAATTTCTACTTGTTGGTAAATATGCTAAAAACAACCTGCCCTTAAAACAATTTTAACTACTAGTAAAAACATTTTTTCTTACACTAACAGAGTTTAACATATTATGATACCATGTTGATTTTTTTTTATTTTATTTTTTATGTGGAGAGGTAGAGGGGTGATTTTCGCAAAGCTGATTTCACGCATCTCAATTACACACAGCTAGATATACGCGTGGCAATACAGAGACTTAAAAAACATAGTATTCACTCACGACAACATAAAAACTTAGGATTGAATTCTAAATCATAAAAATACATTCACATGAGACTGCGGCTCATTCACCAAGTAAAACAAAGGTTAAATCCATTGCTGGTTTTTTGATAAATCCATCTCTTGACATCTTCTTGGCTCCATCTCACGTCAAAGCCCTCACTTATATGGAGGTCTATCTATCTCCCAAGGTTATTGCGGAGATTTATGTTTGACAAATTTTGGGAAACACTCAACCAGAGAATCAAATCTTTCTCAAAGTGTCGTTGCACTTGCTTGTCATTCAAGGCTCTCTTGAGGAGCAGAGTTTTTCCGAATCCACCCATACCAACAACACCTATTTTGGATGTCACAGAGGCTGTGATTTTCTTATCATCTTTTAACAGACGTTTAATGGTTACGAATATATCATCTTGTCCCACGATGCACGCCTCTTGAATTGGCTGCTTCAGGTAACTTGCGAGGCTTGGCTTCCTTGTTGAAGGAATTGAAGATTGGCTCTTAGCAGCTTCATGGCTTTGTCACTGTATGTTTTTCAGTTCAAAACAGAGTTGATGAGTGAATCCAATCAAAGGCAGTCTTTCCAGATGACTCTGCAGACTTCCAATACTCTTCCTGATCTTCTTGCTCAACAAATATCAAGATACCATATTATATGTTGGAACTTGACATTTATGCACTGTTCAATGTTTGAAGCCAGTTGTTGACTGTAACGGGTTCAATCTTGTTAACTAAATCACTCTGGGACTACCGAATAACTATTCCATATTGTTGAATTTCTATGTTTATAGGCTGAATCTCCTCCACTAAATTTACCAAAACCCTCAACTCTTTTTTGAAACAAAGAGCAGTCTTGATGTGCCCTTTTATTACTTGAACCACCCTATCAATAAGAACGCCTGTTGATCCAGATACAAATCTAGGATCTCCCATATTTTCTCCTTTCTCTCAATGATTTTGATGTTGTGATCTTGCCTAAAGCTAGATGTTAATATAGCGTAATTAGCCATAAAGTCGATGAAAATGTGTTGGGCAAATATGAATCAGTTGACCAACAGTTACATCACCACTTAGCTTTATACACCCAACACACAAATTCTCACGTCAAATCAAAGTCAGCGCTGGATGGCCTCGATGGATTCAAATGTCCATGTGTCTGCGGGAATCAGCGAATCAAGCCCTACCTAAGTGACTTATCGGCGAAATATACCATTGCTGAAATGACTGGTACCTGTGAACGATACCAGTCTACAAAATGACTGGTACCTATGAATGATAACAATCTACATTCACTAAAATGACTGGTACCTATGAACGATACCTGTCTAACTGGTACTTATGAACAATACCAGTCTGACTGGTAGTTATGAATTTTAGGTGCAGTTATCGTTTCTTAATCGAAAACGTATGAGAGGAAAATGATATGTAATTTTCTAATGGTATGTGTTTTTTTTAAATTGAATTATAAAATTTACGTAAGTGACTTATCGGCAAAATCAAACATCATTGAAATGACTAGTACCTATGAACGATACCAGTCTACAATCACTGAAATGACTGGTACCTAGGAACGATACTAGTTTGAATTGTAGGTATGAAGTTTAGGTGCAATGATAGTTTCTTAAATCGAAAACATTGAGATGAAAATGATATGTAATTTCCTAATGGTATGTGTTTTTCTAAAATTTAAGAAGTTATCAAATTTAAATGTGTATTAGGTTGTTTAAATTTTAACCAAAGAGTTGAGGATTTGATTTAATAAAAATTGTTTTAAAAGATATTTGGCTAAATTGAGAGTTCTATGATATTAATGAGAGCATTAAATAGATGATTCATGTTTCTATTCAACATTGCAACTAACCTCAACAAAAAATTAATATAGTAAAAAAAAAACCTATGATTTATTTTACAAATGTATAAATGTCATTTAATATTTATTTGTTCTAACTTACTATTTAATATTTATATAATCATCGGGTCTATTATTTTTACTTACTTATCATCTAGGTTTACATAGGAGTCTCCTTTGCATCTCTTACATTTCTAGTTCACTATTTAATCTTTACTTGTTCTTTAGCTTTTGATATAATCAACGTAGTCTATTATTAGTCCCCGCTTACGACAACGCAGGGACTATAGTCATCGATGCATCATTGACCAGCATTAAATTTATTTGACTTATGGTTGTGTTTAACTTTTAGCTAATGTTTTAATAAAATGTTTTGGCAAACAATATTTTATTTAAAGTTACAATTTGGAAGTCTTATTAGCGGCTATAATGTATGATTTTCTTGATACATAGGATAAAAGGTTTGGAAGGTTCTCAATTTTAATTGAACCCAGTTTCATGCTAGTGTGGCTTTAGCATTAATTCAAAAACATTTAATGTTGACTTACATATATTCCATTTTTCTAATCATAATTCAAAGGGTGTGTAGGTGTGCTGCATAGGGTGTGGTGTAACCAGCTATTGGCATGTCAACGATTTGTCCAGTTTCTAGTAGTGGCTAAAATAAGGAGGCAGCCATTTGTCCATTTTCTGGCAGTTGCTAAAATAAGGAGGAGCCTACCTGAGCTCTGGTAACAACCTGTTCAGAGGAGTCGGTGAGATAAATGCATGGTTCAGTAGTTGTTGTTCCCTGTTTAGAGGACTGGGTGAGATAAATGTATGGTTCAGTAATTGTTGTGAGATAGATAAATGTATGGTTCAGTAATTGTTGTTACGTGTTGAGAGGACTGGGTGAGATAAATATATGGTTCAGTAATTGTTGTGAGATAAATGTATGTTCAGAGGAGTTGGTGAGATAAATGTATGGTTCAGTAATTGTTGTTACCTGTTCAAAGGATTCATTGAGATAAATGTATGGTTCAGTAATTGTTGGCTCTCCATGAAGAAATTCAGGTGAAGTGGGTAGGACAATTCTGGTGAAGTGGGCAGGATGCCCATCTCTATTTTAGGAATGGTTACCCTATCTCATTGTGAAGTTCGCTCAGTTTCTTCTAGGCACAGCTCCAGAAGTAGATGGACCAGAGAAGGAGATAAATCTTCAAATAACATCACTGAAGTGCTTCATTCAAGCAATGCACACATTTATATATTGTAAGTACTTTTACTAGCCCTACTGTGTATCTATTTGCAATAAATCAAGTATAAAAAAATTATCATTGAGTATATAAAATTCACTGAACATATATCTATAAATATACATACACAACTGAATAGCATATGCAGTGTGATTACAAGAGAAAGATTGTTAGTACACTCAGGAGTCCCCTATCTTCATAGGGGCCTCATCCTGATTCTCAGGTTCACTTGTTCACTTGAGATGCGCACCCATACAGTAACCATCTAAAGCCTCCAAATTCAAGGGTTCAATAGCTATAAGGTTGGTTCCATGGCTCAGTTGGGGGGATGACTGGCTATATGATGATGGCCTCCTCCTACTCTGTATAGCTGGGTTGTTGAAGAACCAATGACCTACTATACTCTAGTCTATATGACTTATGTGCCATTGTAATCTAAAGATTATATGGGTTCTCACCTCCAAAGGCCCCTTTCTAAACTATCTGGGTACGGGTAGTGCACTCACTGGGATGGGCAACAAACTTCAATTAATTAGTGACCCAAATATTATTGTTTGTATGTCCATGTTTGGATTGAATATAATAATAGGGCTAATTTCCACTTCCGGAAACAACAATAATAGACCGAACAAGCCCATATTAGAAAGATTTTGAAATCATTTCATTAACAGAGTTCAGGAAGGAAATTGATCCGAATAAATACATAGTTTTGTGAGCATATTTCATAGAATCATATGGACGATGGATGGATTCACTGCGAAAGTAATCATTTCATTAACAGAGTTCAAGAAGGAAATTGCTCTGAATAAATACATAGTTTTGTGAGCATATTTCATATAATCATATGGACGATGGATGGATTCACTGCGAAAGTAAATAGTCTGAGTGCCATGTCAAGAATTAGAATCAATGCGTAAATATGAATGGTGGCTTTTGATGAATCTACAAAGATTAATTTTAGAGAAAAATAGTTAAAAAAACAATTAATAAAAAAAACACTTATATTTCAAAATAGTTAAAAAAACAATTAATAAAAAAAACCCTTAGATATCATAAATTAATTTGTAGAACAGATGACAATTTTTACATTTTAAAATAAATTACTTAGTTGGAAATTTAAACTTGTACAATTAAAGAAACATGTGGCTAGGATCATGGAACAGATAATCTGTGGTGAGGATGACGTAGGAAAAACCTGCGATACCCACAGTATGCATGTAAAATGCATAATCTCGTCTATCCCAGGAATCTCAAAGACCTGCCTGGTCAAACCCTCAAAACATTAAGGTTAAGGCCCCTTAACTAAATCTCATGCGGAACGATTCAACAACTAACCCTAGTCTAATCCTTAGTTAATCCTTTGGTGTGGAACCTTATATCTCAACCATTCATCCTTTATAATAACTGTGGTTAATTCCTTAACCGCGCATATTAACCAAACCCCACTCTACATGCCAGCTCGTCCTTTATCGCAATCGCAGAGTTTCATCGGACTCAATAGAATATGTATTTAGAACTCCCGACTTGTGATATTCGATTGCCTTTTCCACCATTGATTTCGTCCACCAGATCAAAAAATGTCACAATCTCACATCACACCAACCTGTGACTGCATCGCCTCTCGTCGCATCACACCAACCTGTGACTACATCGCCTCTCGCATGTGATATACGATAACACAACTAGACTTCAAATAACATAAACCCGCACCTATAACCTTCTCAGGTCCACTCTGCCCAAGTCTTATCGCTCAATCCCCACTGTCGATCTTACCTTTAATCTGACGTTGATATCTTCCCCGATCAATAGAGTTTCTCGATGATCCTGCGCCGTAGATCAAAACCCATTTGATCCGACAATCCACGACGATATCGCAAAGACCACTTGCTTGAAATTTAACCCGACCTTACGGAGCCGATATGAATTATAAGTCCTTGGTCTATAAATTTTTGGGTATGCCCTTAGAGTTAAAGTCCGATTAACTTAAACCCTGATATCCGTTAGATAACAATATCCACCAAATCCTACAGTCTATTGCCCTTTAACTAGAACACGAATTATCAAGTTCTCAACCCTTGTAGTTGATTATGACTTACGCATTCGAATTTGTGATTGACAGCTAATAATATTTTCAGGCCTTCAACCGCGATCAAGGCATCCCATACTCTCTAACCCTGCTACGGTTACTAATCACCGTCAATCTACTAGATCTATCGATCTGACAGTCTAGATTGATTCCCGCCTTTCACCATCCAAAAGTACTTGGATTGAATCTCTGTCGTTCATTTCTTTTACTTATGTGGTAAGACTTAATCCTGGTCGCCTATCACCTTCATCCTCATTTGTTGATCTATAGATCCAACGACTACTATGCATCAGCACCTCACTCCTTCGTCCTTCTCTTGACTTTGACTTTGTTTTTATGTCATTCTTCAATGTTCTTCTGTGGTTTTGGCTTTCTTTGGGGTTCTGGTCCTTTTCTCTTATGTATCACAACTTCCTCGTTAACTTAGCTCCGCTTGCGCCTTTATGCTCCTCCACCTTCACTGTAACACTAAAGGCTTCCTCTTGTACTATCGATGTGTACAAAACCATAACACCTCTCTATTACTCTTCTCTACATTTCACCTCTGATTCTGCACATACAACTTCTGTTACATAGAACTTACTCTAGTTCACACACAGGTTACAATTAAATTACTCCATACACACGCATACACTCAGAATCAAGTTGTTTGTATTAATAAACAAGTGTTTACACAGTTTCTTCTCTTAGGCCTAATTTCCAATACTAGTGGCCTCTGTTTCACAATCTGCTCATAGGCTTATAATCAAACTCTTCACACTCTAACTCCTAACTGACTAGCTAACCAACCCCTGACTATGCCTTTTAGGCTTACATTTATACAAAAGGATTTTACAACCAATTCCTAGTTTAGATCCAAAATCTTCTCAACAAAATCTTGAAATCTCTTCCTTATCTCTAAGGATCCTCTCTAATCCACAAAATCATGAACTAGCTCCTAATATAAGATTTACAATTAATTCTCAAATCTCTCAATCTCTCAGCTATCATAATTCTCTCATCTTCTCCTACATTCGAGAATATTTACTAATATGCCTCACTATACTTAATTAAATCCCTATTCTAGCTTCTCTGATTAAAATCACTCAAAACCTTAATAATTACATTAACTCAACACTTAGGAAACCAAATGCCTTAAAAACACAAGACCTCCTATGTCTACTAAGATACAATGATATTATTGAGCTGAATGCTCCTACATCAAACTCTCAAGGTTGAAGATAATCATGGCCTCCTCATCATGTGCTTCTTATTTCTGTCCTCCTGGATTCCATACTTTGTTATGTAGTTTGTCCTTGGTTGCTGTTGTTGTTTGTTGTTGTTCTCCAGGTCTCCACACTTTATGCTGCATTCCCCACTAGCTATGCTCTCATAGTCTACTGCTGTCTTTTTCTTATTGCTTCTTTGCTTCTTTCTGTTGTCTTCTCCCTTTGAGACTCTTTTCTCATCAAATCCATCATCAATTCAATTTCTATGTCCAACTCATTTCTTTGTTGGAATCTTTCTTCTTCCTCTCTTGCATATCCTTTGTAATCTTCATCAGGTTCTTTCTTCCCTACTGGTGCTTGCAGCCATTTCTCCAGTACCTCCAATTCTTTCTCCCATTCACTAATCCTTTGATGAGAGTTTATTTCTTCTTGTTTATTGACTGTCTCAACAGTTTCCCTAGTTATCTCCACTGTTCCTATCATCATGATGGAATGACGATCCTTTACTATGTTTTCAGTTAACATAGTCTCTTCTTTAAATTTTCCTTTAATCTTCTGCTAGTTACCTTCACTTTGTAGTTGTTAGTTCCTTACTTCCACCCTTACATCCTTACCCTCTTATTGCTTCTAAACTTCCATTTCATCTCCAAATAACTTCTGTTCAATTTCTTCAATCACAACATCACACTCATTCATTCTATGCATTGTTCCTGCAAACAAACTATTGGTTTGTGAACCAAAACACTCTTCTGTCTCCATGTCTTTTAAAGACCCTCTGCTACTGTTAAGTACTGCTGTAACCACTTCTTTCCTATTTCCATTTCCTCCTAGCAACCTCTCCAACAATTCAATTTCCTCCTTACATTTAGCAAGTGTCTTATCACAATGCTCTTCATTTCCAACTTCATCCTTTACGCAATCACTATTGCCCAACAATTCAATCAGACTTCCTTCCATAGACAATTCTATTTCATTCATCTCCACAGAAATAAGTTCCTGTTCAACACTTATAATCCTTGTATTCACACAACAATTGTTAGTTTGAAAAATATACAGCACAACAACCTCAACTAACGTTTCACATATTAGCTTTTCAGGATGATCTTCATCTCCTTCTTCCACAAGGAATTATCCTTGTTTTTTAACAGTCCCAAATATCAATTCATCAATAATCCCTTTCTGCTACAACAATTCAATATTTCCCTCATTCAAGAGGCATTCTTCATCATATTTTGCTCTAGAATACTTATCCTCTAAAAGGTACTTTTCATCCTATGGCAGTACATCAATATGCTAATCCAAGTTCTCCTCTGAACTCTGTTAATTTTTATCAAGTTTCATGACAACTTCATAAGACAGCCAATCCGCTACAAAACCTGCACTCACAAAACAATCATTATGATTAAAAACATACAACCTCAGTGTCTCTTCTTCCTTTAGCAACACTTCAGTATGTTGCTTTGAACTATCCCAATAGTTCACTAATCTCCATTCTTCATCTTCACCCATAATTTCACCCTTTTCTGGTTTACAAATGGAAACTTCCATTTCCAACTCAATTTCTCTGAGTTTTTCCCTCAGCCACTTTACTTGCCTCTGCTGTAGCTTTCTCTGTAGTTTATTCCACTTTACTACTTTTTTCCTTAATACCCAACCTTATCTTTGGTTTTTCTCCAGTATTCTCCTTAATGCATCGAGTTGTTCTTTTATCTCTGCAATTTCCTTGTCAACTTTCTCTTGAATCATCCTCTTGCCATTTGCCTTGGCATCCTCCTTCTTCACTTTTCTTTTGCTATGGTCTTCCTTAGAACCTCTACTATGACTATCAGTAGTCACTTTCTCCTCTATCTCTATGATTTCCTCACTCATTCTCTATGAGCTACATTAAAGCCTATGCAATAGCAAGTCTTCCTTGCTGCCACTTACCTCACCAACATTTCCTTGGTACTTGGTCTTTTAGCAAGCCCTTGGTTCTCTATCTCTGGAACCTCTTTTGAGCACTTCTCTCTCCTCCTTCTAGGCTTCAACTCATCTGAATCTTCTAAGAACACAACTATCCTCTTGTATATCAATCATAATGAAATACTTGGTTCTAACCACCTCTTCTTTCACTTAGAAAGTCTTATCAGCTTCCTTCATTACTTAACAATTCTACCCACATCCTTTGTGAAATTTCCCTTATGATATTCTTGTGAGTTGCAACTATACCTTTGCAGTAACAAGTCTCCTTCTTGCTACATATGCCTCACTAAGCTTCTCTCTTCTGAGCTCAGTCTTTTAGCATTTCTCTCCATGATCTTGCTCTACCATTCACCTGCACTTTGAATGGATTATCCTTTGTTCCCTTTCATCTGCAATTCTCCCAACATTTTGTTATGCTTTACCTCTGTGTGCTTACTGTTTGTCAGATTAGAATATGATCTCCTCTTGCCTGCTTTCATCACCATTCGCATGGATACACACCTTCAAAACATAACCTTGCTCTAAATTCTTTTCAAAGAAATTTTCACACAGAATTTCTTTGTGCTTTAATATCAAATGTTTCAACCACAATTCTACTATGATACCAAAAATGACACAAGAAAAACTTGCGATACCCACAATATGCATATATATATGCATAATCTCATCTATCCCAGGAATCTCAAAGAATTGCCTAGTCAAACCCTCAAAACATTAAGGTTAAGGCTCCTTAACTAAATCTCATGTGGAACGATTCAACAACTAATCCCAGTCTGATCCTTAGTTAATCCTTTGGTGCGGAACCTAATATCTCAACCCTTCATCCTTTATAATACCTGTGGTTAATTCTTTAACTGCACATATTAACCAAACCCTGCTCTACATGTCAGCTCGTCCTTTATCGCAATCGTGGAGTTTCATCGGACTCAATAGAATATTTATTCAGAACTCTAGACTTGCGATATGCGATTTCCTTTTCCACCATTGATTTCGTCCACTAGATCAATGACTGTCAAAATCTCGCATCGCACCAACCTGTGACTCCATCACCTCTCGCATGCAATATGCAATAACACAATCGGACTTCAAATAACATAAAACCACACCTATAACCTTCTCGGGTTCGCTCTACCCAAGTCTTATCGCTCAATCCCCACCATCGATCTTACCTTTAATCTGATGGTTGATATCTTCCCCAATCAACAGAGTTGCTCGGTGATCTTGCATCGTAGATCAAAACCCATTTGATCCGACGGTCCACAACAATATTGCACAGACCACTTGCACAACATTTGACCCGAACTTACATATTCGATATGAATTATAAGTCCTCGGTCTATAAATGTTCGGGTCCGCCCTTGAAGTTAAAGTCCAATCAACTTAAAACCCGATATCTGTTAGATAACGGAATCCACCAAATCCTATAGTCTGTTGCCCTTCAACTAGCACGCAGATTATCAAGCTCTCAACCCCCATAGTTGACTATGACGTAATCATCCGAATTTGTGATTGACGACTAATAATAATTGCAGACCTTCAACCACGATCAAGGCATCCCGTACTCTCTAACCCCGCTACGGTTACTAATCATTGTTAATCTACCAGGTCTATCAATCTGATGGCCCAGATCGATTCCCACCTTTCACCATCCGCGATTACTTGGATTGAATCTCTGTCGTTCATTTCTTTTACTTATGTGGTAGACTTAATCTTGGTCGCCCATCACCTTTAGCCTCGTTCGTTGATCTATAGATCTAATGACTATTGTGCATCAGTACCTCGCTCCTTTGATTTTCTATTGAATTTGTTTTTATGTCGTTCTTCAATGTTCTTCTGTGATTTCGACTTTCTTTAGGGTTCTGGTCCTTCGCTCTTCTGCATCACAACTTCCTCCTTAACTTAGTTTTGATCGTGCCTTTATGCTCCTCCACCTTCACTATAACACTAAAGGCTTCCTCCTGTATTGTCAATGTGTACAAAGCTGTAACACCTCTCTATTACTCTTCTTTGCATTTCACCTCGGATTCTACACATGCAACTTCTGTTACATAGAACTTACCCTAGTTCACACACAGGTTATAATTAAGTTACTCCATACACACACATACACTCAGAATCGAGTTGTTTGTATTAATAAATAGGTATTTACACAGTTTCTTCTCTTAGGCCTGATTTCCAATATCAGTGGCCTTTATTTCATAATTTTCCTGTAGGCTTATAGTCAAACTCTTCACGCTCTAACTTCTAACTAACTAGCTAACCAACCCCTGACTATGTCTTTTAGGCTTACATTTATACAAAAGGATTCTACAACCAATTCCTGGTTTAGATCCAGAATCTTCTCAACAAAATCGTGAAATCTCTTCCTTATCTCTAAGGATCCTCTCTAATCCACAAAATCATGAACTAACTCATAATCTAAGATTTACAATTAATTCTTAAATCTCTCAGTTTCTCAACTATCCTGATTCTCTCATGTTCTTCTACATTAGAGAATATTTACTAATATTCCTCACTATACTTAAATAAATCTCTATTCTACCTTCTCTAATTAAAATCACTCAAAACCTTAATAATTACATTAATTCAACGCTTAGGAAACCAAATGCCTTAAAAACTCAAGACCTCCTATGTCTATTAAAATACAATGATATTACTGAGCTGAATGCTCCTGCATCAGAGGATCATCACATGAACCATGTGCAATAACTTTCATAAAGTATTTGTTATTGAAGCATTTCGTAATGCTCACCACTCAACACAATTTATACAGAAACAACCATCAATCCGGTTGTGCCCAAGAGAAAGAGTAATTATACAAATGCAACATGGGTTACATGCTATCCACTCGAAATAGAAAGGTGCATGCATGCCCAACTTCCTTACCCAAAATATTCTTTTAACTTCTTAATTTATTTCAATTATTTATATTCCTATCAATTTATAATTTTATTTAAATAAATATATAAATAAAATTAAATGTAAATTTATATAAAATAAAAACAATTTTAATAATATTAAAAAGCAATTGAAAATAATGCATGCCCACTGGTTACATGTAGGGCACATTTCCATTGTCCTCCAAGGTATCATGTCCTCATGAGGGCATAATCAGTGTAAGCTATTCGTTTGTTTCAATGATTATGTGGTGAACAAACTCTGTACAATTCGACTGACTTAAAATTCAATTAAGCAATACCGTTTAGAAATTGATTGGTTAGTTTTTAATTAATAATAAATTATTTTTGATCCCTTGCCTAAAGATGAGTTAGTCATAAGTAGATGATAACATGTATGCTAAATTATTTTTCTGACATTTCTAATTTAAACGGCTAATTTATTAACTCTATATACACTTGTTTATGGATGATAAAGTGTTTTATTCACACTTAGTGATTATAAAAATTATACCTCATCACTAATTCTAGCTATTAAAAAAACAAAAATAATCACTGCCCATTAAAAAAACAAAACATAATCACTAGTTCTAGCTATTACAAAAAAAAAAAATTATACCCTTATCACTGATTCTAGCCATTAAAAAAAAACAGAGTACATATGATTATGAGTATTATATATATGTTTTATGTAGCTTATTAATGATTTCAAGAAAAAAAAATTCAATCAATCATATCTACATACCAGAGTCTTACAGCAACAAGTGGAATACATTTGTATTGAGTGTCAGTAGATCCAACTTCCAAAGCTGTGGTACTTCCAATTCTTTTAACCAGATCGGGATCCTTGTATAAATAAAACAGTGATGAGATCTGTATATCAATAAAACATTGATAGAAAAAATAGAAACACTCTCTGAAACTGATGCAGAAGAATATATCTTAAATGATTATGAAAAAAATATAATAGGTTAGTGTTTTTTTACCCTGTTTCAAAATTGCATCTTATACTTGAAAATTTAAAGGAAGACCCTAAATGTGCATGATTTATTTCTTTACTCTTATTCACAGTAATATTTGGTGCATTCAAAAATCATTTTCAGATTTTTATGTGCAAGCGCATCTAGTGCTAAAAAGGGCAAAATTTTGTACACTTCAAGCGACTTAATTTCATAAAAAACTTAACCATAATATCAACCTTGTCTGAAACCAACCAGCCACAGAACAGGCAATATGGCAGGAACTACCGCTACACAATGATCTTGTTTTTAGATACTTCACATCTAAGTTTATATAGAAGTCTCCTTTGCGTCTCTAACATGGGTTGTTCGGTGCGCTCTGACATTTATTACTCCGGATTTTTCTTATTCTTTGCTGCCTCTCTCATTAGTTTTTGACAACTTTTTCAACTTCCTTGTTCAATCGTAGCTCACAATTCATAAAAAAAAATAAATTAAAAAAAATCAATCAAATATTATTATTAAACAAAATATTATTATTAAAGATACTAAATATTATTATTAAAGATAGTTAATGTATATTTATATTTGATGCTAAGAGGTTTTTTAGAATGAATTTTAGTTTTAATCAGAATTTTCACCTCTTGTTTAAGCTAGGTTGATACAAGGATGTTCAATATTGGCTAGATCATTAGGGGTTAAAGGAGGAGATCATCTTGAAGAATAAGGATAATATTAAAAATATTATTACTTCCAAATTTAAGGATAAGTTGTGGGACAATAAGGAGTAAGAGAGAGAAATGAAGCTAAGGTATTATGGTGATCAACCCCAATCTAAAAAACCAAACTTATCTTTCTGTGTCTTGACTAGTGCTAAGAAGAAAATGAACATTGTTAAGATAAGAACTAATTCATACCAGCTTCAAAGTGAAACCATGCATTGGTCAAAATACTTGGGACTAAAGAGTCACCTTTGAGATACTAAAGGAAATTTGGGCATGCAAGTTCCATCAACCCCTTTGGGCAGGCAATCGCCATCAACCCAAGGCCTTCTATCCTTTCGCAATTGTCAACAACTGTCTGTCATGTTAAATTTATCTTTTAGCACTCTTTCCCACAATGATTTACATAATGAACCATATGCGCATTAGCATTAACAAAAGAACCATTCATGTACACCATGGATTTATACTTAACCCTCAACATGGGTCCACAATATCTATATCGACAAGAAACATAACTGTCATACATGTTGTATGCATTTTGATTTTCCAAGTAACATAATTATGCATATCATATAACATTATTCTTTTTCATTTACAATTTCAATTCACATTGCAGTGTTTTACTTTCATGGTTTTGCTTATTTCTATTAAGCCACCCCTGCTTAATCCATGGGGGCTTCACTGAATGAACCTCTGACATATCACGTGCGTTCGTGGCATAGTAAACAATACCCCTAATTTGACTACATATTGGAAAATACCTCTAAAAATCACATTATTTAACTCCCTACCAATATGAACTCAATCCACATTCCCAATTTAAAAAACCACTACTTTCACTAGATATTATAGGTATCCATTTTTCATTAACATTTTTTATACCCCTTTATATTTTTTCATTAACTTTGAGCTCTATTTTTTATACCTGCCAATATAAAAACCCTTTACCCCCTATTATATGCTCAATATATTATGTCATTTTTTCCTCAATATATATCCCCCAATATCAATGCACGTGGTATGATATTTGCCCCTCCCCCCCCAGTGAAGTCCCCGTGGCTTAATCCCATCATCATTTAGCCATAAATAAGTATTCACTTTCTAAATCATTTGCAATTTCCACAGTGTATTGTCATCAACAAACAGATACATGAAGTAACTACCATAATCACTTGTTTACGAATTGTAATAAGTTTAAATAAAATTCAATTCATGCATATAAGTTTTATTAGTTAGTCATTCAACAGTAACCAATCACAGCTACCAACCATCTTAAGGCAGGCAAGACTTAGTCAACAATTGGTTATTACAATCAAGTCTCACTATTTGACTCATTGTTTATTTTTAATATCTAAAATGGGTTCTTCAAATGTCCTTCTAAAACACTCTATCGTCCTTTTCAAGGATGTTCCCCATATCTTACATTCATGCATTCACTCATTAAAAGTAGTGCATTGTAACTTCAGTCATGTTAATATTTCCATATTTGCAAAAATTGCTAGTTGATTGTCACTTTTCTTAGTGAGTGTTAAAGATTGTTCATCAGTGTAACAAAGGTTTTATTGTCTTTTATCCTTATCAAGATTCAAATGTCATGAACATAGTTTTGCAGTAAGTTTTAGTACTTACTACTCTTTAATGTGGTTATAAACATGAATCGCACATCTCAAATCAAAAGTAATTTACTGTATATATCAATATGTAGAGTTTTAGACTCATACCTGAGCTAATGCCCACTTGTGGCATACCTCGATTTAATTTCCTCTTACTAATTCCCAAAGGCACCATTGCTGCAACCGTTAGTTGTGTCTTGACCAATGCTAAGAAGAAAATGAACATTGTTAAGATAAGAACTAATTCATACCAACTTCAAAGTGAAAGCGGCCATTGGTCAAACTCATTGGGACTAAAGAGTCACCTTTGGGAGACTAAGAGGGTTGAAGATGAAAAACACTTTCTATTCGATTGTCTAGATATTACTCACACACATTCTAATTTTCAAAATCTTTGCCACACTACCAACCTTCTTGACTTGTTAAGTAAGAAAAACTCGGATGATCTAGGAGCACTTCCCTCCATTCTTTTCAATCATATAAATAATATGTTAAAAAATCTCAATTAATCTCATTGCTCATATAGGTGCATTCTATAGTGAGTATGAGGCCAATGTGCAATTATATTTGTCCAATAAAGCAATAATAATAATAATAAGTTCAATGTCTTCCCTAGACAAAAATGAAAATAACCATATAGATTAAAAAAACTATAATACCATTATCTCATGCCTTTAATAGTTCTTTTATAATATACGTTGAATTCAAATGGATCATAAATTTACCTTCAACAAAATATTTTACCACATTAAAATTCCAAAATAGGTAAAATTTTAAACATCTTTACTCTTTACTAAAGCCAATACCATTTCTTATATCAAAGTAAAAAGTTAATTCAACACAAAAAAATCTTGCTCCAAAATCTTTATTTTAATTAAATATTTCTAAAATGAATCTTTAAAAGGAAAACCATATCCTATGAATATATTAAAATCTTTAAAGACATAATATTTCCACATCAAAGTTGTAATGTTTGAAAATATTAATTTGATGTAGTTTTATTATAAATTTTGTCATCATGCCATGTAAAACACATCATTAAATATAATATTAATATTGAAAGATTAATATTAATATTTATATTTTTATTAAATTAGTATTATAATATTATAATATTAATATTATTAAATTTAATAACTTTGATTTAGT
The DNA here is from genome assembly GCA_031772625.1 of Pinus tabuliformis. Taxonomy (NCBI): domain Eukaryota; kingdom Viridiplantae; phylum Streptophyta; class Pinopsida; order Pinales; family Pinaceae; genus Pinus; species Pinus tabuliformis. Next base: position 1,344,525,932 of record CM062807.1, on the reverse strand, counting down.
ACAATATTGAATTTGTTATGTTATAATATATATTAATATATCATGATATATATTAACTCTAGATATATATGGGAGGGAAGAACAAAGACATAGAGTGATAGAGGTGGAGAGTATTGGAATATAATCCTAACATCTACATTTATTTTTTAGCCTAAGTATCCTTGACTTAGCCACATGCACTAAAAATCATGTTCACACTTGGTTTTTGGTAAACTAGCTCGGTGGACCAACTTTCCCTTGTTTTTGCCCTTAAAAGCTTAATATTATGGAAATATTGGTCCAACCACTTTCCTAAACCATTTATACATCTAGGTGCATGTTCACACATAGCCACACCTCATCCACTTGAGTTACTTAAGGATTGGCGCCCCATATGAAGATTCCCCCTTAAATCAAGGGATTTGGTCCCCCGAACCATTTTAGCATGTTTTGAAGTTGCCTTCCTTGGGAAATGCACCCCTCCTCATGCTTTCCTTGTGGCTGATAGTTTGCATAGGTTTTCTTGAGTCATTATTGCTATTTTAGGCCTCCCTTTAGCTTTTCTTAGCCTTTCTGGGTTTTTACTAGTTTTTTCCTAGTTTGCTAGATTCAACAATTTCTATATAACCACCTCCCTTTGGGATTAGAGGTTTGGTTGCTCATGTATTACTATTGTTCATTAACTTAATATATTGATTTTATGGAGAAAATTATTTCTCTCCTCTCTTGAATATTAGCAAATTACTTGTGTTTAATTTAATTAGAATTCTAGATCTATTGGAGTTTCTGCAGGAATTCTACATGGTATCAGAGCTAGTTCGAATTTAATGGATTGTACATGGATTTATTTGAAGGTATAGATCATCAGGAGGTGTAGAAAGAAGCAATGGATCATCTCTCTCAGCCCAGAAAACTCGTTTTAAATCCTTTCAATTACTTCGAATGGAAGACAGAGATCACTCTGCTCCTCCAAAGCAAAGGGCTTTACAGGGTAACAATGGGAACGAAGACTAAACCAAATTTTGCAGCGGAGAAGATCAAGTATTTCAATAAATTAGATGAAGCAATTGGGCTGATATTCCTATCAATTTCCAGAGAACTCCTCTTTCATGTCAGTGGAGCCACTACTCCTAATGCGATCTGAACCACATTGGAAGGACTATTCGACAAGCAGGATGAAATGAGAGTGCATCAACTTGAGAATGAACTCATATCCCTCAGTCCAAATCATTTCAGCAACCTGAAAGAATACTTCACCAAGTTTAAATCCCTTCTCATTGAACATGATGCATGTGGATTCAAGAAAGAGGAAGATCAACTCATCCTTTTGATTCTCTCGAAATTAGGCCCTGAATATTTCGTATTTGTATCGTCTTTTCAAGCATTTAAATTGACTCAGAAAAAATGGAAAATGCCTCCATTGAATGACTTCATTGCAGCATTGACTCAAGAGCAAGCTAAGTTAGTCCAAATGGGTGCCATCAAGCATTCAGAGAACCAAGCACTTGTGGCTACTAATGCTCCAAAGAGCAGTGGAAGAGACAAGCAAAAAGGGAAGGATAAATTTAATGAATCAAAGAAGGCGACACCCATACAATCTTTAGAGAGATTTTCTTTGCCTAAGGGTAAGAAGAATAATGAAAGAACACTTTGCAGCTACTGTTCCAAAGGTTTTCATCCCGAAGAAAATTTCATGAGGAAAACAATTGATGAGATGGCTAAGCAATTGCAGCAACACAATCTCACTATGCCCGAGAATGCAAAGAAGAAGGATGATAACAGAATGGCAGATGGGAGAGGGAGAGCACGCGATGGTCATGCTTTAATGGATGTCATGTCCACTCCATCAGTTTGGATCCTTGATTCAGGTGCATCGAACCATATGGCTGCATCAAAAGATGAATTTTCCTCCATCGAAGAAAGCACCAGATACCCAATTTACTTGGGAGATACCATACCCGCAAAGGTGTGCTGAGAAGGAATTGTAGACCTTGAAGGGGGCTACTTCACAAATGTGCTTCATGTTCCCTCTCTTTCCGCAAATATTCTCTCGATATATCATATCACTCATTCCAGCTCTGGAAGGAAGGTCGATTTCACTCCGAACTCCACAGTGATTACAGACATTTCCATGGGCTCATAGCTTGCACATGGAATTGCAGATCAAGGTTCTCGTTTGTATTCATTCTCCCACTTTGTTCCTAAATCTATTAGCACTGTATTTCTGTCACAATCTAATGATATCAGCAGGTTATGGCATGAAATATTTGGCCATCTAAACTATAAGTACTTGCATCAACTCAACAAGGAAAACATGGTAGAAGGATTGCCCGTTATTAAATTCACAAGCGGTGTATGTCAAGGATGCATTCTTGGCAAGCATCCGGAGAAAAAATTTGACAAAGGGAAGGCACAGAGAGCTTCTTCACCTCTTGGGCTGATTCATAGTGACATCACGAGCCAATTCCTACAGCCTTCAATTAGTAAGGCTTGATATGTGCTCACCTTCATAAATGATTTCTCTCGCTTTACTTGGGTATTTTTTCTAAAATTAAAATTGGAAGTATTTGAATTCCTTATAGAATTTAAAGCACTTGATGAGAATGAGTCTAGGTGTAAGATTAAGATACTCCGTACTGATAATGGGGGGGAGTATGTCAACAAATATGTGCAACAACTTTGTATTGATGCAGGTATACAACTACAACACAGAGTGCCATATACACCACAACAAAATGGTGTCGCGGAGAGGAAAAACCGGTCGTTAAAAGAGATGGCCAATTGTATGCTACAGTCCAAATCATTAGCTCCTAAGCTATGGGATGAAGCTATTAATTGTGCAGCATACATTCAGAACCACATTCCTCACAAATCACTCAAAGGCACCACTCCATTTGAATGTTGGACCGGTAAGAAACCGAAAGTGTCACACTTTCGCATTTTTGGTTCACGAGCATGGGCTCACATTCCGACAGATAAGAGGAAGGCTTTGGAGCCTCAAAGTGTTGAATGTATCTTTGTTGGATATCCTGATAGTGTCAAAGGATATAGATTGCTGGACTCTCACACTGAAAAGTTCCTTGTAGCTTGAAGTGTGAAGTTTGAAGAAGAATCACTGCATGATTTTTCAGCAGACCCTGCCGAGGAACCACTTGTTGCCACTGATGAGGAGGAGTTCGAAACTTCTTCGAGCACTTCATAGCAGCTATCAGAGAATCCTCTTGGGTCTGATTTAGAGGATGAGGAGTAGGTCATGTCTGCTCCAACTCAGCTGCCAACTATGGCAGAGAAAACCCTGCAAGATGCGGGTGAACTAGTCCGTGATCCTGCGGATGCGAGAAGGACTAGATGACAGTTTTTTGGGGCTCCTCAAGCCCTAGCTGCCACCAAACCATTTCTTCCCATACATTTCTATATGACACTTGGTTTAGATCCACAATCAAACTCTAAGGCTGCTAGAAACCCACTTTGGGAGGCTGCCATGGATGACGAGTACTCTGCTCTCATGGAAAACAACACATGGGGCTTGGTTCCACTTCCAAAAGGAAGAAAGTTTGTTCGATGCCGATGGATCTATCGAACAAATATTGCTGTAGATGGTGAGATCAGCATGTACAAAGCTCGAATTGTTGCAAAAGGATACTCATAGGTACATGGCATAGACTACACAAAGACATTTGCATCTGTTGCAAAAATGGACTCCATTCTACTAGTTTTAGCCATTGCTTATTCTCGCAGATGGGAAGTTCATCACATGGATGTGAAGAGTGCATTTCTTCATGGAGATCTCAAGGAGGAGATATATATGGAGCAGCCACAAGGATACATTCAGAACTCTTCCCTCGTTTGCAGATTAAAGAAATCTTTGTATGGCCTAAAACAGGCTCCTAGAGCCTGGTATGCAAAGATGGATTCTTTCCTGCTTTCCATTGGATTCATTCGATGCAAATCTGATTCGAATGTTTATTTGTTGCAACATGATGATTCCTTTTGCTCATAATACTTTATGTAGATGATTTACTGATGACAGGGAACCTTACCTCAGCTATTGATTCGGAAAAATCAGCATTGCACGATCGATTTTCCATGACAGATTTGGGATTGTCGCACTACTTTCTTGGTCTTGAAGTTTCTCAGTCTACTTCAAGGATCAAGATAGCATAGTCTAACTATGCATCAGATCTACTTGTCCGCTTTGAGATGACAGAATGCAAGCCAACAACATTTCCCTTTCTTTCGAGGATCAAATTTGAGGATGTGGGTACTACACCTTTGGTGGACAGTACATTGTATCGACAGTTGGTTGGGAGTTTGTTGTATCTTACTCACACCCAACCTGATATGCCTTTTGCAGTAGGAGTTTGTTCTAGATATATGCAGGAGCCCCATGAGCTTCACTGGAAAGCTGCAAAGAGAATCCTTAGATATGTGAAAGGTACTTCCAGTTTTGGTATCTTTTATGCTACAGATTACCCACTTTCACTGATTGGGTACACAGATTCTGATTGGGTTGGCGATGGTACAAATCGCAAGTCCACCTCTGGTTATGTTTTTAGCTTTGGTTCAGGGCCTTTTTGCTGTTCTAGCAAGAAGCAATCCACGATTGCTTTATCTACAGCCGAGGCAAAGTATAGAGGTGCAGTGAATGCAACTACACAAGTTGTTTGGTTGTAGGGGCTTCTCTCCTAGTTTGGTATTCAGTATCCACTTTCGAATGTCATATTTTGTGACAATCAGGGGTCCATTCAGATATCTATTGATCCAGTTCAGAGGTAGAGGACCAAGCACATCAAGATTCACTTGCATTACATCCGCGAGCTGATCCATGACCGAGTCATGTCACTGCAGTACTACCCCACTGAGCAACATGTTGCAGACATCTTCACCAAGTCTTTTACTAAAAAGAAATTTTCAGAACTGAGAGCTATGCTTGGGGTGGTGGAGATATCTAAGTAGGTCCTTCTGGCCACTTATCCCTTTTTTCCTCTTTTGGGGCGAGGGGTTCCCACGAGGTTTTCCCTCTTTCTTCATTTTATGAGGATATTTTATTTATTGTACCTGAGTACCTAACATGGCATCTTGGTCAGGACTCAGTTCAGATAAGTGTGTTAGGTTGAAAGGGGGGTGTTGGAATATAACCCTAACATCTACATTTATTTTTTAGCCTAAGTATCCTTGACTTAGCCATATGCACTAAAAATCATGTTCACACTTGGTTTTTGGTAAACTAGCTCGGTGGACCAACTTTCCCTTGTTTTTTGCCTTTAAAGGCTTAATATTATGGAAACATTGGTCCAACCACTTTCCTAAACCATTTAGACATCTAAGTGCATTTTCACACCTAGCCACACCTCATCCACTTCAGTTATTTGAGGATTGGCGCACCACATGAAGATTCCCCCTTAAATCAAGGGATTTGGTCCCCCGAATCATTTTATCATGTTTTAAAGTTGCCTTCCTTGGGAAATGTGACCTCCTCAAGCTTTCCTTGTGGCTGATAGTTGGAATAGGTTGTCTTGAGTCATTTTTGCTATTTTAGGCCTCCCTTTAGCTTTTCTTAGCCTTTTCTAGTTTTTTACTAGTTTTTTCCTAGTTTTCTAGATTCAGCAATTTCTATATAACCACCTCCCTTTGGGATTAGAGGTTTGGTTGCTCATGTATTACCATTGTTCATTAATTTAATACATTGATTTTATGGAGAAAATTCTTTCTCTCCTCTCTTGAATATCAACAAATTACTTGTGTTTAATTTAACTAGAATTCTAGATCTATCGGAGTTTCTGTAGGAATTCTACAGAGAGATAGAGGGAATGAGAGAAAGGGAGAGAGAGGAAGGAAGAGAGAGAGGAATTGAGAGAGAGGAAGAGAGAGGGAGAGAGCGAGAGGATCTGGAAGGGGAAAGAGGGAGGGATGAAGAAAGACATAGAGAGAGAAAAGTGGAGAGAGGGAGAGGGAGTGACAAGGGAGAGATGGAGAGAGAGTGTGTATGTTTGGGGGTGAGATAGAGAAACAAAGAAGGAGAGATGAAGAGAAGGGGGGAGACAAGGAGAGAGGGAGGGAGATAGTGGCAGACTTTGAGGGTGGAGAGAGAGAGAGAGAGAGAGAGAGAGAGAGAGCGAGAGAGAGAGAGAGCGAGAATGTGAGCGAATGAGGGAGAGAGGGAGAAAGACACAAAGAGAGAAAGGTGGACAGAAAGAGAGAGAGGGAGAGAGGAGAGTAAGATGAAAGAGAGATAGAAGGGGGGAGAGAGGGAGAGAAGGGGAAGAGAGAGAGGAGGAGACGATGAGGGAGGGAGAGGTAAATAGATATGGAGAGAGAGTGTATATGTTTTGGGGGCAATATAGAGAGACAAAGGGAGAATATAGATAGAAGGTGAATAGAAGGAAGAAGAGAGAGAAATAGATAGGGAGAGACAGATAGATGTGGAGAGAGAGAGAGAATGTGTGTTTTGGGGGTGAGATAGGGACACAAATAAGGAGAGATGGAAGGATATATAGATATAGATGTAGGGGGGAGAAAGCGAAGAAGATATCTTGCATTAGATGTATTTATTTTAGTGTAGATGGTGATTTCTAATCCTATTTGACTACTTTCACTAAAGGAGGTAAATTGAAGGAGATGGGTGATCCAGGTGGATTTTGGTGGCCACCCACCTATCCCATTTGGACCCCCGCAACTGTCTCTTTCAGCATTTTAGTTTCCTTAATTATAGCATAGTTTACAATTTTTAGCAGTTTTTCGAGTCCTGAACTTCCGAAGCCGTTTTGAGGCCCTAAACGACGTTTTTTGGGAAATCTGGAGAAACATGGGTGCATGAACTAATGTTTCTCTTCTCAAAGTTGTAGTGCTCGGATAGATATTTCTAATGAGCTATCATACGCGTCAAACAAAGATTGGGTGCCAAAGTTACGACTGCAGGAAGTTGATGTACCAACTTACCCAAAATGGGGCTCACAATTTGGTGTTTCATCTTCTATGGTTAGGTTTTGGGATGTGAAGGGTTTTCCATTGTTTCTCAACAATAAATAGGCCTTCGAGCCTCATTTTAAGACAGTTTAAAGGCATGTAGCTGCCACATCTCTTCTTAGAGATAAGCTACCATAGCCCTAGCTGGTTTATTTCCATTTCTATTTGTAAGCATATTTCAGTGTTTTTACATTAATGAAATGAAGTATTATTTCCGCTGCATCTCTATGTTTATGGTTATCTCTATAATTTGTTGCGTTCCTGTTTAAATCTGGATTAGTGGTATCAGAGTGGTCTTCTTTTTCTCTGTTTTTCTTTGTATGTCCCCAACGAGGTCAGGATATAAGGAATTAGGGCTTGAACTGGTTGAACCTTTGTAAGACTAGCCTCGCAAATCCCGACGGCCTCCCATGGTGGATGAAAAGAAAAATGAGGGGGCAGGAGATCCTATCAAAATCTTGCTCGAAGAAGCCCTCGGCTGGCAAAGGAATGTGATGATGGATATATTTGCTCAGATCCTTCAGCAGCTACCCAGAGGCAACGCATTGGCTTCCAATAGCTAATCTGGAAACGCCACACCATTTAAGGTACAAGTTAATTTTGAAATCCCCATCTTCGAGGGTCAAATAGACGGAGATGCCATAGATAAAGGGTTAAATATGCTAGATGGATATTTTTCTGTTCATGAATTTTCGAGTCAGGAAAAGATTGTTTTCGCTCTTCTCAAAGCAGCTCCCCATGTCAAGGACTGGTGGGAAACCTACTGCGAGCAGAAGAATGAAAGTACAAGCTCACTATTTTCAGCTGCACCCACTTTGGATTCATTCCGAGATGCCATCAAGGAGCAGTACTACCCCGTCAAAAGCTATGAGGACAAATACATCAAATGGACCACACTGCGGCAGGGAAGGGACCAAGATGTGTCGGAGTTCACAAACATTTTTCATACCCTTCGCACACAGTTGGGTATCAAGGAAACTGATCTGCATTTGGTACTTAAATACCACGACTGCCTACACAGATACATCCAAGAAGAGATGGAGTTCCTGAACATCTCCTCGCTTGGCACGGCGTACCGATACGCTGTCAAAATTGAGCAAAAGTTCAAACAAAAGAAGCAAGACTTTGGATCCGCAAATCTGAAGACCAAAGGACAAAGCCAAGGTGGGGTAACCCAAGACAACCTGTCGAAGCCGCAAGAAAAGAACAACACCACAAAGTTGAAGAAGGACACAGGAAAGTGGTGTGAGTTCCACAAGAGTCCCACTCATAACACAAGTGAGTGTCAGACCAAGCAGTCACTGGTGGTCGAGTTGAAGGCTTCAGAATCAAATGCATGTTCTGACCCTGAGTCAGAACCTGACAGCGGGAATGGCAAAGGGAAGCAGATCATTGATGCGGAACCCAAAATCACTGTTGCCGCTGCCAAGATCTTGAAGAATGAGCCCGAAAGCCCAGAGGGGGGGGAGCATATTTTCCACTCACAAAATGTGGGTGAAGGGTTCGCCGCTGCAATTCATTGTCGATAGTGGAAGCCAAAAGAACCTCATTTTCGTAGAGGTCATGAAGCGATTGGGCCTACCGACTACACCACACCTGCAGTTGTATGGTATTGGGTGGCTTCATGAAGGACGAGATCTCAAAGCTTGCTAGCAGCGCCGCCTTCCCTACAGCATCAAGCCCTTCATAGATGAGGTATTGTGTGATGTTACACCTCTGGATGTTTGTGATGTACTATTAGGCCAGCCATACTTGTGGAGGGGACATTCTGTGTATGAGTCAATGCCTCGTGCTGTCATTATTTCTTTGAATAATTCATTATATAGGATATCGGAGGTAGCCCCACCTACCACCACCTCTTTGATCTCTGCTAAGAAAAGCAGCAAGCTCATCTCACAGACTAGGAAATTTATTTTCTGTCTGGTTCACTCCCAAAGTAAGGGGAAGATTGTTACTACATCCATGACCCCCACAAAGGGTTCCTCCACGCAGTAGCAGCAGCAAAGGGATATGGTCATGACAGAACATAGGAACAACTTCTCCTCACCCACAGGGGTACCACACAAGTTTCAGGTGGGTGACAAAGTTTGGTTACATCTATAGAAAGAATGCCTTACAAGAGCCCATCAGAAGCTCAGACCACTTTGACATGGTCCTTACAGTAGTACCAAGGCTATGGGGAACATTGCCTTGGAGCAAAACATTCCTCCATTCCTTCGCCTGCACCAAGCTTTCAATGTGGACCGTCGTTGACCATGCTTCCCACCATTACTAGACACATCAGAGATTGCAGAACAAGTTCAGCAGATGGAGGATCTCAACGCAATGGGGATCATTGCTTCCTAAGGGGGGAGGAATGATCCAGGTGGATGTTGGTGGCCACCCACCTATCCCATTTGGACCCCACAACTATCTCTTTCAGCTTTTCAGTTTCCTTAATTGTAGCACAGTTTACTATTTTTAGTAGTTTTTCGGGTCATGAACTTCTGGAGCCGTTTTGAGGCCCTAAACGATGTTTTTTGGGAAATTTGGGAGCAACATGGGTCCATGGATTGATGTTGCTCTTCCCAAAGTTGTAGTTCTTGGACAGATATTTATAACAAGCTATCATACGCCTCAAACGAAGATCAGGTGCCAAAGTTACGACCCCAGGGAGTTGATGTACCAACTTACCCAAAACGGGGCCCACAATTTGGCGTTTCGTCTTCTAGGGTTAGGTTTTAGGATGTGAAGGGTTTTCCATTGTTTCTAAACAATAAATATGCCTTCAAGCCTCATTGTAAGACAGTTCAGAGGCATGTAGCCGCCACATATCTTCTCAGAGATAAGCTACCACCGCCCTAGCTAGTTTATTTCCATTTCTGTTTGTAAGCATATTTCAGTTTTTTTACATTAATGAAATGAAGTATTATTTCCACTGCATCTCTATGTTTATGGTTATCTCTGTAATTTGTTGCGTTCCTGTTTAAATCCAGATCAATGGGAGAGGAGGAATAAAGAGAGAGAAAGAAAGAGAGGAGTGAGGGAGGGAGAGAAGGGTAAGAGAGAGAGAGAGGGAAACACAAAGATGGAGGGGGGAAAGGGGGAGAGAGGGAAACACAAAGATGGAGGGGGGAAAGGGGGAGAGAGGGAGGGAGATAATGACAGTGTTAGAGGGAAAAGAGAGAGAAAGAGAGATGGGGAAGAGAAAGAGAGAGACAGGAAAGACAAGAGATAGGAGGAGAGATGGATGGAGAGATAGGAGAAGAGAGTGAGGGTCAAAGAGATGAAGCTGGAAGGGGAAATATGGAGAGAAGAAGTGTAGGGACTGCTTTAGGATTTTTTTTAATTTCTTTTTTAAGTAATACAGTAAACTAAGAATACAACCATAAGTGGCTAGCATTGGGAACGCAACAATATTAATCACTTATATAAAACATCCATGAATTTCACTGCATTACACATATCGTCAATTTTACATGCTGTTAACTATAGTCATAATGAAGTCATATAAAAGAACGTTAAAAATAACATAGGTATCGTTCACCAGGAGATGAGATTCAATATTGACTTGCTTCTACTTGCACTCTCTTGTTGTTGTTTGCCTCCAAGTGTGAAATTTTACGTGCTTAATCTAAATGTATTGACCCACTGGTTGACCTTCCAGCCTACTCCTTGGGTACTCTCCTTCCCCGTGGACCCCCGAGATGCAATGGGGTTGTACAATGGCTGAAATATGTTAGTTGGTAGAGGAGAGCACTCCTTGGCTCAAACGTCCCCTCTCTAAAGTCCTCTACCTCACCAAACTCAACTATAGATCGTAGTCACTACTCTAACATAGTCTCATCCATCCAAAAATAGGGTAAAAAGAGTCCTTTCTCCGATGGCTTGACCCTTATTTTATAGGAGGCTCCATAGGTGACACTTGGAATTTCATGCATAATTAATTACTTTTGTTAATTCAATAGTTTGATTATTCACCCACCCATGTGTCACTCTCTCACAAAGTATCTCCAAAATTATTTACTTTAATTTTAATTTTAAAATACTCTTTTTTCCTCACCCCAACAAGACTTCCTATTTATTCTCCTAGTTGTCTATTGATCCCCCTTTTCTACTCCTTAATTTGTGTTCATTACTAAAGTCAATTGATAAGTCTTAGATTTGGTCCCCTAACTACTTATTTAACTCCATTTGCCTCTTAGATGGATATTATTATGTTGGTTGTTGCCACATGGATGTCCTCTAAATTTCTCTAAAATTTAATTTATCAATCTTATTTTAATTCACCATCCTCTTCTATTTTAGGATTAATATTTATACTTACATCTATGTCCCTCTTTCCCCCTTTTACCTAATTAAGCTACTTATGTACATTATCTACCTAATAATTTCCAACATAGGAAGGGTAGAGTTCTCAAGGTAAAATATTTTGTTTCTTCCTATTCTCCCCTTACACTGAGTTTTATTCTAATTTAATTATCTTGGTTCTAACATCATTTACCACTTGATGTGAATTTAGAAGTTTTTCATATCTTGAATATATTTATTAATTTATCTATTTTTAATGATTCCAAGGGTTCCATGTTGGTCGTGCCCTTCAATAACTTCCCTTGAAGTTCCAAGGGTGTCATGCCTAACAATTTATTTGTGATGCCAAGGGTACCAAGTTGGTCATGCCCTTCAAGAGCTTCCCTTGAAGTGCCAAGCGTGCCACACCACTTTCCCTTCAAGCATCCAGTGGCTACAAGGGGAAAGTATAGGTGCAACGACAAAGACCACTATCATCTCTTATGTTTCCTGCTATAGTGAGACTAATGGTGTTGGGGATCAAGGAATCCGCCTTGATGTGCGCCCCCCAGTAAAATCCTCATGGGCGACGCAAATTCGGTACCTGCCCCCATGACATCGTGATCTTCAAGGCGAAGGTGTTTCAACCTTTTTAGCTCAAGTCACGACGGGGGTGTTAGTGGGTGAGATCAGGGACAATGTCCCACCCCCCCTGTAGTTCCATCCAACTGTACAACCCCATCACCCATATGTGAGTCATTCGGTCAAGAAACTAATTTGTGCTTGCAACCACTTACATATCATCAGAATATATATATATATATATATATATATATATATATATATATATATATATATATATATATATATATAGCAGGTTTCAAAATTGACTTAGAATTTCAAAGACAAAATATTAATTTCCATCAAACTAGGTGTCGTCAACTCATCAGATGCGAGTGCCTCTGGTGGTTTCCTATCATACTCAATAATCATCAGTAACAAAATTTCTCAGTGTCAGTCATTGTCATAATAACATCATCAACATCACCTAGTCAGTCACATCATTGTTCATTGTGAACCAGAACTAATGTAAGTAGCTAACATAGGGGAGACATCCATCACGGCTATCATCATCGTAACATCAATATAAAACATACCTATCCATCAAAGCTATCATCATTATGATATCAATAGAGAGCATACATAACCATTAATGCTACAATCATCATAGTATCAATAGAGAACATGTATAACCATTAATGCTACAATCATCATAATATCACTAGAGAACATACATAACCATTAATGCTATCATCATCATAATGAAAATGGAGAACATATATAAAGATCACAACCACTAATAATAGAGTCATGTGTCTGGATCCTCAACCTGAGTTCCTCAAAGAATAAAGTGCAAGCCTTAGTGCTAAATTAATGTTAGTGTCATATCGCTATTAGTCAACTAGAGTGGGGCACTACAAGAAGAAATACATAGAGAGAGAAAAGTGGAGAGAGAGAGGGAGTGACAAGGGAGAGTTGGAAATAGTGTGTCCATGTTTGGGGTGAGATAGAGAGACAAAGAAGGAGAGATAGAGGGATATATATATATATATATATATATATATATATATATATATATATGGAAGGGGTGGAGAGGGAAGAATATTTCTTGCACTAGATGCATTTATTTCAGTGTAGATGGTGATTTCTAATCCTATTTGATTGCTTGCACTAGATGCATTAATTTCAGTGTGGATGTTGATTTGTAATGATATTTGATTCGTTGCACTAGATGCATTGATTTCAATGTAGATGTTTATTTTGAATCTTATTTGATTGCTTGCACTAGATGCATTGATTTTAGTGTATATGTTTTCTAATTGTATTTGATTTCTTGCAATAGATGCACTGATTTCAGTGTAGATGTTGATTTCTAATTATATTTCATTTCTTTCACTAGATGCTTTGATTTTAGTGTATATTGTGATATTTAATCATATTTGATTGCTTGCATGGAAGGATATAAATTGAAGGAGAGGGGACAGGAGGAATGAAGAGAGAGAGAGAGAGAGAGAGAGAAGAGGAGAGAGGGAGGGAAAAATATATGGAGTTGAAAGGGGAGAGAGGGAGGGAGGAAGAAAGACATGGAGAGAGAAAAGTGGAGAGAGAGAGAGAGAGAGAGAGAGAGAGAGGGAGTGAAGGGGGAGAGATGGAGAGAGAGTGTGTATGTTTGGGGTGAGATAGAGAGACAAATAAGGAGACATGGAGGGATATATAGGTATATATGGAGGAGAGAGAGAGAGAAGAATATTTCCTTCACGAGATGCATTAATTTCAATGTAGATGGTGATTTCTAATCCTATTTTATTGCTTGCACTAGTTGCATTGATTTCAATGTAAATGTTGATTTCCAACGATATTTGATTGCTTGCACTAGATGCATTAATTTCAATGTAGAATATAGATGTTGATTTCTAATCCTATTTGATTGCTTGCACTAGATGCATTGACTTTAGTGTTGATGTTGATTTATAATTATATTTGATTGCTTGCACTAGATACATTGAGTTCAGTGTTGATTTTGATTTATAATTATATTTGATTGCTTTCACTAGATGCATTGATTTTAGTGTTGATGTTGATTTCTAATCCTATTTCATTGCTTGCACTATATGCATTGATTGTAGTGTAGATGTTGTTTTCTAATCCTATTTGATTTCTTGCATTAGATGCATTGATTTCATTGTAGATATTCATTTCTAATCCTATTTGATGGCTTGCATTAGATGCATTGATTTTAGTGTAAGAATTGATTTTAGTGTAAGTACATTGTACCCATTTGCATGAGTTGTCCAATGCTTATGAAGTTATGTTTAAAACGAGGGACATAATAAACATTTGAAATGTTCTTCTTCTCCCCCTTATTTGTTAGAATATTGACTCTTCCTGTCACATACCCAGGGTTAGCACATATTTCTCACATACCAACTCACATTAAAATCAGATCATTGATACAAAAAAAATAATAATGCATCCAAGAGTTATACTGTGGAGATGAATAGTCTAGATAACACTATGGGTATATTTACTACACTTACCATTCTAATATTAGATAATTATCTGCCACCTTCCCTTTTACAATTATGAATTCAATGAGATTCTTGGTATGATTGGGTTTAGAATTCAATTTGGAAGGGGGTGGTCTAGGGTCATGGTCCCTCTTGTTGAAATACCATTATAAACATTGAGGTTATGGAACCTAATGTCATCACTCTAAAATTTCCCTGGGGTTGTCATGTTTTGTTTAAAGACATGATAGAGGTAACCACAAATCTACTTTTGAGATCAGGATCTAGCCTTCCTAATGCTCAGAGAGGGACCTCTCTTAATGATTTAACTTTGTTGGATTAATTGATTTTAGGCTAGTTATTTAAGCTTGGTTGGTTTTTGATTTAATTTGTTGGTGGAATCACTGATTTAGATGGATAGATAAGTGTATTTTTACCATTGGGCCATGGATTCCAAATGTGAAGAAAATAGGAATGAATCAAGTTCTAAAGATAGTGTTCATAGGGCAAGGTAGCTGAGTAAATTTAGATCTTTTAGGTTGGATGGTGAAGTGGTTTTTTAATCAGGGTCAAGGAGCAGTTAAGGATTCCTCAAACTGGATAATGAGGGAAATGAAAGAGGTCAATCGAAACTAGGGAGCAATGAAGAATTCCCTACTCTGGATATCAAAAGAAAACATCAAAATGAATAACTATTCAAGACAGAGTGTACTTAAACAAATTCTGAAGTAACATTCCAGTTATTTCATTCAAATTTGAAAACATGTATGTATGTGAAATACTTAAGAAGATAACAATTTAACAAATGAAAGATACTTCACTGAAGTGGCCCAACACATGAATCCTGTAATGCAATGCCTTTATTACTCAGTCCAGTCTGCTGACTTGAAAAATTTTACAATAAACCCTCAGGTTTTTAGATCAATAATAACTATAGAAATGTTCAAAAATCCACCCTCTATACTTTGAATTATGAAGTATTTATACAAAAAACTATTACAAAATATCCTAAACTATTTTAGGAATTATTCAAGGAAAAAGAAATATCTTCATGCAAGAAGATAGAGACAAATATGTGACTGATGCAAGTTGTTCCTCTTTTATTGTTTGTTGTTTTCTCTCTTTGGTTGTTGCTCTGCATTGGCTGTCCTTTTACTCTTCCTTTGACTGATACTCTTTGGCTTAGTTTATCTGATGTTTTACCTTCACTGCTCTATATTCACTTTTTACCTTGCATTTTTAAAGTAAATCATTCAATTTTTCCCAAGTCTCTACATCTGGTAATTTAATATTTACCATTCTTCTGTAGAATTCATCAGTTTCTGTGTATTTTGGAAAAGTGGGCTTGTTTATAAAAAGATGTTTTACCTCATGCAGGATGTAAAAGAGGTTCTCAAATTTCTGGTAGAGCACTTTTCCTGTAGGCATCCCTTTCATAGAGGAATTGTTGGATTGTTCCTTTGCCACTTCTCTAATTCTCTTATCATAGTCTTCGTGTGGCATCAACTTATCATTAATCACCAATGGATTAGGTATACCTTTCTACATTAAAGCATCAAATTTTACCATAAACCTAGCTATTGCTAGCTCCATTGTTTGGCATTTCTCCTCCAGTTGTATCATCAGGTTCCTCTTGGTGGTTACCTTCTTTACCTCTAGTATGGTCTCAATTCTGTCAGCTATTCCAAGCTCCTGTAATTCATACTTGTTCTTTGAGTTAAGGAATTGGATTATTCTTGATGCTTATTCTGTCATATTTCCAAGTTTGGCTCTAACCCAGTGAGGCATCTTTGACCAAATCATTCTACTCAAATATCACCTGTATAGAAGGAAAAATATCATTGACTGAGTCAATGATATTAGCCCATAAAAGTTGTTTTACTTCAGCTAGTGGCTCTTTCAGTGTCAATTATTTTTCTAACTTTTGTATCCTTTCATTCAATCTATTTGATTTCCGTGTCTCATTCTTATGAATGATTTGAGCTAGTTTATTTTCATCCTTTAGACTTTTTATTTTTTCTTTAAGTCTATTTATTTCATTTGTTTGGATGGAAATAACTTCCATGGCTTTGATCAATTTACTTGCTTCATCATTAGGATGAGCTGCTGCTGTCGTTGAACCCATTGCTGATGTAGCCACTGATGTAGTTGGAAGTGTTGTAGCTGCTGGAGCTATTGGGGCCAATGAAGCTGCCAAAGTAGAAGGAACTATTGTAGTAACTGTAGGAATAGCAGTGACAATAACTACTTCCATGCTGGCCTTTTTCTCTTGCACTAACTTATCCATTTCATTCTCCATTTATTTTAATTGAGCATTTAACTAAAGAATGAGGTCCATCATCTCATATTTCTGGCTTTGGATCTCTACAACTTCCTTGGTCTGTGGATGTTTAGATGGAGACAATTTTAGTTGCTTCTTCAATGCAGTAATGTCTTCATTTTTCTTCTTTATGAGCTTTTCTGCTACGTTGATGTCATTTGGATTGCAGCAGAGGCTTTATGAGGCTTTAATTGTCTTTATGCTGCTTCAAATTGGAGTCTGCAGCGTCTTCTGGTCGTAAATGGGGTTAACACAGTTGAGCAGAGTTTCTGGGGTTTAGAATTGGTCGGTAGAGGTTCTTGGCAACGAAATAACAGTGAAAAGGGTAAAAAGGGTAGATTTTTGGTTTTTAACCAACAATGGTTAATTTTGGGCGCAAAGTTAATGTTTGAATAGTAGGCGGTTTCATCCTACGCGAGGAGGTGGTATTATGGCTTATCACACTGCTTTTGAGTGTAGGGTGGTATTTTTTCAGAGGATGTGATATAACGTGGGGCTACCACGTAGCAAAAGGGAGATCGGTCAAAACCATGAATCTCGCGTGATTTTGGGATGCTAACGATCATCTTTGGGAGCGCGCAATATGGGATGTGGACCGTTGGATCTAGAGGTGGGTGATTGAAGGGTTATCGAGTGGGGGAGTTGCAAGGGATGAGTCGAGGATTGATTGGCAGGGCCTGGGGATAAGTGGTGTGGTGGGTTTAAATATATAAAAATGTTTTTTGAGGGTCAGGGAGTTATAAAGTGGGGGCTTGAAATATATAAAGTGGGACTATAGGTTAGAATAATATAACGGTTGAGTTCAAAGGGGATCGGGGAGGGTTTTTCAATGGGGCCCGATACATTTAACCTTTTAAACATAGGATAAGGGGGTTTTAGCGGGTTTAAATGGAAAAGGGCAATTAATAAGGGGAGAATGATTTCTAAAGGGTAATGTACAGGGAAAGGTGTGAAATAAAGGGGAAAAGGGTTAAAATGAATGGAAATGGTTTTTACAATGGAAATGTGTTAGAATAAGGGGAAATGAAAAGGGAAGGGTCCTTTGGAATCAAGAAGGGGAAGAGCATTAGGGAATGAAAAGTAATGAAAGGGTACTGAAGGGAAATTAATAAACTAGACATGTAGGGGTTTAAAGAAATGAGGTGAAATTAGTGAATAAGCTTTAGTATTCAGGCCCAAAATTATATATAACTTTTAGGATAAATAGCCAAAGTAATGTATGATTTTTGTGAATGTCCTTTCTCTTTGATAATTCCTCCTGCATGTGAAACATAACAATAATGAAGGTGTATTTGAGCTTGCAGCCTTGTGCATTCCAAAACCTCTTTTACCTACCCTTTATTTACCTTAGCATTTTCTCTTCATTCGTTGGTGCATTTGAGCTTGTTGACTCTTTATTTCTTTTTCTTTGATAAGAAAACTATGGAATTCTAATATTATAACTTCCAATGGCTTAGATTAAACTATTGAGCTCATTATTATTTTCTACCTAACTACTGATCTGTCAAGATTTAACAGTTGGCTAGATCTTTATTCTCTATCTACCAACTTGAAATTTAAAGCATGAATGAATCAAGATTAAAATATTTGACCATCATGGATTGTGGCATTTTTGACAAGTTGCACACCATCTTATTTTTGCAAGGCAAAGTAAAAAGTAGTGGCATTTGAATTTTCATAACTTCCAGAATCTATTTTTTATCTCTTTTGGTGGGGTTCATATTTTATGTTCTTTTTTTATCCTTTTTTTAGTCCTTTGATTTTTCTTTTATGAATTACCCTCTTTACATTTTTTATTTTTAATATGGGAAAACATTTGGAAGAAAGCAAAAGTATGTACAATATTACAAGAATAATCATATCCAATTCAAAATTATGAATCTTATTATTATAGGACCCTAATAGTGGCTTGACATGGGGATGGCATTTCCTTGTGAAATATCAAGAACTTTAAGATCAGTAGCCTTTGAAACTTTGACTGTGCTTGCCTTGTAACTTCTTTTCTATGGTTTGCTTTATTCATACATATGATGCTACACCTTTCAAAGCTTAGGGCCTTCTCTTCGGGCTTCAACCTCAAAAGATAATCATCTAATCCAATCTAACTTTGCAATGTTATGTACAGTGAGCAAAGTAAACAAATGAACTAATGTTAATCTGGGGATAAGTAATTTTTCAACATTCTACCATTGATTGGTCCACCTGGTAGATCTGTTCCATCTAAGTTATTATAGAAAAATTCATTGTTACCTCTATAACCATAAATGATATAAGGGCCTTGCCATAGGAAATCAAATTTCCCATGTTTACCTTTTTCTTATCTTCTGGAATCCCATTTGATTACTTTGTCACCTATGTAAAAATCATCAGCTTTGGTTTTCTTGTCAAAAATCTTTTTGATTTTATCTTGGATCACTTGGGATTTGACATAGACTTCTTCCCTGGTTTGCTGCAAATGTATTGTCTAATTTATCCTCCTTTGGACATCATTAGATTCTACCTACAGTTCTTGAATCATTTTCATCATTGGTACTCCTAAAGAGGATGGAAAAACAACATCCATTCCATATACTAGTTGATAAGGAGATGTACCAATGGACTTTTTTGTAGTGAGTCTGTCTGCCCATAAGGAATTAACCAACTTTTTGTTCTAGGTCTTCTTATTGTCTTCTAACAGTTTCTTGATGATATTAACCAGGCTTTTGTTTGAGGATTTTGCAAGCCCATTGCCTTGAGGGTATTAGGCACTAGAATGGCGAAGGGTAATGTGATATCTGTTACAAAAGTATACCATTTTATTGGATTTGAAGGCAGCAACATTATTGGTGATGAGCTTTTGTGGGCATCCAAATCTAGAAAGGATGTTGTTTTCAATGAATGAAATGATGATAGAATATATGGCTTGTCTAGAAGGGATGGCTTCTATCCATTTAGTAAAGTAATCATTGGCTGTCAAAATCCATTTGTGTTGGGCTGAGGAGGATGGGTGAATTTCACCAATGAAGTCTAGACCCCATTACTGAAATGGGATTTCTGTGGAGATGGGTTTGAGGGGTAATGGTAAGAGTTTCTTCTTGCCTTCAAATCTTTGGCACTTGTTGATCTAGAATTTATCTAGGACAAAGAATTAAAGGTATTATAGACTCATGTGCATAGATGTGCCTATGTTACTTATGCAACAGATCGATAAGATTGCTAGAATACATAGACACTGAGGCAGTCAGAGAAAACATAACAGTCAAACATGTAAACAAAACAAGTTTAATAAGGAATTCACTCAATGCTCCTGGGCTATGTCTCCTGGTCCAGCCTCTCATTGGTGGCCTCTCTATTACGTTTTCAAGCAAATTTTTTACAACAGTGAGCTCAATTTGAGACTCACTAAACAGAATGAGGTCAGTAGGAATGGAGTGCATCGACTCTCCTTATTGTAACTCGACCTCAGAGGGTCATTGTAGTATGACAGGCCTATGCCGAGGAGTTTGCTTGAACCTCTCAAGCCTTCAATGGAGTACACAGACTCTCTGACTCTCTCTGGCTCTGTCTGGCTCGATGATGCCTTCAGGCCAGCTCGGCTTCTACTCTCTGTTCTTTGCTATTAGCTTTTTGCATCTCTTCGTTGTCTGCCTATATGTGTTTTCCCCCATATGCCTCTATCAGTTCATGGCTTTAAAGCCAGTCTGTCCTTTGACTACTCATTTCTGCTTCCCAGCCTTCTGGTTTCCTTTCCTCTGTCCATTCGAATTCCTCTGCTCTGCATCATCATCACTGGGTAACACCTCGTAGGGAGGTGGCCACCTATTTTACTAACGAACTGGGTGTCAGATTCCTTGAATCATATTTGAATGGCCATTAAATCTGTTTGCTTCAAGATTGCTTGTGAATCATGAATCGTTTGCCAACTCATCATCCACGTCAGACGTCAAATCCCCTGTCATCTTGATTTTTGGCCTGTCAAATCCGGTCAGTCATTAGGACGTATCTCTATCGTTGATCTGGGCCCCCCCAGATCCTATGGTCGTCCTTCATATCAGGCGGAAAAGTCACATGGTGTTTACCCATCCGATGTGGGTGGTTTTCTCTCTCATCTGCCGGACGTGTGTCACTCGATGTGTGGCATCGGGCAGGACTCAGTCAAAACTGCTTACCACCTCGAAGCCTTCTGATATCCTGTCGGTTTGGGGAATCCCATGCTACGGAACCGAAACAGTTACTTTTTTGAATTTTATAGCAATTTCGGGTCCGAGAACTTTGAGGCTTTCCTTCACTGAGGGGGACGCCCTGTGATTGCGTATCACAATCCACCTATGTTTCCTGAATTTTCCTCCAGTTTTGCCAGTTTTGTGCCATTGCGCTTGACCATGGGCCAACAGTCTGCGTGCTCGACTGAGGGTCCTCGTTGCTTTGCTCTAGCCACAACTGCAATTGTTATGAGGATTCCTTCTGATAGCTTCGATCTCTTCTAGGACTTGAATCTTTTAGCATAATTTGAAATAGTCATGAAAACTTAGAGAGTTTTTAGGATCTAATTTGGATCACGACCTTCCCACTAAAAAAGCTTTTGGACCACCAAAATTTGGTTTTCTTTCAAGCACCAATCAAGTGAGGGTATTGCTTCCTCGCTTGCTCAATTTCTATCCATTCCACACTGCTTGGCTTTGAACCTTTGAGTCTGATCGTGAGGTACTCAACATCCCCTCTGCGTGTAGTTCTTATGTTCATGTCCAGAACTGTATCTTCCTGCAACTAATTAAGATATTTAGGTAACATATCATCAATAGAAGGCAATTGACTCTATTCTGTGGGATCTTCAATTAATGAAGGTTCAAATAGTCTCAAGCTGTCTGCATTAACAACTGAGTAGATGTGCATGTAAGCTAGTAGATCAAGGCGAAAAGCATTCTCACCAATTTTCTCAAGTATCTTGAAAGGTCCATACCTTATTGGCTTCAACTTCTTACCTTCACCTTGCATTCTATCTTTGCTGATATATGGCCAGACTTGATCACCAACTTGGAAACTATGCTTCATCCGATGCTTGTCATGCCTTGCCTTGTACTTGGCTTGGCTCTTTTCCAGCTGTTCTTGTACTGCCTGGTGAATCTCTTGGATTTGTTCAATGAACTTGGTTGCCTTGTCCACATCATTGTGTCCATCAACTGCTATGCCTTTACCAAGGACAAAATCCAAGGGAGACCTTGGTGTGAAACCAAAACAGGTCTCAAAAGGAGATCTCTGTGTAGAAGAATGTTTAGCTCGGTTGTAAGCATGCTGCACATAACATAAATGTTCATCCCAAAGTTTGTGATGCTTGCTACAATAGCCTTTGAGCAACTAGATTACTGTCCTCTTGACCACTTCTGTTTGACCATCTATTTGTGGATGAAAATCTGTTCTTTTCTTCAACCTAGTGTCCATCAATTCCCACAAACTTGACAAAAATTTCCCAACAAATCGGGTATCTCGATTAGATATTATGGAAGTGAGTAATCCAAAATGAACCCATACATGCTAAAAGAACAATTTTGCAGTTTGTTCGGCTGTAATTTGTTTGTTACAAGGTATTAAAATACACATTTTGCTGAACCTATCCACAACAACATATAAATAGTCATGACCTTTCCTAGATTTAGGCAGTCCTCCAACAAAGTCCATGGAAACACTTTCCCAAGGATGAGAAGGCACTGGTGGGGGAGTGTACTAGCATAGTTTTCTATTGCTGGGCTTGCTTTTAGCACACACAGTACACCCTCTTACATATCTAGAAACTGTCTCATTCATTTTTGGCCAATAACAAAATCTTTGCAACTGTGCAAATGTTTTACTTACACCAAAGTGACCTGATATTAGAGAAGTGTGTGCTTCTCAAATTATCTTTACTCTTTCAGTTTGTGGAATGCATAGCTTCCCAAAATGATACAAGAGTTGTTCCTTAACATGATAATCCAATTCTTCTACTGGTTTTCCTTGACTTAAAGTTGCATATACATCTTTAAAATCTATATCTTGAGGATATTGTTCAATGTAGATGCAATACTGAATTATGCTTAAGTATAGTAGATGCATTTATAATTGGTCTGGATAACATATCTGCAACTTTATTGTGTATGAACTTTTTGTATCTGATGACTAAATGAAATTGTTGTAGAAAACCCATCCATCTATACTGTCTTGATTGCTGCAACTTAGTTTGGGAGTGTAGATATTGAAGTGGTTGATGATTAGTATTTATAATTGTCTCTTTGCCCATTAAGTAATGTTTCCACTTTTTCACACTCTGTACTAATGCATACAATTCTTTATCATATGTGGGATAGTTAACTACTGCAGAATTAAATGTCTCGGAATGATAACATATGGGTTTACCATGCTGCATAAACACTGCTCCCATGGCATAGTCACTGGCATTTGTTTCAATCTCAAATGGTCTTTGAAGATCGGGCAGTGCTAGTAATGGTGTTGTACTAATATTTTATTTCAAGGTGTCGAAGGCTTCCTACTGTTTGCCTCCCCACTGAAACACCTTGTTCAATCCTGTTAAAGCATGTAAGGGAGCTGCAATTAAGGAAAAGTTAGAAATAAAATTTCTCCAATATTGTGTTGATCCTAAGAAGCTTCTAACCTCTGTAGCAGATTTAGGTTTAGGCTAGTTTACAATGACTGCAACCGTAGAGGGATCTATCTTCAATTCACTACTCCCTACTATATGTCCCAAATAATTCAAAGATGTTTTTCCAAATTCACATTTTGAGAGTTTAACATAAAGTTTTTCTCTTTCCAAAACGTATAGTGTCTGCTTAACATGCTTTAAATGTTCTTCCCATATTTTTCTAAATACAAGAATGTCATCCAGATATACAATAACAAAATCATCAAGAAAATTTCTGAGTACATCATTCATTACTCTCATGAAAGTAGCAGGAGCATTAGTTAAGCCAAAAGGCATAACCAACCACTCATAAAATCTCTGCTTTGTTTTGAAAGCAGTCTTCCATGCATCTTACTCTGCAACTCTGACCTGATGATAGCCACTATGCAAATCTAACTTTGAAAAATAAACAACTTCCTTCAACTAATCTAATAGATCATCTATGCGAGGAAGGGGATAAAGATTTTTTATCGTTATCTTATTCCGTTCTCAGTAATCAATGCACATTCTCCACGAGCCATCTTTCTTTTTCACCAAAACAATTGGAGACCCACATGCTGATTTGCGAGGTATGATGAACCCTTTCTTGAGTAGCTCCTGTACCTGCTTCTTGATTTTTGCATTTTCTAAAGTGAACAACCTTTTATACCTGTGGCTGCGATTGTTGCTTCATCTCCTGAGTCTGATCCAAAATCCTTTTGAATAG
Organism: Pinus tabuliformis; assembly: GCA_031772625.1. Taxonomy (NCBI): domain Eukaryota; kingdom Viridiplantae; phylum Streptophyta; class Pinopsida; order Pinales; family Pinaceae; genus Pinus; species Pinus tabuliformis. The sequence goes on along the minus strand of CM062807.1, from coordinate 1,344,501,975 downwards.
CTGCAGCAGTCTTCTTCTTCTTTCCCTCAAACTTCTTAGGTTTCAACTCTAGATGCAGAATCCAGCAGTGTTCATCATCATGCCCATCCTTCTTAAAGTGAGGGCATGAAGACTTGCATTTCTATACAGTGTTTGTCTTCCTCTCTTTCCATTTCTATTTTCTTTTCTCCTTATTTTTTCTTGCAGTGGGTTGGGATGATCCCCCAACTTCTGGGTTCCCATTCTTACCTCTAACTTCTAGATGCGTAGCCTGAACGGATACCTCATCTATGCTAGTGGGATTAAACATGAGGATAGTGTGCCTCATGTAGCTGTGTAGAACACCTATATAATTCAACAGAGTCTCAGGTGAGTCTAAACAAATTCCTAGAATCAAATCTCTTTTCCTAAATTCTTGGGTGTAACCTTGTACACTTTGCCCTTTTAGTTGTCGAAGAGTTTTCAAGCTCATCATGGCTTGCTACATGTAGGCTAGTGGATAGAATTGCTTTTTAATTGCAAAAACAAATTCACTCCAGACAAAAAGAATCTTACCATGTTTCTTCATGTCAGCTTGTGCCCTACCTTCCCACCATACCAAGGCAGTGCCTCCAAGGCATAGGATGGCCAGCTAAATCTTACTCTTGTCTGAGTCGATGCTCTGCACTCTGCAATAAACATCAATATGTCTGATCCAATTATCCAGCTTCTCTACATTCAACTCTCCATCATATATCAGTAAATCAAATTTAACATCTAATTTAATCAAAGATGTCTTCTTTTTATTTTCAAGGCTATTAGGAGGCATGACAAAATTTTTCTTCTTTCACTTTGCCATTAGAGTGGTCATGGAGGAGAGATTCTTCTACTCCTTTGTCTTGTTTGGAGCTTGATGAATATTCACCTCTATGTTTCTTAAAGTCCGTATACATTTCCTCCACCATGGATCTCAGGGCCATAAAACTATTCATGAACTGGGGGTCTGATTCCAAGGGATTTTCTTCTGACATTTTCCTCTTAGAATAGACTCTTCAAATTTTCGTGTTAGTTTCAGCCAATTCTCCTTCTCTTAATTTAAGCTTTGATCTAGTTAGCATTCAAAAACAAAATCCAGCACAAGCTTGTCTAACCTTAGTAACCTAGAGCTCTGATACCACTTGATCTGGAATTTATTCAGGACAAAGAATTAAAGGTATTATAGACTCATGTGCATGGATGTGCCTATGTTACTTATGCAATGGATCGATAATATTTCTAGAATACATAGACACTGAGGCAATCAGAGAAAACATAACAATCAAACATGTAAAGAAAACAAGTTTAATAAGGAGTTCACCCAATGCTCCTAGGCTACATCTCCTGGTCCAGCCTCTCAGTGGTGGCCTATCTATTATGTTTTCAAGCAGAGTTTTTACAACAGTGAGCTTGATTCGAGACTCACTAAACATAATGAAGTCAGTAGGAATGGAGTGCACATACTCTCCTTACTGAAACTTGACCTCATAGGGTCACAGTAGTATGACAGGCCTATGCCAAGGAGTTTTCTTGAACCTCTCAAGCCTTCAATGGAGTACACAGACTCTCTGACTGTCTTTATCTTTCTCTGGCTTGATGCTGCCTTCAGGTCAACTCAGCTTCTACTCTCTGTTCTCTACTATTAGCTTTCTGCATCTCTTTGCTGTCTGCCTCTGTGTGTTGTCCCCCCCTGCCTCTGTCAATTCATGGCTTTAAAGCCAATATGTTCTTTGACTACTCATTTCCACTTCCTGGCCTTCTGGTTTCCTTTCCTCTGTCTATTCGAATTCCTCTACTCTATGTCATCATCACTGGGTAATGCCTCGCAAGGAGGTGGCCACCTATTTTGCTAACGAACTGGGTGTCAGATTCCCTGAATCATATTTGAATGGCCGTTAAATCTATTTGCTAAGATTACCTGCAAATCATGAATCAGTTGCCTACTCATCATCCACGTCGGACATCAAATCCCCTGTCATATTGCTTTTTGACCTATCAAATCCAGTCAGTCATCGGGACATATCTCTGCCGTCGATCTGGGCCCCCCAGATCCTACGGTCGTCCTTCATATCGGGTGGACAAGTCGCATGGTGTTTACCCATCCAATGCGGGAAGTTTTATCTCTCATCCACCGGATGTGTGTCGCTTGATGTGTGGCATCGGGCGGGACTCAGTCAAAAATTCTTACCACCTCGAAGCCTTCCAATATCCTGCCGGTTTGGGGAATCCCGCACTACGGAACCGAAATAGTTACTTTTCTGAATTTTATAGCGATTTCGGGTCCGGGTGCTTTAGGGCTTTCCTTCATTGAGGGGGATGCCCTGCGATACATGATTAGAATCCACCTCTGCTTCCCGAATTTGCCTCCGGTTTTGCAAGTTTTGTGCTATTGCACTTTACCATGGGCCAACGGTGTGCGTGCTCGACCGAGGGTCCTCGTTGCTTCGCTCTAGCCACAACTGCAATTGTTATGAGGATTCCTTCTGATAGCTTCGATCTTTTCTAGGACTTGAATCTTTTAGCATAATTTGAAACATTCATGAAAACTTAGAGAGTTTTTAGGATCCAATTTGGATCACTTGTGATAGGTGGTCACATATTTTCTAAGATCTGCAAAAAGGGTGGGCCAGTAAAAACCTGCCCTTAAAATCTTATCAGCAGTTGTTTTCCAGTATAGGTGTCCTCCACAATCCCCTGCATGAAATTCTTGCATGAATTTGTCAGCTTCATCTTTTAATAAAAAAATTAACAAATTTCCACCATTATCTTTCCAAAATAAAGCATTGTCTATGATACAATATTTCATTGATTTCATTTTCAAGAATCTACGTTTAGTTCTAAATAAACCAGGAGGAGCTTGTAAATTTAGTAAAACAAATATGATATCTGTATACCAAGGTGAATCTAAATTTTTTTTACTGATCTGTGGAGTTTCCATCTCTTCCTGATCATCTAGAGCACCAATGAAATTTATATCTAAGGCCTAACAATTCGATTCACCCATGAGTTTAACTAAACCTTGGCCTTTGATTAGTTTTGTGGGCTTTATTTCAATATCATATTCCAAAATAGTGGCAATCCATTTACATCTCTTTCCCTCAGGCCCAATGTTGTGTTAGAATGTCCTTTACTACTGAATTTGGAACATATGCAATAATGTGTGAGTATAAAATGTATGCTCTGAAATCCTTTATGGATTTTACTAAAGAAAGAGCTTGTTTTTCCATTATATTACACTTTAGTGTAGCATCTCTCAAAGATTTGCTGAAGAATGCAATAGGCTTCTCATAACCTTGATCATTCTTTTGCAATAAGGCTGCTACAATATTATGTTCTGAAGCAAAAGAAAAAATTATAAAATCTTTTTTGAATCAGGACTTATGAGGATAGGTGTTTTAGTAAGGGATTCTTTGATTTCATAAAAAGACTACTTAGCCTCTACTGTCCACTTAAGTGTTTAATCTTTCTTTAACATGTTATTCAATTCTCTTATTAGTTATGCTAAGTTAGAAATGAATCTTCTAAGAAAAATTATTTTACCTAAGAATGATTGCAATTGTTTAATGTTTCTAGGGTGATGATGTTTAGGATTGCCTCTATTCTAGCTGGATCAATTATAATGCCCTCTTTTGAAATTATGTGTCCTAAGAGTTTACCTTCTTCTAGCCCAAAGAGTGTCCTTTTAGGATTTAAGGATATGCCAAATTTTCTGCATTTTATGAATACTCTTCTCAAAATGATCTAGATGTTCATTATCTGATTTGGAAAACACTGTGATATCATGTTGGTAAAAAACTAAAAATTCATGGATTTATTTTGCAAAAAATATGTCCATTGCTCTTTTGAATGTTTCTCCAGCATTCGTCAATCCAAAAGACATTTTCAAATACATGAAAGTACCCGAGGGAGTGGTAAATGCAGTCTTTGTTCGATCCTCTGGTTGAACTAAGATTTGGTTGTATCCACAGAATCCATCAAGTAATGAAATTATGGATGACCCTACTACCCTCTAGAGAATGTGGCCCATTTTAGGGAGGGGATAGTTATCCTTCAGCGATACTTTGTTCAAGTTTCTAAAATCAACAAAAAGTCTGATTTCTCCTGTTTTCTTTCTAGTGGTGACTAAATTAGAGACCCAATCTGAATATCTAATTGGTGCTATGATTTGTGCCTCATACATCCTTTTTACTTCTTGTTCAATCATTGGCATAAGAACTAGATTAATTCTCCTAAGATTTTGTTTGAAGGTCTTCTGATCTTTTTTGATGGGTATTTTATGTTGAATAATGTTGGTGTCATAAGACTTGAGGTATTCATAACTCAAGACAAAGACATCTTGAAATTCCTTAAACAAACTTATTTATTTCAACTTTTCAGCTCGAGGTAATGCTTTGGATAATTTAATAAGCTTAGATTTTTCTTCTGTTCCTAGGTTATATTCTTCTATGTCTGATCTTAAATGCTCCATTTTTTGTTTTCTAGCTACATCATTTGAATCAAACAAATCGTCTAATGGGACTAATCCCTTAGGAAAAAAGTTATTTCTAAGGTTTAAAATCTTAGAATCATCATTGACTATTTCTTCTATTTCTACTTTTTCTAAGTTATCTACTTCTACTTTAGTGAATTTAATGGGTTTATTTACATCTACAGCGTTTATATCTATCTCACTATCTATTATGTCATCTATTGTACAATCAATATCTATGTTACAGGTTTGGAATTCTCCCTCAGCATTCATAAAATCATAGATTTGAGAATCTTGTGAAAAAATCTGCCAATATTTCAGATTATCAGGTATAACAGGCCTGTGTCTTACCTCTGCAATGTACTAGTGATTGGGATGAAAAGGTAATCTACAAGTGCTAGAAAAAGTAGCCAAACTATGAGGTTGCATGTTCTGTTTCCTAGGAATAATAGCAAAATCAATTTCAAGAAGTTCCTTAATCAGAACTAGAACAGTTTCTCTGTATTGGCTAAGTCTAGGATTATTCACAGAATACATTCCTTTAATTTGTTTTATGATTAATTCCAAGTCTTCCATGATCGACACTCTCTTGGCTCCAAGGTTTCTTCCAATTTGAAATCCTAAGATTAAAGCTTCATACTCTGCCATGTTGTTTGTGCATTTAAATTTTAATCTAAAGACATGATCTTCAGAATGATTATTTTCCATGTTATGAATCCAAACTCCTGCACCTGCTCCTAATCTGTTCATTGAACCATCAAAGTCTAAGTGCCACCTAGATTCATGAAATATATTATCATTGTTAGGTTCTTTATGTTCTTGTTTTACAACTGTGTTGTTGTCTTTTCTAGTGTCTGAATTACACAAAATGAAAGAGTTCATATAAGAATGTACAGAATAAATAGGATAGTTCTATTGTTTATCTGTACTACTGACCATGTATTTCATTAAAGTTTCTCTATAAATATTTTTGGGCTGACCAAATACTGAAATTGTGGCATAAGACATGTCTAATTATAAAGATCCCTGCAATTTTTCTCCCCATGAGTGAGACAATAACATTCCATACTTTGGAGGGATATCAACAACTACAATATCCATGACAATACTCTTACCTGGGTATTGAACTAGAGTGACACACAGGTATTTTATCAAGCCCAGGCATTTAACTTTACTAGAACCAAAAGAGAAAAGATCTTTGTATGGTCTAGTTATATCTAAATCCAGTGTCTCCATGATTGATTTAGGCATTAAATTGTGAGATACTCCTGAATCTAACATAGCATTGTGTAAGATTTGATCATGAATAGTCAAGCTAATGTAGAATGGAGAAACACCACTTTGTTTATGTTTTCCATTTACCTCAAGACCAAAGATTAATTCTGGTTGGTCATCATTTAGATTAACAAAGTCTTCTCCTTCATCTATATTCAGTGTTTTAGTGATTTGGGCTTTGTAGGAATCATTTTTTATCAAATCTGTTAAAGGAACTGATATTTTCAATTTGGAAATTTCAGTTTGGATATTAAATGGAGTCTGTGTTTTGCCTAACTAAATGAATTCCTCCTTGGCAATTGGAGTTTGTGTAGTCTTTCCTTTATTATCTTCAGTTGGTAATTAAGTTTCTGTTTGGGTGTCTACCGTTTTACTATTTTCAATTTTTTGATTTGGAATAGTTTGGGAAGTAGTTTAAATCTGAATAACATTTGAATCTTGGAAATGTTTTGAGGCTTTAACAATAGTATCTGTAATGTCTAGAATTTTTGGACTAGCTGCAATCTTTGGAGTGAAACTTTCTTGGATTTCCCTAGGGAGAATTTGCATCACTTTGGTTGCAGGAGCTCCCACTGTTTTCTTGGTTTGATCTTGGACAATTTTATTAGTAGGGGCTTCTGCATTTTTCTTACTCCTAAGGTTATATTGCTTATGAAATTCATTAATGGAAAATTCATAACCTTGTTTATAATCAAAGGACTCTCTAGATTGTAACTGTAATTGTTGTAACATGCATAATTCTTGTTCTTCTTGGGTAAGAAAAATAGTATTACCATCATTTATTCCCATTAAGTTAATTTGAGTGTCTTGATCTTCTTCATTTTGGTGAGAACTTTCAGCATAGTTTTCTTGGAAAGGTGGTCTAATCTGTTGATCAGGTGGCCCTTCTCTAGATTTACCAGCATTGGGATTCTTCCTAAAGTTTGGATTTCTTATTTGAGGACCTTGTTGTTGATTATCCCATTGTGGTTTTCTTTCCATAATTTCTAATCTATCCACTAATTTTTCTAAACTTTTAGCCAAAGTATCTATCTTAACATCTGAAGTGGATGGTTCTTCCTTAATGGTAACTCTCCTTTCATTCCTCATTCTAGCTCTTTTAGCCAACAAGATAACTTCTACACTAATTGCATCATTCTACATATGTTCTAAAGTTGTAGGTTTTCTTTCTCTTAATTGGTAGGACATATCAGTGTCAAAACCATCAGGAAATTTAATTAGAGCCAAGTCTGGTGGAGGTTTGATATTTGCATGGATTGAATTATAAATAATGTTAAATGTAGTACAACAGTCCTGAACATATTCCTTAGGATCGCTTCTAATGTTTTCATATTCAGATAATATTTCTAAATGATTTTTCTTCCTTTCCCATCTATTAATAAACAATCTATGGAAAGCGGGTAAATAAGCAATATGACCAGCAGGTAGACCTTTAAACCACTTCTTGACATCTCCTCCTAGTGTTTGTGTAAATAATCTCATTTGTACATCTTCTTCATCAATTTCATGTAATTCAAAATAATCATTCATTTTATTTACCTATTGCTATGCAGTATATTGACCAGTACCATCAAACTGAAATATTTTACTCTGATAGTCTTGGGGCATGGCATGTACTTGAGCTGGTAAGGTCAAAGGAGCATATCTGGCAGCCATCGCTAAGATTCTAGATTGGCTAGGAGGTAAAGTGGGAGTGCTTGAAGATGAACTTGAAGGACTTACAGATGAGCTTGAAGTGCTATAAAATGAACTTGGAGTATTTGGAGATGGAAATAAAACTATGGGCTGAAGAGGAAGCTTGGGATGAATGATTTTGTGGAATGAAGTGTAGTGGAAATAATAGATGCGGTGGTACTAAATAAACATGAATTTACATACTTTGAAGGAATGGTAGAAGGATTAGGAGTAGCAGCAATTAGGGCAACTAATTCAAATGAATGTTGAAAATAGGCTTCGTCTATGTGTTTTATCAAATTTGAGGTTAAAGCATCAAGTTTGTCAAAAGTGTCTAGAACATGTTGATCTAAATTAGGATGTATAATATTCTTCTTTGATTCAATAAATTTAATAAAAGAAGGGTGTATTATAGTATCATGGACTGAAGTTTCAGATTTGGTACGAAGCAATGAATGCTCAAATGATAAGTCAAATTGAAGATCCTCTAAGTTTGATAACTCTTTAGGAAGTGAATTTGCTTTGGTTAACTAACTAATGCTTTCTTGACTTTCTACTTTATTGTTTTTTTCTCAAGATTTTTTCTGGATTATCAATAATTATAGCAGGGTTTGGATTTGGATGTGCCCTGGTATAGTATGTTCTTTTGGAAGCCAGAATTTTATTTTTTTATATTTTTTAATGAAACCTTTGACAACCCTAAAATGGCCTTAAGGTGCAAAGATGAGATTTAGGATTTCCTTTAAGGTTTATTGAACTGAGGACTGATTTCCCCAGTATGGTTGCCACTATGTTATCACTCTAAAATTTCCCTAGGGTTGTCATGTTGTGTTTAAAGAAATGATAGAGGTAACCACAAACCTACTTTTGAGATTAGGATCTAGCCTTCCTAATGCTCAGAGAGGGCTCTCTCTTAATGATTTAAATTTGTTGGATTAATTGATTTTGGGCTAGTTATTTAATCTTGGTTGGTTTTTGATTTGATTTGGTGGTGGAATCACTGATTTACATGAATAGATAAGTGCCTTTTTACAATTGGGCCATGGATTCCAAATGTAAAGAAAACAAGACTAAATCAAGTTCTAAAGATAGTGTTCACAGGGCAAGATAGCTGGGTAAATTCATATCTGTTAGGCTATATGGTGAAGTGGTTTTTTAATCGGGGTCAAGGAGAAGTTAAGGATTCCTCAAACCAGATAATGAGGGAAATGAAAGAGGTCAATCAAAACTAGGGAGGAATGAAGAATTCCCTACTCTAGATATCATAAGAAAAGATCAAAATGAATAATTGTTCAAGAGAGAGTGTACTTAAACAAATTCTGAAGTAACATTCTAGTTATTTCATTCAAATTTGAAAACATTTATGTATGTGAAATACTTAAGAAGATAACAATTTAACAAATGAAATATACTTCACTGAAGTGGCCCAACACATGAATCCTGTAATGCAATTCCTTTATTACTCAGTCCAGTTTGTTGACTTGAAAATGTTACAATAAACCCTCAGGTTTTCAGATCAATAATAACTATAGAAATGTTCAACAATCCACCCTCTATACTTCGAATTATGAAGTATTTATACAAAAAACTATTACAAAATATCCTAAACTATTTTAGGAATTATTCAAGGAAAAAGAAATATCTTCATGCAAGAATATAGAGACAAATATGTAACTGATGCAAGCTATCCCTCTTTTATTGTTTGTTTTTTTTTTATCTTTTTCTATTTTCTCTCTTTGGTTGTTGCTCTACGCTAGCTGTCCTTTTACTCTGCCTTTTACTAATACTCTTTGACTTAGCTGATCTACTGTTTTACCTTCACTAGTCTGTATTCACTATTTACCTTGCATTTTTACAATAAATCATTCAATTTTTCCCAAGTCTCTGCATCTGGTAGTTTAATATTTACCATTCTTCTATATACTTAATGTTTCTGTGTGTTTTGCAAAAGTGGGCTTGTTTATAAAAAGATGTTTTATCTCATGCTGGAGATAAAAAAGGTTCTCAAATGTCTGGTAGAGAAATTTTCCTATATGCATCCCTTTCATAGAGGAATTTTTGGCTTGTTCCTTTGCCACTTCTTTGATTCTCTTATCATAGTCTTCATGTGGCATCAACCTGTCATTAATCACCAATGGATTAGGTAGACCTTTCTGCCTTAAAGAATCAAATTTTACCATAAACCTAGCTATTGCTAGCTCCACTGATAGGCATTTCTCCTCTAGTTGTATCATCAGGTTCCTCTTAGTGATTACCTTATTTACCTCTAGTAGTGTTGTCAACTATTCCAAGCTCCTGTAATTCATACTTGTTCTTTGAGTTAAGGAACTAGATTATTCTTGAGGCCTCTTCTGGCATATTTCCAAGTTCGGGTCTAACCCTTTGAATTGCCTCACCAACCTCTTTGACCAAATCATTCTGCTTAAATATGACATGTATATAAGGCCAAATATCATTGACTGAGTCAATGATATTGGCCCATTAATTTTTTTTTGCTTGGGTTAGTGGCTCTTTTAGTGTCAATTCTTTTTCTAACATTTGTATCCTTTCATTCAATCTGCTTGATTTCTGTGTTTCATTCTTATGCATGACTTGAGCTAGTTTCTTTTCATCCTCTAGACTTTTTATTTGTTTTTTAACTTTATTTATTTCATTTGTTTGGATAGACATATCTTCCATGGCTTTGATCAGTTTACTTGCTTCATCACTAGGATGAGTTGTTGTTGTTGTTGAACCTGTTGCTGATGTAGTTGTTGATGCAGGTGGAAGTGTTGTAGCTACTGGAGCTACTGGGGCTAATGAAATTGCCAAAGTAGAAGGAATTGCTGTAGTAACTATAGGAATAGCAGTGACAGTCATTGCTTCCATGCTGGCCCGTTTCTCCTGCACTAACTTATCCATTTCATTCTCCATTTCTTTTAATTGAGCATTTAACAGAAGAATGAGGTGCATCATCTCATCTTTCTAGCTTTGGCTCTCTAGGACTTCCTTGGTCTGTGGATGTTTAGAAGGAGGCAATTTTAGTTGCTTCTTCAATGCAAAAGTGTCTTCGTTTTTCTTCTTTACGACTTTTTCTACCGCCTTTATGTCATTTGGATTGTAGCCAATCTCAATAACCAAGTCTTCTAGTGATTTAATTTTGTTATCCTTTGCTTGTGAGGATGCTTTCTCTAGCTTAAACTATGCTGTGATATTTTCTAGAGAATTTTGAAGTTTCTGTACACTCATAGCTTTGTTGGTCATTGTTGAGTATATCATTTCTCCTACCTGCATATGAAATTCAATCTGATCTATATGATGAACATTATTGGCCAAAACTTCAAATTCTGTCTTCTTGTAATGTGCTGATGACTTAGGCTATTGTACTGTGAGATGCAAAAAGGTCATTTTCATTTTCCCTGTTTTAATGTAAAAAACTGAAAGTAACTTATTCTGATTACTAGGAGTCTGTTTGAAATATTGAGCATAGGTTTCAGCTTTCAATGCTTCATTTCTCAACTTGATTTCTTTATACTTCTCCTTTTTATCTTTTCCTTTATCCACTGTTTTGCTGGATGAAAAAACTTCAATACTAAGCTACATCTGAATAATCTGCGTATTGGAGGTTGATGGCTGATGAGTTTTCTCTGAAACTGTTGGAGTTGTACTCTCTCTGACCACTGTAACTGTATCAACGATTTGAACTGTCTCAACTATCTCAATTGTCTATTCTTTCTCATTTATAGGATTTATCTTGGGCTTCTTCCTGTACATAATTTTAAATTTGTCATGTGTTGTATCTATGTTTGAGCTAGAACCTTCTTGCCCTGTCCTTTTTTCTTTTCTGTCCTGTAGGGATGGAGTATGTAGAATGGAACTAGTATCCATCTATTTCTCCATATCTATCAAGGTGTTTTCCAACCACTGTGATTGGTTGGCATATTTTTAATGTCTGGCTTGGACTCATGCATAAAAGGGCTCAATTTAAACTTGAGTCTTAGCTTGTTTATGATTCCTAATGGATCATACTACCATTTGAAGCTATTGGTGAACTTCATTTCCTGTAAACATTTTTCTGCTTCTTCTATAGCTTCCCTATTATTGCAGATAAAAAGACCAAGAAAGTTTTTTTATTTTGAACTGTGTTTTCTTCTTAGCTAATAGAAAATTCACATCATCTGAATTTATAATCTGCTTGATATATTCTAATGCGAATATCCTCATGGGGAGATATTTGGGCAGCTTATAGGGAGTGAGCTGGCATCCATACACCCTAATTTCAGTGTGATCATGGTATAAATACTAGTCTCCTATTCTACTATTTTTAGACAATTGTAACACTCTCTTTATCTCATCATTGATATTTCGTTGATTGCTACTACTTAGCATATTAACAACTTGGTGAACAAAGGAATCAACGAACTCGTTGCTGAAAATAGTGGAATATTTTTGGATTAAGGGTGTCCAAAAGATAACAGATCTAGGATGGCCCTTAGTGTCCAACTTTTGGAAGTTGACTGAAAACTTGTTTGATTGGCAATATAGGAACATATGGAACAATACTGAAGAGTATTTGAATACTCTTTCATCTGGAAATTTGATCAATTGATCATGGATTCTATTGGCTAAGAACTGGGCAAAATTGAAAACTGTAGTTGGAGGCTTGCTTGGGCAAAAAATAGAGAGGAAAGCACGTATAGGTTCATCTACATGCTCATCAGTGGTATATCCTAGAATACAATACAACATGGTTACAATCTATCTGGCCCTCTCAGAACAAATGGTGGCAGAGTATGGAGGACTGTCTATAGGAATATGAGCCTCTTCTAGGATGAAAGTCTGAAAAAATTGAGATCTCTTGGGGTGGTCCAGTTTTAGGTACAGGTTAAGTAGGTTTTCAATAGAAAATGGGGTTTCACTATGCTTTGGCTGGATCTGCAACATTTGGTTTGTTGGCTCTGTAGTGATTGTAATAAAATCTGCTGGTTATGAGAGACTATGGCTCTTTGGCTTGGGATATAGCACAGTTGGCATAGGTGGATGATTTCAGGGAACTGGTACACCTGTGGGAAGAAGTATTTGGACAAATTTGGTTCCCATAAATGAATGTCATCATTTTGGTTTAGGAATTTATCTTTACTCCAGCAGTGAGGTTTTAATAGATGGCTAGGGGAAAAAGTGTCTTTGATTTGGAAATTTCTGTCAGCCAATGGGAGGTGATCAATATCCAGGTGAGGGGTTTGCAATGGTTTTTCATTCAAAATGCTCTGGGAAGCCATAGTTTTGTTTATTTTATTGAATTAATCTTTATTTTTCTTAAGGAGTAAGCTCAAGACTTTTGTAATAGTGCAAAAGGTGAATACAATCTGCATAAAAGGGGTTTTTTGGATGCACAGTGCGATTCTTTAGTTTGGCAAGGTTTTTTTTAATTAGTTCAATTAATTAACCTTTTATAAATACTATGCAGAGCTTAAGTACAGGGCCTTTCTGGTACTTTCAAGAATACTTGGAAAATGAAGATTTGGTGTGCAGTCAGGGTTCTGTGGGAGCAATGGAGGCTTTCTGAGGCTTCAATTGTCTTTATGCTGCTTCAAATTGGAGTCTGCAACATCTTCTGGTCATAAATGGGGTTAACACAATTGAGCAGAGTTTTTGGGGTTTAGAATTGGTCGGCAGAGGTTCTTGGCAATGGAATAATAGTGAAAAGGGTAAAAAGGGTAGCTTTTTGGTTTTTAACCAACAGTGGTTAATTTTGGGCATGGAGTTAATATTTTAACAGTAGGCGGTTTCATCCTACACAGGGAGGTGGTGTTATGGCTTATCGCACCGCTTTTGAGTGTAGGGTGGTATTTTTTCAGGGGACACGATATAACATAAGGCTGCCACATAGAAAAAGGGTGATCGGGCAAAACCATGAATCTCGTGTGCTTTTGCGATGCTAACGATTGGATTTTGGATCACGCGATATGGGATGTAGACTGTCGAATCTAGAGGTGGGTGATCAGAGGGTTATCATGTGGGGGAGTTGCGAGGGATGAGTTGGGGATTGATTGGTAGGCTTGGGGATAAGTGGTGTGATGGGTTTAAATATATACAAAGGTTTTGTGAGGGTCGGGGAGTTATAAAGTGGGGGCTTGAAATATATAAAGCGGGACTATAGGTTAGAATAATATAAGGGTTGAGTTAAAAGGGTATCGGGGAGGGTTTTTCAATGGGGCCCGATACATTTAACTTTTTAAACTTAGGATAAGGGGGTTTTAGTGGCTTTAAATGGAAAAGGGAAATTAATAAGGGGAGAATGATTTTTAAAGGGTAATGTCTAGGGAAAGGTGTGAAATAAAGGGAAAAAGGGTTAAAATGAAGGGAAAGGGTTTTTACAATGGAAATGTGTTAGAATAAGGGGAAATGAAAAGGGAAGGGTCCTTTGGAATCAAGAAGGGGAAAAACATTAGGGAATGAAAAGTAATGAAGGGTAATGAAGGGAAATTAATAAACTAGACATGTAGGGGTTTAATGAAATGAGGGGAAATTAGTGAATAAGCTTTATTATTCAGGCCAAAATTATATAGAACTTTTAGGGTAAATAGCCAAAGTAATATATGAATTTTGTGAATTTCCTTTCTCTTTGATAATTCCTCCTGCATGTGAAACATAAGCATAATGAAGGTGTATTTAAGCTTGCAACCTTGTGCATTACAAACCTCTTTTACCTACCCTTTATTTACCTTAGCATTTTCTCTTCATTCATTGGATGCATTTGAGCTTGGTGAGCCTTTATTTCTTTTTCTTTGATAAGAAAAATATCGAATTCTAATCTTATAACCTCCAATGGGTCAGATTAAATTGTTGAGATCATTATTATTCTCTACCTAACTACTGATCCGCCAAGATTAAATAGTTTGGCTAGATCTTTATTCTCTATCTACCAACTTGGAATTTAAAGCATGAATGAATCAAGATTAAACTATTTGACCATCATGGATTGTGGATTTTTTCCAAGTTGCACACCATATTATTTTTGCAAGGCAAAGTAAAAAGTAGTGGAATTTGAATTTGCATCACTTTCAGAATCTATTTTTTATCTCTTTTGGTGGGGTTCATATTTTGGTTTCTTTTTTTATCCTTCTTTTTTAATACTTTGATTTTTCTTTTATGACTTACCCTCTTTACATTTTTTATTTTTAATATGGGAAAACATTTTGCAGAAAGAAAAAATATGTAGAATATTACAAGACTAATCATAGCCAATTCAAAATTATGAATCTTATTATTATAGGACCCTAATAGTGGCTCCACATGGGGATGGCATTTCCTTGTGAAATGTCAAGAACTTTAAGATCAGTAGCCTTTGAAACTTTGACTGTGCTTTCCTTGTAACTGCTTTTCTATGATCTACTTTATTCATACATATGATGCTACACCTTTCAAAGCTTAGTGCCTTCTCTTCAAGCTTCAACCTCAAAAGGTAATCATTCAATCCAATCTAACTTTGCAATGTTATGTACAATGAGCAAAGTAAACAAATGAACTAATGTTAATATGGGGATAAGTAATGCTTCAACATTCTACCATTGATTGGTCCACCTGGTAGATCTGTTCCATCTAAGTGCTTCAAGAAAAATGCATTGTTACCTATGTAACCATAAATGATATAAGGGCCTTGCCATAGGAAATCAAATTTCCCTTCTTTACCTTTTTCTTCTCTTCTGGAATCCCATTTGAGTACTTTTTCACCTATGTAAAAATCATTAGCTTTGGTTTTCTTGTCAAAAAGATTTTTGATTTTATCTTGGATCGCTTGGGATTTGACATATACTTCTTCCCTGGTTTGCTGCAAATGTATTGTCCGATTTATCCTCCTTTGGACATCATTGGATTCTACCTGTAGTTCTTGAATCATTTTCATCACTGGTACTCCAAAAGAGGATAGAAAAACAACATCCATTCCATATACTAGTCGATAAGGAAATGTACCACTGGACTTTTTTGTAGTGAGTCTGTCTGCCCATAAGGTATTAACCAAATTTTTGTTCCAGGTCTTCTTATTGTCTTCTAATAGTTTCTTGATGATATTAACCAGGCTTTTGTCTGAGGATTCTGCAATCCCATTGCCTTGAGGGTAATAGGCAGTGGAGTGGCCAAGGGTAATGTGATATATGTTACAAAAGTCTACCATTTTATTGGATTTTAAGGCAAAAATATTGTCAATGATGAGATTTTTTGGGCATCCAACTCTGGAAAGGATGTTGTTTTCAAGGAATGAAATGATGAGAGAATCCGTGGCTTGTCTATAAGGGATGGCTTCTATCCATTTAGTGAAGTAACCAGTGGCTGTTAAAATCCATTTATGTTGGGCTGAGGAGGATGGGTGAATTTCACCAATAAAGTCTAGAACCCATTGCTGAAATGAGATTTCTGTGGAGATGGGTTTGAGGGGTAATGGTAAGAGTTTCTTCTTGCCTTCAAATATTTGGCACTTGTGATAGGAGGTCACATATTTTATGACATCTGCAAAAGGGGTGGGCCAGTAAAAACCTTCCATTAAAATCTTATCAGCAGTTGTTTTCTAGTAAGGTGTCCTCCACAAACCCCTGCATGATATTCTTGCATGAATTTTTCAGATTCATCTTTTAATAAACAATTTAACAAAATGCCACGATTATCTTTCCAAAATAAAGGATTGTCTATGATACAATATTTCATTGATTTCATTTTCAAGAATCTACATTTAGTTCTAGATAAACCAAGAGGAGCTTGTAAATATAGTAAAACGAATATGATATCTGTATACCAAGTTGAATCTAAAACATCTTCACTGATCTATGGAGTCGCCATCTCTTCCTGATCATCTAGAGCACCAATGAAATTTATATCTAAGGCCTAACAGTTCGATTCAACCCTGAGTTTAGTTAAACATTGGTCTTTGATTAGTTTTGTGGGCTTTATTTCAATATCATATTCCAAAATAATGGCAATCCAATTTCCTCTCTTTCCCTTAGGCCCATTCTGTGTTAGAATGTCCTTTACTACTGAATTTGGAACATATGCAATACTGTGTGAGTATAAAATGTACACTCTGAAATCCTTTATGGATTTTACAAAAGAAAGAGCTTGTTTTTCCATTATATTATACTTTAGTGTAGCATCCCTCAAAGATTTGCTGAAGAATGCAATAGGCTAACCATAATGTTGATCATTCTTTTGCAACAAGACTGTTGCAATAGTATGTTCTGAAGCAAAAGAAAAAATTATAAAATATTTTTTGAAATCAAGACTTATGAGGACATGTGTTTTAGTAAGGGATTCTTTGATTGCCTCAAAAGGCAGCTTAACTTAATTGTTGAATCTTTATTTAACATGTTATTCAATTCTCTGATTGGTTATGCTAAGTTAGAAATGAATCTTCTAAGAAAATTTATTTTACCTAAGAATGATTGTAATTCTTTAATGTTTCTAGGGTGAATAATATTTAGGATTGCCTCTATTCTAGCTGGATCAATTCTAATGCCCTCTTTTGAAATTATGTGTCCTAAGAGTTTACCTTCTTCTAGCCCAAAGTGTGTATTTTTAGGATTTAACAATATGCCAAATTTTCTGCCTTTTATGAATACTCTTCTCAAATTATCTAGATGTTCATTATATGATTTGGAAAACACTGTGATATCATCTTGGTAAAAAACTAAAAAGTCATGGATTTCTTTTGCAAAAGCTATGTCCATTGCTCTTTGGAATGTTTCTCCAGCATTCATCAATCCAAAAGGCATTTTCAAATACATGAAAGTACCCCAGGGAGTGGTAAATGTAGTCTTTGATTGATCCTCTGGTTGAACTAAGATTTGGTTGTATCCAGAGAATCCATCAAGTAATGAAATTCTGGATGACCCTACTACCCTCTAGAGAATGTGATCCATTTTAGGGAGGGGATATTTATCCTTCAATGATACTTTGTTCAAGTTTCTGAAATCAACACAGAGTCTGATTTCTCCTGTTTTCTTTCTAGTGGTGACTAAATTAGAGACCCAATCTGAATATCTAATTGGTGCTATGATTTGTGCCTCATACATCCTTTTTACTTCTTTTTCAATCAATGGCATAATAACTGGATTAATTCTCCTAATATTTTGTTTGAAGTGTTTCTGATCTTCTTTGATGGGTATTTTATGTTGAATAATGTTGGTGTCTTGAGACTTGAGGTGTTCATAACTCCAAGCAAAGACATCTTGAAATTATTTAAACAAACTTATGTATTTCAGCTTTTCAGCTCGAGGTAATGCTTTCGATAATTTAATAAGCTTAGGTTTTTCTTCTATTCCTAGGTTATATTCTTCTATGTTTGATCTTAAAGGCTCCATTTTTGGTTTTCTAGCTACATCATTTGAATCAAACAAATCTTCTTATGGGACTAATCCCTTAGGAAAAAAGTTATTTTTAAGATTTAAAATCTCATAATCATCATTGACTATTTCTTCTATTTCTACTTTTTCTAAGTTATCTACTTCTACTTTAGTGCATTTAGTGGATTTATTTACATCTACAACGTTTATATCTATCTCACTATCTATGATGTCATCTATTGTAAAATCAATATCTATGTTACAGTTTTGGAATTCTTCCTTAGCATTCATAAAATCATAGATTTTAGAATCTTGTGAAAAAATCTACCAATATTTCACATTATACCTTTGCAGTCTATTGGTGATTGGGCTGAAAAGGTATTCTGCAAGTGCTAGAAAAAGTAGCCAAACTATGAGCTTCCATGTTCTGTTTCCTAGGAATAACAACAAAATCAATTTCAAGAAGTTCCTTAATCAGATCCATAAAAGTTTCTCTGTATTGGCTAAGTCTAGAATTATTCATAGAATACTCTCCTTTAATTTGTTTTATGATTAATTCCAAGTTTCCCATGATAGACACTCTTTTGGCTCCAAGGTTTCTTACAATTTGCAATCCTAAGATTAAAGCTTCATACTCTGCCATGTTGTTTGTGCATTTAAAGTTTAATCTAAAGGCATGACCTTCAGAATGATTATTTTCCATGTTATGAATCCAAACTCCTGCACCTGCTCCTAATCTGTTCACTGAACCATCAAAGTCTAATTGCCACCTAGATTCATGAAATATATTATCATTGTCAAGTTCTTTATGTTCTTGTTTTACAACTGTGTTGTTGTCTTTTCTATTGTCCGAATTACACAAAATGAAAGAGTCCATATGAGAATGTACATAATAAATAGGATAGTTTTGTGGTTTATCTATACTACTGACCATGTATTTCATTAAATTTTTTCTATAAATCTTTTTGGGCTGACCAAATACTGAAATTGTGGCATAAGACATGTCTAATTATAGAGATCCCTGCAATTTTTCTCCCCATGAGTGAGACAATAGCATTCCATACTTTGGAGGGATATCAACAACTACAATATCCATGACAATACTCTTACCTGGGTATTGAACTAGAGTGACACACAGGTCTTTTATCAAGCCTAGGCATTTAACTTTACTAGAATCAAAAGAGAAGAGATCTTTGTATGGTCTAGTTATATCTAAATCCAATGTCTCCATGATTGCTTTAGGCATTAAATTGTGAGATGCTCTTGAATCTAACATAGCATTGTGTAAGATTTGATCATGAATAGTCAAGCTAATGTAGAATGGAGGAACACCACTTTGTTTATGTTTTCCATTTACCTCAGGACCAAAGATTAATTCTGGTTGGTCATCATTTAGATTAGCAGAGTCTTCTCCTTCATCTATATTCAGTGTTTAAGTGATTTTGGCTTTGTAGGAATCATTTTTTATCAATTATGTTAAATGAACTGATATTTTCAATTTGGCAATTTGAGTTTGGATATTAAATGGAGTTTTTGTTTTTCCTAACTGAATGACTTCCTCTTTGGCAATTGGAGTTTGTGTAGTCTTTCCTTACTTATCTTCAGTTGGTAATTCAATTTCTGCTTGGGTGTCTACTGTTTTACTATTTTCAATTTTTTGATTTGTAATAGTTTTGGAAGCAGTTGAAATATGAATAGCATTTGAATCTTGGACATCCTTTGAACTTTTAACAACAATATCTGTAATGTCTAGAATTTTTGGACTGGCTGCAATCTTTGGAGTGAAATTTTCTTGGGTTTCCCTAGAGAGAATTTGCAGTACTTTGGTTGCAGGAGCTCCCACTATTTTCTTGGTCTGAGTTTGGACAATTTTATTATTAGACGCTTCTGTGTTTTTCTTACTCCTAAGGTTATATTGGTTATGAACTTCATTAATGGAAAATTCATAACCTTGTTTATAATCAAAGGACTCTCCAGATTGTAGTTGTAATTGTTGTAACATGCATAATTCTTGTTCTTCTTAGGTAAGAAAAATAGTATTACCATCATTTATTCCCATAAAGTTAATTTGAGTGTCTTGATCTTCTTCATTTTGGTGAGAACTTTCAGCATAGTTTTCTTGGAAAGGTGGTCTAATCTGTTGATCAGGTGGCCCTTCTCTAGATTTACTAGAATTGGGATTCTTCCTAAAGTTTGGATATCTTGTTTGAGGACCTTGTTGTTGATTTTCCCATTGTGTTTTTCTTTCCATAATTTCTAATCTATCCACTAATTTTTCTAAACTTTTAGCCAAAGTATCTATCTTAACATCTAAAGTGGATGGCTCTTCCTTAATGGTAACTCTCCTTTCATTCCTCATTCTAGCTCTTTTCGCCAACAAGCTAGCTTCTACATTAACTGCGTCACTCTGCATCTGTTCTAAAGTTGGAGGGTTTCTTTCTCTTAATTGGTAGGACATATCAGTGTCAAAACCATCAGGAAATTTAATTAGAGCCAAGTCTGGCAGAGGTTTGATATTGGCAGGGATTGCATTATAAATACTACTAAACCTAGTACAATAGTCTTGAACAGATTCATTAGGAGATCTTCTAATGTTTTCATTTTCAGATAATATTTGTAAATGATTTTTCTTCCTTTCCCGTCTATTAATAAACAATCTATGGAAAGTGGGTAAATCAACAATATGACCAGCAGGTAAACCTTTAAACCACTTCTTGACATCTCCGTTTGTGTAAATAATATCATTTGTACATTTTCTTCATTAATTTCATGTAATTCAAAATAATCATTCATTTTATTTACATGTTGTTGTGCAGTATATTGACCAGTACCATCAAACTGAAAGATTTTACTCTAATAGTCTTGGGGCATGGCATGTACTTGAGTTGGTAAGGTAAAAGGAGCATATCTGGTAGCCATGGCTAAGATTATAGATTGGCTAAGAGGTAAAGTGGGAGTGCTTGAAGATGAACTTGAAGGGTTTACAAGTGAACTTGAAGTGCTATAAAATGAACTTGGAGTATTTGGATATGGAAATAAAACTTTGGGCTGAAGAGGAAGCTTGGGGATGAATGATTCTGTGGAATGAAGTGTAGTGGAAATAATAGATGAGGTGGTGCTAAATAAATATGAATTTACACACTCTGAAGGAATGGTAGAAGGCTTAGGATTAGCAGCAATTAGGGTAGCTAATTCAACTGACTGTTGAAAATAGGCTTTGTCTATGTGTTTTTATCAAATTTGAGGTTAAAGCATCAAGTTTGTCAAAAGTGTCTAGAACATGTTGATCTAAATCAGGATGTATAGTATTCTTATTTGACTCAATAAATTTAATAAAAGTAGGGTCTATTATAGTATCATGGACTGAAGTTTTATATTTGGTACGAAACAATGAATTCTCAAATGATAAGTCAAATTGAAGATCCTCTAAGTTTGATAACTCTATAGGAAGTTAATTTTCGTTGGTTAACTGACTAATGCTTTCTTGACTTTCTACTTTATTGTTTTTTCTCAAGATTTTGTCTGGATTATCAATAATTATAGCAGGGTTTGGATCTGGATGTGCCCTGGTATAGTATGTTCTTTTGGAAGCCATAATTTTAATTTTTTTAATTTTTTAATGAAACCTTTGACAACCCTAAAATGGCCTTAAGGTGCAAAGATGAGATTTAGGATTTCATTTAAGGTTTATTGAACTAAGGACTGATTTCCCCAGTATGGTCACCACTATGTTATCACTATAAAATTTCCCTAGGGTTGTCATGTTGTGTTTAAAGCAATGATAGAGGTAACCACAAACCTACTTTTGAGATTAGAATCTAGCCTTCGTAATGCTCAGAGAGGGCTCTTGCTTAATGATTTAATTTTTTTGGATTAATTAATTTTAGGCTAGTTATTTAAGCTTGGTTGGTTTTTGATTTGAGTTGGTGGTGGAACCACTGATTTAGATGGATAGATAAGTGTCTTTTTACCATTGGTCCATGGAGTCCAAATGTCAAGAAAACAAGACTGAATCAAGTTATAAAGATAGTGTTCACAGGGAAAGGTAGCTGGGTAAATTTAAATCTTTTAGGTTGGATGGTGAAGTGGTTTTTTAATTTGGGTCAAGGAGCAGTTAAGGATTCCTCAAACCAGATAATGAGGGAAATGAAAGAGGTCAATCAAAACTAGGGAGAAATGAAGAATTCCCTACTCTATATATTGGAAGAAAACATCAAAATGAATAACTATTCAAGACACAGTGTACTTAAACAAATTCTGAAGTAACATTCCAGTTATTTCATTCAAATTTGAAAACATGTATGTATGTGAAATACTTAAGAAGATAAAAATTTAACAAATGAACCTTACTTCATTGAAGTGGCCCAACACATGAATTCTGTAATGCAATGCCTTTATTAGTTAGTCCAGTTTGCTAACATGAAAATGTTATAATAAACCCTCAGGTTTTCAGATCAATAATAAATATAGAAATGTTTAGCAATCCACCCTCTATAATTCAAATTATGAAGTATTTATGCAAAAAACTATTACAAAATATCCAAAACTATTTTAGGAATTATTTAAGGAAAAACAAATATCTTCATGCAAGAAGATAGAGACAGATATGTAATTGATGCAAGATGTCCCTCTTTTATTGTTTTTTGTTTTGATCTTTTGAAATTTTCTCTCTTTGGCTATTGCTCTACGTTGGCCGTCCTTTTACTCTTCCTTTGACTGATACTCTTTGACTTAGCTGATCTACTTTTTTACTTTCACTCCTCTGTATTCATTATTTACCTTGCATTTTTACATTAAATCATTCAATTTTTCCCAAGTCTCTGCATCTGGTAATTTAATATTTACCATTCTTCTATAGCCTTCATTAGTTTATGTGTATTTTGCAAAAGTGGGCTTGTTTATAAAAATATGTTTTACCTCATGCTGAAGGTAAAAGAGGTTCTCAAACATCTGGTAAAGCACTTTTCCTGTACGCATCCCTTTCATAGAGGAATTTTTGGCTTGTTCCTTTGCCACTTCTCTGATTCTCTTATCATAGTCTTCTTGTGGCATCAACCTATCATTAATCACCAATTGATTAGGTAGACCTTTCTGCCTGAAAGCATCAAATTTTACCATAAACATAGCTATTTCTAGCTCCATTGTTTGGCATTTCTCCTCTAGCTGTATCATCAGGTTCCTCTTGGTGATTACCTTCTTTACCTCTAGTATGGTCTCAGTTCTGTCATCTATTCCAAGCTCCTGTAATTCATACTTTTTCTTTGAGTTTCTTTTCATCCTCTAGACTTTTTATTTGTTCTTTAATTCTATTCATTTCATTTGTTTGGATGGACATATCTTCCATGGCTTTGATCAATTTACTTGCTTCATCACTAGGATGAGCTGTTGTTGTTGTTGAACTTGTTGCTAA
This sequence comes from Pinus tabuliformis, assembly GCA_031772625.1. Lineage (NCBI taxonomy): Eukaryota > Viridiplantae > Streptophyta > Pinopsida > Pinales > Pinaceae > Pinus > Pinus tabuliformis. Next base: position 1,344,478,841 of record CM062807.1, on the reverse strand, counting down.
TGTATTTGCTGATGCAGTTGGAAGTGTTGTAGCTACTAGAGCTGTTGGGGCCAATGAAGCTACCAAAGTAGAAGGAACGACTATAGTAACTGTAGGAATAATAGTGACAGTAGATGCTTCCATGCTGGCCCATTTCTCCTGCACTAACTTATCAATTTCATTCTCCATTTATTTGAATTGAGCATTTAAATGAAGAATGAGGTCCATCATCTCATCTTTCTAGCTTTGGCTGTCTAGAACTTCCTTGGTATGAGGATGTTCAGAAGGAGGCAATTTTAGTTGCTTCTTCAATGTAGCAATGTCTTCATTTTTCTTCTTTATGAGATTTTCTGCTACCTTGATGTCATTTAGATTGTAGCCAATCTCAATAACCAAGTCTTCTAGTGATTTAATTTTGTTATCCTTTGCTTGTGAGGATGCTTTCTCTAGCTTAAATTGTGCTGTGATATTTTCTAGAGAATTTTGAAGTTTTTGTACACTCATAGCTTTGTTGGTCATTGTTGAGTATATCATTTCTCCTACCTGCTTATGAAATTCAATCTGATCTATAGGATAAACATTCTTGGCCAAAACTTCAAATTCTGTCTTCTTGTAATCTGCTAATGACTTAGGCTGTTTTACTGTGGGATGAAAAAAGGTCATTTGCATTTTACTTGTTTAATGTAAAAAGAAGAAAGTAACCTATTATGATTGCTAGGAGTCTGTTTCAAATATTGGGTATAGGTTTCAGCTTTTCAATGCTTCATTTATCAACTTGATTTCTTTATACTTCTCCTTTATATCCTTTTCCTTATCCACTAGTTTGCTGGATGAAGAAACTTCAATACTAAGCTGCTTCTAAATAATTTGAGTATTGGAGGTTGATGGCTGATGAGTTTCCTCTGAAATTGTTGGATTTGTACTCTATCTGACCACTGTATATGTATCAATGATTTGAACTATCTCAACTATCTAAACTGTCTCTTCTTGCTCATTTACAGGATTTAGTTTGGGCTTCTTCCTGTACATAATTTCAAATATGTCATGTGTTGTATCTATGTTTGAGCAAGAACCTTCTTCCCTGGTCCTTTTTGCATTTCTGTCCTGCAGGGCTGGAGTATGCAAAATGGAACTAGTATCCATCTGTTTCTCCATATCTATCAAGGTGTTTTCCAACCACTCTGACTGGTTGGCATATTTTTCAATGTTTGGCCTGGACTCATGCATAAAAGGGCTCAATTTAAACTTGAGTCTTAGTTTGTTTATGACTCCTAAAGGATCATACTACCATTTGAAGCTATTGGTGAACTTCATTTCCTGTAAACATTTTTCTGCTTCTTCTCCAGCTTCCCTATTATTGCAGATAAAAGGACCAAGATGGTTTTTGATTTTGAACTGTGTTTTCTTCCTAGATGATAGAAAATTCACATCATCTAAATTTATAATCTGCCTGATATATTCTAATGCAAATATCCTCATGGGGAGATATTTGGGTAGCTTATAGGGAGTGAGCTGGCATCCATACATTCTAATTTCAGTGTGATCCTGGTATAAATACAAGTCTCCTATTCTACTGTTTTTAGACAACTGTAACACTCTCTTTATCTCATCATTGATCCTGGTTTGATTGCTACTGCTTAACATATTAACAATTGGGTGAGCAAACGAATCAATGAACTCCTTGTAGCTGAAAACAGTGGAATATTTTTGGATTAAGGGTGTCCAAAAGTTAACAGATCTAGGATACCCCTTAGTGTCCAGCTTTCGGATGTTGACTGGAAACTTGATTGATTGGCAATATAGGAACATATGGAACAATACTGAAGAGTATTTGAATAATGTTTCATCAGGCAATCTGATCAATTGATCATGGATTCTTTCTGCTAAGAACTAGCAAAATTGAAAACTGTAGTTGGAGGCTTGCCTAGGGAAAAAATAGAGAGGAGAGAAAGTATAGTATCATCTACATGATCATTAGTGGTATATCCTAGAATACAAGAAATCATGGTTACAATCTGTATGTCCCTCTCAGAGAAAATGGTGGCAGAGTATGGAGGACTGTCTGTATGAATATGAGCCTCTTCTAGGATGAAAGTCTGAAAAATTTGAGATCTCCTTGGGTGGTCTAGTTTTAGGTACAGGTCAAGTAGGTTTTCAATAGAAAATGGGGTTTCACTAGGCTTTGGCTAGATCTGCAACATTTGGTTTATTGACTCTGCAGTGATTGTAAATAAAATCTGCTGGTTAGGAGAGACTATGGATCTTTGGCTTGGGATATAGCAGAGTTGGCATAGGTGGATGATTTCAGGGAACTGGTATACCTGTGGGAACAAGTATTTGGACAAATTTGATTCCCATAGATGAATGTCATCATTTTGGTTTAGGAATTTATCTTTACTCCAGTAGTGGAGTTTTAATAGATGGCTAGGGGAAACAGTGTCTTTGATTTGGAAATCTCTGTCAGCCAATGGGAGGTGGTCAATATCCAGGTGAGGGGTTTGCAGGGGTTTTTCATTCAAAATGCTTTGGGAAGCCATAATTTTGTTTATTTTATTGAATTAATCTTTATCTAGCTTAAGGAGTAAGCTCAAGACTTCTGGAATAGTGCAAAAGGTGAATACAATCTGCATAAAAGGGGTTTTTGGATGCACAGTGTGTTTCTTTAGTTTGGAAAGTTTTTTTTTTTAATTATTTAAATTGATTAACCTTTTATAAATACTGTGTAAAGCTTAAGTACAAGGCCTTTCTGGTACTTTCAAGAATACTTGAAAAACGAAGATTTGGTGTGCAGTCAGGGTTCTATGGGAGCAACGAAGGCTTTCTGAGGCTTCAATTGTCTTTATGATGCTTCAAATTGGAGTCTGCAGTGTCTTCTAGTCATAAATGGGGTTAACATAGTTGAGTAGAGTTTCTGGGGTTTATAATTGGTCGGTAGAGGTGCCTCGCAATGGAAAAATAATGAAAAGTGTAAAAATGGCAGCTTTTTGGTTTTGAACCAACATTGGTTAATTTTGGGTGCGGAGTTAATATTTGAACAATAGGCGGTTTCATCCTACATGGGGAGGAAATATTATGGCTTATCACATTGCTTTTGAGTGTAGGGTGGTATTTTTTTAGAGGACATGATGTGAAGTGGGGCTACCATGTAGCAAAAGGCCTATCGGGAAAAACCACGAATCTCACGTGCTTTTAGGATGCTAATGATCGGATTTGGGAGCACGCGATTGTTATAGACATATTTGGGCACTGCAAAACCAATCACATATGTCAATAAACCAAGGGCTCTTAAACCCCTAAAAGTGTTGTTTCACACCCTAAAGGATCATGGTCAACTGATTACATCATTTCCCAGAAGTTCCACTTGAAAAACTACTCAAAACTAGCCAAAACTGGACCACATTGACTACTCCTTGATCAAGTTGCAATGCATCTCACCTGCTACACACGAGAAGTGTGATGCATACTGAAAAGGCCTTCTGTAGGGTGCGATGAGTGAGAGTAGACAAATGGCAGAGACAATTTGCTAAGTGGAAACCTAGAGAATCTTCTAGAAACTTCTCATATGACACTTGCCTCTCTGAATTCACCTAGGGATGAGTAAGGGATCATGAAATATCCAAGTGGAACCAGGAACTATCAGTGAAATGACACTAATCAAAAACCCAGAAGCTGACTCACCCCTTTACAAATATCTATAAATGGATCCCTCATCTGAGAGATCTGGAGGCTGGAATTTTGTAATTTGTAAGGAAGTGCTGTTGGTTTCTCTTTGAGACATTGCATTGTTGGGTGATCTTGCTTTTCATGAGGTGAAGAGGGCTTTCATGCTAGGAGGATGATGCTGGATCAGACAGCTAGGTTGTAATCCTCTCTTCTACTTCTACTATCAATAAAGTTATTTGAGTTTTCCTCCATATACTTGCGTATTTATGAATCTTGCTATTTGTGAATGCAATTGTATGGTTAATGTACTTATGATTCTGCATTGTTTATGGTATTATAGATCTCTATGCTTTGATGGTGTTCTGTTTCTTTGCCTCTACAAGTGTTCTTTAAAGTGGGACAAGTGAGAAAGGAGTGGCAGGCTCTATCAAAGGAGAGAGGAAACAAGCAAGGAGCCAAGAAAAAGATTCAGGTTGGCGCTCTCTGTTTCTCTCTTGTCTATCATACATAAAGGAAAACACAAGTTACTTTGAATTGTTTGTTGAATCTAAGATAGCTACCCATCTTAGTGGGACTAGCAGATTAAATAGACACTAGTTTTCTCGGAAACAAAATGGCGACTCTACTAGGGAGCGAATAGTTTGGTTGTTTGTTACTATTGTTTGCTTTATAAACTACAAATAGAACCTGAAGTTAAGCCAGCGAGCCTTCGAACTGCTTTTGCTATGCAACTACAAAGTAGATCAACACTGCTTCAGTCAATCTCTGGGTTGGTTTATGAATTTAACATTTGACTTGCAAAACATCCTAAGTGCCCTTGTGGTAGCTCATTAACCTCATAAGATCATACCCCTATACTTTGTTCTTACTGTCTATCGTAGCTCAGCCTAAATCACTGAACTTAGCTGCAAATTTTGGGCAAAAACCAAGCTCAGTTTCGTTCCCTGGTCCATCGCACTATCTGTAACTGGAAACCTAGATGCATCGAACCTCCTGTGTGTTTCATGTGAGATGCATCCTTATTTCCTGTAAGGACAGGTGCGATGATTGAATGATGTTGTTTCTATCTCTAGAATTTGGTTTTCTCCTCCTTGTTTTCAGTTCTATTCAGTAGTTTTACTGCTTATGATCAGTATATCATTGCTGAAAGCTCCTTCCTTCACATTATTCAGCCTCCATTGATCAAGAATTGTGAATATTTTTTATGTATTTTTCATCATTTACAGTCCTCCTTTGCAAAAAGAATCTTAATCGAACTGTTGTCTTTTGATTCAAATGTGTCGTAACTATCGTTTTGAGTCAAGAAGAAGAGTGTTGTAAAGTCTTCCTCTTCTAGATAGTTGATTGTACTTTTGTCATTGTATTTCATTTGAATTGTCAATATTTGAAGTGTCGAAAGGAGTTTTCCATTCGAAATCGAAAGTGTTTTTTTAGTCTTCCTTTCATTTTGAAAAGAAATTGCTGAAGTGTTGCTTTGAAGAAAATAGTTCAGATCTGTACTTAGTTTTCCTTTTTGGCATTCTCACATTAAGGAAATGGAAAAACAAATACATGCATGTGCATTTGCATTTAGACTACATGTGGAAAATGATTTAGGAAAAGTGTATTTAGTGTGTGTTCTCTGCTCTCTGTTGAAAGAATCGTGCTTTCTTTCCTTAGTAGCTAGGATTTTCATTGCTAAAAGAAAAGAAATGATTGTTTATCATTTCAGATTGCATATTCACGAATTTTACATCTACATCACGTGGTGAACCTTGAAAGACAAACTTCTAAGAAAGATCAACTCTAAAATAAACCTCAATGAACATAAAAACGCTTTGGAACCTAATGCACAACATATAGAAGTCTAGGCTAGAGACGTGTTCCGGCATCGTAAAACCTGGTAACTATCGTTTTCATCGAAGGTTGGGTGATTCCTCCTCTTTGATACGACAAGTGCCAGTACGGACTTGTGCTCCCCGTACCATTGAGTATATATTGGGAGACCACAATAGGCTGATATCCTTTATCCTTAAGAAGCCGTGTCTACCACCCTATCGATCGAAATGAACTGAACACAACATTTTCGAAGATTGACTGCCGTACGTAAAGTCCTTGGTAATGTCTCTTTAATTTACCACCAAGGTGTATATTAAAGTTTTGCGATTGATTTGGTAATCCCTCTGTCTAGATTTCTAGAGTAGTCACTTTCGTTCCTTTTCGACTCCTTAAAAGAAAAAGTCCATCTAAGCACTTGTCACTTCAGGCTCATTAAAAATCGAAGGCAACTAGAGTCACCTTTGGCTTTTTATTGACTCTTAAAAATTGAAAAAGAAAAGTTGTTTCAAAGCGTCTAAAATTTATTTAATTCGGAATAACATTTTCCCCTTTTAAATTTTGAGTTGATCAAGTAATCTGCAATCATGGAAGAAAGTCAGTCAAAACCCCATCATTCACAGAGACTAGTGATTCAACCATCTTTGACTCTATAAACGAAACCATTCCAGGCAAAACGACCTCATTTAACTGGGTTGAATTCTCCTGGTCTATTTGAAAGTTGTGTTTCAACATCATCAGAGACTCCAGTTACTCCAATTATTTCTGGTACCCCTGCCTTTACAGAAGAAGTTCCGCAGTTATAAGAGGACATTAGAACTGATCCTAGTGTAATGGTAAACACTTCTATCCCTAAACCAACTCCATCTAGGGCTGATTCAAAAGGTGTCACCCCTCCTGTGTCTGTTACTGCAGAAGCTATACCTTCTTCGGCTCCAGAAATATTTTACGGACCTGACGGTCTACCTCTTCCACCTGGACTGATTGCTATAGAAGAGATTGTAGAGGATCTTCCATCCAGTACCCCATTTCATTTTGGAATTGGGATCCACCTATATCCTTCTACTACATAATTAGTTCTTTTAATCATACTTCATCGCAAGTTCCTACCAAATCGCTAGGAAATCTTTTAGATAGACTAAATATGTCTGAACAACCATCAACATCTAGGACTATGTCATATGATACAGTAGGAGTGGAACCTCCTACTACTACTCCGACAATGTTCGCTAGTATACCATTTGTCCCAACTAGTTCTCAACTGCTAGATGGAGTCCACCCAGGGATTGTTTCGAGAGCATGGTCTGTTCCTATTTGTTCATCTGGAATCTTATCTGGAAATTCTTATGTTGAAACTCAACAAATTGATCCTTCACATCAGTATCAATTTGGGTAGTCTAGTCTCCAAAAACCAATTTATCCTTTGAGAGTTCACAACAAAATTCGGCTCAAACTAGAATTGCATCCAGTGGTTGGGTACCAATACTACCTCAACAAAAAAGGGTTGTATATTCAATGAAACCAAGTCAACCTGTGTCAAACATTCCCACTACACCTGCTATTGTGACTGTGTCGCAAGTACAAGCACTGCTTGTTGTATGTCAACCTCAAGTTTCTCAGGTCGTAATACAATAGCCTCTTGTCTCTGCGGCTCAATCACAACCTCAGATTACTGACTCCTTAATTGGAGTGACTTAGGCTCAAATGGGTACTATCACCCCTCATCTTGGTCAAACATCCAGTATTGGACAACAACAAATGGTCCAATAACCATGGCTAGTACAATATCAACAACCACAATTCCAGCAAGCTTATCGAGGACCTGAGAAACAAAGATTTGCAGGTAATGGGCAACCGTATTTTCAAAACGATTATCAACCACCATACTATAATGGTTGTGCCCATCAACCTTATCAAAGTTATCAGCATCAGATACATTATGCTAGTATGCAAAGACCCACTGCTCAAGTGATCCCATCTTATCTTGGGTTTGCTTCGCCAAACCTGAATCAACAGTTGCCCTTTGTAGCAAATCTAGAGTTACCAGATTTGAACCGGTTAATGAATGATCCAATTGCTTATGCCCCATGGTGGCCAGTGATTCCCCATAAACTTCCCTCAGATATTCCTAAATTCAATGGAAATCTGGGTGAAGATCCATTGAATCACGTAATGACCTTGCATTTGTGGTGTTCGTCTAACACCCTCAATGATGATTCGATTAGGCTTCACATTCTTCAGCAAACGTTAACTGTTCCGGCAGCAAAATGGTACATTGAATTGCCTAAAGCTTTGTTTGACAACTTCAGTTCCCTTGCCACTACCTTTTTAACCCATTTTTAGTTACCCATAAGGTACGAAACGGGAACAGAACTCCTTACCAATTTTAAATAAACAATAGCCACTCATATATCTGATCATATACATGAGTGGCAATGCCATTTTCGAATGGTAAAGACCTATGTTCCTGATCAGCTTCTAGCTGAGTGGTTTATTAAGTCGTTATTACTTTCTATTATAGAGGATGTGGCCAAGGGAGGAGTCATCACTGAAGAGTAAGTCATTTCTCGTGCACAATATATAGACTTGATCTATACTCAGTCTGGCATGCCTTATGAAAAAATTCCTGACACCCCTAGACTAGAATTTTCCATTCCTCCTCCTCCTAAATCATACAGGGACTCTCATGCCGGCGATGGTGTGATTGGCACCTCAAGTACGCAAACCGCAAAGGCTCCATCTGGTAAAGCCCTTGCACTTTATAGTAAAAAAGAAAATGACAAAATTCTTGCCTCGGAGGTTAATGTCATGTCATCTGACAAAGGCAAAGAACCGAAGCAACCAGGGGGCAAGAAGAAAGGGAAAGAAAAAAAGAAGAAACAAGAAGATTCGACTCCTGGGAAGTCTTCTGGAAACCCCGTTGGGCAAAAGTAACCTAATCAGCCATGCTTCATATGTGATGAGGACCATTATACGAGATATTTTCCACATCGAGCTGAGGTCACGAAGTTTTTGAAGACTTTAAGTACCTCGGCAATATTGACTGATCTGTTTCCAAACCCAGAAACCAATCTGGTTGCTATCGATCATGCTTCCCCATTCCAAGTGCTTATGTTGTCCATTTCAAAACAAAAAAATGATGCTTTGATATCGACGAGGAATAAAGATTATGGAAATCCACAGATGTCAAACAACAAGGCTACAAATCAACCTAGTAGTTTGACAACAACTTCGTCAGAAGTTGTGCCACCCATCATTCCTGAACTAACAATAAGCCACCAAAGGGAGTAGTACATAAATCGACATTTAATCCTCATGCTCAAGTAGCATAGAATTATAATATAGTAGAGGATCTGGCTCAATTGCCATCCTCTATGTCGACACTTGAAGTATTGCAGAATTGCCCCTCCTAGAAGCAAGCTTTATTATCAGCAATAGGTGGGATTGACCCAACGGATTCCAATCTTGTGGCCTTTAACCACAAAGGATATGAACCTCAATTACCAACACAACTCGCTCTCCTGATACAGGTAAAGACCCTCAACAAAACTGTTCATAGAACGATCATTGATGAGGGGGCATCTACATGTATTATGTCAATGAGTTGCTGGAAAACTTTAGGCTCACCACCCTTGTCGCGATCATCAATGATATTAAAAGCATTTGATGGAATAACATACACGTTGTGTGGGATATTAAGTAACTTGCAAGTTGAACTAGGGGGCAAGACAGTAGAAATTAAAGTCGAAGTTATCGATGGAAACCTCGATTAAAATATCCTACTGGGAAGGACCTGGATTTGTACCATGGCTGCTGTTGTGTCAACATATTTTAGAAAGATTGCATTTCCCTTCCAAGGAAGAATTACAATAGTTGACCAACTAACCTTTTTCCCTAATAGTTCACAAGCTATGGGAAGCATTCCAATGATCCATGGAAGCTCTCAATCACTTCGAAATGTCGGAGTAGGCCTCCTAAAAGACCCTGCCTTAATGAGTACTTTTTCCCTCTCGCCTTCGAGTAATCTAGCAGAAGCGGCCACGGTGGAAACTTGTAATATGGTATCTTCTACAAAGATTAAGAAGACTTATGAACATTTTGTTAGCATGGATCATTGCCAAGTATTGCCTCCAAGCCCCATAGAAATTTTGTAGCAATCAATTTTCTTTGCCTGGGCAGCAAACCCAAATCAACACTCATCAAGTATTTGGATAGATAGGTCTCTAGAATATGGCACCTCTTCAGATCCTTGGTCATGTATACATTCTACAAATGAAGGAATCATTTTTTCAATGATGATAGGAGAGGCAACATGGGAAGATTACCACCATCGTTCCCATCTTCAAGATAACGACGAAGATTATTCCAACAACCTTAATCATCCTTCAGTTTTTGATTTTCTATCAAATACTGTAAATACAATGGATTCTGAGCGAAACTTGTCCAATATTGAAGAAAATATTGCCATAAATATATCGACCAAACATAATGTTGTAGAGAATATTCATGTCGGAAAATCTTGTTCTTCTTCAGAACTAGAAATATACTCCACTCTCTTTCGCGAATTCAGAGATGTCTTTGCATGGTCATATGAAGAAATGCCAGGCATTGACTCGAGCATCATTGAACATGAAATCAAGATGTATCCAGATGTCAAACCTGTACAACAACGGCTTTGACAGGTTCACCCGAAGAAAGCCATTGCCATCAAGGCAGAAGTTGAAAAACTTTTACATGCTGGTTTCATTTACCCTGTTCCTCTAACTGATTGGGTATCAAATATTGTTCCTGTCATGAAAAAGCAAGGAACAATTAGAGTGTGCGTTGATTATAGGGATGTAAATCAAGCTTGTCCAAAGGACAACTACCCTACACCCTTCATCGACCAGATAATTGATGAATGTGCTGGATGCGAAATCTTTTCATTCATGGATGGATTTTCTGGATACAATCAAATAAACATCCACCTGCAGGACCAGTCGAAGACTACATTTATATGTCCGTGGGGCATATTTGCGTACTGTAAACTACCTTTCGGTTTAAAGAACACAGGGGAAAATTTTTAGAGGGCAATGAGCTATTCGTTCCATGAAATCAAACACATCATTCAACCATATCTCGATGATATACCAACTCATTCACAAAAGCAGACTGATCATCCGTAGCATTTGAGAGCTATATTCCTACGTTGCTGACACTACAAGATACGACTCAATCCACACAAGTGTGTGTTTTGTGTCAGTCCTGGTTGTTTACTTGGTTTCGTAGTTTCTAAAGACGGGATTCGACTCGACCCATATAAGGTTTAGGCGATCATCGACATGCCTCCACCTTCAAATTTTCTTCAGATTCATAAACTCCAAGGGAAAGCAAACTTTCTAAGGAGTTTCATTCCAAATTACACCGAACTTGCTAAAGGTTATACGCATCTTTTGAAAAAAGAAGTTCCTTTCAACTGGGATCAAGTTGCGCAAGCTTCCTTTGATGCTTTAAAGGATTCCCTAATAAAAGAATCATTAATGTACGCTCCTGACTATCAAAAAGAATTTAACCTGTATCTAACTACAGCAGATACAACCATAGAAATGGTTTTAGTACAAGAAGACAATGGAATTGAACATCTTGTCTATTATTTAAGTCGAAACTTAAATGATACAGAAAGAAAGTACTTCTATGTTGAAAAGCTATCTCTAGCAGTTGTTCAAGTAGTAGAGATATTTTGACACTATATCCTCTTTCGCAAAACTACCATTTTGTCAAATTGCAACCCTATGAATTACATTCTCTCACGTCTATTACTAGGGGGAAAATATTCAAAATGGATAGCCATTTTGCAAGAGTTTGATCTGGAATTCACAATATCCAAATCAAAGAAATCTTTAGTTTTCGCGGACTTACTATGCGACCTCCCATCTTCGTCCAACGATTCAACATCTAAAGCAATAATTGTGGATGAATCACTATTCTGATATCGTCAAGCGATCCATGGTATGAAGATATACTGATCTATCTCCAAACCCAAACATATAGGCCTAATACCTCTAGTTCCAAACAACAATGTACTCGATGCCAAGCCAAAGACTACATGATCATCGGTGATACACTTTACCATCGTGGTATCGATATAGTTCTGCAAAGGTGCCTCATGCTTGAGGAGGCCGAAAAGGTCCTGAATGATTTTCATTCAGGTGCGTGTGGGGGGCATCAATTTGGTTACGCTATGGCACAAAAGATCTTACGAGTAGGTTACTTTTAGCCTACTATATTCAAAGATTGCATAATCGCAGTCAGAAGTTGCCATGCTTGTCAGATCTTCGACCACAAAACCAGACTACCACCTGCACCACTGCATCCAGTAGTTGCTGTTGGGCCATTCGCCAAATGGGGCATAGATTTCATGACATGTAACCCAACCTCGGCCAGGGAGCATGGGTATATCATAGTCGTAGTCGACTATTTTACAAAATGGGCCAAGGCAATGCCTACATTAAACAACAACGGTGAAATGACTACTATTTTCTTTTTCAATCATGTAGTCTCTAGATTCGATGTTCCATAGGCTATAGTCATAGATCATGGATCACATTTTCATAATCACATGATGGTCAAATTAGTTTCCAAATTAGGACTGTCCCACGACAGTTTTACTCCATATTATCCACAAGATAACGGACAAGTTGAGGCCATAAACAAAGTCCTGAAGCACATGCTGCAAAGGATGATTGGAGTCCACAAATGGAATTAGCACTTAATCCTATACTCAGCCTTGTGGGCATATAGGACATCAGTGAGAAATGCGAGCAGATTTACACCCTTTTAGCTGGTGTATGGCCTGGAAGCAGTGTTACCAATTTAGTGTGAAATTTCATCTCTCAAGCTTGCAGTCGATCTACTTCCCAAAACTTCGGAGTAAGAGGCTCATTTCTTGGAACTAATCCAATTGGATGAAAACCATCATGATGCCGCTTTGGCTAATGAAGCCCATAAGAAACGTTTGAAGGCGCAATTTGACAAAAATGTCAAACCCCGTGTCTTCTCAAAAGGTGACTTGGTCTTGCTTTACGATCAGGACTCCAATAAATTGGGAGCAGGTAAGTTCGAACCATTGTGGATGGGCCCCTACATTGTTAAAAGAGTATTAGCAAAAGGAGCCTACAAGCTAGTAGATTACGATGGGATTCCACTGTCGCAACCCCAGAACGGGTTGTATCTTAAGTGTTACTATGGTTGATTAAGTGTAGTAATCTCTTTGTATGCTTTTGTTATGTTTTTGTTTTTCATCAAGAGTTATCGTTTTGGTTAGGTAATCCACTTTGCATTTGTTGAAAATGTCAAACCTTTTGGAAAAATTCGTTGGGTATGCCGACAGAGCTAGTCGTAGGACGCAGAACCTATCTTCTGCAGCCTGGGCCATTTTTGCCCCAAGCGGTGAGTTAGTGAGTTTCAAGGGGATATGTATTGGTCAATCAACGAAAAAAATCGCTGAGTTCAACACGATGATGGAACTTCTCTCTGATGCCATTTCACATGGCATACGACGACTTGTTGTCAGGCTAGATTAGCAACTCGTCATTCTACAACTTACTAGCGTCTATTTTGTTCGGAACCCAACTATCTACTGTATGTTCCTAAGGGTCAGGATTTTGGAAAGGCAGTTTGATTCTATTCAATATCAACACATTTCTAGAAAATTAAACACATGAACTGATTCATTAGCAAATTATGTGTTAGATAGACATTTGCAACATTTAAAAAGGAAAAATAATTTCAATTAACATTTGCATCAGGATCACATAACTTAACCGAAATAAAACTACGAAAATAAAAAATATATAACTGTTTATAGTTTTTACAAAATGTTTTGTGTCCAGGAAAAAATCGGTTATACCACCCAAAAACTCAAAAACGCAGAAAATCACCCTAGACTAATGGTGCTGGTGATAACAAGTCACCGCCTGTGCGATCATACGTAAGAGCCTAGTCCATCGAATCGGCATGCCAGTGGTATGGCGCTGTAATATCAGAGGTAAATCATCAATTCTCACATCCTGAATACTAAGGGTGAGACCCTCGATCTGATCCTGCAATACTGCAAGGGTCTCTGCTATGTCCAGATCGCGAAGGACAGCCCTCCCTATAGCCTCTCCTGCTGGAACATCAGTTGCCGCCCTTGGGCGCACTGCTGGTCACACTGGCCCAACATCTGCACAAATATATGAGTTTTATTAGTCTTGATAACATTTAAAAAACATAAGAACATTATAAAAAACCAATAAACAAAGATATGGTCAGATCATTTTACCCATAACACTCCACTGCTCGCCAGCCGGTAGCACCAAATCTGGGTCACCTCGGAAATCCATCCCAACGTATGGATACTTGGCAAAGACCATCTCTTGACAGTCGAACCACTCAAAGAAGGCACTAGAGAACGAAATCTATGATTGGCCAGCATGTCTGTTCATGAGGTCGACCCATCTCTGCATCCATGGTTCCCTCGGTGCTGGCAATCCTAGTGAAATGTACTGTGGCTGCATCAGTGGAATCCTCTCCAAGGCGAAAGCAGTTAGAATGGAACCATAACCAAAGTTCTTGGATCTTCCATTCTTCACCTTGGAAAGCTATTCTTTTATAACCAGAAGTACTGCCTCACACCAGTTGAATACCTTTGGTTCCAGGCATTCCAAGGCGTACTGCATATACGATCTGTTGGCCAAATGAAGAGCCGCGCTACCAACCAATCTAGCAAAGGTGAATAAAATAGTCCTCAAGGACCAATCAGTGACATCTTGAATACTGATCTTGCCATCCCTACTCGGCTGAGACCCATCTCTACAAAACTGGCGAATATAATCCCTCACAGATTCACCCCCATGGGTGGATCCCGATAGTGAGAGAGGGGCACCACGCCTCGATAACCCAGTCAAAAAGTAGATATCCTCAATTGTCAAAGGAATGAATTTGCCTCTAATCTAGAACACCTAGATGATCAGATCCCATGCATCGAGAAGATATTGCAACAAATTGATTTGTTGCCTCATGCTGGATATGCGGAAGAATTAGAGCAAGCCACAGTTTCGCAATGCAGTAGTCATACCCGGATCATGTAAGACAATCATTTCCTCTTCTTCATGCTCGCGTTCACACCATGTAACAACCATCTTGATCTAATGAATCTCCGAAACACAAACAAAAGATGAATTAGGATCCTGATTTGGGCAAAAACAGGCAAAAATTTCATGAGAAAACACTGCACAAACTTTCCCTTCTGCGCCCATTGCACCTTGCCTATGTACAGGGTGAGATGCATACTGACTAGAAAAAGGCTAGCTCAGTATGCATCACACTTTTCGATGCAGACTAGGTGCGATGGGGAGAGAATGAAATCTTCAAACCCCTGGGGCCCAGAAGAAAGGGAAAGCTTTCTATAAATCAGAAAAGGATGAAATGCAATTGAAGAGCTCAGGATTAGCTCCTACTTGGTCTTGACAGTGCGAAGAATAGTCCATCGGATCTCTCAAAATCAGTTGATGAAATTTGAGGGGGAAAACACCTCTAGAGCTCCAACAATCCCAAATTTGAATGAAATGGTAAAAATGAGAGGTAAAACTTCTTTGATGTTACTATTCACGTAATTCAGGTAAGATGTTAGTTTTTAACTCATTTTTTTTAGCATGTATTTTCATTTCTAATCAGTTTGGAGTAATTGAACAGGTTGTATGACTGTCGAAAGAATATAGTGTTAATGGAAAATTGAGCATCTCTGACTATTATATTGAGTAATGTTACCACAGGGTTCAAGCTCATTAAAAAATAAACCCGCCACTGAGCATAGTTTCTAAAGATTCAAGCTCATTAAAAAATGAATCCACCCTTGGTAAATAACCTTTGTGATTGCATTGCTATCAACCTTTTGAGCCTTGGTTGTGTTCTTACCATCACCTCCATTCTTTTGGCTGATCATACGCCTCCACTTGATTGTTTACCCTTTTGAGGAACAGCTGACGAGTGATTCCATTAGCCACCCTCATTACACTGCCATGTTTGAGAAGTTCCAAACTTACTTGGAACCAGTTGCTACCTGAAAACATCACTCGTTCCTAAAAAACGAGTCTCTTTTAAGCTCTTTTTAGACTCGTAAAATATGAAAAGATTGCCGAGCTACTGGCCTTTCCAACTCATTAAAGTAAGGGGAAGCACCATCCCTCCTCTACATTTTAATCTTTTTGGACCTGAGAGATCGTTCCACAAAAAGATTGAGCGCTTGTCTTTTTTGACTCGCTAAAACTATTGAAAAGTCATCCCTTTCATATTATTTTA
Source organism: Pinus tabuliformis (assembly GCA_031772625.1). Lineage (NCBI taxonomy): Eukaryota > Viridiplantae > Streptophyta > Pinopsida > Pinales > Pinaceae > Pinus > Pinus tabuliformis. The sequence goes on along the minus strand of CM062807.1, from coordinate 1,344,463,064 downwards.
TACTTTTTCGGACTTAAGGGATTATGATATGAAAAAGGACTGCTGGAGTTTCCTTTTCATCTCTTTTCAAACTCTCTAAATATGAAAAGAACTGAGTTATCTTTGTTTTTAAACTCGTTAAAACAATAATGACAAACTTGTCCGTCCGGACAAGAGTGAGTTTCATTGTCGCTAGGCTCGCTAAAACATAGAGACAGGTTTGCCCGAAGGGAAAATTATAGAACAAGCATATGTTATCCTCCTCAAGCTTGAAAACATAAAGAGGTACTGGCCAGCAATGACTGGGGAAAAAGGGAAGAAAAATTGAAGAACTTCATTGGTAGCAGGTCACTCTTGAACATGACACTTTCACTCCGTCACCATGATTGAGTCGGGTTGGGTTATTTTGTTCACCAGTCACATCACCATTGGTCCTCAGTACCATACATTTTTTGGGTTAACACTACCAATCCATCTCAGTGTCGCCGATATGTTCAAGAGAAGTCATTCGGAGAATTCACCAACCCAGCTAATGCCTCATCCACTGCAATACCTTCATTCTCCATTTTTCAAGATCGCCATTCCTGAACGTTATATCGTTAGACCATTTTCACCTCCACAAAATCTTTTGCTTTGTTTCGTGTCGTAGATGTGGGATTCATTAAGGCCCTCCTATGACGGGTCACTTCTTGTCGACATCAGCTCAATATCCAAGAAGTTGACTTAGGAACAACCCTTTCAGTACTTTGAAGCTTTCATGCCTCAATGGCAAGTTTCTCACTTCCGGCGACATGTTTACATAAATGGCCTTCGACCGAAAGATTTTGCGTGGTGTTCAACATCGACTCATATATTCACACCACATGAATTGTACTGTAGTACCTTGAGGGTCATTATCATTATCGGTGATTCCTCTTACGCCTGTTAACAACTTACATCATTGGCTGGTAATCAGGCGATGTCTTTCCATGTTCGACTTCAGAACATCTTTTCACATGGATCAACTTGTACATCGGGCGAAGATTGAACGAGTTTGAAGACCCCAGATCTAGTTTCATCCATCCGGGCTGCGATATATTTAGGAAAATAAAGACATCAAATGTACACCATAGCTGCACAGATGATCATCCAAGCTAAGGGATGATGGCTCTACAAGAATCACCAGTCTGCAACAACAGACGATTGTCTGTCCTATGTACATGAAAATGAATTTATAAAGTTGAGCATGGGAATGCCCGCCTCAGCTAGATCATGAAAATAATATGAAGATAATGTATTGTATTGTATTTTATACAGGTCACCTTGCAGTTTGAAAAACCTTGAATCCTCATGATAAAGAATTTCACCCGACATCAGAAGATTTACGACCTCATGCTTTAAGGGGCAACTGTTATAGACATATTTGGGCACTGAAACCCCAATCACATATGTCGATAAACCAAGCCTACTCTTAAGCCCCTAAAATTGTTTTTTCACACCCTAAAGGGTCATGGTCAACTGATTACATCATTTCCCAGACGTTCCACCTGAAAATCTACTCAGAACTAGACAAAACTGGACCATACTGATTACTCCTTGGTCAAGGTGTGATGCATCTCACCTGCTACACACAAGAAGTGCGATGCATACTGAAAAGGCCTTCTGTAGGGTGCGATGAACGAGAGTAGACAAATGGCAGAGACAGTTTGCTAAGTGGATACCTAGAGAATCTTCTAGAAACTTCTCATATGACACTTGCCTCTCTGAATTCGCCCACGGATGAGTAAGAGATCATGAAATCTCCAAGTGGAACCAAGAACTATCAGTGAAATGACACTAATAAAAAACATAGAAGCTGACTCACCCCTTTGCAAATATCTATAAATGGATCCCTCATATGAGACATCTGGAGGCTGGAATTTTGTAAATTGTAAGGAAGTGCTGTTGGTTTCTCTTTGAGACATTGCATTGTTGGGTGATATTGCTTTTCATGAGGTGAAGAGGGCTTTCATGCTGGGAGGATGATGTTGGATCAGACAACTGGGTTGTAATCCTCTCTTCTACTTCTACCATCAATAAAGTTATTTGAGTTTTCCTCCATATACTTGTGTATTTGTGAATCTTGCTATTTGTGAATGCAATTGTATGGTTAATGTACTTTTGATTCTACATTGTTTATGGTATTATAGATCTCTATGCTTTGATGGTGTTATGTTGCTTTGCCTCTACAGGTGTTCTTTAAAGCGGGACAAGTGAGAAAGGAGTGGCAGGCTCTATCAAAGGAGAGAGGAAACAAGAAAGGAGCCAAGCGAAAGATTCAGGTTGGTGCTCTCTGCTTCTCTCTTGTCTATCATACATAAAGGAAAACACAAGTTACTTTTAATTGTTTGTTTCTAAGATAGCTACCCATCTTAGTGGGACTAGCAGATCAAATAAACACTAGTTTTCTCGGAAACAACGATATGGGATGTGGACTGTCAGATCTGGAGGTGGGTGATCAGAGGGTTATCACGTGGGGGAGTTACGAGGGATGAGTTGGGGATTGATTGGCGGGGCCTGGGGATAAGTGGTGCGACAGGTTTAAATATATACAAATTTTTTGTGACGGTCGGGCAGTTATAAAGTGGGGGCTTGAAATATATAAAGCGGGACTATAGGTTAGAATAATATAAGGGTTGAGTTAAAAGGGTATCGGGGAGGGTTTTTCAATGGGGCCCAATACATTTAACTTTTTAAACTTAGGATAAGGGGGTTTTAGTGGGTTTAAATGGAAAAGGAAAATTAATAAGGGGAGAATGATTTCTAAATGGTAATGTTTAGGGAAAGGTGTGAAATAAACGGAAAAAGGGTTAAAATAAAGAGAAAGGGTTTTTACAATGGAAATGTGTTAGAATAAGGGGAAATGAAAAGGGAAGAGTCCTTTGGAATCAAGAAGGGGAAGAACATTAGGGAATGAAAAGTAATGAAGGGGTAATGAAGTGAAATTAATAAACTAGACATGTAGGGGTTTAATGAAATGAGGGAACTTTAGTGAATAAGATTTAGTATTCGGTGGTTTTCAAGATCGGGACTAGTGGACGGGGAGTGCAGGATGAATAACTAAGGTTACAAGCTGTTACAGAGGCTATTCTCCATGGAAGATCACAAAGGAGGGAGCTCCACTCCCTCCTACAAGCAGGCTATGGCCAGTAGGGGCAAAAAACCAATGGAAAATGTTAGAGACCCTTCAAAAGGAAGGAAAAGAAATAGTGAAGAGGAACAAGATGGTACTAAATCAAGAGAGCATAACAACACCAAGGAAAATGAGGAAGAAGACAAGGAAAAAGGAACAAGGAACAAAAGACAAAGCACAAATGGGACCATGTAAACCCAAAGCAGTAGTTACACCCAAAGTCATTTTAAATGATCCTGCTCTGCAGGCACATAGGGACGACATGCAGACTTATGCAATCATTTGTAAATTCATGTGTTTATGGCCCACTAAAAAATCTTTACAGATGTGGATTAAATACCACTGGAAGCCAAAAGGAAGCATTGACCTACATCTGGGGTCTAAGGGTTTCTTCACTGTGGTATTTGCAAATATTGAAGATAAGGACAGAGTGTTTGAAGGAGGGCCCTACTTTTATGCTGTAGCAGGCCTCTATATGCGACCATGGATTATGAATTTTGTTCCGGAGCGTGAGACTTTTACTTTGGTCCCGGTTTGGGTAAGACTCTACTCTCTACCTCTTGATTACTAGCAAACGGAATCCTTATCCGCCATAGGAAATAAGTTAGGACGTTTTGTCAAAGCTTCTGAGGCCACTAGAAGGGGAAAGTATACCTCCTTTGCTAGAATATGTGTGGAGATGGATCTCTCTGGAGCTCTATCGGATGAGGTTATCTTGGAAGTATTTGATGAGGAATGGGTGCAAACAGTAGATTATGAACATATTCCTTTCAGATGTCGCAAATGCCACGAGCATGGGCACCTATTCAGAGATTGCCCTCTCAGTAAAATAGAGAAGAAGAGCAAAGCTGACACAATGAAGGATTCTGAAAGCTTCCACAAAGTGGCACATAAAGAAAATGGAGGCAAAAGAGGGCCAAAGACACAAAAATCAGAAGGGAAACAAGCTAGTCAGAACAGGTTCCAAGTTCTCGAAGAGGATGAAGGTATAACAAAAGTAGATCAGGCAAAGGAAGGAAGTCCAGTGGAGGAGGGGAAAGAAGAAGATAGTGAACAAACAAAAAGAAACTATGATAAGTGATGCAGAACTGGAGATGGACCATGAAATTAACCAGAGTGAGATGGAAATGGAGGACCATGAACTACAGGAGATTCTTGAGAAAGAGAACCTAGATCTGGAAGGTTTCTTGAATCAAGGAACCAGAGAAGGGATAGACTCGTTACCTCTAGAGGAGTTCAATAGAGTTCAGTATTATATGGACAACCTAGACAAAAGGGGTGGAGAGGCAAAGAAACAATGATAGGCAGGGCAGCGAAGGCGTGAAAACAATGAAAACTACAACAGGATTAGCACCCAGAAACCTAGGAAAGAAAAGAGGCAGAAAAACGCAGAATGAGCTTTTGATGGAATGTGGAAAGCTAATGATAGATTCAGGTAAGATGAAAGACCTATCCAGCTACTCCTTTACAAATCTTTAATTATGAAGTTCACTTCTTGGAATATCAGGGGTCTAGGTAGTGAAAGAAAACAAAGATTATTGAGTAATAGAATGAAACAAACAACTCTAGATGTGATCTTCATCCAGGAATCCAAGTGTTCCATTCAAAAAATAAAAGAAATACATAGTAAATGGCTCAATCGATTTGAGTTTCTGGAAGTCAAAGTAGAGAATACAACAGGAGGTATACTCACTCTTTGGAACCCCAAAAAAACTAGCATAATAGATGTTGAGGCATCTAGGGATTATTTATCTGTGGTCATTCAAACTATGGGAGATAAGGAAACCTACCTGGTAACGAACGTGTATAGCCCTCAAAGAATGGATGATAAACTTAGGTTTCTAAATTCTCTGGAGAATCTCAGAGACCGATATGCAAGAATACCATGGATCTTGGGGGGTGATTTCAACATGATTAAATCACTTTCAGAGAAAAAAGGGGGAACCAGGGTTCTAGGCAAAGACTCTTCGGAATTTCAAACTTTATAGATAAGATGAAGCTAGTGTACATTGTAACGAGTAATGGTATCTTTAATTGGAACAATAAAAGAAGGGGAGTGTCTCAGGTGGCCTGAAAATTAGACAGATTCATCATCTCGGAGGACCTTATGCTCAATGACAAGGAAATGGTAGCAAGAATTCTCCCCTTTGGAGGCTTTTATCACTGACCGGTTCAACTGGAGGCTCAGGGCATTGGTACGCCCAGGAACTGACCTTTTCAATTTGAGAACATCTGGCTTTCCCACCCAGATTTCATCAACAACATTGCCAAATGGTGGTCAAAAAATTTGAACATTTAGGGCACTAGAATGTTCCTTCTTCAGAAAAGACTAAAACACATCAAGCTCCGGCTCAAGGATTGGAGCAAGAAGGAATATGGAAATATTTTTGAGGAGAAAAAATCTATTGAAGGTAAAATGCAGGAACTCAACCAAGCCCTTATCACAGATGGCTTTGATATAGTCATAAATGATCAAGTCACCAAATATCATCAAGACTGGGAGAAATTATGTAAACAATAGGAAATATTTTGGAGACAAAAATATAGAGTTCAGTGGCTAAAAGAAGGAGAACGTAACACCAGATTTTTCCAAAAATCCACTATGGTGAATAGAGCTCATAACAGGATTTCTATGATCAAGGACGGAGGAGGAAATCTTCTCAATTCTCATGAAGAAATAGAAGCAGTACTAGTTCAACACTTTCAAAACATAGCAAAGGAAACGTGTTATGATAGAGAACACTCCATCAAGGACTTCACTAGACATATTCCTAGGCTAGTGTCTAGAAAGGACAATTTCAACCTTAACAGGCCAGTGACAGAAGAGGAGGTTAGTGGGCTCCTCAAAGAAATGCAGAATGGTAAAGCGCCATGCGCGAATGGTTTCAATGTAGATTTCTTTAAAGATTGCTGGAATATTGTCAAACAAGATATTCTAAATGTAGTAGAAGATTCCAGGATGAACAGAACTATTTTGAAGGCACTGAATACCTCTTTCATCGCCCTGATCCCTAAACAGGAGTTGGCTCAAACCCCTGATAGGTTCAGACCAATAGCTTTGTGCAATGTGGTTTACAAGATAATATCAAAAGTTGTAGCCAATAGACTCAAACCTCTCCTTCCTACCCTAGTTTCTGTGGAACAATCTGGATATGTGGAAGGAAGGAAAATTCTTAATAACATCATTCAAGCACATGAGGTGGTGCACTCTCTGACAAGCAATAGAAAGGTTAGAATGATCATGCAATTGGACATAGCCAAAGCTTATGATAAGCTGAATTGGACCTATATTAGGAAAGTTCTTATTGCTTTTGGGTTTGATCACAACTGGGTGAGATGGATCCTGAATCTGGTTACTTCTTCCAGCTTTTCAATTCTGGTCAATGGTTCTCCCTCAGAGACTTTTATTCCTTGTAGAGGCCTTAAGCAGGGTGACCCACTCTCTCCCTTTCTCTTCATCCTCATGATGGAAGGACTGGTCGGTCTATCAAGCATGCAAAAGAAGTTGGTAAGATCAAAGGTCTCTAACTCTTTGACAATAGACAGGCTTTGACTCATCAACAATTTGTTGATGATACCATGCTGCAGGGAATCCCCAAAGTCAAAGAAGTTATTGCGTATAAACAAATCCTAAGTGACTTCGCCATGGCTTCAGGTATGGAAGTTAACCTCTCCAAATCTAAGATTTTTTTCTTCAATACTAATATTGCTATTCAGAAGAACATCTCTAGAATTTTGGGCTTTCAAAGAGAATCTCTCCCCTCTAAATGTTTGGGAGTTCCTCTAACTACTAAACCATTACACAAGAGCATTTGGGAGTCGGTGATTAACAAATTGCAAGATAAAACTAGGAAATGGACTATGAGATCCTTAAACTTGGCTGGTAGGTTGGTGCTTACAAAGTTTGATCTTCAATCAATCCCAGTATTTAAGCTATCAGCTCTTCCAGCACCTAAAGGAGTACTACATCAATTCAGAAACATACAAAGATACTTTCTTTGGGGAAAGGGGGAAAAGGAAGAAATGGGCCTTGGTAGCCTGGGAAAAAATCTACAAACCTAAAAACCATGGGGGTCTTGGATTGGATGATCCTGAGATTATAAGCAAGGTTTTAGGGGAAAAATTATGGTGGCATTGGGAAAAAGAACCAGAGGCTCAGTGGGCTATCATTTGGAAAGAAAAATATGCTAGCTCATGGAAAGATAATGATCACATAAGGATGGATCGAAATATAAAGGGATCACACATATGGAATAAGGCCTGGGATAACAGGGGCTTAGTTCAAGAAAAAATCTTATGGGAAATCAGAGATGGAGACTTAGCTTTATTTTGGGAAGACAGATGGCAATAAGAAACTATTTTGTTAAAATAGGACTTGGAGGATCTCAAAGCAGAGGCAGATACTAAAGGGCTATCCAAGGTAAAAGATTTTTGGAATCAAAACAACAGTATAGGAAAATGGAGAACCTGGAGGAAGTTTGATTTCAGAGATGACAACCCCCTGAAAGCTAAGGCTAAGACTCTAATGAAAGTGTTAGAACAAAGGAAACTTTTAGTGTTAGGGGGGCATGACCAACTAAGATGGGGCAACAACAATGAGGGTACCTTTAATATTAAGGAAGCAAAACTCATACTCCTTGAATTAGATTCCCATGCTCCAGATAGGATTTGGCAAAACCTATGGAGGCATCAAGGTTGGATGAAAATTAAACTCTTCATGTGGCTGGTTCTGCATAGGAAAATTTTGACCTGGGATAACATTCGGAAGAGGGGTGTCATGGGGCCTTCCAAATGCCAGCTCTGTGAAGCTCAAGAGGAAACAATGGAGCACCTTCTCAACAATTGCATTTTTACCTCCAGGTTGTGGGATTCTTTTGCCACCATCTTCCAACAGTTTGACAGGGACAAAGGGAGTATTATCAACACCCTAAACAACTGGAGAAGAAACTTTTCGGATAATGAAGTTCTTGGCTCAGCTTGGGCCCTTACACCAAGCTTCATTATTTGGAATGTTTGGAAAGAAAGGAAAAATAGAATCTTCAAGAATGTTAAGAAGCCTTCCCATTGCCTTTATGATCAGATCTTAAAATAGCTTAAGGAGATGGTTGGCACTATAGTTCAAAATCTCCCTAAGAATCCAACTTTTGTAACAGAATTGAGGATTCTCAGTCAACTAAAGTTGCAGGGACTTATTCCTCAGGGCCTGGATAGGGAAGTTTTAATTTTGGATCTGTTTAGGGCCCCGAAATCGGGTCAACAACAAGGGGGATACCCACCCGGTCTGGAACCTGGTTGGCGGCTCCTTGCCCGTTTGATGTAGCGGGTCCGACTGGGGGTAACGGGACCAGCTTCCCGATGCATGGGATGTGTGTGTGTTGATTTTGATTATGTTGATTCTGGAAGCATTCTAAAACTAATTTAAATCTAACTTGCAAACTGATTCTAAGCTATAGTAATCTAATGAAAACAACATATGTAATCTACACTAACCCAGGATATATCTTTTCCATTATGCGATTTAGAAAGATTTCATATAATAACTAGTAATAAAGATCATTCAGCTATCACAAGAATATAAACCATTTGAGATGAACCATTCTGCATAAGAAGTTAGACAAAACAGTTGTGAACAACATATCGCATAAATAAATCATTCATATGTCAAGCATAAATAAATGAGTCCACCATACAAAAGTGCCAAATGATAACCCGTATGCTCATAAATTAACATATAAACAATATCAGCTGCATATCACTCTAAGAATATAAGTAGAAATTCGTCAAGAGATAAAAGTACCATTTATGACTGATTTTTACTCACAGACTTCAAGCAATAACGATTTATCTCTACTTGTTCTAATATCTACTAAGAGTACAATAGTGCAACATCAGTAGCAGACATTAAAATGCAAACATAAATAAATCTCGATCCTTCCATTCATCAAAACCTCCTCTGAGGGTGCAGAAGTGCATGTTCCGAGGACAAGTTTTTTTACAAATTTCTGGACCCTTCTCCAATGCAATGAGAAGGGTTAAAATACTACTTCCTAATTCTAATAATAGTATTATTACAAAATTGAGGATACGGTTCTCAAATGACCGCCCTTTTTCTAATTTAGTTAAAAAGGAAAAAACAACATTCTAAATGAAATTACTTGTGAACTTGGTCTTTGAAGTTGCAGCTGTCAAGCATAGGCTTGAGAAGAGTAGGCTGGCTGATTTATGCGCTTAGATGGGCTGCGAAAACGACATCCATAAGAGCTGGCGCTACCTTCTCGGCTGCGTTCATGATGCATCTTACTGTCATGCATTGGCTGTGCGGTTTAACTAAGTATGTCCAGTAACTTTCCCAATTTAGTCTAGCCAATGCCTGGATTGTTTTCCCGTTTGCCTGCACTTTCTGCCTCCATTCTGTCTCCAGTTGCAACTTGCTCGGTAGGTATCCCGGGGTGGTCTCTGAAATCAAATTGGGTCTGTGTAAATTTTCATTTACACAGTCGATAAGGATGCTCGCTTGTGTCGCCGCTATCTCTGCTGCTTGCTCTGCCTGTGTGATTTGTTCGTCCCATTTATTAAAGAGCAGCGCCTTGTGATTTTCATTAATCTTGGGTTCCCTTGCTCTTTTCCCTTCCTCATCATCTTGCCAAGTCAAATATTCTGTTACTCGTTTGCTGTTCTGATCATAGTCGTTCCGCAATTCCACCACCTGGCTGGTGATCCTCTCGCTTAGTTCACAAAAGTGTCTCCACTGTGATATTCTACGTACCATATCTTCCTGTTGCTGTGATAGTTGCTCATTCAAGCCGATGGACTCTGAAATAAACTCTGCCAGCTTAGGTTCATCTTTATGCATTTCTTGCACAGTCTGTAGTTGCTTTTCTTTTTCTTCAAGACTTATTTGATAGCTTACCTGCATTTGGCGAAAGTCTTCCTGTAGCTTTTCGAGCTGTCTGGAAGCTTCAGTGTTTGCGCTAGCTTGTTGCAACTGTTGTTGTAGCAGTTGTATTTGATTTTCATGTTCTTTTAGGAGTTGCTGAACTTCAGAGGCCTTGTCAATAGTTGCAGAAGCATATGCTCCTGCAATCTGAGACAGCTTCGTGAGATTCTCGGTTGGATTATTATTTGGGTCTTTCCACAAGATGTCTAGATGTTCAGCATCTTGAGACAGTGCATTCTCAAGCTTTCTCTTCTTTCTTTGTCTCCTTACAACTGCTTTGTGCCGGGGACTGTAGAATACATCCAGTGAAGGAATTTCTTCTACGTTGAGTAGAAGTTCTGAGGATGGAGCGATAGGAAGGTGTTCTGCTTCTGCGGCGCTACTGACTATGGTCGAGACGACCTCTTGCACCACCTGTGTATTGCCCACAGGTGTCTTCGGGACTTGCCCTTCAAGATTAATTAATTCATTGAAGGTTTCCCACTCTTTATCCAACTCTGTTGTGACAAGAGGTGTTTCGACGATAGGAGGGGGAACGTTTCTTGGTGGTGAGGCGATAACTTGCTGCTGAGCCATCGTACTTGACTGAGCTGTGTCTTTGGTTGTTTCTTCGTTCTTTTCTTTGTCGTGCACAGACTCTTCAGGATGTTCAGATATTTCTCTTGCGGCGCTGGACTTAGATCTGGAAGCGCTGGAGTTTTCACTGAGGCTGATGCTCGGAGTCGGTTCTCTAGTAGCTACTCGCAGCCCTTCTAGTAAAATACTAGCCAACCTTCTCTCTATATATAACGTGAATTTCCGGAGGTCTTCTGGAGACAACCTTGACTGAGCTTCTTGCAAAATCTCTTTGAGCGAGCTCTTACTCTGAAAGAGATCATCAAACAGATCTTTCTTCCCAGAGAACACTCTTATCTTGACGTTGTTTGTAAATTCCTGGGCCACATTATTTGGGTCGAATGGTCTTGATGAGAACTTAAATAATTGAAGACACGTCACATTCTCCACCTCGCCAAAAGCGTGTCCCACATCGAACAAAGAGAAGGCCCCACAAGTGACGGGAAATTGAGGCCAAATGGCCTTCTTTTTGTCCTTTAGGTCCTTGGTTAAGCTGCCTTAAGAACAAGTTTGATAATCGATTTCCCGGGCCAATAGTTTATCAGGGACATACAAGGGTCGGACATGTGGAGGTACAGTGCTTCCAAAAACTCGAATGTAGGTAAACCATTCTTCCCCAAACCATCTCGCGATGGGGATGATGTCAATTTGGGCCTCGGGAGAGCACCTTGGGGGGTCCTTATCATATATCATTCTATGTATGGGCAATATGAGCCCATGGCAAATCTGGTAAAAATGAGGGGCAAACTGGGAATCCCATAAGACTTTATGATAAACATGGGTGGGCAATGGGTCTTGGGTAGTCCATTTCCAACCCATGGTAGGAAAATTTGATACAAGACAGACAGAGTCCATTATATAGGCAGACAAATAAAAAGGAGGATAGACCCTTTGGGAGAAGGATCTCCTAGAACGGTAATTGACAATCGCCGTGTATAGAGTATCAGAAAGGATTTTGGCCCAATCTACTATCTCGGAGCTAGTCGCGGCATCAACTAACGGTAGCCATTCAGATGAAAACTTATTGATATCGGGCATACCAAATAATCTACAGAGCATGGTTGCAGCAAAACAATATGGAGAGGTAAGGGAACCAGTGCTGTACATACCATTTTTATCCTTTTTCAACGGCTCATCTCTTCTTGACCATTCTTTAGTGGTGTCTGATAGATCCAGATTTTCTACTGCGAACTTCTTAACAAACTGTGCATTATACTTCGCTTGCGGTTCAGGAAGATGATACATGAGCTTCAGGTCTTGGGCAGCAAACGATCCCACGAGCCCATGTCCCTGGACCTTGAATTGCCTATTTGCCAAATCCGCATCATCTAGAATCCACTTGATCATGTCTGTATATGGTAGGATCTTCGGCCTTGCTGCTATTCTATGGAGGAAAGAACACGCTAGGTCTTCCAGGGATGCCTCCGAACGACGTGATGCACCCGCGACAGCAGCAGTTACCTTCATTATTCTAGGGTTCTCTTCTTCTAACAGCCTATACATGCCTTCCCATGTTGAGATACCTGCATCTCTGTTGCAGGCTGTATCTATGTACAGGGGCGCCATCTCCTTGGTTTTTTCTCTTGTTTCAGAGCTTTGAGCTTTGTTCTTCTTTCCCATTTCGCTTTGCGCTTCTGTCTGATTTGCCTTCGCACTTTGCTCCTGCAGGTTACGAGTGAAATGGAAAGACTGATCAGAAAGGTGATGGGAGAGTTTTAAATGCAAGAGATAATCAGATATGCCACCTTACGTGAAGCAAATCCGCATCAATGCATGCGTCTTTATTCCACTTAATAACTGACAACTAATTTATTACTATCATTAAAAGCGCATAATTTCAAGTCATGTTATAGTAAGTGGCTTTTCTTTGGGTGACGCGCCCGAAGGATTCATACTAAGGTGCTTTATGATTTGCCAACGTACCCTTGCATGTCGCGCAATCGAAAATCGCAGCGATCGCAATATCGCAGATCGCAATAATTCAATGTTTGCCAAACTTCGCCTGCCTCATTTTTGCGATATGCGATCGTGCAATCGCGATATCGCATATCGGCGGATTTGTAAGCTTTTCTTTATGGATGCTAGTATGTTGCGATGCGATGTTGTTATTAACACTGGGGCGGCGCTCATATTGGTCTTTAGAAGGGAAATGAAGGTGTTTCTTATCCTTTTGTGGTGCAACCTTAAAGATTTGCTTTCATGAACATAGGCTTAGGCTTAAGACATTTGAGAAACCTTTTATAAGCGTATGGTTGTAACTTCAAAAAAGAAATCCTTGCTTTTCCTAAAAATTAACTAAGGGTCCCCATTCATTCAGTATCGTGGCTGATACTAGATTGAACGAGGGGGGGTTGTTGCTGGCCACAACAATTGGCGATTCACTTGGGTGAACCAGTTATCTCTACTCTTTTTCTATTGACGTTTTCAAACTTCTAAAAAAAAAAAAAAAAATTCTCAGGAAATTTGAACTTTATTATAAAAAGATAAAAACAAATGATACTTCAAAGCGTCAATGATGTTTTGTTTCAGCTCCATTCTAGATCAATTACTTGCATCCCCAGATTGTATTTGAATTTAAATCAGTCATTACTTGGTCTTGTAAAACATAAAAATAAAGTGTTCTCTATGTATCAGTCCTTCTTAAATATGCTCCTTTGTCGCAGGTAGAGCCACTGCTGCCAGCAGGCGTCCATAGCCTCGACACGGTTACCTATTATCCAAGAATGATCCGTTATCCTGCCTCAGCTTATTTACAACTTTTTCAGAAAGAATCCCTTTCTTGATGCTTTTTCCTTTTTTATTCTCTAAAGAACAATGTCTTGGTTTGGTGGCCAAATTATGACAGAGTCATTGACCTGATTTACACTTTTGCTGAGCAAGCTGGCTCGTGATGAGACCCCTTGTCTTTTGATTGCAACAATCTTGAGTCATTGCCCTGTTTTGGTAGACAGTCTTGGCAAAGTCAGCAAGTTATAATATCTGTGATCATGATAAGTCGGCTCGTGATGAGACCTCTTATTCTTTGAGATATAACATCTTTTTAGGTCATTCCTCTAAATGTTGTGTTTTCCTTCAGCAGGGAGGAAGTCAAATTTTCTTTCCTTAAGAAAGTTCTGGACGACAATGATAGGGCTGCTTTTGGTGATGGCTGCTTTCACAGAGAATCTTTATTTTAATATTGATACCTTTCATTGTGCTGACCTAAAACAAATCCTTCACAGAGATAGATTTCTTTTAATTTTTTGGAGTTGAAACTATCATCATTTCTGGGTCAAAGTTCTATCGATAATAAAGATCAAATTCTCAAAAGATTTGTTGTTCATAGGAGCCGAAGTCCAAAATCTTTAACAGAGACAAGGTGTCTTTAGTAAACGTCAAATGTCGTTTAGCCAAAACAAACATTACTTGAGAGAGGCAAACATTCCCTAGGGTCATGTAGAGAATATAAATAACTTTGCCTATCAATTATTGAAAGCAAAACTAACAACCTAGCTAAATTACTCCTACTCCTATTCTAACTATATACAGGAAATAACTAAGTAAAATGATATTTCCAATGGAACCAATGATTCATTATTATTCCTAGCCGTATGAACCTTCCAAGCATCAGTAAAAAGAACCAAATTTCCCTTGGATCGAAATTGTTGGCTAGGGAATAAGGACCTACAACCTCAATTGGAATTCTGTCTGATTTTCTTTTCTCATGAGAAGTTTTTTCCAACTGAGTACCTATTGGATCATAAAAATTAGGATGAATTTCTGATGTGAATTGGTGATCTTTCAATAGGACGGATAACGAGTCAAATTGTGAAAAGGGTTTTTTAGTTTCGATCGCTTGTAACCCGTTGCTTGTTGACGTTGAGCTTTTAGCGATAATGAAAGTTCTCATATATAAATCGCTAAAATATAATTTATCAAAAATTTGAAAATTTAAAAAGAAATCCGATTTTGTACAAAATGAATGCAAGTGAGAAAGAAATGATTGGGTATGTATACAAATAGTGTTATCGCACAACTGGGAGTTACTTGCAACTTTTTGCTTTTCACAAGAACTAGCCAGGTTTTGTGAATCAGGAACTAAGTCATGATTGCGAACAGGGATGGAGCTTTCCTCTTGATATGAATCATAGATCGGAGTATTGTCTTGGATAGTAGAATTATTCAAATGAGCTTTTGCTTTGAGATGAGGGTCAGATGGAATAATTCCTGATCTAAGATGTTCTTTATCAACTGACCCTAGATGAGTTACTTGTGATAACTCAACATTATCACAATTGTCAAAGCAACTATCACGAAAGACTTTACAGTTTTCCCTAGGTTCCTCTTTTTCATTATATGTTTTCAGACAAGGGAGGTCAGGAAGCTCTCGTTTGATATTGATCAAAGGTTGTGCTAAAGTGGTCTCTTTATTTTGAAAACCCAATGATGATTTGTTTGAATAACCCTCTGTGTCTGTTGAGATATGTTTGATATTATGAGGGGAAAAATCGTCATCACTAAAAACATTGGGGTAAAGAGAAAAATGCGAATCTGGAATAATGCATTTAAAAACATCAAATAAATTTTGTTCATCAGATTCACTATAAGCATTGGGCTTTAGATCATACCTTTTTGTGCCGATATTTTTTGAAAGAGAAACAGTTGGTGGATCTAACCTTAACATCAGCATTTGTTGATTTGAAATGATATTATCTGACTCTATGTCAAAGTCATCTTCTGGTTCCAAGGTAGTTTCCATTTCAGTATTTTCGTCTTTGTTTTTTGGTACTAGAGCATGCAAGACTCCTAGGCTAATCTTTGTTTGGTCAGATACAGGAGGTAGGAAATACTCGTCACAATCTGAAGATTCTTCATCTGTGAGCTCATTCTCGAGGTCATATTGTAGACATTTAAGATGAAATCGCATATTGAAATCCCTTACGGGTTCGTCTTGTTTCCACAAATTGTCGATTTCATCATATACCTGGTCGTATTCATAATAATCAAATTCCAAGATGAAAGCCCTAACGAATTTGTCCCAGCTATGGATTGATGCAACTGGGAGGTTTCTGCACCATTTTCTAGCTTCCGCTGTGAATGTAAGAGTAAAAATCCTGCACAAAACACCTTCATCAATTTTCTGAATATCAGAACTCGAAACTCTTTGAATGAATTGCAGGGCATGGTGGAATGCAGAAGAATTATTCTTACCATTGAATTTTACCTGAGACAATAGCCTTACCACATCTGGTGGAGTGTTGGAAGAGGCAGGAACATGGATGCAACTCCAAATAGGAATTCTATGAGCAGCTATCCTGTTTCAAGATTTCTAATTTAAAAACATTCCAACAGACAATATGCTCAGCCCTCCTTCTAGCGCCAAATATGTTGAGGGCCCCGAAATCGGGTCAACAACAAGGGGGATACCCACCCGGTCCGGAACCTGGTTGGCGGCTCCTTGCCCGTTTGATGTAGCAGGTCCGACTGGGGGAAATGGGACCAGCTTCCCGATGCATGGGATGTGTGTGTGTAGAGTTTGATTATGTTGATTCTGGAAGCATTCTAAAACTAATTTAAATCTAACTTGCAAACTGATTCTAAGCTATAGTAATCTAATGAAAACAACATATGTAATCTACACTAACCCGGGATATATCTTTTCCATTATGCGATTTAGAAAGATTTCATATAATAACTGGTAATAAAGATCATTCAGCTATCACAAGAATATAAACCATTTGAGATGAACCATTCTGCATAAGAAGTTAGACAAAACAGTTGTGAACAGCATATCGCATAAATAAATCATTCATATGTCAAGCATAAATAAATGAGTCCACCGTACAAAAGTGCCAAATGATAACCCATATGCTTATACATTAACATATAAACAATATCAGCTGCATATCACTCTAAGAATATAAGCAGAAATTCGTCAAGAGATAAAAGTACCATTTATGACTGATTTTTACTCACAGACTTCAAGCAATAACGATTTATCTCTACTTGTTCTAATATCTACTAAGAGTACAGTAGTGCAACATCAGTAGCAGACATTAAAATGCAAACATAAATAAATCTCGATCCTTCCATTCATCAAAACCTCCTCTGAGGGTGCAGAAGTGCATGTTCCGAGGACAAGTTTTTTGACAAATTTCTGGACCCTTCTCCAATGTAATGAGAAGGGTTAAAATACTACTTCCTAATTCTAATAATAGTATTATTACAAAATTGAGGATACAATTCTCAAATGACTGCCCTTTTTCTAATTTAGTTAAAAAGGAAAAAACAACATTCTAAATGAAATTACTTGTGAACTTGGTCTTTGAAGTTGCAGCTGTCAAGCATAGGCTTGAGAAGAGTAGGCTGGCTAATTTCTGTGCTTAGCTGGGCTGCGAAAATGACATCCATAAGAGCTGGCGCTACCTTCTCGGCTGCGTTCATGATGCATCTTACTGTCATGCATTGGCTGTGCGGTTTAACTAAGTATGTCCAGTAACTTTCCCAATTTAGTCTAGCCAATGCCTGGATTGTTTTCCCGTTTGCCTACGCTTTCTGCCTCCATTCTGTCTCCAGTTGCAACTTGCTCGGTAGGTATCCCGGGGTGGTCTCTGAAATCAAATTGGCTCTGTGTAAATTTTCATTTACACAGTCGATAAGGATGATCGCTTGTGTCGCCGCTGTCTCTGCTGCTTGCTCTGCCTGTGTGATTTGTTCGTCCCATTTATTAAAGAGCAGCTCCTTGTGATTTTCATTAATCTTGGGTGCCCTTGCTCTTTTCCCTTCCTCATCATCTTGCCAAGTAAAATATTCTGTTACTCTTTTGTTGTTCTGATCATAGTCGTTCCGCAATTCCACCACCTGGCTGGTGATCCTCTCGCTTAGTTCACAAAAGTGTCTCCACTGTGATATTCTACGTACCATATCTTCCTGTTGCTATGATAGTTGCTCGTTCAAGCCGATGGACTCTGAAATAAACTCTGCCAGCTTAGGTTCATATTTATGCATTTCTTGCACCGTCTGTAGTTGCTTTTCTTTTTCTTCAAGACTTCTTTGATAGCTTACCTGCATCTGGCGAAAGTCTTCCTGTAGCTTTTCGAGCTGTCTGGAAGCTTCAGTGTTTGCGCTGGCTTGTTGCAACTGTTGTTGTAGCAGTTGTATTTGATTTTCATGTTCTTTTAGGAGTTGCTGAACTTTAGAGGCCTTGTCAATAGTTACAGAAGCATATGCTCCTGCAATCTGAGACAACTTCGTGAGATTCTCGGTTGGATTATTATTTGGGTCTTTCCACAAGACGTCTAGATGTTCATCATCTTGAGACAGTGCATTCTCAAGCTTTCTCTTCTTTCTTTGTCTCCTTACAACTGCTTTGTGCTGGGGACTGTAGAATACATCCAGTGGAGGAATTTCTTCTACGTTGAGTAGAAGTTCTGAGGATGGAGCGATAGGATGGTGTTCTTCTTCTGCGGCGCTACTGACTATGGTCGAGACAACCTCTTGCACCACCTGTGTATTGCCCACAGGTGTCTTCGGGACTTGCCCTTCAAGATTAATTAATTCATTGAAGGTTTCCCACTCTTTATCCAACTCTGTTGTGACAAGAGGTGTTTCGACGACAGGAGGGGGAACGTTTCTTGGTGGTGAGGCGATAACTTGCTGCTGAGCCATCGTACTTGACTGAGTTGTGTCTTTGGTTGTTTCTTCGTTCTTTTCTTTGTCGTGCACAGACTCTTCAGGATGTTCAGATATTTCTCTTGCGGCGCTGGACTTAGATCTGGAAGTGCTGGAGTTTTCACTGAGGCTGATGCTCGGAGTCGGTTCTCTAGTAGCTACTCGCAACCCTTCTAGTGGAATACTAGCCAGCCTTCTCTCTCTATATAACGTGAATTTCCGGAGCTCGTCTGGAGACAACCTTGACTGAGCTTCTTGCAAAATCTCTTTGAGCGAGCTCTTACTCTGAAAGAGATCATCAAACAGATCTTTCTTCCCAGAGAACACTCTTATCTTGATGTTGGTTGTAAATTCCTGGGCCACATTATTTGGGTCGAATGGTCTTGATGAGAACTTAAATAATTGAAGACACGTCACATTCTCCACCTCGCCAAAAGCGTTTCCCACATCGAACAAAGAGAAGGCCCCACAAGTGACGGGAAATTGAGGCCAAATGGCCTTCTTTTTGTCCTTTAGGTCCTTGGTTAAGCCGCCTTCAGAACAAGTTTGATAAGCGATTTCCCGGGCCAATAGTTTATCAAGGACATACAAGGGTAGGACATGTGGAGATACAGTGCTTCCAAAAACTCGAATGTAGGTAAACCATTCTTCCCCAAACCATCTCGCGATTGGGATGATGTCAATTTGGGCCTCGGGAGAGCACCTTGGGGGGTCCTTATCATATATCATTCTATGTATGGGCAATATGAGCCCATGGCAAATCTGGTAAAAATGAGGGGCAAACTGGGAATCCCATAAGTCTTTATGATAAACATGGATGGGCAATGGGTCTTGGGTAGTCCATTTCCAACCCATGGTAGGAAAATTTGATACAAGACAGACAGAGTCCATTATATAGGCAGACAAATAAAAAGGAGGATAGACCCTTTGGGAGAAGGATCTCCTAGAACGGTAATTGACAACTGCCGTGTATAGAGTATCAGAAAGGATTTTGGCCCAATCTACTATCTCGGAGCTAGTCGCGGCATCAAATAACGGTAGCCATTCAGATGAAAACTTATTGATATCGGGCATACCAAATAATCTACAAAGCATGGCTGCAGCAAAACAATATGGAGAGGTAAGGGAACCAGTGTTGTACATACCGTTTTTATCCTTTTTCAACGGCTCATATCTTCTTGACCATTCTTTAGTGGTGTCTGATAGATCCGGATTTTCTACTGTGAACTTCTTAACAAACTGTGCATTATAGGTCGCCTGCGGTTTAGGAAGATGATACATGAGCTTCAGGTCTTGGGCAGCAAACGATCCCACGAGCCCATGTCCCTGGACCTTGAATTGCCTATTTGCCAAATCCGCATCATCTAGAATCCACTTGATCATGTCTGTATATGGTAGGATCTTCGGCCTTGCCGCTATTCTATGGAGGAAAGAACACGCTAGGTCTTCCAGGGATGCCTCCGAAGGACGTGATGCACCCGCGACAGCAGCAGTTACCTTCATTATTCTAGGGTTCTCTTCTTCTAACATCCTATACATGCCTTCCCATGTTGAGATACCTGCATCTCTGTTGCAAGCTGTATCTGTGTACAGGGGCCCCATCTCCTTGGTTTTTTCTCTTGTTTCGGAGCTTTGAGCTTTGTTCTTCTTTCCCATTTCGCTTTGCGCTTCTATCTGATTTGCCTTCGCACTTTGCTCCTACAGGTTATGAGTGAAATGGAAAGACTGATCAGAAAGGTGATGGGAGAGTTTTAAATGCAAGAGATAATCAGATATGCCACCTTACGTGAAGCAAATCCGCATCAAGGCACGCGTCTTTATTCCACTTAATAACTGACAACTAATTTATTACTATCATTAAAAGCGCATAATTTCAAGTCAGGTTATAGTAAGTGGCTTTTCTTTGGGTGACGCGCCCGAAGGATTCGTACTAAGGTGCTTTATGATTTGCCAACGTACCCTTGCATGTCGCGCAATCGCAAATCGCAGCGATCACAATATCGCAGATCGCAATAATTCAATGTTTTCCAAACTTCGCCTGCCTCATTTCTGCGATATGCGATCGTGATATCGCATATCGGCGGATTTGTAAGCTTTTCTTTATGGATGCTAGTATGTTGCGATGCAATGTTGTTATTAACACTGGGGCGGCGCGCATATTGGTCTTTAGAAGGGAAATGAAGGTGTTTCTTATCCTTTTGTGGTGCGACCTTAAAGATTTGCTTTCATGAACATAGGCTTAGGCTTAAGACATTCGAGAAACCTTTTATAAGCGTATGGTTGTAACTTCAAAAAAGAAATCCTTGCTTTTCGTAAAAATTAACTAAGGGTCCCCATTCATTCAGTATCGTGGCTGATACTAGATTGAACAAGGGGGGGGGTTGTTGCTGGCCACAACAGGGTCCTGAGCTAGATTTCTGGCATCCTGCCCCTAAGGGTTTTCTGAAATTCAACATTGATGGTGCTTCAAAAGGCAATCCAGGCACGCCCAGTCATGGAGGGGTGTTAAGGGATGAAAACGGAAGTATTCTATTCATCTTCTATTACCATTTAGGTAGAGCCACCAACAATATGGTGGAATTAATGGCTATGGAGCAATGTCTAGATTTCTTGGTTCAGGATAACCACCAAAATGTGATTATTGAAGCTGATTCTGAGTTAATCATTAACTCGGTCAAGAGAATTAGCTAGGGTACGAAGCTTGAAAAAGCCTCAAAAAACTGGAGGCTGATCCAGATCTTTCAACGGATCCATAGTCACCTTCAGAGCCTAAGAACAGTCAATTTTAAACATGTGCGAAGAACGACCAATAAACTGGCGGATATTCTGGCTAATCAAGGAGTGATCTACATAGAAAATAGGGTGGCGATGAACTAGCAAGAGCTACCTCAGAATAGATTAAAAGCGAAGTGTCACAACCAAGCAGATGAAGACAAGATGGTGTGTTAGGGTCCCACCCTAACCCCATTATTTATGTAATGGGATCATGTCATAGTCAAGAGTCAATAAAGCCCATATTAATAATTGTAAGTGGTTAACCCGCAATTAATGACGGGACCACAGTTAGTTGCAAATGGGCCGTAGTATTAGATAGATGGTATTAATAAAACCCACGGTATTGATCCGTGGTATTGCATGTATGAGTCATATATAAAGGATAGAGACTCCCTGCGAGGAGCATCGTGTCTTATTTTGTAATCGAGCTCTGCTCTATCGGAGGTTGCCCCCTCGAAGAGGCAAGTGAACATTACTCTCTGAATAATAAAATCATTGCTATTATGTGTTCTGGGTATCTTCTCTTCGCATATTCTGTATTTGGGTATTGTTTCGCAGGTTAAGAGCATAACAAGTGGTATCAGAGCACTTTCCAGGGCTGGTGGGATCTCCATTTCTTAGCAATTTTTTTTTTTGGCTAGAGACATGTTCCGGTGTCTTTAAACCATGGGATCTGTCGTTGAGCGCATAAACCTGCAGATTTGGGGAGGCATGCACGCAGGAAATACAAGAGGTGGTCACATCTGTTGGACTCCCTTGTAACCCCTGTGGGTACCCCTTCGAGTAGTAGCGCATTAGACAGAACCGCGCACGGACTGTCTTCCACGTGCCCTCTGGGTATATCAGAAACCCCCTAGGCTCCCTTGAAACCTCGCCATAGATAAACCGTCGGCCGTCTTGCGGCTACAGTACACCGAGAATAGCACTCGGAGAGATTACTCGCCCTTACGATAGGGTAGTCGGGTTGTACGGCTAAGGGTACGGTCGATCCTCCTTAGTTAGAGCCTTGAAACATTGGGCCGAGTACTATTGCCAGACCCTTATGTATATTGCGATCTGTAGCACCTGACACTCCTCAAGACCATAGTTCCCTTTTCTATCAGGGGATCACACATCATCTCTTCCAGATCCACTTGTGCAAAGGGGTGCAGTAGCAGCAGACATCCGTCCCGCAGTCTCGAGTTTGCATATCAGTGATTCCAATCTATTATATCCATCAGATTAGTAGCAGCAGCCTGTTCCGCCACCCAGAGCTATCCGATCCGCCATTCAGATATCTCAGATCCACCAGATCGGAATCGTTGTGAAGGGTTCCTATACCGGTGCATAATTTTTGCAGGACTTTTGGCTGCATTGACATTTTGAGGAATTGGCAACTGCAGTATTGATAAGGAAGGAGTAAAACTCCGTTAGGAGTTTTCAAAAAAAAAAAAAAAAACGAGTCTGAGATCTTCCGGGGCGCTTATTGGTGATCTAGCCCATTAGAATCAGGACGACGAGCTGAGCACAGTGGTACCATTCAATTCTTAGTGAAAATATTTTAGGCGGTCCCAACTTTAAAAAAAATAAGGTTGGTGTATGATAGAAACTAGAGCTCAAGCGATGGCCAATGAAAGGATGGACAAACTTGAAGAATCCATGCAAACCGTCCACGTTCAGCTTAACCGACTAAGTATCCTGGCCGAGGGCATGATCCAGAAGGGCAAGGAGCAAGCCCACGAGGAGGTGTATAATGGCAATGGACACAATGAGGGTGAGTCTAGCCACTCTCCTCACGTCTGGCACACCCACCAACAACCCCATCAACAACCTCCCAAGTTGGATATGCATAAATTTGACCGTTCTCACCCGTCGACATGGATAGCCCAAATGGAGCAGTATTTCAATCTGAATCACATCTTAGATGATGAGACTCAGCTTATGGTGGGGAGCATGTACTTGGACAATGAAAGGTGGCAATGGTGGGAATGGCATCAACATTGCAATGGACCTTTTAGGACTTGGACCAAATTCAGAAAAGCTCTTCAAGACCGCTTTGACCAGGAATCTTCTTTTTTGGGTCGTCTTACTAAGCTCCGACAGACTGGTACAGTGGATGAATATATTACAGCTTTTGAAGCCTTAGCCTTCTGCACTTGGGGTCTCTCAGATGTGTTCTACATGAAATGTTTTATCAGTGGTCTTAAAGAAGCTATCAAAGCCCAAGTCCTACTGCACCACCCTCCCACATGGACGGAGGCTTGCAAGGTAGCTTGTAACATGGAACGCGCATTAGCAGCCCAATACAGTTGCCCAAATTTCTCCGCTAAAGGTCGCCCCCCATAGGCTCACAACACGACTCAAACACTTAAGGTCCAAAAGGTGTCACCTGCGGAAATGGCCGAAAGAAGAAAGCAAGGCCTATGTTACTACTGTGATGAAAAATACTCCCCAAGTCATAAATGCAAGGAGCCCAATTTTTTTCAAATTGATGCCACTGACTATAGCTCAACAGAGGAAGATCCACCACTTGAGGAACATGAGCCGCTAGAAGAAGACAACCAAAAGGACAATGTCTATGATGAACCAGTTATTTCGTTGCATGCTTTGGCAGGGATTTCATCCCCTCAAACTCTCAAAATCAGAGGTTTTATTAAACATCGCCCAGTAGTAGTCTTGATTGATAGTGGAAGTACACATAATTTCATCCATCAAAAAGTCACAAAAGCAGTGCATTGTTTTGTACGAGAAGTTTCTAACTTCCAAGTCCAAATTGTGGATGGAGGCACAATGAAATGTGAAGGCCGTTGTGAAAATGTCAAACTTCGAATGGGGGATTATCAGTTGAAATCCCACATGTTTGCCATACATGTGGGGGGTTGCGACATTGTCCTCGGCGCTGAATGGCTCCGCACTCTTGGGCCAATCACAATGGATTTCCAGGAGTTATATATGAGTTTTAAGCAGAACAACTACACACATACCCTCCGTGGACTCCAGGCGGGAGCCCCCTCTATCATCAGCTCGCATAGGATGGAAAAATTGTTTAAAAAGGGCAATCATGCAGTTGTAGCTCAATTTAATGCCATCCAGGTAGTCGAAACCAAGCCTCTACCAATTCATCCTGAGATGCAACAGATTTTCAATAACCATCTGCCGGTCTTTGACAAGCCTCATGAGCTTCCACCCTCACGAGGGGAACATGATCATAGCATCACCTTGGTTCCAGGGGCCCAACCCCCAACTAATCAAGGAACTTTTGGAAGCAGGTGTCATTCGTCCCAGCATTAGTCCTTATTCATCCCCAGTGGTCATGGTGCTCAAGAAAGCTGGGGAGTGGCGGATGTGTCCCGACTTCAGGGCCCTCAATAACTTGACAGTCAAAGATAAATTTCCCATTTGGATGAACTCAATGGGGCTCAATTCTTCACTAATCTGGATCTTCGCTCAGGCTACCACCAAATTCGCATGAAGGAAGTCAACATTCCCAAGACTGCTTTCAGAACTCATGAAGGCCATTATGAGTTCCTGGTCATGCCATTTGCTCTTTGTAATGCCCCCTCTACTTTTTAGAGCCTTATGAACCACATTCTCAAACCATATCTCAGGAAATTTGTCCTTGTCTTCTTCGATGACATCCTCATCTATAGTTGCACTTGGGCCGCACATCTTCAGCACGTAGATCTACTCTTCCAACTGCTCCGCAAGCATAAATTATTTGTCAAAATGTCCATGTGTTCGTTTGGCATGGAAGAAGTTGAGTATTTGGGCCACATTGTGGGGCGTGAAGGTGTCAAGGTGGACCCCAAAAAGATCCAGGCAATGCAAGAATGGCCTCAACCTAAGACCTTGAAGAGCTTGAGAGGATTTTTGTGTCTCACAGGCTATTATCGTAAATTTGTCTGCAACTATGGTCGCATAGCGAAGCCCCTCACCCAACTCCTAAAGAAAAATTCATTCTTCTAGAATGAGGAAGCACAACAGGCCTTTACATCTCTAAAAATGCCATGTGTTCCACTCCAATCTTAGCACTACCTGACTTCACCAAATTTTTTGTCATTGAATGTGATGCTTCGGGTACAGGTATTGGGGCGGTCTTAATGCAGGAAGGGCGACCTTTGGCCTTCACAAGCCAACAACTAAGTGGGAGGAATCTGGGCCAATCTACCTACGAGAAGGAAATGATGGCCATCTTACATGCAGTTGAGACCTGGCGACCTTACTTATTGGGGTGACGTTTCCAAATCCGCACAGATCATCACAGTCTTAAATATTTTTTGGAGCAACACCTATCCTCCCCACAACAAAATAAATGGCTCGCCAAAAGGCTGGGATATGATTATGAGATCATTTACAAGAAAGGGAAAGACAATAGTGTAGCAGATGCATTATCTCGCCAATTTGAGGAGGAAAGTACTCTACTAGCAATTTCCCTACCCATTCCAGAATGGATTGAAGAGGCTTGCAGGGAATGGTTTTCACACCCCAGGCTCTCCCAACTCATTTCTCAATTGCAGGTAGATCCAAATTCCACCAAGGGCTACTCGTGGCAGGATGATATTCTTCGCTACAGGGACAGAGTCGTAATATCACCAACATCCACCCTAAAAAGTCGCATTTTGGCAGAATTGCACTCATCTCCCATTGCAGGACATTCCGGCTTTCAGAAGACGTATGCTCGTACCAGAAGATCATTTTTTTGGACAGGCATGAAAAAGGACATCCTTACTTTTGTAGCAGAATGCGATGTATGCCAACGCCACAAAGGGGAAACCTTCAACACACCAGGCCCATTACAACCATTGCCCATTCCAGCATCAATATGGACGGAGGTTTCTAGGGATTTCATTACAGGTCTTCCAAAGTCAGGGAACAAGTCAGTCATCATGGTGGTTTTGGACCGACTGTCGAAGTATGCTCATTTTTGCGCCCTACCCCACCTGTTTACACCAACTTTGGTCGCTCAATCTTTCATGGATTAGATCTTCAAATTGCATGGCATGCCCACCTCTATTGTGTCCGACCGTGACCCGATCTTCACTAGTAATTTTTTGCAGGAACTCTTCAGGAATACAAGGCACTCAACTAAAACTCAGTACTTCCTATCATCCGAAAACGGATGGTTAAACCGAATCCGTCAACAAATGTCTAGAAACCTACCTTAGGTGTTTCACTTCAGAAAAGCAACACCTTTGGGTACAGTGGTTACCTCTGGCTGAATGGTGGTATAACACCAACTATCATGCCACCACCAAAATGACTCCCTATGAAGCAGTATATGGTCAACTCCTGCCTTCACCTACTTCGTATCTCAAGGGGTGCTCAAAAGTACAAGCAGTGGATCAACTCCTACAACACCGCGCAACCATGCTCGCCCATCTTCGAGAGAATCTTCATCAAGCTCAGAACCGCATGAAGCAACAGGTAGACCAGCATCGCTCAGAGCGCCAATTTCAAGAAGGGGATCAGGTCTTTTTACGGCTACAACCATATAAGCAAACATCACTCAAAGACAAGGGGTGTCAGAAACTATCTCCCAAATTCTACAGACCATATCAAGTACTTCAGCGCATTGGAGAAGTGGCTTACAAGTTGGCCTTGCCACCTACTGCAAAAATCCATCCAGTTTTCCATGTCTCATGCCTCAAGAAAGTGATTGGGAACAATTGCAGAATTCAGACCAGTCTACCTGAATTGGACGAAGAAGGGTCCATCTGGCTTCAACCCGAACAGGTCCTAGACACACGAGACAAGCAACTGCGCGGCTGCATGATTAAGGAAGTCCTCGTCAAATGGAAAGACACCTCTCTGGAAGATGCAACTTGGGAACCAGCCACTATTCTTCAGCAGTTTCCGCAGCTCAGCCTTGAGGACAAGGCTAGTCTTAAGGGGAAGGGAATGTTAGGGTCCCACCCTAACCCCCTTATTTATGTAATGGGATCACGTCATAGTGAAGAGTCAATAAAGCCCATATTAATAATTGTAAGTAGTTAACCCGCAATGAATGACGGGACCACAGTTAGTTGCAAATGGGTCGTAGTATTAGATAGATGGTATTAATAAAACCCACGGTATTGATCCGTGGTATTGCATGTATGAGTCATATATAAAGGATAGAGACTCCCTGCAAGGAGCATCGTGTCTTATTTTGTAATCGAGCTCTGCTCTATCAGAGGTTTCCCCCTCGAAGAGGCAAGTGAACATTACTCTCTGAATAATAAAATCATTGTTGTTCTGTGTTCTGGGTATCTTCTCTTTGCATATTCTGTATTTGGGTATTGTTTTGCACGTTAAGAGCATAACATGGTGTTTCTAAACAGGGCCATGGACGTGGGGTTCAAATGACTAGCAGCTTCATGTTTAGCAGTTTGCTCACAGTCGAGTCTTTAGCAGTTTGCAAGCAATGGTCAACCTCCGCAACCCAGGTCAATACTTTCATAGCTGTTCCTAAAGGTAACAACGCCGGCGATTTGGTTTTTTGGATGACAGGCAGGATGGCGGGTGCTACAGCTCACATCGGTTCAGGTAGAGTAGATGCAGCGAGCAGTCAGAAACTGGGAACTCTCGGTGGCCGCGAAACCAGGGGTTTTTCTCCTTTGTTTGCAATACCGTGTCCTGAGCGGTTTTCTGGTGATCGCAGGCCATGCAAGCAGGAAGTGGTTTTTCTAATTTGGGAGCGATTCCATTCAGCGAGCCCCACGTGGCAGTGGGGTCAGATGGAATACCGCCCTCATCCCATGGTACGGTTCGGTGATGTTGACCGGTGCAATATGATCCTCAATCGTCGGATCTTGCAAGGCAGATCTACGGATGAGATTGATCGAGCATGTTGGTGGGTCCTTATGGGTAAACGTCGTGCTTCTAATAATAGTGATATTAGCCATAGTTGTAGGATCGGGCCAAGAGGTTCAACGGTTGAGATTGAAGATGCAAGTCAGGAAAATGGTGGGAAGCATGTTGTTCTTGGCAGGAAGTGGCTTATTACACATTCTACAGATTCACAGGTTAGGGAATTATGTGGATATGAAATCTTTACAGTTTGGCACATATGTTCCTCTTCGGGTCCGACTCTAGATTCTTGTATTTTTCCTTAGAGAGTTGTAAGGTTTGGTTGTAGAGGGTGGGGATTTTGCCTTTGGCTCGGTTATAGTTAATGTGGGGTTTTCTTAATGATTAATGAAATATAAGGTCCGACTCTTGCATCAACAAAAAAAGAATAAGATTTAGTATTCAGGCGCAAAATTATATAAAACTTTTAGGGTAAATATGTGGTATGTCTAAAGGGGGTAGTATGGGGTACAGAGGGAGGTACCCAAGGGAATAATGTAATAATGGGATGCACATAGTAATAAATAAAGTTGTTAACCCATATCATGTAAGGGACCACAAGTAGTTAGCAATAATGTAATAAGCTGATTGTATTAGATAGATGGTATTGAGGGAACCATGGTAATGACCCATGGTATTGTATGTATGAGGCCTATATAGAGGCTAGAGACTCCCCATTGAGAGATGTCAAGGAATATTGTACGGACAAGCATATGGCTTGTGGAGTATTCTCCTTCCTTAAGGAGTGAATGTATGGTTTTTCCCTACCTTAAGGGTTTGATCAATAAAGAAGCATTTCTATCTATATTCAGATCTTGTTATTTTTTATTATTATTTACAATTATTGGGTATATTGGTATCATTTAATATATTTGCAGGTCAGATCTATAACAAGTGGTATCACTTGTTATAGATCTGACATGCAAATATATGAAATGTTACCAATATACCCAGTAACTACAAATAATCACCAAAAATAATAACATCTGAATATAGATAGAAATAATTCTTTATTGATCAAACCCTTAAGGTAGGGAAACACCATACATTCACTTCTTAAGGAAGGAGAACACTCCACAAGCCATATGCTTGTCCATACAATATTCCTTGACATCTCTCAATGGGGAGTCTCAAGTGATCCAGGAGGATCTCATCAAATCAGTTGCACAGGGCATCGTCAGTGTTCAGTGTCATCGTCAACGTTCAGTTCAGCGTCATTAAGTCTTGACAATGTTGTCTATGGTTGATGAGGTGATGTTTATGGTTTTCATGATGTTTAGTGAGATGGTTTTGTACTTGGCTGTCGGCTTGTGTTCATCAACAGTTCCGGTAGGATTGGTCGACGACATGTGTTTGTCGTTCACTTCACAGGATTTGGTGTTGACATGGATTTTGTTGTCCACTCACAGGTTTTGATGTCGACGGGTTCGTTGTCATGTGACAAATGTTTTGAATGTCACTTTGTGGCATTTAGTTGTAAAGAGGTTTTTTTTATTTGATGTAAAAAATCCTAATGACTAAACCTAAACCTAGGACCTAAATGCAACATCCAAATGCATTAAAAACCTAATGCTAAAACCTATTACTTAAGTCCTAAACACCATGGGATATATTACAACTATGTATCAAAAACCTAAGTTCTAGACCTAGAACCCTAGTTCTAATCTATCAAACCTATCGCATGCAACTATGTGTTGAAACTATAACATAAAACCTAACTAATACAACTCTCGGCCTTGTTTAAAAACATTACAAATAACATACACA
Source organism: Pinus tabuliformis (assembly GCA_031772625.1). Lineage (NCBI taxonomy): Eukaryota > Viridiplantae > Streptophyta > Pinopsida > Pinales > Pinaceae > Pinus > Pinus tabuliformis. The sequence continues at coordinate 1,344,433,383 of CM062807.1, read as the reverse complement.
ACCCTAACCATGGAGTCAAACCACATCAGAGAAGGCCGGTCATGTGATCAGAGCATGGATAGACTGTCGGGTTAGCCAACCGCAGTCATAAGCTGCCACCTTTAACCGCAGCAGAACTATTGTCATGTGAGCCGACAATGTGTAAACCATCATAGTTATTAAACCATCGGGTTAGCCACCAGTTTGGAACAATGGTATGAAACATGTGAACATGTTGTGTAAAGACCACTGAGGTTAGCATAGACCATCAGTTCCTAACCATAGAGTTTGGAGCATTTAGAGATGACCGCAACAGAGTAACATGTGAACAGTTAGCAAATAACCGCCTTCTAAACCATCAGCGGAACCGCTGGCATCCAAACTGCAGGTTCGGTCACCTACTCACATGAGCTGTCCGCACCTCCGCCCAGTTAAGCTGACCACAAACGATTATGTGTTTATTACAATGTATTTTTGGGTTTTTTTGTTAAGTTTGTTAAACAACTAATATGACCACCATGCCAACCTATCTTGTGTGTCACTTTGTGACTATACCGAGGCTCAAACCCATCCAAAAGACAACCAATTCATCCTGAATTTAGCCAAAGGTGGTTTTGATGTACCTATAGGTCTATAAGAGGAAGTTTTGTCCATGGAGGAGATTAGAGTGGTTTTTGGTTTTTGTATGCATATTCTAGAGGTCATAGGCAATTTCGTTTTCAGTGTAACAGGAGCATTCGAAGTCAGAATTGGGAACTGTGATAGGCATTGCAAAGCTGATTCAGAGAGATTCCTTTTGACAGTGATCAAAAGTACCTGCATGCACATTCATTCTAGTCTATTCTATGTGTAATCAACCTCTATTGTTTCAATCCTAATAAAGCGGTTGCCCATCTTGAAAGCGGACCCGGAGACGTAGTCCATCAGGGACAAACTCCATGATCAACTTTGCTATCTAGTATCACTGTGTTTTTACTGTTTTCACTTCTTTTCTGCATCTTATTTATGTTTAATCAACTGTCATAAATTCTTCTTCTTAAGCAGTTTTCTTCAATTTCTGCACTTTTAGTTAACATTCAAATCAATTAATCGCTAATCAATTCTACATCAGATTTAATATATGATCATTTCAGATCATATAATTTGGTATCATAGCCAAGCTGTGTTTGTAGAATTTTCCATTGAATGTCAACCAGGTCAAAGTTGCAATGAGGAGAAGGAATCCTTGAATAGATTGATCCAGAGATTGGAAAGCGATGAGTCATTCATAAGTCGACCATGATAGGGTTTGATGCAGGTGCAAACACTGAAACTAATATGAGTTATGAACAGTTTCAACAAGCATTCTTGACTATGCAACAGATGTTGGGAGAATTGTACGAAGACAAGAAGGCGAGAGATGCAGCTTCTTCTTCAAAGACATCGAAGAAGGACAAAGTTAAAGGCAAGGCTAATAAACCACCTTCACCTCCATCATCTCCATCATCATATTTTTCTTCTTCTTCTTCCAGTGCAGAATCTAAAACAGAAAAGAAACCGAAGAAAACATCTCTTTTGAAACTTGATGTGAAATTTGAATTACCTATTTATGACGATGAAATGAATCCTGAAAAGCTAGATAACTGGATTAAGCAGTTAGAAGTGTATTGTCACATTCAGAACATTTCTAATGATAAAATGAAAATTCAGTTAGCTAAACTTAGAATGGGGGGAATAGCTTTAATCTGGTGGGAAAGTAAAACTCAGATAGATGTAAAGCGTAAAGGAAAAGTCATCTCTTCATGGTCTAATTTTTTATAAGCTATTAGGAAATAGTTCTATCCTTTAGGATACATGCAGCAAGCTGCTATTGATTGGCAGCATTTGAGGTAAGGTTAAGGGCAGAGTGTTCAAGATTTTACTCAGGAGTTCAGAAAGAAAGCATTGGCGCTTAGTATTTCATTGGATACATGTGAAACTTTATTAAAATACATCGGCAATTTACATTCATATTTGCAGCATACATTATTGATGTTTAATCCTGATGATTTTGATGAAGTGTGTGTTCAAGCCATAGATATTGAATCAGGTGGTAGACCATTCAAGTTTTCATCACAGTCATCCAAAGAGTTAGAAATGGAAGGTTCCAATTGGAGTAAGGGGAAGAACAATTCGAAGAGAAAGAAATCAACGATAGTTCAGAAGGAAAGACCTACTTGTTCTCATTGCCAGAGAATCGGTCATGATGAATCTAAGTGTCAGAAACTTCATCCAGAACTTAAGCCCGAAAAGTTCCTTAATGAGAAGGATGAAAAGAAGGCAATTGTAGTAGTCCAAAAAGACCTTGATTTAGATTCAGGTGATGAAAGGAGGATAACTGCTATGGTTATGACATGTAAAACTTCTGACACTAGTTCAAGTTCGAATATTGTTGCATCTTCATCAAACATAAATCCTTCAAATGAGGATAAAAGAGTTGAATTGTTTAACACAAGGATAACTTTTAAGCATACAAAGATAAATACAATGTTTGACAGTGGATCATAGGCGAATTTAATATCTGAATATTTAGTTAAAAGTTTGGGTTTGGAAACACAGAATCATCCAAGACCTTACCCATTAGGATGGCTAAATAAATCAACTCAAATAAAAGTCACCAAACAGTGTCGATTAAGATTTTCCATTACAGCTAATTACATTAATGAAGTGGAATTAGATGTGGTTCCAATAGACATATTTGGAGTTGTCTTAGGAAGTCCTTATCTTTATGATCGTGATGTAGTATTTTACAGGAGAGAACATAAATATCACCTTAAGAAAGATGGGGTTGAATTTATTGTCAGGGCACATCAAAACAAAAATCACTTGAATTTAGTTAATGCTAATCCGATGAAGCGATTAATAAGTTCAAATAAAATATTTGTAATCATGTGTGTAACAGAACAACATAAAAATAAAGAGGATGTTTGTTCATGTTATGAGACTCAGCTTAAAGATGGTTTGATTAAAGAGATAAGACATTGTTCGAGTTCTATGTAAAACCAAACATCTTGCTCATAATCATGGAATACAACATGAATTACAGTTTGTGCCTAAATCCCCTCTTCCTAATGTCAGAATGAATCAATTGTGTTCAAGTTTGGAAATTAACAGTTATAGGGATACAAGTCAATATTGGGGGAAGTCAGTGTTAACTTTCTCTTATATTGTGTCGCCATTTAATGTTTTGAATAGTTTGGAATTTCAAGTGGAGAGGAAGCCCATTTGTTTTCATATCAAAGCCTTTTCTAAAGCATTATCAAAGTATCCAAAACAGCTAAGGGAAACTTATGCATCAGGGGAAAGTGCTAATCAATGGAAACATCATTTAAAAGTGATTCAAACAAATCAACGGCTAATTCAATACTTTCAGAATGAAACTAAGTTGCAACAATTTTCATCTTACAATTTGATGGGTTTATGGCAGAAAATTCACTTAGTAATCAGGGATCAGGAAAGTATGTTAAATCAAGTAGCTCGTTTGATGTCAAGAATATATTTGATTGTCTTTGTTATTCCGCAAAATAGATTGTTAATACATGTTGATGGTATTGAACAATATCCTATAGAGACTATTTTCAAAGATGATTATAAATCACTAACTCATGGTTCTTCATGGAAAGAATTCAATTACCATGTTCATAACAAGATGTTTGCCCATCGTCGTAAGTTGTTCATATTACAGATGGATGGAACTGGTCACCAACTCAAAATGTGCCATGATCAACATCATCAGAGTCATCACTTGCAGGCGATTGATTGAATGTATTGGTACATCATCAGGTCAAGGTGGAAAGTGAGGGAGTCTACCCTCATCGACTATTTGTTTAGTCAAACTTTTGTGGTCCAAAAGCTTTCAAGTGGAGAGGATTGATCCAGGAGAATCTCATCAAATCAATTTCACAGGTCATCATCAGTGTTCAGTGTCGACATCAGCATTCAGTTTGGAATTGTTCAGTCTTGACAGTGTTGTTTATGGTTTTCATGGTGTTCAGTGAGATGGTTTTGTACCTAGTTGTCGAATTGTGTTAATCGACAGTTCCGCTAGGATTGGTCGACGACATGTGTTTGTCATTCACTTCACAGGATTTGGTTTTGACATGGATTTTGTCGTCCACTCATAGGTTTTGATTTCGATGGGTTCGTTGTCATGTGACAAATGTTTTGAATGTCACTTTGCAACATTTAGTTGTAAAGAGGTTTTTTTTATTTCATGTAAAAAATCCTAATGACTAAACCTAAACCTAGGACCTAAATGAAACATCCAAATGCATTAAAAACCTAATGCTAAAACCTATTACTTAAGTCCTAAGAACAATGGGATATATTACAACTATGTATCAAAAACCTAAGTTCTAGACCTAGAACCCTAGTTCTAATCTATCAAACCTATCGCATGCAACTATGTGTTGAAACTATAACATAAAACCTAACTAATACAACTCTCGGCCTTGTTTAAAAACATTACAAATAACATACACAACCCTAACCGCAGAGTCAAACCACATCAGAGAAGGCTGGTCATGTGATTAAAGCATAGATAGACCGTCAGGTTAGCAAACCGCAGTCATAAGCCGCCACCTTTAACCGCAGCAGAACTATTGTCATGTGAGCAGACAATGTGTAAACCATCAAAGTTATTAAACCATTAGGTTAACTGCCAGTTTGGAGCCACGGTATGAAACATGTGAACATACTGTGTAAAGACCGTCGGGGTTAGCATAGACCACTAGTTCCTAACTGTAGAGTTTGGAGAGTTTAGAGATGACTGCAGCGAAATAACATGTGAATGGTTAGAAGATAACCGCCTTCCAAACTATCAGCAGAACCGTCGACATTCAAACTACAGGTTTGGTCACCTGCTCACATGAGTTGTCCGCACCTCCACCCAGTTAAGCTAACCACAAACGCTTATGTGTTTATTACAATGTATTTTTGGGTTTTTTTGTTAATTTTGTTAAACAACTAATGCGACCATCATTCCAACCTATCTTATGTGTCACTTTGTGACTAGACCGTGGCTCAAACCCATCCAGAAGACAACCAATTCATCCTGAATTCAGCCAAAGGTGGTTTTGATGTACCTACATGCTTATAAGAGGCAGTTTTTTCCATGGAGGAGATTAGAATGGTTTTTGGTTTCTGTATGCAGATTCTAGAGGTCATAAGAAGTTTTGTTTTTAGTGTAACAGGAGCATCCAGAGTCGAAATTGAGAATTGTGACAGGCATTGGAAAGATGGTTCAGAGAGCTTCCTTTCGACAATGAGAAGAAGTGCCTGCGTGGACATTTAATCTAGTCTATTCTCTATGTAATCAACCTCTATTGTTTCAATCTTAATAAAACAGTCGCCCACCTTGAAATCGGACCTGGAGACATAGTCCATCAGGGATGAACTCTGTAATCAAATTTGTTGTCTGGTATCGTTGTTTTTTTACTGTTTTCACTTATGTTATGCATCTTATTTATGTTTAATCAACTGTCGTAAAGTATTCTTCTCAAGCAACTTTCTTCGATTTCCGCACTTTCAGTTAACATTCAAATCAATTAATGGCTAATCAATTCTACATCAGTTTTGGTCTATGATCATTTCAGATCATCTAGCCTCTATATAGGCCTGATACATACAATACCATGGGTCATTACCATGGTTCCCCCAATATCGTCTATCTAATACAATGGACTTATTACATTATTGCTAACCACTTGTGGTCCCTTACATGATACGAGTTAACCACTTTGTTTATTACTATGGCCCATCCCATTATTACATTATTCCCTTGGGTACCTCCCTCTGTACCCCATACTATCCCCCCTAGGTATACTACATTACATCCCCCTTAAACATGTTTCGTCCCAAAAACATAAGAGGAACACAAATAATAAGATCTACTCAAAAGAGTATTCCACTGGTACCATGCACGTACATCTAGCCATCCAAGGGAAATGTGAGCCCTTGATCTAGCTGGTGCCTCGCTTGCTTGTGATGGAAGTTGACCCTGACGGCTCTTTTGTGTTGGTGCGTTGTGGGTGGATCTTTGCCCCTCTCTATCTATCATGTGGGGGTTGTTGTCCTTGTTGTTGATTCATTGCCATCTTGTAGGTTGTTTTCTTGTTGGGTGATGTGAGTGGTGATATGTTGGAGTTGTAACCAATGATATATCTTGCTTTAATTCTCCACCTAATTGAGCTTGATTAGTATCTGGTACATGTTGTGGTGCATGTTGTTGTTTCTTATCTTTCAGTATTACTTCAACCACGGATTCATCATCTGATATATCAATACCTCTAACATTTTCTGCTTCAGCCTCCTTGGATTCAACATGTTTATTGATGGAAATATCCTATAATGTAATTTTCTTCTTTTTATACCAAAGCTTCATGAATTTCTTCTGTATATTAATATTGATAGTACCAACAAATTCCATACAAGGGTATCCCAAAAAAACATCCATGTTAGCCATATATGAAGCAAAAAAATCAGAATGCAATACATACTTATCCATAGAAATCTCTAGATCTTTAAAAACTTGCACCTACTCATTATTAACCTGTGTTTGCTCCATTTGTTTAGTTGGATTTTGCAATCTTTTTGCCAAATTAACATTTATAAAATTTTGCTTGCAACTACGATTTATAAACACAATGATCTTCCCCTTCAAAATACATCCATGAACCTGTAATAAGGAGATACCATTAGAAAATAACCCCTTACATGTCTCATTCCCGTATTTTCTAACATGAGACCATTTGTCCATAAGGAGTTTTTCAAATTCTTCATTTGAAAATTTGAACTATTGGATGCCAAGTGAGTTCCGCCATATGGCAACCTCTTCTTTCAAATTAAGCCATAGGAAACTTTTCCAATACTTTGGATGGTTTTTCTTAATGTCTTTTATTAATTCTTCAATAGTAGGACCGTTATCTTTCCCTGTAAAAAATTACTTGCTAGAAGCCACGAAGAGGGTTTCGAAAAAAAAATCACGTACTTGGCAAAAATTTAAAGTGGTCACCGCTCCGTCAATATTGCTCAGAATACCTATTATGACCTGTTTTCGGAAATGAAACAACCATTTTTCATCTTCCCATGTGATATAAATCCTGATCTAGGCACTGGAATTTCATATTCGCACTGCAACTATCCCGCCATCACAAAAATTTCTGAAAAAAAGGGTTGATTTTAAATCAGCGATATCTCCCTCATCTGGACTCCGATCAATCGATTTGTTTTTTGAAATTGGGTATTTTTTTGCAAAGAACCCAGATATGTAATTAGATTCTACAATTTTTTCACCAAAACGTACAGATCTGATCTGCAAACTCGCCGCCCTAAAAAATGTCGGCAACACAGCTGATTTTGAAATTAGCGATATCTCCCTCATCTGGACTCCAATTCGGCCGATTTTTTTTTTCAAATTGGGTATTTTTTCACAAAGAACCAATATATGTAATTATATTCTAAAAAGTTTGCACCAGAACATACATATTGGATCTGCAAACTCGCCGCCCAAAAATTCCTGCAAAAAATAAAAAAATTCTCCACTTTGCCCAAGAAATTTCTTTGATACCACTTGTTATAGATCTGACCTGAAAATATATGAAATGATGCCAATATACCCAACAATTGTAAATAATCACCAAAAATAACAAGATCTGAATATAGATAAAAATGTTTCTTTATTCATCAAACCCTTAAGGTAGGGCAACACCATACATTCACTCCTTCAGGAAGGAGAACACTCCACAAGCCATATGCTTGTCCATACAATATTCCTTGAAATCTCTCAATGGGGAGTTTCCAGCCTCTATATAGGCCTCATACATACAATACCATGATTCCCTCAATACCATCTATCTAATACAATGGGATTATTACATTATTCCTAACTACTTGTCGTCTCTTACATGAGACGGGTTAACCACTTTATTTATTACAATGGCCCATCCCATTATTACATTATTCCCTTGAGTACCTCCCTCTGTACCCTATACTATCCCCCCTAGGTATACTACAAAATACCCAAAGTAATATATGACTTTTGTGAATGTCCTTTCTCTTTGATAATTCCTCCTGCATGTGAAACATAAGCATAATGAAGATGTATTTGAGCTTGCAACCTTGTGCATTCCAAAACCTCTTTTACCTACCCTTTATTTACCCTAGAATTTTCTCTTCATTCATTGGGTGCATTTGAACTTGCTAACCCTTTATTTCTTTTTCTTTGATAAGAAAACTATCTAATTCTAATCTTATAACTTCCAATGGCTCAGATTAAACTATTGAGCTCATTATTATTCTCTACCTAACTACTGATCTGACAGGATTAAATAATTTGGCTAGATATTTATTCTCTATATACCAACTTGAAATTTAAATCATGAATGAATCAAGATTAAACTATTTGACCATCATGGATTGTGGCATTTTTGACACCCTGCACACCATCTTATTTTTGCAAGGCAAAGTAAAAAGTGGTGCCATTTGAATTAACATGACTTTCAGAATCTGTTTTTTACCTCTTTTGGTGGGGTTCATATTTTGTTTTCTTTTTTGATCCCTTTTTTCTAGTCCTTTGATTTTTCTTTTATGACTTACCCTCTTTACATTTTTTATTTTTAATATGGGAAAACATTTTGTAGAAAGCAAAAGCATGTACAATATTACAAGACTAATCATAGCCAATTCAAAACTATGAATCTTATTATTATAGGACCCTAACACCTAACAATGGAAAAGAGGTGCCCCATAGAATTTGCTGATGAAGACAACGTAATACCCCACCCTTACGCTCTTAATTATTTTTTCCTAAAATCTACGCTCTCCTCCATGATTTGCGTTTTTACACTTAGTTATATTCAGGTGCGGTCCATGTTATTTTGTTATCCCTTTATTTAAATTCATAATGTGTGACTATGGTTCATCCTTATGTTAGCACTCCTTGTGGGGATCTAATGACATATGTTTTCTTGCATGACCTGCTGCTTCTCTATCTCCACCATGTGTCACTGACCACGTGATCGGGTACCACAACCCTGCAATTTCCCCATTCATCGACGAGATGAGCCATCTATGGTTCAGATCACCGGCAACGCATCGAAAACATACATTTACTTGGAAAACCCTAACCTCTAGTGTTGGCTGCAATTCACTCATTTGGTTTTTGGTTTCACTATGTAAGAGGGAGCGTTTGGCATTCCTGCTCTGTGTCGACGCTCTCGACTATGTAACCATTTCATTACTCTATTTGACCACAGGGTTACATCATTAAGTGATTCCATTCCCCTCCTAGTATTTCCTCTGTATTCCTCTTTTGAGGATATAATGGTGGTTACATTTGGAGCTGCGATACAATATTTGTAACTCTCCCTCAACCAGGTAATTCAGCTAAAATCTGTTTGGGTCTGTGAAGTTTTTCTTTTTTTACTCTGCCCCATTTTTTTCTCTGAGTTCTAACTCACTACTATTCCTTTTTTGGCATGTATGTGAAGGACTATATCTCCAGGGTAGCCACGAACTTCATCCTTTCAACATGAATGCGTCTTTGCATTTCGGCTCACAGTAACAAGCTTTTCTCTCATGAACCTTTGTTTCAACTGAGTTTTTGTCCAAGAATTCTCACACTCTTTCTAATTCATGTCTGCTTTCACTTGTTATCTGTCCAGGCACACTGTAATGGTATTTGTAGGCTCTTTAGTCATTGTTGGGTGTGGTTTTTTATCTATTTTATGCACATTATTTACCCTGTTTTTACCTTTCCGTCCTCTAGGCCTATGACTTTATATGACCAAATTCCCTGTTTTCTTATCTTTTTACCCTATTCTACTGTCATGTTACTTTGTTGTATTTTACCAAATAATACGTGGCTTTATTCCTTTTTTAGTGGCTAACTAGGAGAGCATTGAAGAAGTATTTTGGGAAGTTCTTCTTTTCAAGTGTTGGCTCGTGAGAACGAAGCTATGGAGCAGATAGGCAGCAAGGATTAACTTTCAGAAAGGGTAGAACAGTTTTCTATTACACTCTGAGTGTTGTTATAGGTTGCTGCTACACAATGGACACTGATACAGAGTGTTGTTACATATTGGATTTTGTTACACATTGGATGTTGTTACGGGATGCTGATACACCACGCATTGATCTGCCGTCACACCAACAGTGTTGTCCCTAGCTATGTCGCGTCATTCCGAACCACCATTCACTCAATGATGTTGTGCTAAAGCTTGAAAATGTGGGTACTATTCCACATAACAGTTTTCGACAGTAGGGATTGTTTATTTTTGAAGAAACAAGAATCAAGTAGTTGCAATCATAACTGATGTATATTTGTATTTAGCAATAGGTTGTAACTACTTGTATTTTTTATCAGTATGAGAATCGTGAGATTCTCATGACTAATCTGTTTCTAATTTTGGGTTGTAATAATTATAAAAGACTCAAATTTTCATGTACAAGGAAATTGGATATAGAAGAGTACTGTTACTCTGCTTCTGCAATTCCGAATTTATTTTAATATAAATTAGCACGGTGATGTTGTTATTGCTTTCCAACTGATTCGTTAATCACTTTCGTGTTCTTCCTACGCCCTGTTGAGGAGGAAGGGCCCTCCTCTTTGGTAGGGATTTCAGTGATATAGGTAGTGTACACTCTAGTTTAGTTAATTAATTTATGGTTTCTCGTTGTTTCTGTACAAATCGCGGATTACATTCGTTGTTGTTTCCATTTATATTATGCTGTTACACTGAGTTAATCAATGGAATGGTAGTAACTAGCTAGAGTAGATGGTAGTTCTTGTGTGGTGCACCTTTACTTTGATAGCTGCAAGTTGGGATTTAATTATTTAGAGTGTTTTTTTTATATATACACACATGGTTTGATTCAACAATTTAGATCAGTGACATATTTTACAGTTTTCTACATTTTCTTATTCTTGGCTGGAGTGTATCGGCACAGACAGTGCGAACTCCATTGAAACAACAAGACCTACCCTAGGTTGACAATTAATGTTGTAGTCTGAGTCAGTTAAGATTGATTAAAGAAGCACTACAATTTGGCACTGTTGTTGGGGATGGCAAGTTGACGATACAGTCAGTTAAGGTTTTTGACATAGAGTGTTCCTAGTCCATAGTCGTTGGGCGATAAGATGAGAGATAAGAACCTACGCATTGCTCTAACATACCTAGGTGGGCTTATCATTGTGACTACTAGGACACTTAGGACATTTTGATGTTTTGTTAGTGTGTCTTCAGCTCTTCAATCACTGGGCGGTAAGACGAGAGGTAAGAAACTGTGCATAGCTCTAACATACTTGGGCGAGCTCACCACTGTCGAAGACTAAGACACTTAGAGTGTGATTTAATACACATAGGGTCCATGTGTGCACTTGTAGGACTTACAAAGACACTGAAATAACCCCCACTCTAATAAGTCATAGGAATGATGGATCCTAAAAAGGAAATGAAGGGTGAATAGTTGGGAAGGAAGATATATATCCAGGAATTAATCTCCAAGGCAGAAAAAGAATAGTCCAGCTCTCAAAGGAATGCAAGGAAAATAGGGCTGCAGAAAGCTATTACTCCCATAGCGAAAGAAGGAACCTCTAATTCATCCATCTCAAGACCGTATCATTCTAAAGCTAGCACTCATAACCCCAAGATCAAGGATTTGATTCATGAGCAAGAAGGGGAAGCTGGTAGCCAGAATTTGAGGACCGAGGGGCAAGGGGAAACTGAGGGGGAATATCAAACACCTAAGATGGAAAAGCACCTATTGATTTATCAATATCTAGATACAGGTAGTGCAGTGAAATAGCCAGCCCTAGAGGTATCTAAGGGACTAATCAAGTCTACAGGGCCATCGCAAAAGCAGCTCGAAGAACATATGTTGCAACAAGGGTTAGAAGAATTAATCATGGGAGACAACAAGGATAACAATGCTAAAACAGACACCACTACTACCACCTTTGAGTTCCTAATTGGGAATATCAGAGGTGGAGCTCCTATGAAAAATACTCCTCTATCATCCTTACCATCCTTTCAGGGGATGATTGTGGAAGATCCAGACACATTTCTATTTGAGTTTGATGTCTTATGTAGAAGTTATGATTATACAACAGATGCTCAAAAGTTAAATCTATTTATTGCTACCTTAAAAGGGGCAGCCTTGAGATGGTTCATGGGATTAGGCCTCGCTTCCATCTCAATGTGGAATGCTATGAAGGATACGTTCTTGTCAAAGTACCAGAACTATTGTAGAACCAGGGACTTAAGGGAAGAGATATTTAGAATGACACAGAAGGAGGATGAAAGCCTGGAATATTATGTGGAACGATTCCACTACAATCTGTAGAGGTCTAAACACAACGATTTAGACTGGAAATCTTGAAGACTATATTCATCAGAGGAATGAGGGATGACTGCCTTGATAGCATAAACCTATTAGGAAAAGGGGATATATCACAATAACCATTTTCTGAAATTGTAAAGCTCTACCTACGATTCTCTTGAGGATCATCCAAAGGAAGGAGTGCAATTTGGGATACCTCTGTTCGCATACAAAAATATGCAGGCGAGGGAGTAACCAGAGCAGAGATCGGAAATTTGTTCAAAAATTTCAAGACCGATATCCTCAATACTCTCTCGGCATAGATAACAACAACACAGATCAAAAAGACACAAGAAAAAGCTAACACACCCCTGGCCGTGTTCTGTCCGACTTGTCAGAAGAAACATCCTTACAAGGAATGTGAATTGAACAACATTAGCCTATGTAATATCTGCGAACTGGAGCATTCAATGGAGAAGTGTCCCAAGCATCCTAGACTAAAGGCAATACTCAGAGAATCAAGCGAAGAGGTGCAATCCTCTTACTTCATCGCACCAAGGACGCCATGGAAACCACGACCTCCAAGTATGTCTCAAGACTATTCCTCTTTCAATTCATGGAACAATTCATATAATAACCAACAATATTAATGGTTGTATTCTGCCCCTCCTTCAACATAGTTTCCTTCACCTTGGAACCAATGGTCTCCATCTCCTCCTGTTCAATATCCTCAATCCCAGCCATACCCTTGGAACCAGAACTGGAGACGAAATGCCTAGAATTTAGCTCTGACTGCACAACCCAAGTAGCAACAATTGCAGTTACCTCCTTTCCAATCTCCTGCTCCTCCACTGCCTCTGTGACCCCAACTACCTGTGCAACCTAACCCAAACCCAAACAATAAAGCGTCTCAGGGCATAAAGTCTCCTACGACCTTCCAGACTTACCCTATTACCCCCATGGAGCTTAATAAAATACAATTGCGATTGGGCACGGTAATTAACCCTAGTCACTCCCCTATCATTACAGAGGAGTACTGTGAACCATCCAGAGGAGAGGTCGAAGGCTCTGAGGCAGTTATTTCACCTACAACAGTTGATATAGAGGAAGTTGTTACATCTATAACAACTGACCCACGAAGAACTGTTACTGCTGTAACAGCCAATTCGGGAAAGGTTGATACACTTGTAACAACAAACTCGACTGTTGTAACGCAAGATCCCCCATATCCTCAGAGATTGGCCAAGCCTAGGATGACTTCACAACTTGAATATGATTTTATTAAGGAGTTGCAAAATTTGTATGTATGAATTCCTCTGCTACAAGCTCTTAAATAAGTACCCATCTATGCTAAGACAGTGAGAGATTTTTGCATCAAGAAACCTGGGAGGAAGCATAAAGACCCTACCACCATACATGTGATGGGAAGATATCTTAATTAGTGTCTGCTCAGCCCCTCCTTATCAAGTATAATGATACAAGAAATCCTACAGTCACTGTCTACATTAACGATTAGCCCATAGCCAACACATCGATTAATCTCAGGGATGCTATTAATGTGATGATGAAAGATCTCTTTATCGCTCTCGGGCTACAAGGACTCAGACATAGTCCTACTATGTTGGAACTAGAAGATAGGTATTGTGTTAAACCCGCGGGGATGTTAGCAGATATAGTGATTACGATAACATCCTAGGGATATCTGGCTGATTTTCTTATCCTACAACCCAATCCAATTTGGGGGGGCATCCTTTGATCCTAGGGAGACCTTGGCTGGCCACTGTAGACTCATTTATATGCTACAGGACAGGATCCATGGTGATATTGGATGGCCAAGCAACACAAAACCTTAATCTTTATCCCCCAAAACAAAATATGGATGTGTACAACCCTTGGTGGGATGAGTTTGAGCCTGAGTCACATCTATCCCTGCCACTCCTCACTTTGGGGAAAGCCCAGTATTTCAAATATGAGACAGAATGATGTCATTAATGATTTTATTAGTAATTCACTTTCTTTTGATTCTGTTAAAAATGCAAATGAGGAGGAATAGGTGGAAGATATGGATTTTGAACAAATGAGAACCGCTCTGAATATTGCTAGTAGTCCAATTGAGATTGAATCTAGAAAGTTTTTGAATGTTAATCCCAATTTTACCACTAAACAAAACCAACTATTGTTACAGCTATTACATAAGTATAAAAAGGAATTTGCATGGGATTACATGGATATGAAAGGGATCCACCCTAACCTATGCACTCAACGTATTTATTTGAAGGATGGATGCAAACCAGTCAGATAACCACAGCGCCACATGAACCCTGCATTAAAGGAAGTGGTGAAAGAAGAACTACAAAAACTCCTGAGTGCTAATTTTATTTATCCAATATTTGATAGTTAGTGGGTGTCATTGCTTGTAATTGTTCCTAAAAAGAATGGCAAGTGGAGAGTCTGTGTTGATTACAGAAAACTCAATAAGGCGATGTTATGAGGAATTTTGCATCTACAGATAAAGACTAATTCCCTAGGTAGGTAGCTATACCTAGAACAATAGATTTAAAGCACTTATCCTTTTTCTATAGACGATAAATAAGACAACACTATCAAAGGACCTACTTATTTTTTCGCTTTCCTTTTATCTCCTTTGTATGTCTCTTCTCGCTCCTTCTCGAACTTAACTCACTCAACAAGTACCTGCAAGCATAAACAGAAGACAGAGAACCAATCAAAGCAAGAGATCTATCGACTATAAGTAAATGGAATTAGATACACCCACACATATAAACATCATATATCAATATAAGCATATGGAAAATGGTGTAAACAACTTTATTAAGTAGAAGGAAGAATTACAACCATGAAGTCTGATCCATTGTCACTCTTCCATCTTGGGTTCTAACCAACATCACATCAATAACACAACACTCCGGTAGCATAACAATACTTGCTTATAATCTCAATCCTCACACCAATAGTATCTCCTTACAAATTCTCAAAGTCCAGCCCCTGATCACTTAGATGAGTGCTCAATTTATAGGCAAATGGAGGAGGTTTGGTAAAAAATGAGGGTATTGAATGGCCTTCCAAACTTAGAGTTAGTTTCCATGGAGGAAGGGATGATAGGATAGGAGGTTACTTAACTCATTCCTATCCAATTTCGAGCTCATAAGAGATGATAAGTGTGGGAATATTCTAGATGGCTCTAGAAGATAAGAATATTCCCAAAACCCTATGATGATTTTGCTCAAACTCGCCCAATGTAGGTCAAAGTGGGCCTAAGTGCTCTCGAAAGCACCCTGACACGGGCATACCTCCACTCAAGCACACTTACCCCCTAACCAAGGTTGCGCTAGTCCCTCAAGGAGGCAATTCTAGAGGGCTTCAGGCCAAGAAACTATCAGGGAAGGAGGCATTCAAAGTGGTGACTTTTCTATGGCATGCAGCAATTGAATTAGGGTTTGATGAGCCCTAATGGTATTGATCTGAATTATGGGAGTGATGTGCCCAAATGGATCTATAACAACTGCCCCCTAAAGCATGCAGTCAAAAATAATGATGTCGAGTGATATGCTTTACGATGTGATGAGGAGGTTTCGAAGTGGATGGTGACCTACATCCATTACAATACATAATATCATGATATTTTGATTTTTTCTCATGAATAGCTTAGGGAACCAATACCCATGCTCAACATAAAAATTTTCATTACAAGTACATAGATAGTCATCTATAGATATAGACCCATGAATGGATGACCATCAATGTAAAGCCATTGTACGGATGATTTGGTACATTTCCTGAAATCGCAGCCCAGATGGATGAAACTAGATCCGGGGTCTTCTATCTTGTTCAATCATTCGCTCAAGTATGAGTCTAAAATGCGAATTTGTGATCTGAAGTCAAACATGGGAAGATACCATCTGATTACCAGTCAATGATGTAAGCCGTTAACAGATGCGAGAGAAATCGCCGATAATGATAATTATCCTCAAGGTACTATGTTTTGATGTCGAACACCATACAATGTCTTTCGGTTGAAGGCCAGTGAAGTCAACCTATCGCTGGAAGCAAGAAACTTTCCATTGATGTATGCAAGCCTCAAGGTACTAGAAGGGTGTTTCTAAGTCAACTTCTTGGATAATGTGTTGATGTCGACAAGAAGCAACTCATCACAAGAGGGCCTTGATGTATCCCACATCAATGAAACGAAACGAGTGTAATGATTTTGGAGATGGAATGTGACTAATGACACAAGGTTCAGGAATGGCGGTCATGAAAATGAAGGTTTATGAGTATTGCAAAGGATGAATTTCAAATTGAATGACTTCTCTTGAACATTTCGGTGACACTGAATGGATTGGCAACATTGACCCAAAACAAAAGTAATGACTGGTATGATAGACCAAGGTATGATGTCCATCAAGCAGATAACCCAACCCAAATAGTCACAATGATGAAGTGAAAGTGTCATGTTCAAGGGCGACCTACTGCCATAAAGTGGTTTACCCATTTTCCCATTTTCACCAGTCATTGTTGACCCGTCCCTCTTTATTTTTATCAAGCTTGAGGAGGATAACATATGCTTGTTGTATAATTCCACCCTTCAGGTGAATCCATTGCTATGTGATGTTTCATGAGTCTAGTGAAGGTGAAACTCGGTCTTGTCATGATGGACAAGTTTTTCGCTATTTGATGTTTTAACAAGTGTAACGACAATGATAACTTAGTCCTTTTCATGTTTAGAGAGTTTGAAAAGGGACAAAAAGAAAACTCGACAAGTTCTTTTTCATATATTTGTCTCTCTAGTCCGAAAAAGCATAAAACAATACAAGAAAGAACCTATTGACCATGTTTCGTCAACGGATTTGTTTTTTGTAAATAATCTATCTAAGCCCGAAAAAGGGTTAAACTTATACTGATTTGATGTCATTTCCAATCCGTTAACAAGCTAAAAAGGACAAGCGCTTGACAATCTTTTCATATTTTGACAGTCTGAAAAGAGCTTAAAGAGGACTCCAAGGGGGTTCCTTTTTCGATGTTAACATAGCTCAAAAAAGAGATAAAAGTATGCTCTGTGGTCAAAGTACAATTTAGGATCGTGCACGTTAAATTTTGTAAGTCAGTTGTAAATCTGTTCAAAGAAACACCAAACGGATTAAACATACCTGTTTTATTGGTAAAAATAGGTAAATACTATAGTTTACTCATTGAATGCTCATTAACTAAACATAAAAACAAGAATTTACCATGTTATTTTCACCATTTGATATTTACCATTCAGTTTGTGCTCTGACCCTATTTTTTACCTTGATCTTGAGTAGTTGATTGCAAGAGATTCCGTGAATCATTTCTCGTGCCATCTAGACTAGGTATGAGATATACCCCTCCTCTTTCTTTTCATGTCATACTTTTACTATTTCAGGCAAGTTTTTCGATTTTTTAGGGTCCTTCGGGTTTGAATTTTTTTTCCCTGGGGTCAGTGCAGGAATTCATGTCAAAAAATGTGCTAGGGAGCACCCAAATAGAAGGCATTCTGCAATGCAATGCAATGTCTCCTTGCCTGGGCTACGCTGGGCAAGTTTCACAAACTTGTTTCACCAAATTGACCCAAAATTTCTCTAGTTTTTTGCATGAAAAGGATCCTAACTAAGCTTATGGTTTGATTTCAGGCTTTCATCGGATCAGAATGTCTATTACTTGGTGAGAAAGAGAGCATGAAGAACAAGACATGGTTGCCCTAAATGATTCAGGTACAGTTGAGGCCCTCAAAAATTGTGGGTTTCTCAAATACTTTAGGTTGTCCGAAATGAGGCAACAATCAAAACTATTGTAGTTCCTAGTTCATGCATGGGATCCGACAAATCAAGCTTTTCACATAAGGGATGAATTTGTCCATATTGTGATCGATGATGTTTACTTTCTTACAATGTTGTCGAGACGTGGTGCCCCCATATCTCTTTCAGGTTCTTCCCGTGGAGGGGAGTCAATGAGGGACTATGTTCGACAATTTTGTTGGCCAAGTACACAACCTAGCAAGGATGGAAAGATAATCATCAAAGATATCCGTGATTTTCCTTTG
Organism: Pinus tabuliformis; assembly: GCA_031772625.1. Classification (NCBI taxonomy): domain Eukaryota; kingdom Viridiplantae; phylum Streptophyta; class Pinopsida; order Pinales; family Pinaceae; genus Pinus; species Pinus tabuliformis. The sequence goes on along the minus strand of CM062807.1, from coordinate 1,344,414,989 downwards.
AGAACAATCCTTTTCACCATCGCAAAGTTGGTAGGCAGTGTGACACTTCATCTGGTGAAAAGATCATAGGTGCAATATGCTCTTGAGTGTCTTTAACCAACTTTATTCAAACTGGTGTGAGGTAGTACTTTCTTCACTGAAAGAGAATATGACAAAGGTAAAGATAGGTAAGACAAAGAACTTTAGCTATGGACCTCTCTTAATTGCTTTTACCTTAGAAATAATTCCATTGATGCAACCCCAGCATGTAACACTGGGTGTGGTTGGTCCTAGAGATCCACAGATGCAGTGGTGGGTTGAATTGATGGCTAGACATGCTGGTCAGTCATCAATTACATTTTCCACTGCATTCTTCAATTGGCTTGATTGACAACACATTGTCATCGAGGAGCATCCATACTCAGGGATGGATTTTCGTGGAGATCTAGAGTTCAGTCTACCAGTGGGCTCTCAATGGGGTGCTATAGGTAAATTGTTTTTGACCAAAATGTTTTTTGATTTTTAAGTTTCTACATGCTTTTGTGTTTTGATGTTCCAAGACTAAACTAAAATCATTCTCATGCATGCATATGTGGGTACTGTTTGACCTATGAGGCACCAGCAGGAGGCAGGTGGACCACCACAGAGAAATGTTGGGAGAGCAGTTCTCCAAGATTCAGATTTGGCCGAGACACTGGCAAAGTTATAGGATCATGTAGAAGGATTGACCCTTGGTATTCCAGATGTCCGGATGAGGAGTTACCTATGAGTTTGCAGAACCATACTATTGGTGTTTCAGGTCGTTGGATGTGGCTCTTGTGCATGATATCTTAGGCTGTGACCTATTATCATAAGCATCACTAGGTCTACTTAGGATTTTTTTGCATGCATTTTGAATTTTTAGGTCAGATGACCAAACATGTCTTAGAGACAAATTTTGTAAAAACCTTTAAAACATCTATCTATTAGAGTTTTTATATATATGGTTATGTGAAATCCTATTCAACTAATGATGTGAATTCAAAATTTACTTTTACATGTGTCACAAATATCTGTTTAACACATAATTCACTAATGAGTCGATTAATGTGTTAAAGTTTCTGGAAATATGTTAATATTGAATGTACTCAAAATGTCTTTCCAAAATATGAACTCTAAGGAACATACAAAGAACCGTTGAGTTTCGGACGGTATAAATGTTTGTTAGTTGTAGTACAACGAGTTGTGAGTCCAACCTAATGATGATTTGGTGGATGCCAAGTGAAATGGAATCAGACAGAAGTTCAATCAACACGCTATACTCAACGATATTGTTCGTCAATCGACCGATACAAATCCCTTGAAAACTCACTAACTCGCCACTGGAAGCAAAAATGGCCCATGCTGTAGAAGATAGGTTCTGTGTAGTATGACTAGCACCATTGGCGTAACAAAAAAATGGTTCCAAATTTTCCGACATCTGCAACAAATGCAAAGCGGATTACTTAACCACATAAAAAATCTAAAAGGCACATTGATGCACACACATGCAATTAAATCATATATAGAGTGATTTTTACTACACTCAATTAAGCATAGCAATGCTTGAGATACAACCCATTTTAGGGTTGTGACGATGGAATTCCATCATAATCCACCGACTCGTAGGCACCTTTTTCCAAAACACGTTTGACAATATAAGGACCCATCCATAGTGGTTCAAATTTTCCTGCTTCTAGTTTATCAGTTTCCTGATCGTAAAGTAAGATCAGGTCTCCTTCTAAGAAAATGCAAGGCTTGACATTTCTGTCATATTGCGCCTTGATTCATTTCTTATGTGCTTCGTTAGCCAATGCAGCTTCACAATGGGTTTCATCCAGATGGATAAGTTCCAAGAAATGCGCTTCTTCTTCAGAAGTGTCGGGTAATAGGTCAATCGTGAGTTTGAGAGATGAAATTTCACATTGTATTGACAAGATTGCCTCCAGACCATACACCAATTGAAAGGGTGTGAATCCAGTTGCATTTCTCATTGAGGTTCGATATGCCCACAAGGCAGAGTACAGGATTAAATGAGAGTTTTTTTTATGAACCCCTATCATTCTTTGAAGAATTCACTTCAGTACTTTTTTGATGGCCTCAACTTGTCCATTCGGTTGCGGATAATAAGGAGTAGAACTATCATGTGAAAGTCAGACGTTCTAGGGAAAAAACGTTTCTTCTAGCTGGCGAATATTTGTAGGGTTATGTCCGGAATCAAGGATAAGTTGGTAGTTAACTCAACCATCACGTGATTGTGAAAGTACGACCCATGTTCTGTAACTATAGCCTATGGTACACCAAACCGGGCAACCATGTGGTTGAAAAAGAAAAGAGCAACCATCTCACCACTATTGTTTAATTTTGGCATTGCCTCAGCCCATTTTGTGAAATAGTCAACGGCGACTATAATGTACCCATGCCCCCCGGTCGAGGTGGGGTTATATGTCATGAAGTCAACGCACCATTTGGCGAATGGTCCAACAACAATGATAGGATGCAATGGTGCAGGTGGTAATCTAGCTTTATGGTCATAGATCTGGCATGCGTGACATCTTCTGATAGCAATTATGCAATCTTTGAATATGGAAGGCCAGAAGTAACCAACACAAAGAATTATCTGGGTGGTAGCTGTTGGCATTATGATTCTGGTATGGCTTTATGATACATATGTTGTACTTGATGGCAACCCACTCATCTCAGATGATAAATTATGGTGCAGAAAAGTTCACGCACTTATATGCAGAGAAAAGCTTATTCTATGTAGAGAAAAGTTCACGCACTTATATGCAGAGAAAAGTTTATTTCATGTAGAGAAAAGTTCACGCACTTTTATGCAGAGAAAAGTTTATTTCATGTAGAGAAAATTTTATTTCATGTAGAGAAAAAGTTCACGCACTCTCATGTTGGAGAACTTACCTTTGGTCCATGGTAGTTAGTCCTTGGTATTTGAACTTATGGTTTTGGACCATGGTACCTCATCAAAAGTGTGTATATGTTGGAGAACTTACCTTTGGTCCATGGTGGTTAGTCCTTGGTATTATTGAGCCCCATGTTTTTGGGCCCCTTGTATTGGTTATCTATGGTATTGATCCATGATTTTAGGAAGAAGCTTGCCTATATAAAGCAAAGGAGATCACTTGGCTAATTCATTCTTGCAAATCGAATATCTTAAGATCTGAAATATTGGGTTACTGTTTTAAAAGTTTGATCTATGAAAGGGAAGTTGAAAGCGAATCTGTGAAGGTGATCTCTCGATCGCTACAGTTGCGGAAGTGCTGAGGTGCCACAGAAGGCGTAGTGCAGAGGCACCATAGAAGGCGCAGTGCAGAGACGCCACAGAGGCGCCACAGAAGGCGCAGTGCGGAGACGCCACAGAAGGCGCAGTGCGGAGACGCCACAGAGGCGCCACAGAAGGCGCAGTGTGGAGACGCCACAGAAGGTGCAGTGCGGAGACGCCAGAGAGGCACCACAGAAGGCGCAATGCAGAGGCGCCACAGAAGGCGCAATGCGGAGGTGCCACAAAAGGCGCAGTGCGGAGACGCCATAGAAGGCGCAATGCGGAGGCGCCATAGAAGGCGCAGTGTGGAGGTGCCACAGAAGACGCAGTGCGGTGATGCCACAGAGGCGCCACAGAAGGCGCAGTGCGGAGGCGCCACAAAAGGCGCAGTGCAGAGGCACCACAGAAGGTGCAGTGCGGAGGCGCCACAGAAGACGCAGTGCGGAGACGGTACAGAGGCGCCACAAAAGACGCAGTGCGAAGACGCCACAAAGGCGCCATAGAAGGCGCAGTGCGGAGGCACCACAGAAGGCGCAGTGCAAAGGCGCCACAGAAGGTGCAGTGCGGAGGCGCCACAGAAGGCGCAGGTGCGGTGGTCGTGGTGCCACAGAAAGCGCAGGGTTTTGGGTTCATAACTGATGTTTGGTTATTGGTATTGAGTTCAGATAACAACATGATTAATGACTTATCTTTATGTACTAGATCTGGTTGATAACGCTCATAATATCATTGTATATGTATGGATCTGGTGATTGGGTGATTCAGAAGGTTGTTTGATTATGAGCTTCGATGTTGTTGTTGGGTCCAGTATGAAAATTGGATGAAAAGTGGCCTTTCATATTATGTGTTGTGCTTCAGTGTATCCAGTCTGAAAATTGATGAAACGTGGTACTTGGAGGAGAGAAGATTGTAGGCCAGCGCCTATGTACTAGTATCTAAGCTAGTACAAAAGCTAAGGGAGATCTTTGGAGAATTGTAGCATGTAGCAGCCTGCGTACTAGTAAATGGATCGGCTAGTACAAGAGCAAAGGGGGTTGTAGCTCCCTTACTGGTATAAGACGGCACCAGTACAAATATTGTAAAAGGATTTTCTTATTAAGAAGAAGATTGAGATGACTTGCAGCAGGTGGTTTTTCTCCCGCATTGGGTTTCCACCTTATATCATGGTGTTCATGTGTGTGCCTTATGTGTGATGATCTATTCTCTATTACGGCATTTTTTATCTGATAATATGGTTGATAATGTTCTAATGCACTCATTGAAGATCAATTAACTTAATCATAAGAAGTTGTGGAAGTAGCATATATGAATCTGATTATGGAAATGAAAAAGTTTTATTAATGTGATAATACTGATTCACCCCCACTCTCAGTATTATTTCCAACAATTGGTATCAGAGCAGGTCCTTTGATAGAAGCTTGATCGCTTGAAGGAGATCCGTGGAACAATGGGAAAGAAGCTTAAGAAGAAAGCACCTAAGAAAAAGAAGTCATCTCAGAGGAACTATGACAGTGGGAGAATCGATTGGGGATTAGGTATAAGAAGCTCTTCAGATTCAGAATCATTATCAGGTATGAATATATTATCCTCTGATGTTCCAGTTATCTTTCCTTTTGGAAGAGATGAAAGTGATAGCGAAACTACTGAATTTGCTCTTATGGGTGAACAAGAAAGATATCAAATAGAGGCAGAATTTAAAAGGCTGACAGAAAAAATTAGAGATCAACAAGATCTATTGAAAAAAAGGGAATGTGATTTCAAAGAAGAAGCTACCAAACTAAAGGCCCAACTAGAAGAAGGAAACAAGGTAAGAAAGCTACTCAAGGACAAGGAAGACCAATGTCAAAAATTGTAGCATGAAGTGACATCATTAAGAAAAGAAGTCAACGAAAGAAGCACAACCATCAAGAAACTCAAAGATAGATCCAACTACTATGAAAATCTCGAAGCTACAATCCTCTCACTAAAAGGAGATCTTGAAGAATCAAAGAAGCAGAATACAGATCTACTCCAAGCTATTGCAAAACAAGAAAACAAAGTCACCAGCTTAAAATCTCAACTAGAATGTGCCTTCCGAGTTCGTCAAATGCAGCAGGATCTGAATGAAGAACAAGAAAAGGAGATTCTAAAACTAAGGGAACAAATGGAAGAAGGAAGGAAAGTTGAAGAAGATTTGAAAAAGTAATCTCTTGAAAAGGAAGAACAACTTCAGGTTGAGGTAAATATCTTGAAAGGTAAACTAGAAGAAAAGGATAAGCTTTTACGATTTCAAGATAGTTCTAAAGTCTTGGATGATATTCTTAGTAGTCAAAGTCTCCTGCTATAAAGACTGGTCGTGGTTTCCATGAATCTGTTGAAGGTGAATCTAGTTCACAAGGTGAGGCAAGGAACTCTAAAGAGAAATCTAAAGTGATCAACGAAGAAATGAAAGATCAATCTCATCATCAACCAAGAAAAGAGATTCCTCAAAGAAAATCCTTTACTCCTCCTATGAATAATGTTGAATGTTATGTATGTCATAATCTTGGACATGTTGCAACTAGATGTAGAAGAAGAAGGGTTCAAGACCATTATGCAGAAAGATCATCACATTCAAGGTACTTTTATGGATATTGCTTTGCTTGCAATATGTTTGGTCACAAAGCTGCTGATTGTTACAGGAGGAATATAAAACATGTAAGATGTTATGCATGTAACAAGCTTGGACATATAGCTAAGGAATGCAGGAACAAAGTGTGGGCACCATATTAAAAGGAGAAAATTTCATCATCACGCTTGAAGATATGGAGGAAAAAGGAAGTACAGTCAGAAAAAGGCGGCACTGCACAACGTACAGACATACCAGAATCAGAGGGAGCTGAAAGTACAAAACTTCAGTGTCCTGAATCTCATATGCAAACTCCATAAAGGAAAGTTGCATATATACGCGAGTTAGTTACTGCACAGTCGTGTATATGATTGTTTGAAGAAAGGCAGTAGGGACAGATTCAAGAGAAGGATCAGTTTTGCTCTAGTTAATAATAATGATGTGTGGATATGATGGTTAGAAGTGTTATGGTTCTAACTTGATATTGATGATGTCTTGATACTTCTTATTGATATGCATGATCAGACAGATGGCACAGGTTTAGAGGGAGCATATGGACTTAATGCATTATTGGCATTATGGTTAATAGTCCTTGGTGATGATACTTATATGGATAAATGATTCATCTTGCTATGGTTATGAGTTGTTCACATGGTCCTTGGATCAGATTTATGGTTGATTCTCTAATGATGCTTGCATGGGAAGAACTTAACTTGAATTCACATCTTCTTGATGTTGAGTCACTCATATGCTGCTGTCATCATATGCATAAAGATCATATATTACAGTTATGATTCCTTTCATTCTTGGCACAAATGGATGAGGATTGTTGGCTGGATACAGGGATGATTATTCAAAGTTGCATTGTTGGAGACATGATGATAATGAGCTCTTATCTATATGATGATAGGATTGTTTCATACATATGTTGATTAACGCAGATATTTCCAATTGATGATACTTGATTCATGTAGATCTGGATGGCTATGATGTTTCTCACATAGAATGTGAAATTCTGTTGATGCGGACATACCTTGATGATTCATGCACTAATACAAGTTGCTGGTCTAGTTGTTGTTGACAGATACTATGGAGCAGATCATAAAGTGTTGTTGTTGATGTTCATCGTTTTTAGGTGATGTCATATCAAGACTCATGATGTAATAGTGTCATCTCTTCAGGTCATGTAACGACCTATGTTGGTTTCCCCACTATGCCTGGGATGAAGATGTAATGTATTTGGTTTTCATTTTTCTGATATATCCCCACTTGGTTGGGTGATGGATGTATGTATTGAATCTTTTAGGAAGGTCATTTGTGATGTAGAACATCCTTTTGCAGACCTTGCTTACAGTCAAGGGGAGCCTGAGCATGAACATCACTATATAGCAGAGCAGACATTTCAGCTTGTTCTCAGAAATAGCATGATCAGATTGGTGCACCATGACATATACAAAGGGGGAGATCATTCAGAGATTTCAATAGGTACTCAAGGGGAGCTTATAATGCATTGTTGGCATTATGGAGGACATACAGAAGGAGATCTTGGATGCTGGTCTGATTATTGCTGCAATCTATCTCTTTCATGGTCATTTATGGTGTTTGGTGGATTATGTTTCTTCTTTACAGATCTGGTTCATATTCAGGGGGAGCATTCTCTTAGGGGGAGCATAACCCTTTGCCCTTGATGTCAAACGGGGAGAATGAGCTGAAGATTTTGAGGTTGCCATCAAGTCCAAAGGGGGAGATTGTTGGCATTATGATTCTGGTATGGCTTTATTATACATATGTTGTACTTGATGGCAACCCACTCATCTCAGATGATAAATTATAGTGCAGAAAAGTTCACGCACTTATATGCAGAGAAAAGCTTATTCTATGTAGAGAAAAGTTCACGCACTTATATGCAGAGAAACGTTTATTTCATGTAGAGAAAAGTTCACGCACTTTTATGCAGAGAAAAGTTTATTTCATGTAGAGAAAAAGTTCACGCACTTTCATGTTGGAGAACTTACCTTTGGTCCATGGTAGTTAGTCCTTGGTATTTGAACCTATGGTTTTGGACCATGGTACCTCGTCAAAAGTGTGTATATGTTGGAGAACTTACCTTTGGTCCATGGTGGTTAGTCCTTGGTATTATTGAGCCCCATGTTTTTGGGCCCCTTGTATTGGTTATCTATGGTATTGATCCATGATTTTAGGAAGAAACTTGCCTATATAAAGTAAAGGAGATCACTTGGCTAATTAATTCTTGCAAATCGAATATCTTAAGATCTAAAATATTGGGTTATTGTTTTAAAAGTTTGATCTATGAAAGGGAAGTTGAAAACGAATCTGTGAAGGGTGATCTCTCGAGTGCTGCAGCTGCGGAAGTGTGGAGGCGCCATAGAAGGCGCGGTGAGGAGGCGCCACAGAAGGCGCAGTGCGGAGACGCCACAGAGGCGCCACAGAAGGCGCAGTGCGGAGACGCCACAGAGGCGCCACAGAAGGCGCAGTGCGGAGGCACCACAGAAGGCGCAGTGCGGAGGCGCCACAGAAGGCGCAGTGCGGAGGCGCCACAGAAGGCGCAATGCGGAGACGCCACAGAGGCGCCACAGAAGGTGCAGTGCGGAGGCGCCACAGGAGGCACAGTGCGGAGACGCCACAGAAGACGCAGTGCGGAGACGCCACAGAGGCACCACAGAAGGCGCAGTGCGGAGGCGCCATAGAAGGCGCAGTGCAGAGGCGCCACAGAAGGCGCAGTGTGGAGGCGCCATAGAAGATGCAGTGCGGAGACGCCACAGAAGACGTAGTGCGGAGGCGCCACAGAAGGCGCAGTGCAGAGGCGCCACAAAAGGTGCAGTGCAGAGGCGCCACAAAAGGCGCAGTGCTGAGGCGCCACATAAGGCGCAGGTGTGGTGGTCGCGACGCCACAGAAGGCGCAAGGTTTTGGGTGCATAACTGATGTTTGGTTACTGGTATTGAGTTCAGATAACATCATGATTAATGACTTATCTTTATGTACTAGATCTGGTTGATAACTCTCATAATATCATTGTATATGTATGGATCTAGTGATTGGATGATTCAAAAGGTTGTTTGATTATGAGCTTCAATGTTGTTGTTGGGTCCAGTATGAAAATTGGATGAAAAGTGGCCTTTTAGATTATGTGTTGTGCTTCAGTGTATCCAGTCTGAAAATTGATGAAACGTGGTACCTGGAGGAGAGAAGATTGTAGGCCAGTGCCTATGTACTAGTATCTAAGCTAGTACAAAAGCTAAGGGAGATATTTGGAGCATTGTAGTAGGTAGCAGCCTGCGTACTAGTAAATGGATCGGCTAGTACAAGAGCATAGGGGGTTGTAGCTCCCGTACTGGTATAAGACTGCACCAATACAAATATTGTAAAAGGATTTTCTTATTAAGAAGAAGATTGAGATGACTTGCAGCAGGTGGTTTTTCTCCCGCATTGGGTTTCCACCTTATATCATGGTGTTCATGTGTCTGCCTTATGTGTGATGATCTATTCTCTATTACGGCATCTGTTATCTGATAATATGGTTGATAATGTTCTAATGCACTCATTGAAGATCAATTAACTTAATCATAAGAAGTTGTGGAAGTAGCATATATGAATCTGATTATGGAAATGAAAAAGTTTTATTAATGTGATAATACTGATTCACCCCCCCCTCTCAGTATTATTTCCAACAGTAGCATAACCAGATAAGTGTCCACCAGAAGCACCTAAATGGAAATCATTCAAAACTTTCTCGGTTTCCTCATGAGTGAGGAACCTTCGTAAAATTGTATCGATACTAGGACGACAGTGTCTCCAATGATCAAATAATCTTTGGCTTGGTACCGGATACGTCATTGTTGCGAGCGAGAGGTATCAGGCTAGAAATTTTGGGTCTGGATATAAATCAGTATATCTCCATACCACGTGTCAGATGAAAAAATCAAGAACAGAGACTCATCATGAATTAATGGTTCTGATGTTGAATCAATGGTATTCGAGGGAAGGTTTCAAAGAAGCTCGGTGAAGAATAGAGATTTCTTTGATTTGGATTTGATGAATTCCAAATCAAACTCCTACAAAATGACGATCCATTTTGATTATTTCCCCCCCAGCAACTTATGTGACAAAATATATGTCATAGGGTTGTAATCCGAAATGACAGTGATCTTTCAGAGCAGGATGTAGTGGAAAAATATCTATACAGCTTGAACAGTAGCCAGAGCTAACTTTTCAACGTAAGAGTACTTAAATTCTGTATCATTGAGATTATGGCTCAAATAATATATCGGATTTTCAATCCCATCTTCTTCTTGGACTAAAACCATTCCAATGGTTGTATTTACAGTGACGAGATACATGAAGTAGTCATTTTGATAATTTGGGGAATACATTAATGAGGCTCTAATCAAGGTATCCTTAAGAGAATAAAAGGAAGCTTGCACCACTTGATCCCAATGGAAGGGTATCCCCATTTTCAATAAACGAGTAAATCCTTTAGCCATTTCAGCATAATTGGGAATGAACCTCCTTAGAAAGCTAGCCTTCCCTTGGAGTCTTTGTAACTGTAGTAGATTGGAAGGTGGAGGAAAGTCAAGGATTTCCTGAACGTTAAGTGGATTGAGTCGAATTCTCTCCTTAGACACTATGAATCCAAGCAAACAACTAGAACCAACACAAAACACACATTTATCTGGATTGAGTCATATTTTGTAGTGTCAGCACCGTAAAAATATAGATCTCAAATGCTACGAGTGATCAGTATGTTTTCATGAATGAGAAGGTAAACCGTCAAGGTGTGGTTGAACAATATGTTTGATGTCATGGAAGGCATAATTCATCACCCTCTAGAATGTTTCCCCTGCATTCTTCAAACCAAAAGGAAGTTTCCTATAAGCGAATGTGCCCCATGGAAAAATAAAATAAGTTTTAGATTGGTCCTCTTAGCAGATATTGATCTGATTATAGATGAAAAACCATCCATAAATGAGAATATTTCGCATCTGGCACATTCATCAATGATCTGGTCGATAAAGGGAGTAGGATAATTGTCTTTTGGACAAGCCTAATTAACATGCCTATAATCGATGCACACTCATATTGTCCCTTGTTTCTTCATGACAGGAACAATATTGGAAAACCAATAAGTAAGAGGAACAGGGTAAATGAAACCAGCATGCAAAAGATTTTCAACTTCTATTTTAATAGCAGTAGCCTTCTTTGTATGAACAAGACGGAGGCGATGTCACACTGGTTTAACATCATGATACATTTTGATTTCATGTTCAACTATACTAGAGTCAATTCCTGGCATATCCTCGTATGACCAAGCAAATATATCATGAAATTCACGAAAGAGAGCAGGTAGATATCAAGTTCTAGTGGAGAATAAGATTTTCCAACATGAATGTTTTCTACAATGTTAGGTTTGGTTGAAATTATGATAGAAATAGTTTCTTCGATATTTGACAAGTTTCGCTCGGAATCTACTGTATCTATGCAAATAGAATTTGAAAGGAAATCAACAACTGAAGGGTGATTAAGTTCATTTGAATAATCTTCTATGTGATCTGGAAGATGGGAACAATGATGATAATCTTCCCATGGTTCTCCATCCATCATCATTGATTGGATGATTCCTTCATCAATAGAAAATATACGTGAAAAAGGATCGGAGGAAGTACCATATTCTAATGAACGATCTACCCATACAATTGACGAAAATGGATTTGGATTCGCCACACAAGCCAGAAATATTGATTTCTATTCTAGCTCAATAGGACTTAGCGGCATGATTTCATTACGACTATCAACTTCAAAGCTATTGATAATCTTCCTTAAGTCAGATGAAGTGGAAGATATCATGTTGCAAGTCTCAACTTTTTCCACTTCTGCCAAGTTTGATGGTGACGGTAGTGAAAAAGTACCAATTAGGGAAGGATCTTTAAAGAGCCCTACACCAATGTTTTGAAGAGATAGCGGGGGTTCGTGTACCAATGGAATGCTTCCAGAAACGTGTGAACTAGAGGCGAAGAAGGCGAGTTGGTCAATAATTGTGATTCCACCCTTATGAGGGAATGCAATCGTACGAAAGTATGTTGAAACCACAGTAGCCATAGCATAAACCCATGGTCTTCCTAGTAAAATTTTGTAGTCAAGGGGTCTGTCAACAACATCAACTTCAACAGTTAATGTTTTTCCTCCTAGTTCGATTTGCAGATTACTGAATATTTCACAAGGCATATATGTGCGTCCGTCAAAATATTTTAGCATTGTTGGTGAACGTGACAAAGGCGGTGAGCCAAGTGTTTTCTAGCAATTCATAGACATAATACAAGTAGATGCCCCCTCGTCAATAATGGTTCGATGAACAATTTTATTCAAGGCATTTACTTGAATCGGGAATGCTAATTGCGCTGGTAACTGTGGCATATAACCCGCATGGTTGAAAACCACAATATTGGAATTAGTTGGATCAATTCCACCAATTGCTGACAACAAAGCCTGCTTTTGGGAGGGATAGTTCTGAAGCACCTCGAGCGTTGACATAGTAGAAGGTGACTGAGCCAAATCTTCTACTATGTTATAATTCTGTGCAGCTTGAGCTTGAGGGTTAAATGTCAATTTATGTACAACTCCCTAAGGCGGTTTTATTGTTAAATCTGGTGCAATAGGTGGTGGAATAGTATCATTTGAAGTCAAAGTCAAAGGGTTAGGTTGATCAGCCTGGTTATTCGACAACAACGGTTGATTTCCATAATATTTACCTCATGTTGACACAAAAACTTCAATTTTAGGCTTAGAGGTGGATAACATAAGCACTTGGGAAGTGGAAGCATGTTCTGTAGCAACCATATTTGTCTCTAGTTTTGGAAAAGGATCAGTTAATACCGCAGATGTATTAGAAGTCTTCAGAAGCTTTGAGACGTCAGAGTGGTGAGGACAATCTTGTGTAAAATTCTCATCAATAGAAATCAAACAGGGGTAACGAGGTTTCCTAGCCGAAGGATAGGAATCAGATGATTTCTCTTGAGGGGAATTATTTTATTTCATCTTGGTTTTCCCCTTCTTCTTACTTCCTAGCTACTTTTCATTCTTGCCTTTGTCAGATGACACGACATTGATTTCGGAAGTAAGAGTGTTATCAGGTGCATTTGTAGTTTGATTGGAAATGGCAAGTGTTTAACCAAATGGTCTACCTATCGTTTGTGGGCTTGAAGAACCAATCACACAGTCACTAGCATAAGAGTCCTTACTCGACAGTGGAGGAGGAACAGTGAAAGCTGGTTCGGGTGCATTTGAGATCTTGTCATTGAGAGTGCCAAACTATGTATAAATCAAGTCCAAATATTGGGCATGAGCAATTACTTGCTCTTCAATGACAACTCCACCTTTCGCTATATCCTTAGTGATAGATGGAAGCAAGTATTTTATAAACCACTCAACCAGAAGCTAAGCAGGAACATAATTTTTAACCGTTCGATGATGACGACGCCACTCATGAATATGATCAGAGATATGAGTATCAGTAGTATGTTTAAAGTTGGTTAATATTTTCATTCCAGTATCATACCATATGGGTAACTGGAAGTGGGTTAAAAATGTGGTAGCTAAGGCAGTGAAGTTATCAAAAGAAGCTTGTGGTAACTCAATGTACCACTTCGCAGCTGGACCAGTAAGCATTCTCTAGAAACAACGTAGTATAACGGAAGCATCATTCAAGGAGTTTGATGAACACCATAAATGAAAATTCCTGAAATGGTTGGATGTGTCTTCTCTAGGGTTTCCATTGAATTTTGAAATATCGGAAGTTAACTTACGAGGAATCACTGGTCACCAAGGTGCATAATGAATTAGGTCATTAGTGAGCTGGTTTAGATCTAGTAATTCAAGTGTCACAATGAAAGGCAACTATCTATTGAGGTTAGGTTGATCATATCCACGGTAAGATGGGATTTCCTGGGTAATAGGCCAGTGCATACCAGCATAAGGCATCTGCTGCTGGTAACCTTGATAAGGGTAAGTTTTTTGAAAAAATCCAATATAAGGTTGTTGTTGAGCACCAGGATACATTTGCTGTTGTCCAATCCCAACATAGGCTTGCTGACTAGGACTTGGATAAACTTGTTGCTAACCAAACCCAGCATAAGTTTGTTGTCCAAGTCCATGTTGAGGTTGGTATTGCTAGAATTGTTGTTGTTGATATTGGGGCTGCCAAGGCTATTGAGGCAACTGTTGTTGTTGTTGATACAACAATTGTTAATTTAAAGATTATTTCCCACCAATGTGAGGTTGACCAGGTTGTGAATACACTAAACCAGTGTAATTCTGAGTCATTCCAGTAAAAGGTAAACTAGCCTGAAGTTGTTGGACTCTAGACACAAGTGGTTGTTGTACAACTGCCTAAGAAGGTTGGATCTGTATACCTGAAACTTGGGGGTTTGAGGTTGAAGGGCCAGCTGCATAGGTTCAGATACAACAATCTGAGCTTGTGACTGCGGTACAACTGTAAAAACAGGTGTTTTAGGTATGGATGAGATAGATTGTATAGGTTGTGATGTATACACAAGCCTAGGTTGAATGGGCATGGTTGGCTTCCACTGACAGACAGTCATTCCAGGGTGACCTAAAGATGACAACATACCAACATATGGTTGCCCCCAAAAAAATGGAGGATAAAGAGAATGTGCATATTGTTCTCCGTATGGGGGTAGTCCATTGTAAGTAGATACATAGGATGGTAACTAGATGAACCAACTTGATATGAACTTGATGGGTCCAGCTGTTCAGTATCTGTTAATGAAGAACCAGATAAAATTCCAGTAGAGGACATTGGTGAAGACCAAGGGCTATAAGTAACACTTGAGTGGGTTCCCGATGATTATTGGTAACCCGATGGGATGGATGGAAAACCATACAAGTGTGACTCATGTGTCGTAGCTAACATCGAAGAGGTTGCGACAGAAGATTCTACCATAGCTGTAACAACTGGTACGGTCTGGGATGTTGACTCTGCCATAGTCAAATGTCCAAATAAGTTTCCTAATGAATCAATGGGTGCCTGAAAGTAATCAGGATCAAAAGGAGTAGTAAAATGAGGAGTATGAGGATACATATAAAGTCTAGTTCCAAAATGGAATGGACTTCTGGGTGATTCTACCTCAGGTTCCTCTTCTATCGAAATCAAACCAGGTGGAATAATTTCATCGTCTGGTACGTAATAGATTTTGTTATGAAACCAGCTCAAGAAAAGATAGGAAAGATAAATCCACGCCTTAGAATTCAGCCTCTTCGAGGGGGCAACCTCCTTTACATTACATAAATGAACAATTATTGGATGTTACAAATGACAAAACCTCCTTTCTATATATAGGAGTCTAAGGAGTCACAATATAATCCAGCCGACCTAACAATAATAATATAAAGCCACAAAAATAACAATAGAGGGATTCTAAGGGGCACAGAAATAACAATATGGGGGTAATAGGGGCACAACAATATAAATAAGAGGTATAACTACAATAGTAATGGGGCAATCACTAGTATTATAGGGACCCAACATGCCCCTCTCCTTCAAAAAAGTGTTTTCCTCAACGCTTGAGCAGTTCTGGATACTTCTGCATAAAATTCTCATCCTCCCATGTGGAATCTTCAGCGGATAAGTTCTTCCACTTGATAAGATACTCTGAAATTGATCGATTTCGTAGCTGTCGAGTTCTTGTTTCTGTGACTGCTTCCGGTTCCAATATAATTTTTCCTTCCTCGTCAAGTTCTGGCAATATTGTTTGAACTGGGAGCTTGTCGCCTATAACCTTCTTTAAACATGAAACATGGAAAACTGGGTGCAATCGAGAAGCTGCAGGAAGCTCCAATTTGTATGCCATAGTACCAATCTTTTCCAACACCTTGTACGGACCATAATACTTTGGTGATAATTTATTATCCTTCTTAGCTTGCTTTAGGGACATTTGCTTATATGGTTGTAGCCGTAGGAATACCCAATCACCTACATCAAAACTTCTTTCACTGCGATGTTGATCTGCCTGTTGTTTCATTCTATTTTGTGCCAACACGAGGTTATCCTTTAAGAGTTGGAGGACTTGTTGTTGATGTTCGATGTGATGTTCCACTGCCTGAACCTTAGAATTTTCTCTTAAATATGATGTGATTGATGGTGGTTGATACCCATAAAGTGCCATAAATGGGGTCATTTTTGTTGCTGTATGGAAGGAAGTGTTATACCACCATTCAGCCAGAGGCAACCATTTGACCCATTGTGTCTGTTTATCAGATACAAAGCAACGAAGATATCCTTCCAAACATTTGTTTACTATCTCAGTTTGCCCATCAGATTGAGGATGATAAGATGAGCTATGAGCTAACTGAGTACCAAGACAAGAAAATAATTCTGTCCAAAAATTTCCAGTGAAAATGGGATCTCTGTCACTTACAATAATCTTTGGGTTTCCATGTAGCTTTTGAATTGTTTCCATAAATGCAGTAGAAACTGTACTGGCTTTAAATGGATGTGATAATGCACAAAAGTGTGCATACTTGGTAAGTCTGTCAACTACCACCATGATGACACTCTTTCCCTCAGACTTGGGTAAACCTGTGATAAAATCCATTGAAACCTCCTCCCAACGTTGGCTTGGAATGGATAAAGGTTGTAATAGACCCGGTGTCTTAATTGTTTCAACTTTATTTTGTTGGAAAACCAAACATTCCGCCACAAACTTTTGAATATCTGATTTAAGGCCATCCCAAAAAAATTCCTTCTTAACCCTGTGGTAAGTTTTTAAAAATCCTGAGTGCCCTCCTAAGGGAGAAGTGTGCAATTCCATAAGAATCTTTTGTTTTAGCTGGGAATTCTTACAGAGGTATAAGCGATCTTTGTACCATAACGAATCATTTTTCCAGCTAAATGTATCAGAAGTACTGGAATCTTGTTGTAGCTTTTGAATAAGTGCCCACACTTCTTCGTCATTCTTCCATTCCTCCCTTGCTTCGTTTATCCAATCTGGTTGGATAATAGAAATGGCACACAACAATGCTTCCATATCCTCATCCTTTCTTGAGAGTGCATCTGCCACCACATTTTGCTTCCCTTTTTTGTAGATGATTTCAAAGTCATAACCCAACATCTTTGTGACCCACTTTTGTTGCTCTTCAGAGGATAATCTTTGTTCTAAAAAGTATTTAAGGCTATCATGATCCGTTTTTACCTTGAAGTGTCTTCCCATTAGGTAGGGTCGCCATTTCTTAAGTGCATGGAGTATTGCCAACATTTCCTTCTCATAAATAGCTTTGCTTAAAAACTTTCCCTTGATTGGACGACTTTCAAAAGCAATGGGTCTTTCATCTTGCATTAGAACAACACCAATTCCATTTCCTGAAGCATCACATTCCACAATAAAGGTTTTTGTGAAGTCCGGTGTAGCTAAGACCGGTGCTTGGCACATTGCCTCTTTAAGATGTTCAAAGGCCTTTGTTGCTTCCGGAGTCCATGAAAATGAATCTTTCTTCAATAATGTTGTTAGAGGTGCTGCTATTCTCCCATAATTCTTAACAAACTTGCGATAATACCCTGTCAACCCAAGAAATCCTCGCAGATGCTTTATGGATGTGGGGATTTTCCATTCCTTAATGGCTTTAATTTTGCTAGGGTCTACCTTAACTCCTTCATGAGATACAATATGACCCAAATATTCCACCTCCTGGACTCCAAAGAAACATTTGGATCTTTTTGCATATAATTGTTTCTCCTCCAATAGTTGTAG
Organism: Pinus tabuliformis; assembly: GCA_031772625.1. Taxonomy (NCBI): domain Eukaryota; kingdom Viridiplantae; phylum Streptophyta; class Pinopsida; order Pinales; family Pinaceae; genus Pinus; species Pinus tabuliformis. The sequence goes on along the minus strand of CM062807.1, from coordinate 1,344,397,347 downwards.
CACCTTGTCAACATGTTCAACATGATCCTTCCAAGACTTGCTGTAGATTAGTATATCATCAAAAAATACTAACACAAATTTTCTAAGGAATGGTTTGAAAATTGAATTCATCAAACCTTGAAATGTTGAAGGTGCATTGGTAAGGCCAAAAGGCATGACCAAAAATTCATAATGACCCTCATGAGTTCTAAATGCCGTTTTCGGAATGTCTTCAATCTTCATTCTGATTTGATGATATCCCGAACGAAGATCCAACTTGGTGAAGTAAATTGATCCATGCAATTCATCCAGTAATTCATCAATGACAGGAATGGGGAACTTATCTTTAATAGTGAGCTTGTTGAGCTCCCTATAATCTGGACACATGCGCCATGATCCATCCTTCTTGTGCACCAATACTACTGGAGCTGAGAAAGAACTTTGACTCGGTTGAATTATACCAGCCTCTAGCATTTCTGCAACCATACGTTCAATTTCACTTTTTTGGACATAGGGATATCTGTACGGCCTGATGTTTGGAGGAACACTTCCTGGAATCAGATGAATAGCATGATCATGATCACGCATAGGTGGGAGACCTTTGGGAGTCTCAAATACCTTGGAATGATTGTCCAAGACTTTTTGGAGATCTGGAGAAATAGATGATTCCAATGTGGAAACATCTAGCGAACATAATTGTGCAATTACACCTCTTTGCTCCTTTTTTAGAAGCTTTGTCATGCCATTAGAGCTGATTATCTTTCCTGGTTTCCCTGCAATACCCCTTAATTCAACTTCCTTTCCTTCCATAGAAAATTTCATGAAAAGTTCTTGAAAATTAAAAGCTATTGTACCCAAGGATTGTAGCCATTGGACTCCTAGTACAACATCAGCACCTCCCATTGGAATGGAAAGCATTGGGCTAGTCAATACATATTCTCCCATGGATAGCTTGATATTATGGCACTTTCCAGAACAATTTATTGTTCCTCCATTTGCAATCATCACTTGACACTCTGGTGCTGGATATAGGAAGCAATTCAATTCTTTTGCTACCCTACAATGAATAAAATTGTGGGTGCTTCCTGAATCAATCAACACTATTACCTTTTTCTTCTTGATTTGTCCTTCTATCTTGATGGTTTGAGGAGTGGTAATTCCCGCCAATGCATTACAAGATATGGTCGGATTTATTTGTTCTTCATCTAGGCTTTGTTCCTGGAATATATCCTCTTCTTTTGACCTTTCTTGCTCCTTTTCTTCTTCCTCTTCACAATCTATGTAGAATAATTTCTTCTCAGCACACTTATGACCTTTTGTGTATTTGCTATCACAATTGTAACAAAGCCCTTTTGCTCTTTTTTCTTCCAATTGTTTGGTGTCAACCTTGTAGGTTGTGGAAGACTATGGGCAACAACACTTCCGTCTTTATAGTTGTGAATGGTATGCTTCCTAGTTGCCATAATTTTGCTTTCCATTTTTCTTGCTAACCTGAATGCCTTCTCTAATGAATCAGGTTCCCAAAGGCGCACATCATGTTGGATATTATCCTTTAAAGACCCTATGAACACATCAATCCTATGCTCCTCTGGAATATCTTTTACCCTTATGTTCAATTTTTGGAACTCCTCAATGTGCTCCATTATTGAACCCTTTTGTTTGAGACTTATCAATTGGCTAAAAAAAGTGTTGCTTTTTGTATCCTCATAATGTGCTATCAATTCTTCCGTAAAAATTGCCCAAGTGATAAATTGTTTACGAGAACAAAGCCATTGATACCATACAAACTGATTTGGTTCCAAATATAAAGTTGCCATACGTACCTTTTGTGTGTTTTTCACATTATTGAGATCGAAGAATTGCTCCATCTGTAATATCCATGTGGCGGGATCCTTGCCATCAAACTTCCTCATATCGATTTTTGGAACATGGTGAGTCTTCGATCCAACATTAGCGTCTATGGTATCATGATTAACATTTCTTTTGTTCTCATCATGAGTTTCCTTTACTACCTTTTCACCATTAGTGACACTTTCTTGTAGCAACTTCTTCAATTCTTCCATATATGTCTTCAAATCTTGTTGGCATTATGATTCAGGTGTTGTCCTTGATGGCAACCCATTCAGGTGGTAGATCACTATTCTTGATGATCAGCTCTCTATTTTTAAGAAGGACGCAGGCAATCTGTTCAGAAAGTGCGTCCCCGCAGGTATACCATGCAGAACCCGCGTCCAGGGACGCAGGCTAGCCGATCAGGGGGTGCGTCCACCCAGTGCACACATTTCAAGACAAAGAAAAGAACGTGGGGGTTTCTTATGTGGTATCTAGCCGACGGTTTTGTGTTTCTATGGTGTCGGCTCGTGGTATTGTTCCATGTTTTGGGGAGGAGCTTGCCTATATAAAGCAAAGGAGTTCACTTGGATTAATCATCATCTTTGGTTGAATATCTTTTGGTGAGATCTAGTCCAGATCTATGAGGGCGAATCTTCTAATGGACTGTGATCTCTATGGCACATGATCAGATCTGCAGATCTGACTGTTTGGGTTAGTTCTGAAGGCTTCATATCTTTTATATCTGAAGGGACGCAGGTTCAGAGAAGGGCAAGTGCGCCGAGACGCAGTACAGTAAGGGCTCAGGTGCGTCTCTGAAGCGAAAGACGCGGCGCGATAGTATTATTGGATGCGTCTCTGAAGCAAAAGACGCGGCGCGATAGTATTGTTGGGTGCGCCGGTACGCAGAGCAGTTTAAAGGAACAGTGCATCGGCACGCAGAGCAGCAGAAGGTAAACTGCGTCCAGTCGCAGGCCACAAAAAGAAAAATTGCGTCCCTGTCTTAAGATGATCTGTTGACTATATTTTTCTGTCCATAAGGTGTTCTGGGTTAGTTCTGTGATTACTGATCTGATAACTGTAGTGGACTGTAACTGTTGTATACTTGTTGATCATTTGATTCTTAGTGAAAAGAAGTAGGGGGTTGTAGCTCCCTTCCAGGAGAGACTGGAAATCGAGAGAGAGTTGTAGCTCTCTGCAGGTTGCAGCCTGCGTACTAGTAAAGGACTGCACCAGTACAAAATCATTGTAAAAGAATTTCTAAATTGAAAGAAGATAGAGACATATTGCAGCAGGTGGTTTTCTCCCACATTGGGTTTCCACCTTACATCTTGTGTTCTTTGGTGTGACTGTCTATTTTCTTTGTTCATGCTCATTATTTTATGGTACTGATATGCAAGAATAATTCAAAACATCAAATAAGGAAGATTTGTTAAATTGCTAGATAATACTGATTCACCCCCCCTCTCAGTATTATTTCCAACAATTGGTATCAGAGCAGGTCCTTCAAAAAAGCTTGATCGCTTGAAGGTAGATCGTTCATCATGAGCAACTACGAGAGAGAAGCATCAATCAGGCCACCGGTTTTTGATGGGACAAACTTCAATTATTGGAAGGTAAGAGTTACTGCATATCTTCAATCTCTTGGCACAGAAGTTTGGGACATTGTAGAAACAGGCTATGCTTTTCCTTCAGCTACTCCTACAGATCCAGCTGAGAAAAAGAAGTATGAAACAAATGCAAAAGCAGTCAGTACTCTATTAGGAAGTATATCCCAAACAGAATTCATGAAGGTAATGCACTTCAAATCAGCAAAAGAAATATGGGACAAAATGATCACGAGCTATGAAGGAGATGAACAGGTAAAACAAGCTAAACTTCAAACTCTCAGGATTCAATATGAGACTCTCAAGATGTATAATGATGAAAGTGTGGCTAATTATTTTCTTCGGGTAGATGAGATTGTTAATTGTATGAAAAATTTGGGTGAAGAAATAAAAGAGTCTATAGTAGTTCAAAAGATTCTAAGATCATTATCCCCCAAGTTTGAATCTAAAGTATCTGCAATAGAAGAAAAGGAAAATCTCCGTGTTCTCACTATGTCTCAGCTACATGGAATTCTAACTGCTTATGAAATGAGAAAGGGAGGTCCATCAGACAGAAGGGAGGCTGCTTTTAAGGCATCAGGCAAAGAAGATCACTATGAAGCAAGCCATGTTCCAGAAGAAGAGGAAGAAGAATCAAATTTTGTCAGAAATCTTCAAAGGGGTTCTGGAAGGTTCAGATAAGCTACCTTTCAAATGCTTTGCTTGTGGAAGAGTAGGTCATTATGCTGCAAAATGCCCTTATAAGGATAAAGGAAAGGAACCAGCTAGATGGAACAAGAAACAAAGTGCAAATAAGAAAAGCTACTACACCCATGAAGATAGTGATGGCTTATCAAACAGTGATGAAGATGAACAAGGTAATAAATATAGGTTGTTAATGGCATTTGAAGATGATGATTATGAGGATGCTGTAGATGTGGATAATCTTTATGATGAAATTACTAGACTCAAGAGATGTATAGAAGAAAAGAACATGATCATTGATACTCTACAATTTCAAATTGATGAAAAGGAAAAACATCTTGAAAAATTAGAAGGTGAAATTGTTGGTCTTAGAAAAGAAATTGAGAAAACAAAAGCTATTAATCTCAAGTTTGTCAAAGGATCTGAAACTTTGGATGAGATTATCAGTGTGCAGCGGTCTCCACTAAATAAGACAGGTCTGGGCTATAATGGAGAAACTTCTCAAGCATCCACTTCAAAAAGTTATCTTGATGCAGCAAGAAGAAATGAGCAAAAGCACAATGAAGATCATCAGGTAAAGCAGGGACAAACTTCAAACAGAAACTATCAGGGGCAATCCAGCTTAAGGATGAACAAAAGCCACAACCAGCCACAGGTAAAATCTTCCCAGCTTGGTTCAAGAATAGATGAAAATAGAAATTACAATCAGTTGGCTAGTAGATTCAATAACCGCAAAAGCTTCTTCAATGGACAATGCTTTTCTTGCCATAACTTTGGTCACAAAGCAGCTCAATGTGTTGCGTATAAAACAATCATGACTAGGGAAGCTCAAAAACAAAGAAGTATGACAGGGATTACAAAAAGGACATATAACAACTTTTCGGCTCTTGAAAATGAAGTTGAATGTTCTATTTGCAATAATTTTGGTCATGAAGACTTTGAATGCAGAAACAGGTTTCAGGAAAGAAAGGAACAAGAGCAGAAAAAGGAACAAGCCTCAGGCACCAAAACATGGAGAATAAAGGAACCTCAAACAGAAAGATGTGGGATAGCATTTTATGCAGAAGGACAGGAAAATCTATGGTACATTGACAGTGGATGTTCGAAGCATATGACAGGTGATAAAGAAAAACTTGAGTCTTATTCTATTTTAGAAAAGGGAAAGAAAGTCTCTTTTGGAAATGATACTCCTGCAACTATAAAAGGAAAAGGTATTGCTCCTTTAAAAGAAGATGTCAAGGCTGGAAATGTTTTGTTTGTTGATGGATTGAAGCATAATCTACTAAGTGTCAGCCAGATGTGTGATCAAAGAACCGAGGTTATATTCAGATCAAATGGATGTCTTGTTCGTGATCTTGATACAGGTAAAACAGTTCTCAAAGGGAAAAGAACTCCAAATAATCTATACATATTTGAAGAAGGACAACAACAATGCTATCTAAGCAAGGATGAAGAGCACTGGTTATGGCATCGAAGGTTGGGACATCTAAGCTTCTCACAAATAAGGAAAGCATGCAAATATCAGGCAGTTCGCGATCTTCCAGATATCAAAATTCCTGACAACACCATATGCAGATCATGTCAGTTTGGAAAACAAACCAGGACTAACTTTCCAGAGAAAGAAGGATCAGCTAGCATGCCTCTTGAGCTAGTACATACAGATGTATGTGGACCATTCAGGAAAAGAACACCTAGAGGAGAGGAATACTTGATATTATTTATTGACGATTTCTCCAGGTTTGTTTGGTTAGGACTTATGAAGCACAAAGATGAAGCATTCGAAAAATTCAAATCCTTCAAAGCCTTGGTTGAAAATGAATCAGGTCACAAAATTAAGTGCCTCAGATCCGACAGAGGTGGGGAATTTACTTCAAATGAATTTTTCGATTTCTGTGATGAACATGGGATAAGGAGAGAATTCTCTACAGCTAGAACTCCTCAGCAAAATGGAGTTGTTGAAAGAATGAACAGAACAATCCAACAAATGGCTCGTGCTATGCTTGATGAATCAGGAACTCCCGCAACTTTCTGGGGTGAAGCTGCACATGCTGCGGTTATTATTCTCAACAAGACAAATGTCCGGGTGAACAACACTCAAACTCCTCATGAGCTCTGGAGTGGTAAAACTCCTTCGGTAAAGCACTTCAAAATCTTTGGGAGCAAATGCTATATCAAGAATACTGAGGAGCAGCTTGGCAAACTTGATCCTAGAGCAGATGAAGGCATTCTTCTTGGCTATTCTCCACATAGCAAAGCATACAAATGCTACAATAAAAGACTTGGCAGAATTGTTGACAGCATTGATGTAGTGGTTGATGAGAAGGGATACATTCCTAGGCAAATACATCGTGAAGACATCGAAGAAGATGAAAGCTACCCTCAAAGACAGAATGATGAAGAAGAAGAACCTCAAGAAGAATCTCAAGAAGAATCTCACGAAGACGCAGAAGAACGAACAAGAATAGAAGAAAAGACTCCATCCAGATATGTTCAGAAGAACCATCCAGAATCTCAGATCATGGGACAGAAAGAAGCAGGTATACAAACTAGAAGAACAGTTGCAGAAGCTTCAAGCTATTTGGCATTACTCTCCTCTACTGAACCACAAAATGTGAAAGAGGCATGCAAAGATGAATGTTGGGTGAAAGCAATGGATGAAGAACTTGAGCAAATCGAAAAGAACAACACTTGGGAACTGGTTCCTAGACCAAAGGATAAGAATGTTATTGGAACAAAATGGGTCTTCAAAAATAAATTGAATGAAAATGGAGAAGTAATTAGAAACAAAGCCAGACTTGTTTGTAAAGGGTATGCACAGCAAGAAGGAATAGACTTTGAAGAAACTTTTGCTCCTGTTGCAAGACTTGAGGCCATCCGAATGTTCCTTGCTCTCTCAAGTTTTCAGAACTTCAAAGTATTTCAAATGGACGTGAAATCAACCTTTCTGAATGGAGACTTGGAAGAAGAAGTGTACATTGAACAGCCAGATGGGTTCATTCTTGGAAATGATCCAAATCTTGTATGTCGATTAAAAAAGGCTCTCTATGGTCTCAAACAAGCTCCAAGGGCTTGGTACTACCGGTTGGACAAATATCTTCATCAACAAGGTTTTTCAAAAGGTTCAGCAGATAGCAATCTGTATATAAAAGTTGAAAATGACAAATTGCTAATACTTGTTGTGTATGTAGATGACATTATTTTTGGCAGCAATGAAGAAGCTATGAGTCAAAGCTTTGCCTCGGTCATGCAGAAAGAATTTGAAATGTCCTTACTAGGAGAACTGACATACTTCCTTGGTTTGCAAATCCAACAAAAGGAAGGAGGAATCCTTTTATCTCAAACCAAGTATCTCAAGCAGATTTTGAAGAAATATGGCATGGAAGATGCAAAACCAGTATGTACACCCATGGTCACAGGATGTAGTCTCAGTGCAAATGATGAATCTGCAGTAGTACATCAACCAACCTACAGATCTATGATTGGAAGTTTACTATATTTGACAGGTACCCGACCAGACATCATGCATGCAGTTGGAATAGTTGGAAGATTTCAGGCAAATCCGAAGGAGACTCATCTTCAGGCAGTGAAGAGAATTTTCAAATATCTTCAAGGGACTCAAAATTATGGCTTATGGTATCCTAGAGATACATATCTCACTCTTCATGCTTATACAGATGCAGATTGGGCCGGAAGCGTGGATGACAGGAAAAGCACAAGTGGTGGTGCGTTCTTTATGGGTTCCAGACTGGTATCTTGGTTCAGCAAGAAACAGAGTTCAATTGCCTTGTCTACAGCTGAAGCGGAATATGTTGCTGCTGCATCTTGTTGCACCCAACTCCTTTGGATGATGCAGACTTTGCAGGATTATCAAATCACTTGTACACCTCCAATCCCTATCTTATGTGACAACACAAGTGCAATCAGCATCTCAAAGAATCCGGTTATGCATTCAAAAACCAAGCACATACCAATCAAGTACCATTTTCTCCGGGAACAAGTACTTGAACAGAAGGTCAAGTTGGAGTATGTTCCTTCTAAGGAACAAGTTGCTGATATTTTCACCAAACCGTTGCCCAGGGACACTTTTGAATACCTCAGGCAAAAGCTGGGGGTTGTTGATGCATCATCTTATTGTTGAACATCTTCTTATTGGTGGTATAGGCTCAGGGGGAGCACATAATGCATTGTTGGCATTATGGAGAAGGAGATCTTGGAAATAGCTGCAATATGTCTCTATCTCTTTCATGGTGGATTTCTGGTTATTTGCAGATCTGGAGGAGCATGAGCATAGGGGGAGCATACCCTTTGCCCTTGATGTCAAAGGGGGAGAATGAAGCTGAAGATCATGAGGTTGCCATCAAGACCAAAGGGGGAGATTGTTGGCATTATGATTCAGGTGTTGTCCTTGATGGCAACCCATTCAGGTGGTAGATCACTATTCTTGATGATCAGCTCTCTATTTTTAAGAAGGACGTAGGCAATCTGTTCAGAAAGTGCGTCCCCGCAGGTATACCATGCAGAACCCGCGTCCAGGGATGCAGGCCAGCCGATCAGGGGGTGCGTCCACCCAGTGCACACATTTCAAGACAGAGAAAAGCACGTGGGGGTTTCTTATGTGGTATCTAGCCGACGGTTTTGTGTTTCTATGGTGTCAGCTCGTGGTATTGTTCCATGTTTTGGGGAGGAGCTTGCCTATATAAAGCAAAGGAGTTCACTTGGATTAATCATCATCTTTGGTTGAATATCTTTTGGTGAGATCTAGTCCAGATCTATGAGGGCGAATCTTCTAATGGACTGTGATCTCTATGGCGCATGATCAGATCTGCAGATCTGACTGTTTGGGTTAGTTCTGAAGTCTTCATATCTTTTATATCTGAAGGGACGCAGGTTCAGAGAAGGGCAAGTGCGCCGAGACGCAGTACAGTAAGGGCTCAGGTGCGTCTCTGAAGCGAAAGACGCGGCACGATAGTATTATTGGATGCGTCTCTGAAGCAAAAGACGCGGCGCGATAGTATTGTTGGGTGCGCCGGTACGCAGAGCAGTTTAAAGGAATAGTGCGTCGGCACGCAGAGCAGCAGAAGGTAAACTGCGTCCAGTCGCAGGCCACAAAAAGAAAAATTGCGTCCCTGTCTTAAGATGATCTGTTGACTATATTTTTCTGTCCATAAGGTGTTCTGGGTTAGTTCTGTGATTACTGATCTGATAACTGTAGTGGACTGTAACTGTTGAATACTTGTTGATCATTTGATTCTTCATGAAAAGAAGTAGGGGGTTGTAGCTCCCTTCCAGGAGAGACTGGAAATCGAGAGAGAGTTGTATCTCTCTGCAGGTTGCAGCCTGCGTACTGGTAAAGGACTGCACCAGTACAAAATCATTGTAAAAGAATTTCTAAATTGAAAGAAGATAGAGACATATTGCAGCAGGTGGTTTTCTCCCACATTGGGTTTCCACCTTACATCTTGTGTTCTTTGGTGTGACTGTCTATTTTCTTTGTTCATGCTCATTATTTTATGGTACTGATATGCAAGAATAATTCAAAACATCAAATAAGGAAGATTTGTTAAATTGCTAGATAATACTGATTCACCCCCCCTCTCAGTATTATTTCCAACAAATCTATCTTCAAATCTGCCATGTCTCTCTTCAAATCTATCTTCGAATCATCCATCTTAGCTTCCATGCCCTTTATCTTAGATTCCACGCCACTTATCTTAGCTTATGTTAGCTTTTGTGAGCGTGACATTTGTTGCACTTGTTCTTGTAATTTTGATATATCATGTAACATTTCTTCTTCTTCTTCATGAGTCATGCTAGAGCTTTCAGGTTCCTTACTAGGTGTTTGCATTTTCTTTACTCAGGGCATCAGTTACCGATAATAATGCTTTACTATGCCCTTTGAATTCCGTTAAACCAAGCTTACACAAAAATTAAAAAAAAAACTACACACCTTTTTTCACTTTATAGAAGCCTGATATTGAATCTGATGTATCTTTTTAATTTCGAATCATCCAGTTCTGAAATTGCTACCTACAGTAGCCTTCTGCATCCTCTTTCCAATGCCACAAGTCTGAGCCAAATTGGATTCTCCGAGGAAGAGTTATGTGAAATCGCCCACAGTGACTTGTTTTTAGACTGGTTCAGTAGAGCGAACTTGTACGACGTGCCACGATTCACTGTTTCAACCTTTGAATCTGAAACATACATACAAGAAACTAAAGTCCGTCCTCTTTCTGTACCTTTTGACGAAATTTCAATCCGATCCTCAGAGAGAGAGAGTTATGACGATTTTCCCCAGGGCACCTGTTTTGAATGTAATTCAGGAGTCTGCAAAAAGGCTATCTTCCTCAGATCATATCTCCGAAAATATTGCGCGACAAGCTATGAAATTCGGACCCAAGGTTCAGCGCCCATTCTTATCAAATGGGTTTTCTTCGCGACTTCTGAAACGTTACAGAAAAAACGTTATAGCGAAAATGCCACTATGACCTGTTTGGAGCAGCGAAACCCTAGAATCCAAAGCTCTGATACCAAATGTTATGAAACCAGCTCAAGAAAAGATAGAAAAGATAAATCCATGCCTTAGAATTCAGCCTCTTCGAGGGGGAAACCTCCTTTACATTACATAAATGAACAATTCTTGGATGATACAAATGACAAGACCTCCTTTCTATATATAGGAGTCTAAGGAGTCACAATATAATCCAGCCGACCTAACAATAATAATATAAAGCCACAAAAATAACAATAGAGGGATTCTAAGGGGCACAGAAATAACAATATGGGGGTAATAGGGGCACAACAATATAAATAAGGGGTATAACTACAATAGTAATGGGGTAATCACTAGTATTATAGGGACCCAACAGATTTCTCATATTTGTTGCTGAGGTAAAGAGGAAGTCTCGACAGTTACAGATGTCTGAAGATGTACTGGTCGATCTTCTTCTGGTAAGGTAACAACTTCTTATTGTTCAATATCATGATCCAAATGTTCTCATAAAAGAAAATGTTCCGGTTGGGCTTTGTGAACAACTTCTGGTTTAGAAGTAACTTCTAATTAAACAATGACAAGTTCAAGATCGACTTCTGGTTGAACAGATTCAGATTCAGAAGTAATTTCTTGTTGGACAATGTTGGATTGGGAATCAACTTGTTGTTTGTAGGTTTCAACCCCGTATGGAAATTACCTACATACGAATTCTAAAACACAGAAAATAAACAATGCGAGAGCATAACACATGAAACACATATACAAATAGATTTTCCCCTGGATCCCAAAACCCGAACTACCAGCTTGATTTTTCATTATGTTCCTTTCAATGTTACAATACATATTTATACATGCTGAATCATCCAATACCATGGACCAAAAACCATCGCGTCCAAAACCATGGACCGAAAACCATCGTGTCCAAAACCATGTGCGAAAATCATGCACAAAACCATAGGTGGGTCTGCCCAACCTAACATAGGGTCCAAAACCAAAATTTTCTAGGGCGCTGCCCCGAACCCCATAGAGTGGGGTTACTTGCACCCCTCAAACCCCCTGTGACCCCCCTGCTACGTAATCGGTGCAACGAAGGGGGGACTCCGCCCCCCCTCTAACCCCCCGATTAACTACGTGGGCTAGTTGTGGAAAGAATATAACACAACCCAACATTCTCCCACTTGTTGTTTTTTTTCCATAGGGGGCCACAAGAGAGCTTAGTCATTTATCTAGCCCTGCAATGCCCATTGTTTCTCTACACCAAGAGAACTTCTCAGAGCTCATAGATTTTGTCAATGCATCTGCAATATTCTTCAATGTGTCCACCTTTACCAGCAACACCTTTTTTTCTTCTATCATGTCCCTCAAAAAGTGATATTGAACATCAATGTGCTTTGCCTTTGAATGATATGCAGGGTTCTTTGCCAAGAAAATTGCACTTTGGTTATCATAGTCTATCCTTATAGCTCCCTGTACTAACCCCATACTTGAGCACAATCTCTGCAACCAAATTGCTTCCTTGCTTGCATGAGTGCCTGCCATGTATTCTGCCTCTGTAGTTGATAGTGCCACTATAGATTTTTTCTTACTCATCCAAATGACTGCACCTCCAAATAGGTTAAACACATACCCACTTGTAGATCTTCTCTGATCCAGATCTGCAGCCCAGTGTGCATCAACAAAGCCATGAATATCCAAAACTCTGTCCAATCCTAGTCTTCCTTGGTAGCACAAACCATAATCACTAGCGCCATGCAAATACCTGAAAGCCTGCTTCACTGCTGTCCAATGCTCCTTTCCTAGTTTTGACATAAACCTGCTCAATACTCCCACTGCATGTGCAATGTCTAGTCTAGTACAGACCAATGCATACATTAGGCTACTGACTGCACTTGCATATGGAACACGGGACATGTCCTCTTTTTCTTCTTGTGTCTTGGGACACTGTTCAGTAGATAACTTTACACCTATAGGAATAGGAAGCTTCACCAGTTTACTATCCTCCATATTAAGCCTCTACAGTATTGTCTCGAGATAATTCCACTGGTTTAACCAGAGCTTCCTCTTTTCCCAGTCTCTTTTAATTTCCATGCCCAAAATATAGTTTGCAGCACTAAGATCTTTCACGTCGAATTTGGAGGACAATTGGGTCTTCAAATCCTGGATAATTTCTTTGTCATTTCCAACCAGCAACATATCATCCACATACAAGACCAGATAAATAACATGGTCACCAATTAATTTAAAATATAGATAGTGCTCTGCTTTACTTCTGGTGAAGCCAAGTCCCCGTATAAATGTATCAAATTTCTGATACCACATCCTTAGTGAATGTTTTAACCCATACAGAGACTTCCCTAAATTGCATACCAGTTCTTTCTTACCCTTCACCGCAAAACCTTCAGGTTGCTTCATGTAGATCTCATCTTCTAGATCCCCGTGAAGAAATGTTGTCTTTACATCCATCTGTTCTACCTCAAAATCAAAACCAGCAGTAACAGATAACAGTAATATAATAGAAGTTACCTTGATAACAGGAGAAAAAATATCACTAAAATCAATTCCCGACACCTTGGAATAACCTTTTGCTACCAACCAAGATTTGTATTTCTCCACCTTTCCTTCTGCATTTGTCTTCTTCTTGAACATCCATTTGCTGCCAATGGGTTTCCTTCCAACCGGAAACTCCACTAGATCCCAAGCCTCATTTTTGTGCAAAGATGCCATTTCATCAACCATGGCCTCTTTCTAGAGTTTTCCATCCTCTGAATCTATTGCTTCCTTCACAGTTCTGTGATCATCATCAATAATAGATAAAGCAAAATTTGAAAAGAAAGTAGATGGACTATACCTTTCTAGCTGCCTTCTTTCTCAAACTGATCTTCTCACACCTGGAGTTTGTGGCTCTTCATCTTCTGATTCCTCCTCTGCTGTAGAGTCTGATTCTTCCTGCTTTAGCTCAAACTCTATCTTCTCAGGTTCCTTTGGTTGGACTTCATTTTTAATAACATCTTTCACCTCTATGAACACCACATCTTGGTTGTACACAACCTTCCTTGTTACTGGGTTCCAAAGCTTATAACCCTTTAAACCATCCTTATACCCAATAAAGATGCACTTTTCAGATTTACTATCCAACTTTTTTATTTTCTCCTTTGGAACATGTACATATGCATCACATCCAAATACCCTCAGATGTGAAAGAGAGGGTTTCTTACCAGTCCATACCTCTTGTGGAGTCTTATCCTCCAATGTTGATGAAGGTGACCTATTGACCAGGTAACATGCAGTCTCCATCACCTCTGCCCAGAATTCATGTCCTAACCTGGCACCACTGAGCATGCTTCTTGCCCTTTCCATCAACGTCTTGTTCATTCTTTCTGCAACTCCATTTTGCTGAGGTGTATATGGAGTAGTCTTATACTATACTATACCACACTTCTTACAGAATTCTTAAAATTCCTTACTGCAAACTCTCCACCGTTATCTGTCCTCAACACCTTTATTTTCTTCTCTGTCTGGTTTTCCACCAGAGCCTTAAATTCTTTAAACCTATCAAAGACTTCAGATTTCTTCTTAAGGAAATATATCCATGTATTCCTTGAGAAGTCATCTATAAATGATATATAGTACACAGACTTACCCAGTGATGGAACCTTCACAGGTCCAAACACATCACTGTGCAAAAGCTCTAATATCTGTTTCACCCTCTTACCACCAGCGGGGAAACTCACCCGATTTTTCTTACCATATACACAATTTTCACAGAAATCAAAATCCAGAGAGCTATTACTCATACCTTCTACCATACCTTTACCATGAAGTATTCAGAGGCCCTTCTCTCCAATATGTCCAAGCTTTTGATGCCACAACATGGTCTTCTCTCCAGAGAACACAAGATTTTTCGCTCCACTTTCAGGAACCACAGAACTGTTGCACCCATCAACAACTGTGCTACCTTGTAGCTTGTATAGAGTTCCAATCCAAACTCCCTAGATCAATACCAGTGCTCCCTGAACCATCTTGTAGGTATCCTTCTCGAACACTGTTTTTACACCTGCATCATCCAACTTGCTTACAGAAATCAGATTTTTGGCAAATGCAGGAATATGCAGAACACCCAAAAGTGTTCTAACCCTTCCACCTCGCAACTTAAACTTTACTTTTCCTCGACCAACGATTCTAGCCTTCCTATCATCCCCTAAGACAACATCACCACCATCGTATTTCTCATACTTGTAGAACCACTCTCAATGGGGAGTGAAGTGAAAGGATGCACCTGAGTCAATCAACCATGCCTCATGATCTACATGTGTACTTGAAGAAGCCAAGTACACATCCCCACCTTCATCTGAGGTGCTTTTCACCTTTGTAGAAGGAGCATCATCAGATTTCTTTCCTTTATCAAGAGCTTTAGATTTACAGTCCCTTTTGTAGTGCCTTTCCTTTCCGCATTTCCAGCACACCACCTTTACAGGTTTTCCTAGAGATTTAGATCTCCCTCTAGATTTAGATCTCCCACTTGATGACTTATTTTTGTTTATGTTCTAGGACCGTCCTTGTACAAAAAAGGCATCACCATTCTGGCTCTCCATATTTTTCCGTCTCATCTCCTCCGTCAGCAAGGATGAGACTACTTCATCAAACTGCAAGGCAGTTTCATTGCTACCTATTGCAATAACCAGACTATCCGACGAATCTAGTAGAAAACACAAAAAACTGATGCACTTATCTTCATCTGAAATTTTAATATCAACATATGGTAATTGATTTGCCACAGTATTAAATGTTGGAAATAATACTGAGAGGGGGGGGGGTGAATCAGTATTATCAAATCAGATACTTTTCAATTTCATACCCAGATTCATATACGCGGCTTCAGTTCAGTATACCAGCGTATATACGCGACTGTGTTAAATGCAATTAGTGTATATGCAGTAATCTTATGATTCAGTTAGCTTATCTTCAGTAAATTCATCAGAACATTATTAACCATAATACCAGTAATCAGGTGCAGTAAAAACAGAACAGATCATCACACATAAGGAGCACACATGAACACAAGATATAAGGTGGAAACCCAATGTGGGTGAAAACCACCTGCTGCAATTCGTCTCTTTCTTCCTTTAATAAGAAACTTCTTTTACAATGTACTGGTGCAGTCCTTTACCAACACGTAGGCTTCAACCTCCAGACGACTACAACCCTCTTAGCTCTTGTACTAGCTAATATACTAGTACATAGGTGCTGACCTACAGAAGGCTACAACCTTCTTTTCTTCATGGACTATGTTTCATTAATTTTCAGACTGGATCCATGAGTAAAAAACAATCACTGCTGCAATACAATCATCAACTTATACTTGCATCATAAATCTCTAAATCACCCAATTCTGAATCACACAAACCCTGTCATCAAAAACACAGAACCCAAACCAGAGCCCAGAACTCTGCAACAACCACTAGAATCAACAGCAACCTGAAACACCAAATCTCATAATGCATACGCTACTTGACTATATCAAAACCGCGTGTGTGCGCGCTTTCACCAGAGACAACCCTCGTATAGATCTAAAGATAATTACTTATACCTTCGCTATCAGATCCAACCTTAGCCAAGCGTCACAAACAGATAACCAGCAATAGTAGATCTTCTCACTTCGTCAGACATCCATTCCTTGCTCCTCTGCTTTGCCTAATGATCTTCTCCTCCGTTTATAGTCTTAGGCCTTGCTCAATACCACGGTCCAAAACCATAATAAATCAATACCAAGAGCCCAATACTTGGGTTCAACACACTTGTCGAGATACCATGGTCCAAAACCATAGGTTCAAATACCGAGGACTAACTACCATGGACCAAGACATAAGTTTTCCCACCTGTACGCGCTTCTCCTTGCGTGAAAGTGCATGTATACGCATACACATCTTCGGCACGTCCAACCCACGTGTATACGCTGATTTGTCACAATGAACCAGCGTATATCTCTTTCTTGACCTGCTGTACTAAGATCTGTCCTCTGATTAAGTTTCCATCACCTGTATCAACCTCTGAGTGAGTTTCCATCAAGGACAACACTTGTATCATAATGCCAACAATCTCCCCCTTTGGACTTGAAGGCAACCACCACACCAAGTCACTCTCCCCCTTTGACATCAAGGGCAAAGGGCGGACCAAGATATTCTCTTCCTTGGTATACCTTTTGCTGTCCATACTCCCCCTGAGTACATGCTGAAATTTCTAATTGAGCTCCCCTTTGTATATGCCAAGTTGTATCAATCCATCCATGCTCCCCCTGAGCAGATGCAAGTTCTAAGACCAACAATTCATTCAAGAACATGACTATCATTCATCATATATGATCTGCACCATAAGCATCAGCATCCAAGCCTGCAATACCATTCCTTTGATCAAACAGCAAGATGTATCATTTAGCTTCATAGACTTTAGCAACAAATTCTAACCATAATGCCAACAATGCATTATTTGAAGTATATGCTCCCCCTGAGCCTGAGCCAACCATGACCGAACCATTTCCTGGTTCTGTTCTGCTGCCCTTTCTTCTAATCTCTATATACGCAACTCTGCAGCCTGTAACTCGCGTATATACGCGAGTTATCTTCATTATATCAGCGTATGCAAGATGGAATACTGAATTTCTTCACTTTCAGATTCCCCTGTGTCTGTTATGTCAGCTAACTGAGTTATGTCACACCTTTCTGTCTCTGTCTTCTTCAATTCCTGGAACTGTGATGATGTATGGTCCTCTTGATTTGAATTTTGAAATTTGCTCCTGCATTCCCTTGCTTTATGTCCAAGTTTGTTGCATGTATAACATCTTACATATTTCATGTTCCTTCTATTGCAATCTATTGCTTTGTGTCCATATGCATTGCAGGCAAAGCAATATCCTCTGAAATACCTGGGATGCGATGATCTTTAGTTATGGTCTTGAACCATTCTACTTCTACATCTGGCTACAACATGTCCAAGATTATGACATACATAACATTCAACATTATTCAGTGGAGGAAATAATCTTCTATCACTTCCATAGTTAGGAGTAAAGGGTTTTCCTTTAGGAATTTCTTTCCTTGGTTGTTCCTTGTTGAGCATTTCAGATTTCTCATTAGAGTTTCTTGCCTCACCTTGTGAGCTAGATTCACCTTCAACGGATTCATAAAAACCAAGGCCAGTTTTGATAATAGGGGATCTTTGACTACCAAGAATGTCATCCAAAATCTTAGTACTATCTTGAAATCGCAACAATTTATCCTTTTCTTCTAATTTACCTTTTAAGATATTTACCTCAACCTGATGTTGTTCTTCCTTTTCCAAATACGGATTCCTTAGGTCTTCTTCAGCTTTTCTTCCTTCTTCCACTTGTTGCTTTAATTTGATCACTTCATGTTCTTGATCTTCAAGAGCTTCTCTGTTCTGCTCTCTTGATTTTCCAAGATCTTCTTTTAGAGAGAAGATCTCTGATTCAAGTCTTTGAATTGTTATGCTCTGATCATTTACTATATCCTGCAATTTCTCGCTTACCCTGGTTACTGTCTCCAATTGTTCGTTTAATTTGGTAACTTCCTCAGTTTCTGCATTCTTCTTTTCATATGCCATGAGACTTCTAATGTCTTCACTACCATTGAATGAGTCATTACTTTTAACATAGGTATAATAGCTTCTATTACCTTCTTCAGACATCTTTCCTTTGTTATGAGGGCATCTAGCAGTGTAGTGACCAACTCTACCACATGAAAAACATTTGAAAGGTAGCTTACCTTTGAACCATCTAGTTCCCCGTTCAAGATTCTTGACAAAATTTACCTCATCTTCTTCCTCTGACATGTATCCTAACGCTTTGAATGCGGCTTCTGATGGTCCCTCTTTTCGCATTTCAAAATCAGTTAAGATTCCGTGAAGCTGTGACATGGTGATTGTCTGCATATTCTCCTTTTCTTCTATGGCAGATACTTTGGAATCAAATTTAGCAGACAAAGATCTCAAAACCTTTTCAACTAAGACAACTTCCTTAATTCTTCACCCAAATCCCTCATACAATTTACAATTTCATCCATACGCAGGAAATAATTAGCTATGCTTTCATTACTATGCATCTTAAGATTTTCATACCGGATTCTGAGAGTTTGAAGCTTTGCTCTTTTTACCTGATCATCTCCTTCGTAGCTCAGAATGATTTTGTCCCATATTTCCTTAGCTGATTTGAAATGCATGACCTTCATAAATTCTGATTGTGTCAAACTTCCCAATAAGACAGTAACAACTTTGGCATTGAGCTCATATTGCTTTCTCTCTGCTGCATCTGTAGGAGTTGCTTATGGGAATTTGCATCCTCCTTCTATGATTCCCCAAACTTCTGCTCCAAGTGATTGTAGTTATGCAGTGGTTCTTATCTTCCAGTGGGTAAAATTGTTCCCGTCAAAGATTGGTGGCCTGATGTGTGCCTCTCTTTCTGGATTAGACATTCTGATGGATCTTTTCCTTCAAGCGATCAAGCTACCTCTGAAGGACCTGATCTGATACCAATTGTTGGAAATAATACTGAGAGGGGGGGGTGAATCAGTATTATTAAATCAGATACTTTTCAATTTCATACCCAGATTCATATACACGGCTTCAGTTCAGTATACCAACGTATATACGCGACTGTGTTAAATGCAACTAGCGTATATGCAGTAATCTTATGATTCAGTTAGCTTATCTTCAGTAAATTCATCAGAACATTATTAACCATAATACCAGTAATCAGGTGCAGTAAAAACAGAACAGATCATCACACATAAGAAGCACACATGAACACAAGATATAAGGTGGAAACCCAATGTGGGTGAAAACCACCTGCTGCAATTCGTCTCTTTCTTCCTTTAATAAGAAACTTCTTTTACAATGTACTGGTGCAGTCCTTTACCAGCACGCAGGCTTCAACCTGCAGAGGGCTACAACCCTCTTAGCTCTTGTACTAGCTAATATACTAGTATGTAGGTGCTGACCTACAGAAGGCTACAACCTTCTTTTCTTCAAGGACCACGTTTCATTAATTTTCAGACTGGATCCATGAGTACAAAACAATCACTGCTGCAATAAAATCATCAACTTATACTTGCATCATAAATCTCTAAATCACCCAATTCTGAATCACGGAAACCCTGTCATCAAAAACATAGAACCCAAACCAGAGCCCAGAACTCTGCAACAACCACTAGAATCAACAGCAACCTAAAACACCAAATCTCATAATGCATACGCTACTTGACTATATCAAAACCGCGTGTGTACGCGCTTTCACCAAAGACAACCCGCGTACAGATCTAAAGATAATTACTTATACCTTTGCTGTCAGATCCAACCTTAGCCAAGCGTCACAAACAGATAACCAGCAATACTAGATCTTCTCACTTCGTCAAACATCCATTCCTTTCTCCTCTGCTTTGCCTAATCATCTTCTCCTCCTTTTATAGTCTTAGGCCTTGCTCAATACCACGGTCCAAAGCCATAATAAATCAATACCAAGAGCCCAATACTTGGGTTCAACACACTTGTCGAGATACCATGGTCCAAAACCATAGGTTCAAATACCGAGGACTAACTACCACGGACCAAGACATAAGTTTTCCCACCTGTACGCGCTTCTCCTTGCGTGAAAGTGCGTGTATACACATACGCCTCTTCGGCACGTCCAACCCGCGTGTATATGCTGATTTGTCACAATGAACCAGCGCATATCTCTTTCTTGACCTGCTGTACTAAGATCTGTCCTCTGATTAAGTTGCCATCACCTGTATCAACCTCTGAGTGAGTTGCCATCAAGGGCAACACTTGTATCATAATGCCAACATTAAATGCATTCAGATGCCCTGTCACCAAGTCTCCATCTTTCATCCTCAGGTTATACAACTTTTTCCGCAAGAATACTTTATTCACCAAAGACTTAGATTGGTACAAAGTACCTAACATGTCCCACAAATCCTTCGCCATAGCTTCCCCTGATGCATTTAGCAATATTGAATCTGAGACACACAATTGTATTGTGCTCTTTGCCTTCCAATCCAACTTCTTACATTCTTCATCGGACACTCCTGTTGGTTTAGCACCCGGATCTACAGTGATCCACTGATCTTTATCCACCAAAAGATCCTCCATCTTGAGTTTCCACAGCTCTATACTCTGACCATTAAATTTTCCGATCTCTATCTTTCCACTGCTCGCCATCTTCTTTCACCACTAGAATCGATTTCGCAGACCTCCCACTAAACAGGGTCTACCACAGGCCCAAGCGAAACCCTTCAGCAACAAAGGCATCCCCTTGAAGCCAAAATAGCTCCGATATCAAATGTAGGTTTTAACCCCATACAAAAATTACCTGCATATGAATTCTAAAACACAGAAAATAACAATGTGAGAGCATAACGCATAAAACACATATACACAGAGATTTTCCCCTGGATCCAAAAACCAGGACTAATAGCTTGATTTTTCATTATGTTTCTTTCAATGTTACAATACATATTTATACATGCCAAAGCATCCAATACAATGGACCAAAAACCATCACATCCAAAACCATGGACCAAAAACCATCGCGTCGAAAATGATGTGCGAAAATCATGCAAAAAACCACAGGTGGGCCCGCCCAGCCTAACATAGGGTCCAAAACCAAAATTTTATGGGGTGCTGCCCCGGACCCCATAGAGTGGGGTTACTTGCACCCCTCAAACCCCCTGTGACCCCCCTGCTACGAAATCGACGCAACGAACGGGGGGCTCCGCCCCCCCCCCCTCTAACCCCCCAGTTAACTATGTGGGCTAGTCATGGAAAGAACATAACACAACCCAACATTGTTGAACAACTTGGGTTACCGTTTCACTAGATTTCGTTCTAGTTTCCTCAGGTAGTTGTGGAGATTACACTTCAGTAACAGATGTACCAGTAACCGTAGGAGTAACTAGGGTCACAGTACTTACCGGTATAGGTGTTTCTGGTAATTAAAATGAAGAACCAGAAGCTTGTGAAGTACTGGATCCAGTCAAACAAGACCGCTTCAACCATATAGGTGTAGCTTCGGGAGGTAAAGGCGATTTAATCGCTTCTCTCCACAAACGATGGGGTAAGGGTTGATTTTCCTCCACGATTGCTGATTGATTTTATTACAGAAAAGAAATAAACAAAAACGGGTAATCTAGGAAAAAAGGTTTACCAAGCAACTGTGAACTGCAGAATACCTACTGGCGAACCAAGAAGTATGAGCAGGAAATATCCCCGAGTGTTGTGTTCGATGTATCGCAGTGTACAAGGCGGTCGACTCGGTTACCTAAGGATGGATAGCAACCTAGTGTTTTCCACCCATATATACCCGAAAGTACGTGGAGGCTCAATCCGTATTAGAATTTCCTAATGTGAAACCACACAGTGAGAGCATTCCCATATACTTTATGTATCATAACACCGCCCTATATACCCGAATGTACATGGATGAGCTACGATATACTCACGTACGTGGAATGAAGTATCACACTCAGAATGTATCATAGACAAGTTAGCGACAATTGCAATGTTTTACAACACTGGAAAATGTCTCTAGCCTAGAACCTCTAAATGGTTTGCGTTAGGTGACAATGCTCCATTAGGTTAATTGACGTTAATTTTAAGTTGACCTTGATTAAGAATTTGCCTTTCAAGGTTCACCACGTGATGTATTTTCAATTCCTATAATGCAACTAATATGATAAGCATCCTTTTCATTCAATTTTGACAATGAAAACCTTAGCTAGTAGGGATAGAGCAATCATATTCTTGTAATCAAAGAACGAAGAACACATCTAATGTAATTTCCTTAAACTATTCCTATGAGCACACACAAACTATTTTAATGCACAATGTAGGTTTTTATTTTCAATTCCCTTAATTTTGTGATGAACAAAAGGAAACTAATGCACATACAATCAATCAACCTTTTTGCAGGAACGAAGACTTTATGACAGTTTTGTTTCAAGAGAAATGAAGACTTTTACAACACTTTCTTTTGAACAAAGATTAATTGACTATAAACAAACTTTGACAATGATTTTATAGTGATAAAGAAATCATTTAAGAAACACTAAACAATTAGGGACAAAGTAGGGTTGGGAAAGGAAACACAAATTGATTTGAGAGACACAAGCATCATTGACCTTTCAGCAAGTAGAAAGAGAAGGAAATTTGGAAAAAAAATCAACTCAAAGGAGGGACTTTTGTCCTAAGGAGGATCAGTGCAGCCTTAAATGGGAGACAATGTGCTTTAGAGCACTGTCCTCAAGCCAAGGGTGCTCTGCAACGCTCTGTCTGTAGACCAAACCTGCGCTGGTGCCAGAGAGGCCATCCTAGGGACTTACAATCACAATTTTCACCAAAAAACATTTCAAAAAGGCTGGAACAAGATCAATGGAAGCAAGTAAACTCTACTAGAGTGTACTACGATGAAGGTAAACTACCCGAAATGATGATCGTACCCCAGTGGAGTTGCCAATTTGTTATGAGGAATTTTGCATCTATGGATAAATACTAATTCCCTAGGTAGGTAGCTATACCTAGAACAATAGATTTAAAGCGCCTATCCTTTTTCTATAGACAATAAATAATACAAGGGAATCAAAGGACCTACTTGTTCTTTTGATTTCCTTTTGTCTCCTTTGTATGGCTCTCATCGCTCGTTCTCAAACTTAACTCGCTCAAAAAGTACCTGCAAGCATAAACAGAAGACAGATAACCAATCAAAGCAAGAGATTTATCAACTATAAGTAAATGGAATCAGATACATTGACACATATGAACATCATATATCAAGATAAGCATATGGAAAAAGGTGTAAACAACTTTATTAAGTAGAAGGAAGAATTACAATAATGAAGTCCTATCTATTGTCACTCTTCCAGCTTGGGTTCCAACCAACATCACATCAGTAGCACAACACTCCGGTAGCATAACAATAATTGCTTATAATCTCAATCCTCACACCAACAATATCTCTTTAAAAATTCTCAAAGTCCATCCCCTGATCACTTAGATGAGTGCTCAATTTATATGCAAATGGAGGAGGTTTGGTCATAAATGAAGGTATTGAATGGCCTTCCAAACTTAGAGTTAGTTTCCATGGAGGAAGGGATGATAGGATAGGAGGTTACTTAACTCATTCCCTATCCAATTTAGAGCTCATAGAAGATGATAAATGTGGGAATCTTCAAGATGGATTGAGAAGATAAGAATATTCCCAGAACCCTAATATGATTTCACTCAAACTCACCCAGTGTAGGTCAAAGTGGGCCTAAGTGCTCTGGAAAGCACCCTGACATGAGCCCACCTGCACTAAAGCACACTTACCCTTGACCAAGGCTACGCTGGTCCCTCAAGGAGGCAATTCTGGAGGGCTTCAGGCCAAGAAACTCTCAGGGAAAGAGGCATTCAAAGTGGTGACTTGTCTAGGGCATGTAGCAACTGAATTAGGGTTTGATGAGCCCTAATGGTACTAATCTGAGTGATGGGAGTGATGTGACCAAATGGATCTATAATAGGCCACTCCAAAGGAACATTTTACATTACCATTTATAGATTAGGTCCTTGATACTCTCTCCGGAAAGAAATTCTTTTCATTTTTGGATGGATTTAGTGGCTACAATCAGATACAGATTTCCCTGGAAGACCAGGATAAAACGACATTTACTTGTCCTTGGGGAACCTACGCATACAGAGTACTTCCTTTTGGGCTCTGTAATGTGCCAGAAACCTTTCAAAGGGAAATACTGGGAATTTTCTCTGACTTGTTGAATGAATGCTTGGAAATCTTCATGGACGATTTCACACCTTATGGAGATGCTTTTGAAAGAGCATGTCAATCTAGAAAAAGTGCGAGAACGATGTGTACAGACTAATGTTGCCTTGAGCACTAGGAAATGTTACATGATGATGACTGAGGGGATCGTGCTTGGAAACTAAATTTCTGTTGACCAAATTAAGGTAGACCCTACAAAAATAGAGGTAATTCTAAAAATTCCAATCCCCAAAATGCAAAAAGAGGTACGTAGTTTCTTGGGGCATGCAGTGTATTACAGAATATTTATAGAAAAAATTTCAAGAATTTCATCGCCATTTTTTCCTTGGTCATGAAGAATTTTGATTTCTTGTGGACAGGGAAGTATGAGTAGGCCTTCTTCAAGATGAAAGGTTGTGTATCAGCAACTTCGGTCTTGCGAGGACCTAATTGGGAACTCCCGTTTCACATAGCTATGGATGCATCAGATATTGCTGTAGGTGTTGTTTTGGGCCAACTGGGGGATAAGAAACCTTATGCTATTTAATACATAAGTAAAAATCTAACTCTAGCTAAGCTCAACTACACAGTGACTGAGAAGGAGTTCTTAGCATTCATGCATGCCATCAATAAATTCCGACATTACATCACTGGGTATCAAGTATTTGTACACAATGACCATTCTTCCATTCATTTTTTAATGAATAAGCCAATTACAAATGGTAAGATTAAACGTTGGTTATTGTTTTTACAAGAATTTGATATCACTATTGTAGATAAGCTTGGAAAAGATAATGCAGTAGCTGACTTTCTTTCTAGGCTAACTATTGATGACAGTTGCACTCCCATTGAAGATTCTTTCCTTGATGAATATCTTTTTGCTATTTATACTTACTCACCTTGGTATGTAGATATAGTCAATTATCTTGCTGCAGGGAAGTTTCCATAGTATTTATCCTCTAAGGAGAAAAAGAAAATTATACAACAAAGTGCTACATATACCTGGATAGATGGGAATCTCTACCACACTGGACCTGATTTCTAGATCAGGCACTGTGTTAGAGAAGATGAGGTCTTTGATATCCTTAAAGATTGTCATGAGGAACCCTGTGGAGGACACTAAACAGACAAATGAACAGGATACAAAGTACTTTCAACAGGTTACTACTAGACGACAATATTTCAGGATGCCAAAAAGTTTGTGAAGGGATGTGATCATTATCAAAGGATGGGCCAACCACTGCAATCTGATGAGATACCGTTACAGCGCCAAATCATCCTAGAACCTTTTGAGAAGTGGGCTCTAGATTTTGTGGGACCAATCAATCCTTCATCTAGACAGAGATCCTACATCTTGGTCTGTACTGACTATGTCACAAAATGGGTTGAGGTGAATGCATTAACCAGAGCCACGGAGCAGGTTGTCTCAGACTTTCTGTTTGAAGACATCTTTGTTCAATTTGACATACCCAGGCAGATAGTCACAGAAGGAGGGCCCCAATTCACATCTCATAAGATCTAGAGTTGGTTGAGAAATATAAAATCCATCACAGAATCACAACGCCTTATCATCCACAAGAAAATCACCAAGTAGAAAGCACTAACAAAGTTTTTGAGGGGATCCTTACTAATACTGTGGTCAGTCATCGAAGAAATTGGGCCGACAAACTTCCATAAGTGTTATGGGCATACAGGACTACATGGAGGAACACCACTGGATTCTCACCATATGAACTTGTGTATGGCAAGAACCATTTATTCCCCATTGAATTTGAAATCAAGACACTAAGGACAGCATTGCAGGTCAATTTGGATTTGGCTACATCATAAAGGCAGAGATTGAACCAGCTCAATGAATTGGAGGAGAAACGTTTAGCTGCTATCTAGCAAACATAGATTATCCAGCGGCAGACAGCTAAGTGGCATGGTAGATTTATAAAGAAGAAAAAGTTCCAAAAAGGATATTGGGCTCTCTTATATGACTCAAGGTTTAAAGACTTCAAGGGTAAGCTCTGTACCAGATGGCTAGGTCCTTATGAGGTAGATGCAGTCTTGGACAATGAGACTAAAAATTTGGTGACCATTGACACTACAAGGACACAATTACTTGCAAATGGGCACCATATTTGGTTATATCAAAAACCTACCTCGAGGGATTCATTTGTCAACATTGTCACAAATTCGAATCTTCAGATGATGGGAACAGGGGAAAGCCCCCTTGTTGTCCAAAAATTTTAATTTTTCCAATAAGTGTAACAACTGAAAACCACCTGGTGGCGGCTGTTACACCTTAAAACTCTAAAAAAAAAATAATAAAAAAATAATAACAATAATAATAATAATAATAATAATAATAATAATAATAATAATAATAATAATAATAATAATAATATGGCTATGAAAACCTTTCTCAGGCACAGACAGACACTTTTGTAGCAGTTGAAAACCACCTGGTGGCAGTTGTTACACACTCTGTAACAACATTTGTTATTTCAAAGCATATCTTACGATAAGTGTTGTTACATGATCTTTTCTTCTTTATCTTTTTGTAGAAATTAAAATAATATATATCAGTCATCTTGGTTGTTACACCTGTAATAGCCGACGACTTTTCAGGAATAAACGAGATATTTTATTTTAATAAATAGCATAACATCACCATGATCCTCATCATCAGAATTAATTTCACACGTCTCACTTCCCGAGTATGGTTCGCCCATCGCGCCGCCCATCACTTCGCCCACGTCAGCCAAGTATGACATCAAAAAGTTAATATTGAATTCGTTTTATTTTGTAATTATGACAACTTAACATGACTATTGATGGCCGAGGACAACTGTCATAATTAACCCGAGGGGGGGGAGGGACAAATCATATTGCGACATGATCGTCACATGATTTTTAATTATTCGAAAAATATAGCAATTAAGGCATGTGACCTGGTAGTTATTATTACTTAATACCGAATCATACCAAAAAGGGTAAGTGTACCATCAACGAGACCTCCCCATGACTCACCATTAAGGAACAATTCATTGTGTAGTACGTACCATGGGTTCCAAATCCCAATCCAAAATCTTCACTTGCACCATCCTACCACCCTACCATTTACCCCTGCTAGAAGCGCTGAATCCCCATTCAGAGTGCTTGGAGAGGAGGAAGATAGTAGTATAGGATGAAACAGCTAGAGTGTGTGTCGACTACCCTGGAGTACTTAAAGGGAAGGATAAGCAGGTGGAACAACATTGAATCACATAAGCAATGGGAGGAGCAGCAAGATGACACGAGCCAGAGTCCACATAAGCCTTGGAAGATTACCATGAAGCATGCTAGATTTTCAAGGATGCAGGCTAGTTCGAATTCTTATGGAGGTTGGAAGGATTAGACAGTGGTGTTGCCATGGAATTTGCAAAGAATCTAGAGGGAAACCAGACGGAAGTCAGAGGGTTGAAGATGGAGGTCACAGAAGAAGTTATAACTAGAGTAATAGGATTTCCAATAGAAGGGAAGAGATGTTTTACTAGGAAGGTCAATGACCCCTCACTGGAAGGGGATTTTCTCCAAGAAAGAGAACATGTCCTATTTGGGTTCTTCAACCCACACCTTTTTGGAAATTTTTCGCTCCCGTGATTTTGATTATCAGAGTTTGTTGTGCAAGCTGTTCTTTCACAATATCATGTGCGAATATGTGAGCACGAAGATGGTGGCGAGTGTCCTTTCTTACATGGGAGACTTGCAGTTGCGGGCCTTCCTTTCATTTATGAGGAATCAAATTGAGTGGAAACTGGCCAAGAAAACAACAGATATCAATGAGGAAAGAACAACATTGTGGGTCAGGGTTGAACCAGGAATGGCATACGAACTTTGGTAAGAGTTCACACTATTCTTGTGTACTCCAGAAATTAGAAATCAATCGGCCATCTACAGAAGAATAAGCGTGAGGATCTGCCTCAACTTGTTTGCAAATATGAGGAGCCAAGCACTAGTCGGATGTCTCAAGCACACTGAGGCCTGTAGTGCAGAGTTACAAGAAGGGGACCCCTTTGAGTACAAGAACTTTGCAGCTACTATTACACGGGTGGCAGAATATGCTCAGATTATGCTGACACTGGGGGCATTCTGGATTGGCCTCAGGTTCAAATTCCCTTTGATATGGTTGCCATTGGAGGAGTATCAGCCTGATTATCATTTATGTGATTACAAAGAGGAATCTTGGCCACGTGAGTTAATGGTCGATCAAGGATTCAGAGCTCCAAGCGATGATACTGCTGGTGCCTACAATTTCACAGATTTGCATTAGGGGCACAGTAGAAGGAACTGAGATTCTACATGGGGACATGCAGTTTCTTCAGTTGGGGGGAGATTTTGGGTGTGGTTTTTGACCTATTTTCTACACATTCTTTCCCCTATTTTAACCTTTCTTTCCTCTAGTCCTATGACTTTATATGACCAAATTCCCTGTTTTCTTATCTTTTTACCCTATTCTACTATCATGTTACTTTGTTGTATTTTACCAAATAATACAAGGCTTTATTCCTTTTTTGTGGCTAACTAGGAGAGCATTGAAGAAGTATTTTTAGAAGTTCTTCTTTTCAGATGTTGGCTTGCAAGAATGAAGCTATGAAGCAGACAAGCAGCAAGGATTAACTATAGGAAAGGGAAGAATGGTTCGCTATTACACCCTGAGTGTTGTTACAAGTTGCTGCTACACAATGGATGCTGCTACAGAGTGTTGCTACAGATTATATGATGTTACACATTGGATGTTGTTATAGGATGTTGATACACCACGCGATGATCCGCCAGCTATGTCGCATCATCCCGAACCACCATTCACTCGATGTTGTTGTGCAAAAGATGGAAAATGTGGGTATTATTCCGCATAACAGCTGTTAGTAGTAGGGATTGTTTATTTTTGAAGCAACAAGACTCAAGCAGTTGCAATCATAACTGATGTATATTTTTATTTAGTAATAGGTTGTAACTACTTCTATTTTTTATCACCATGAGAACTGTGAGGTTCTCATGACTGGTCTGTTTCTAATTTCGGGTTGTAATAATTATAAAAGACTCGAATTTTCATGTACAAGGACATGGCATATAGAAGAGTATTGTTACTCTTCTTCTGTAATTCTGAATTTATTTTAATATCAATCATCACGGTGATGTTGTTATTGCTTTCCAACTGATTTGTTAATCACTTTCGTGTTCTTCTTGCACCCTACTGACGAGGAAGGGCCCTCCTCTTTGGCAGGGATAGTAGTGATATAGGTAGTGTACATTCTAGTTTAGTTAATTAATTTATGGTTTCTCGTTGTTGTTGTACAAATTGTGGATTACATTCACTATTGTTTCCATTTATATTATGCTATTACACTGAGTTAATAAATGGAATGGTAGTAAACAACTGGAGTAGATGATCGTTATTGTGTGGCGTGCCTTTAATTTGATAGCTATGAGTTGTGATTTAATTTTGTATAGTGTTTTTTATATCTACACGCATGGCTTGATTCAGCAATTTAGATCAGCGACATCTTTTATAGTTTTCTACATTTTCTTATTCTTGGTTGGAGTGTATCAGCACAGATAGTGCGAACTCCATTGAAACAACAAGACCTACCCTGGGTTGAAAATTAATGTTGCAGTAGATTAAAATAGCACAATAGTCGTTGCCCCTGTTTCAGGTATGTATATGCCCTTCTCGAATTCGTTACTCAATTTCATTTATCCTCATTTAAGCTATTTATTTTACTAATGCCTTGCCCCTATGGTGGACTATGGCACAAGTATTTCATTTCCCAATTCTTTTGTCTGGGTACAACTCCAGTATGTCACTGCTCCTGAAAGGGTGAACCCTTCTACATCCCTCTCCTCTCTCCAGTTTGGTTACACCATGTTTCCTTCCCTTTACGGCCGCCTTATTCACTAGTTGAATATAATTTTTGAGAACATTAAAGAGAAATTCGGGTTATTTAAAGTTTTTAAATGAGGGTGTCCATAGTGCCCCTGGTTTGTTTGTTTTCTAGTTCATGATTAGTGGACTCCTTCCAGCAGTCGGATGCATGCCCTTACTCAGGGGTTTAGCCATTCATGGCTAGTAGACAATACATTTGATTGAAAATGCCTCTTAAGTAGGTTGTACATTTAATGTATCTATTTACTATTTCACTGTTATGAATCACTCTCATTATGAATATACTCCTAATTTTTTTCATGTTGTTACTTCCACGCACTGGTCTATTATGTGTTGGTTTCTTCATAAATTTCTTTTCTTACAGTGTTTTGTTTATGTGTAGGTATTTAGCTGTAATTTTCTCTCTCGTCTCTCTTTATCTATTGTCCCTTACAACCAATAACAAATTCGATGGTACGCCCATCATGCATGCAATTAAGAGCCGACAATACCTAATTTTTTTGAGTAATTTGTCTCAATACTGGTTTATATTTTGCGCAATGAATGGCTTATGATGCTACACTACAGTACATAATGTCTGCCTACTTATTTTCACTTTCTGGTTAATCTATAACCATATGTTTTTTGTACAGTGATTTATATGCGTACATTAGGAATGGATGGTCTATCATTTTCTATGAGAAGTTTTATGTTTAACTACCCAGTAAATTAATTTGAATGGTGAACAAAAATCAGTTCATAGGTAACTGTTTCATTTTTGTAGATCATACTAATTCCTCAAGGAAATAATTTAACCTGTATAAATTAATCATTTCATATATATAGAGAACTGCACCAGTAGTATCATAGTCCTACTCAATCCATCTCAATCAATTACCGTTATTTTTCAAAACAATGTTAAAACTATTTTTCTAATTGTCTCCCCTGAACATTGCACTAGATCAAGGTGTATCTAGCGCACTGTTTGGATGGGTTCCATGGATCACATGAACTTATGTTTAATTCTTGATTAACTCAAATCCCTATTCAAATCATCAATATTATCTCAAGTATCTTGGATACAAATATCTTCATCACAATGATTCCTAAGAACTTTCTCAGTAACCCATTCACACAAAATTGGTTCACAATACCCAGTGACACAGATTTGGTTCACAATAGCCATAGCAGTTGTAATGAGTTTATCAATGCTATATGAATCATAGATTTTGCGAGCCTCTAAACTAAGTTCTATGCATGTAGTGTATTATTGACTTATCTTTTTATGTCCCAAGGTTTTATGGCACCACTTACAACAATGGTTTTGGGTAGCATCTTATCAATAGGCGCACTCATAATAAAATAATAATTCAAAGGTACTGTTGTGCTTCACTTAGTCATAGAATTCATTATAGAAAAAGGGGCATATAGAACTAACCTGCATATGGGCCTGATATTTGGTTCTTCATGCAGCCTCACCCTTCCATTCAAGAAGTAGATTGATTTCAGGATTCAATAATTGAACTGATTTGGTCGGGTGATTAAGTGGATTGAATTTTGTGGAATCATAAGGTGATCAATACTGAATTCTTACTAAAGTGATAATGTATAAAACATACTAATAACTTGTTACTTAAAATGATGTAATACAACTTAGATTAGAATGCATGCCACATCTATTTAACTTGTCGGTGGTAAGTTTGTTGGTTATACTCATCTGATTAGAAATTTCTCATGCGAAAGAAACAACCAATATTTGTATCTAATTCGTACAACTTCCACCTCTTTTATTTCTATAATCTAGGTAACCATATTCCTACACCGATAGACTATGTTGACCGTGTTATAAGTAGTTGAGCTATTTACTCATAAACACAATGAACTTGTTTATAGTAATATTGCAAAGAATGTTAGTACCCATTTCCAGCAAAATTAGAACCCATAGTCGTATTATCATTGCAACCCATTGTTTATGACTGTATATTTTCCTAGGCTAGGATCATAACCTACTATAAATTTCCTGTATAGAAATCAAATATGCAATACTCAAGTAAATTCAAATCAGATTACAAAGCTCAGAGTAATAACTAATTATTTAACCTCTATTATGCTCAAGTTAATAGATGTTAAAATACTATTGCTATAGGATAAAATGCACGGTGTATGGAGAATGGAGATACCCTCAAAGGTCTTCCTGGGACCTTTGCCAGACTATAAAATTATTTGCAGCTATCACAAAGCTACATGCATGTCCATAAACAATAACTAAATATCAAAGCAAGACAGATTCATTACCTCAAGCCTCCATGTAGGTTTGCTGGAGAGCACAATGCAGCTAGGTGGAAGTCCCCTGAGCCAGCTCCAAATCAAGTCTTGAACATAGAAGAGACAAGCATAATCACAGCATACAACCTTGATAATTAATACATGAATATATAAAAGACATCTGGTTACACATAACTAAGCTACTCATGCTAAAAGGTATTGGACAAATAAATAAATGAATGATAGTACCAACACCACGGAGTAGATAGTACAACTGCAATTCTATATTAATGTCGGAAGAGTGATTACAACCATTTGTTGCATCAGACTTCCCCTACCCCTCCATCTCCTCTCTCTCTCTCTCCCTTCTTACCAACTTCTTATTCTTATATTTGAGACTGTGCTCGACAATCAAGTAAGCTATCCTTTCAAATGATCTAACCTCTATCACCATATCCCTAGCTCTGCGTATGTAGCATTCGAGTTATGGTTTCCAAGTTCCTCCATGCATTTATTTAGGTAAAATTAATGATGTTGCCAAGCTTTTTAGCTCTTTTCGATTTGTCCCCTTCATTAGGATTAGAAATCCCTCAAATAGGTCAAACTCTAGATGTTTCCTTGCTTTTCTAAGTAGATTCAGGAGGGAATATAGAGATATTTATGAGTCAATTCACTCCTTTGACCTCTAGATTCTCATTAGGATCCACTAACGTTGTCCTCGAACCAACAAGTAGAGTTAGTAGGGTCAATAGCGCTCCATTAGGCTTACAAAGAAGCTTTATAAAGCATGTTGTCAGTGTATAGACAACGTTAGTGTGGAAATAAGGCTTGTGATTTTGGCTACTACTTCAGCCATCATATCTTTCTCCTCTGAGCTGATGAGGAGGTCATTTTGTTGTATAACAAATGCCCCCTAAAGTGTGAGATCAGAGGTTGTGACGATGGCCGAAATACTTTACTTAACTGTAATTTTCCTTCTTTGACAAAAAGACAGAGAGGACCAGAGCTTCGAGTAGTATGAGAAACCTGATACAACACATATATATAAAACAACTAAAATCATGTCCTGAGTCGGGCATTTCCACACTCAGTAGCTATGTCAGAGTGATTTTCTCATAAAAGAGATATGACGATGTTGGCCACCGATAAGCACAATGCGGATTAGGTGTCATAATAGGATCATTTTGATGAGCTGTCTCGAAAAAATAATATATGCAACTTGGGAGAGGAAACAAGGCTGAGTGATGCAAGCCTCTACCGAAGGTCTTGATTTTCACTTCACCGAACAGCATAGATCGATACATGTGAATATGCGTTGATGTCAAACATGCACGAAATCGTATGATTACCAGTCAATAATGGAGGTCGTTAACAAACACAAGGAAGGCCACCAATAATGGTGATGGTCTCCATGATGCACAGTACAATCTAGCGAGTGTGAAAAAATGTTTTTGTCATCAAACACCCATAGAATCACTTAACCAGGAGCCAATAATAAGAACTCTTGATCAAAAACAAGGTGACCTTCCACTAATGTTTTCAAGTACCAAGGCACTGAATGTGTTTCTGGGTTGTCTTCTAGATAGAGTGTTGAAGTCGATAGGAAGATACCTGTCAAAAGGTAGGCAATAATGTGTCCTACATCAATAGACATGAAATGAGACAAGAATGATTTTTTTTTTTGAGGAATCTTTGAGCATTGTGTCTAAACGACAGAGGGCATGATGAAAGGATATGATTGATGGGTTGATGGAGGAAACAAAAGGTTAACCATTGAACAATAGAAGGCATGACAATGGTTTTAACCATGCAGCACTAGACTCATGAACACCAAAGAGTGTTAGGATACAAAGATGCAAGAACATCAGGGTATTTAGGCTAAACTCATAGGATGGTAGGATTCATATTGAGAGGCCGTCACAAGGAAGGTTTATCTAAGGGAGTGCCATGTTCAAGGGAACAACTGCTGCCAAACCACGCTTTCTAATACTGAATACAGTTGTATTGTCTACTTTCCCCGTCTGATTAGTTTAGTGAGTCCAGACAGGTAAACTCATCTATCTTTTCATATTTTTAAGAGTCTTAAAAGAATCGCAAAAGGAGCAACTCTATGCCGTATCTGATTAGTTTAATGAGTCCAGACAGGCAAACTCATCGATCTTTTCATGTTTTAAGAGTTTGAAAAGGTTCGTAGAAAGAGTGACTCTATACCTTCTCTGTTTAATTTAATGAGTCCAGACGAGACAACTCAGTGGTATTTTCATATTTAGAGAGTCTGAAAAGATCATAGAGAATGACTCTAGGGTGGTCCCTTTGCAACATTTTTTAACTGGGTGTGACAAAAGTTTAATAGTATACCCGGATCGGTTACTTTTCCGTGAGTTAATCTATTGAGTCTGGATAAAGAGAAACCTATGCTCAATAGAGGTTGACCTCATTTCGTTACAAGTACGAGGAGACAGACTAAACTCATTTTTCTTTGTGATTTTTTTTAATGAGTCACGCGACGACAAACTCAATACCTTCATCAAATTTTAATGAGTCAAATGAAGAAAACTCCAGGTATCTTTTTCAGTTTAGTGAGCAAGGAAAAAGAGGTAAAAGAACTGCTCATTCCTTCTTCGTAGATTTAACGAGCCCAAGGAAGGGGAAAAACTCAGGGATTTTTTCGATTTAAGACTGATAAATGGTCCCAAAAAAGCAAGTGCTCTGGTTGCTGCCGTAGATTTTTAACGAGCCCAATGACAAAAACTCGGGATTTTTCAGTTTAACGAGCGAGAAAAGTACCTAAAAGAATGCTCGGGTCATATTTATAAATTTTTAACGAGCCTAAAGAAAAAACTCAGGATTTTTTCAGTTTTATGAGCGAGAAAAAAGCGCCTAAAAAGAATGCTCTAATGATCTTTTTCAGTTTAATGAGCTAGAAAAAGAGCGAAAAAGAGTTGCTCGGACCATCGTCGTATGTGTTTAATGAGTCCAACGATGACAAACTCGGGGATTTTTCAGTTTTTTAGAGCAAGAAAATATCCCATAAAAGAAAGCACTCATTGAGAATTGCATGCAGTGATTTATTGCTTTTCATTCCTGAAAGTACTTTCATAAAAAAAGGGAAAAAGTATAAAAAAGCAGCAATTCCTATCCATATGGGTTCATGCATGATAAAAAATCATGGGGAATGGACTACTTCCTCTTTAATGATTTCAAAAAATCATGTCTCCAAAAATAAATATAAGGAAGTTCTTTGAGCTTTCACATTCACCATTTTCACTATTTGAGAACTGTGAGAGCGTTTTAGAGCCAAAGAGGAGCAGATTTTCCGTGGACCATTGTAGGAGATCCGGGAAACCATTCGACGTGACTTTAGTGCTAGGTAGAGGCCAAAACCTTGCTCTATGCATTTCTTAACCTTTCTTACCAGTTTATAAGGTTGTATTCTTGCATATTTAAGGAGCCCTAAAGCAGTGTTTGTGCACTAACGCCCTCTACCTGGCCTGTAGGGAGTGTTAAACACCCTGTACGACCTACTAGAGGGAATTAATCCTCATTGTGTACCACTGGGGGGAGCGTTAGAGCTTGAGGGTGCAATTTAAAACCCCATGCAGTGATTCCTAAAGTTGTATTGCCCCATTTTGACTGATTTTTGGGTTATTTTTCACAGGTTTCAAGCCTTAATGACTAGCCTATGGAGAGAACGGGCCCATGAAAACCAGGAATTACTGATGCGAAATGATCCAGCATGCATACTTGCATTGCGCCACTGCGGTTTAGTGAAGTATGCAAAGTTGGAGCTGATGGAAGGGCGGGAGGATTTATTGAGATGGATTATCCAGCGCTGGGATGAACATGAGAAGGTGTTCAAGATTGTATATCATGAGCTGGCTATTGACTGTGATGACATATAATTTTTAACTGGTTTGTTGTGCCATGGGGCACAAGCAAACCTCACCAGGGGTAGGCTTGATCCACGATCCACCCTAGAGCTGGTGTAATCCTACTGCATCCCTGAGAGTGGACTTGTCAACAACAGAGTCTGCATAAAGAGGATTATGTCCAGGTCTATGAGGGCCATTTTATGGTTGATTGTGTAGTTGGCAGGGTCAAATAGTCCCCACGTTGCAACAAACGCCCAACTGTTGCTTGTAGTTGACTGTGTCCAGTCGCAGATGTTCAACTGGTGTGAAGCAGTGCTTCGCCAGTTGAAGGCAAAGTTAACTGCATGCAAGACTCAAATCCAACAAAGTTTTGGGTATGGTACTCTCATAGTCTCATTCATTCTTGAGAGGGTACCTGTTATGCACCCAAGGATGAGCTTAGGTCCCTTTGATTCGAGGGATCCGAGACAGGGGCGATGGTCATCACTCGATCCTCGCACAGGAGGAGGATCGATCTGACATTTCTTCGAGGAAGATTTCTTCCAATGGCTTCGTGGCTAGATCGTGATGATTGAAGACTATGCTTATGAGGGCATGGACTTCACTGGAAACCCTGACTTGATCCTACCTCCCAAGACCAACTCGGTTCCTCAAGGTGAGAATGATTTTTGAAAGTACTACAAGTTTTTTATCAGCTTCTGAATATTTATGTGATGTTTTTATGGGTGAACAAGTACTGACATGAAGCTTTATGCTTAACACAGATGTGGCGCCATTACGACTTGCAGGCGAACCTTGCCATATGAGACAAGGAGGCCAACTACCTACTAGGGGGGGTGATGCCGACAATATTCGCAAGGTTCTGAGGAACCTGGAGGGCTTGAGCATGGGTGTGCCCCCCCCTTCCTATGAGGGAGATTCCTGCTCATATGTAGCGACACACAGTCGGTGTACTTGAGCGGTTTCTGGTTCCTCTTCGGAG
Organism: Pinus tabuliformis; assembly: GCA_031772625.1. NCBI lineage: Eukaryota > Viridiplantae > Streptophyta > Pinopsida > Pinales > Pinaceae > Pinus > Pinus tabuliformis. The sequence continues at coordinate 1,344,359,947 of CM062807.1, read as the reverse complement.
GATAGATAGAGCGTTTCTAGCATTTCAGGAGTAGTAGGCTCTTTTCAGCGGGTGTTTTCGCATAGCCAATGGGTGTTTGTAGCTAGGCTTAGTAGCCATTTTGTACTTAAAACATCCAAGTTTTGGAATATTTTGATGTAAAAGACTGGATTCTATATATATATATATATATATATATATATATATATATATATATATATATACAGACATTTTGGTATTTTTATGGTGTAAATATTTTTTAAATATTTTTGTAAAAAAATTTAACTCTGTATATTTTTACTTTTCATGCATGCTTCTATAGTGAATGAGATAGATGCCAATCTAAAACATAGTTTGCTAATGAATCAACAACTGTATTAAATTCTCTAGGAATGTGTTCATATGTGATAACTTCAAATTGACGTTCCAAGAGTCGTACTCTTAAATAATGATGTAACAAGGTTGGATTATGAATGTGATAATGATTTGTCAATTACATAACAACTAGCTGAGAGTCTAACCTGACCACCAGATTGGAGATGTCCCTTGATGTCGCTTTAGTGAGAAGTGAAATTATGGACATGCACTCAACAATATTGTTGGTGGTGCTACCAAGAAAGACTCCTCTGGAACAAAACAATTCCAACTCAAGTGTGTAGATGACCCAAGTAGTTGATGCAATGTGCCATGTGTGACGACTGACACCATCTATGTATCCTACATATGCTAAGGGTAATGAAGACATCTACAATGCGAGAAGGATATATGAGACAAATACTCCAATAAATATCAAAACAATCCAATCACACCAAAAAAGGAAGAAAACTTATAAATACATAAAATTACAAAGCACATGCCCAGTGCAATACTAGGCATAATACGTTTTCATATAGAGCCCATTTATGGGCTCAACGAGCAGGACTCCTTCCCAGTCCTATAGTTCATATGCTCCTTTTGAGAGGGCTTTCTTGATGACATAGGGACATAGCCATAAGGGTTGAAGTGTTCCTACCCCCAAGAGGTCATGTTTTTTATCATAGAGCAAAACAAGATCTCCCTCTTAGTAAGAACGAGGCTTGACCTTTTTGTCATACTGGGCTTTTACCCGGCGCTTGTAGGCCTCAAGTGCCAATTTGGCATCTCCACGGGTTTCATCCAGTTGATTGAGGTATAGTAGACGCTCTTCTTCAGAAGTAGTGTCAGGTAGGAGTTCAATGACTATTTGTAGGGAGGGGATCTTACACTCAATTGGTAAAACTACTTCCAGGCCGTAAGCTAGCTGAAAAGGTGTAAAGCCCGTGGCAGTCTTTACTCAAGTTTTATATGCCGATAATGCTGAATATAACATTTGATGCCAGTTGATTTTATGATTTCCTACCAACCTACGGATCATGGTCTTTAAGACGCCATTGACGACCTCTACTTGACCATTAGCTTGGGGGTAGTAGGAGGATGATTGATCCTGTCGAAAACCTAGCAAGGATGTTAAGTTAGACATCATGTGATTCTGGAAATGAGATCCATGGTCTGTAACGATCGTGCGGAGTACAAGGAAGTGACAGATGACCTGATTAAACAAGAATAGTGCCACTGTTTCCCCATTGACCCGGTAGGTGGGAAGGGCTTCGGCCCATTTTGTGAAATAGTCCACAGCTACAATGATATAGTTGTGTCCAACAGAGGAAACGAGATTGCAGGTTATGAATTCTATCCCCCACTTGGAAAAGGGACCAACGGAGATAATCGGGTGCAATAGGGCTGGAGGAGCGCACATTTTATTTCTGAACACTTGACAAGGATGGAATTGCCGGATGGCCTTGACACAATCTTTGAACAAGGTCGACCAGTAATAACCTGCGCGCAAGATTTTCTGTGCAGTAGATATGCCAGAAGGATGACCATCACATGCCCCATCATGGCAGTCATTTAAAACATGTTCGGCCTCTTCATGAGTGAGGCAACGTCGAAGAATTGTATTGGCACCACGACGATATAACGTATCGTTAATCAGTAGATAGTGTTGCACTTGGTGGCAGATGCGATGATGGTCACCTGACGATAGTTCGAGGTGGAACCGTTGTGCTTGGAGGTAGAGAAGAATGTCACCATACCAAGGGTCAGTAGTGTCGATAAGATAGATAGCTTCATCTGGAAGAGGATTGTGGGCTATGTCGTTACGATCGATAATGGGAAGGTCCGACAAAAGTTCAACGAAAACTAAGGAGTTCTTCGTCTTCACATTAGTGAAAACCAAATCAAATTGTTGGAGGATCACGATCCATTTCGAATATTTTCCTCCAATTACTTGAAGAGACAAAATATGTCTCATGGGATTCTCCAAGGCAATGACAGTAGTCTATCGCAGCAGTATGTAGTGTGAGAATCGGTTGACAGCAAAGATGACTGCCAATGACAGCTTTTCCATGTGTGAATATCTGAGTTTAGGCCCAGCCAGGCCTTTCAATAGATAATAGATCACATTTTCACTCCGCTCATCATGAATTTGAACCAAGACCATTCCGAGAGAGGATGGTAAGGTTGCCAGGTATAGAAGAAAGTCGCGGCCATAGTTGGGAGCGCTAAGGAGTGGGGCTGATATAAGTGCCTTTTTCAAGGCATCAAATGATCATTGAGCTTGTTCATCCCATAGATACATCACTTCCTTCTTGAGTAGGCACATAAAGCCTTTCGTCAACTCAACATAGTTTACGATGAACCATTGTAAAAATTTTGCTTTCCCTTGAAAACATTGGAGCTGCAGAATGGATTGTGGTTCAGGAAATTGAGAAATTCCCTTTACCTTATCGAGATCAACCCTAATCCCATACTTGGAGACAATTAATCCAAGTAAGCATCCAGAATCAACAAAGAAAACACATTTATGTCGATTTAGATGTATGTTATAAAACCAACCCCTAAGAAAGATGCCTCTTAAATGGTTTAGGTGATGCGTTCGTTGCTTGGAATGGGTTGTAAGGTCATGCAAGTAAGCTTGAATGATATGCCTGATATCATTAAATTTGTAGTCCGTGGCTCTTTGAAAAGTTTCTCCCACATTATTTAAACCGAATGGGAGTTTTTGATAAGCAAAGATGCCCCATGGGAAAACATAGGCAATTTTATGCTAGTATTTGGGTTTTATAGCAATTTGGTTGTAACCTGAGAATCCATCCATGAACGAAAATGATTCACAACCTGCACAGTCAGTGATGATTTCATCGATGAATGGTTTCAGATAATTATCCTTGGGACACAAGGCATTCAAGTCTCGATAGTTGACACATACACCGATGGTTCCTTGTTTCCTATCGACAGGAACCAGATTGGAAACACATTCCATTAAAGGAACAGGATAAACAGAACTAGCATGTAACAACTTTTCCACCTCGTTTTTCATGGCTGCTGTTTTGTGGGGATGGACTAGTCGAAGCCTTTGACAGACAAGTTTAGCATTGTAGTAAATCTTGATCTCATGCTCGACAATAGACAGATCTATGTCGGGCATTTCCTCGTAAGACTAGGTGAATACATCATGGAATTACTTAAAAAGGTAGGTGAAGCTTGCGATTTCCTCAGGATTGCAATCTGCTCTAATCTAGATGTTTTCCATGAAGCCTATCGTGACAGAAATATCAATGATAAACGTCTTTGAAATATTTCCCATTTTTCCTTCCACGTCCAAAGTTTGTATAGCCGTATACAGTGAGGTAAAGATTTCTGGTATGTCAAGTGACAAGATTTGAAGAGGCATCATGTCCGAATCAGATATTGAAACACGATGGTGCGAGTCCTCCCAAGGTCGCTCTTCTAAACTCATGATTTCTCTAATAGCTTCGTCTGTAGGTAGGACTTGATTGAGTGGATCGAAAGAAGGAATAGTTATGGGAGGGGCAATGGTACTGTTGGTCGTAACCAAAGTGTTATAGACATTTTTGGGCACTGCAACCCCAAGCATAAATGTCCACAAACCAAGGGCTCCTAAGTCCCTAAAGGTGTTGTTCCAACCCCTAAAAGAACAAGGTCAACTGATTACAGCATCTCCCAGAAGTTCTCCATGAAAAACTACTCAGAACTGGTCAAAACTGGACCATTTCACCTGCTCCATAGGCAAAGTGTGTTGCATCCCACCTAAATACACACATTAGGTGCGTTTCATGTCAAAAAGCCCTTCTATGGGGTGCGATGGGTGAGAAGGGACAAATGGAAAGGTCAATCCGCAAGGTGGAGAGGCATGGAATCTTCCAGAAACTTCTCCTGTGACACTCGCCTCTCTGAATTCGACCAGGGATGAGTAAGATATCATCAATCTCCAAGTGGAATCAAGAACTATCAGAGGGGAGACACTAATCAAATCTCAAAAGCTGACTCACCTCCCTTGCAGACATTTATATATGGATCCCTCATCCTAGAGATCCAGAGGCTGGAATTTTGCATCTTGTAAGGAAGTGCTGTTGGTTTCTTGGTGCAATGTCATAGTGTTGGGTGATCTAAGATTTTCATGAGGTGAAGAAGGGCTTCTTGCTGAGAGGATGATGCTAGGTCAGAACAATTGGTTGTAATTCTCTTAGCTCTTTCTTGATTATCAATAAAGCTATTCAAGTTTTCCTCCACATGCTTGTACGATTAATGTTTTGTGCATTTGTGTGGTCAATGTACATTGATCCTATATTGTTTATGATAATAGATCTATATTCTTGGATAGTATTATGTTGCTTTGATTCTACAGGTACCCTGTGAAGCTGGGTGGACAAGGAAGCGAGTAGTAAAAGATCTATCAGAAGGGAGAGGAATCGAACAAGGAACCAAGCGCAAGACAGAGGTTGGTCTCCTTTATTCTTGTCTCATCTATCTCTCATAAAGGGAAACGAAAGTAGTTTTAGTTTGTTTGTTTCTAAGGTAGCTACCAGCCTTAGTGGGATTAGCAGTTCTGCATAGACACTATTCCCGGTAACCAAATGGCGACTCCACTGCGGAGTGAGTAGATTGTTTGTTCATCTACATCTGTTTACTTTATAAACTTACAGATGGAGCATGAAGTCAAGCCAGCTAGCCTTCGAACTGCATTTGCTATGCAAGTGCAAAGTAGATCAACGCTGCTTTAGTCAATCTCTGGTTTTGTTTATGAATTAAACAATTAATTTACAAGCTCTCTAATTGCCCTTGTGGTGGCTCTAGTAACCTCTTTAGATCTACCCTTGTGATTGATTTACTGATTACCACTTGCTCGGCCAAAATCCCTGAACTGAACTGCAAACTATGACCCGGAACCCAATCAAAGTCTCTTCCCTGGTCCAGCGCATTGTCTGTTCTGTGAACTTCAAATGCAACGCACTTCCCGAGTGTAGTAGGTGTGTTGCATTTCAATTTCACTGTGTTACAGGTGCACTGATCAAACAAGGCCTTGTTCATAAATTTTGGTTTCTGTGTTCATTCTTTTCAGCTCTATTTAGGAGTTTTGATACCTGTAGTTAGTACACCTCTGTTTGAAACCCCTTTCCTTGCTGTTATTCCGCCTCCATTGTGCAAAGAACTGTAAATGTTTTTATGTATTTTTTGAGTCATTTTCAGTTCTCCTTTACAAAGAAGTAGCGTAATTGTACTGTCGTTTCTTGATTTGAAAGTGTTGCAAGTGTTATTTTCAGTCATAGAAGAGAATCTAATTGTTCTTGATAGTTGATTACCCTGTTACTCTTGTATTTGATCTGAATTAGTAGTTTTTTCTAGTGTCGAAAGCAAGTTTTCAATTCCAAATCGCAAAGTGTTGTCATTGTCCTCATTTTGTTTTGAAAAGAAACTTGTTAGTAATTGTCGCTTTGGAAAATAATTCAGATTTGCGCTTAGCTTTCTTTTTATCATTCACACATTAAGAAGGCTAAAAACAAATACATGCATGTGCATTTGCATTTAGACTATTTGTTGGTTTGATTTAGGACAGTGCATATAGTGTGTGCTCTTTGCTCTTTGCTGAAAGAATGCCATCTCTCTTTCCTTAGTAGCTAGGATTTTCATTTGCAAAAAGAAGACTAAACGACTGTTTATCATCTTAGATTGCATTTTACGAATTGCACATCTACATCACGCGGTGAACCTGAAAAGCAAATTTCTTAAGCAAGAACAACTATAAAATAAATTTAATGAATCTAAAAACACACTTTGGAACCTAACGCATAACATCTAGAAGTCTAGGCTAGAGACGTATTTCGGCGTCGTAAAGCCTGCTAACTGTTGTTTTCACTGTTGGTTGGGTGATTCCTCCACTTTGAGACGATAAGTGCCAGTACGGACTTGTGCTCCCATGTACCGTTGAGTATATTTTTGGATACCACAATAGGCTTAATCCTTTATCCATAGGAAGCCGTGTCTGCCGCCCTATCAATCGCAATGCACTGAACATAACATTCAGGAAGATTGACTGCCGTACTGTAAAAAGTATTTTGCAGTTTTGCGATTGGTTTGGTAATCCCTTTGTCTAGATTTCCAGAGAAGTCCCTTTTGTTCCTTTTTAGACTCCTTAATGGAAAAGGTCCATCTGAGCACTTGTCACTTCAGGCTCATTAAAAATCGAAGGCGACTAGAGTCATTTTTTGTTTTTTCTCGACTCTTAAAAATTGAAAAAACAAGTTGTGTCAAAGCGTCTAAAATTTATTTTAAACGGAATAATTATCACCTTTCCTACGTTGGTCTTAGGTTGAGGAAAATGGAGTCCACCAACCAAGGAGTTCCCCTTGGAGGAAATCCTAGTCCCTTCTCCTCTTGGGGAGATATTGGTGCACCCCATATGGCCACATTGTCGCTTCCAGGATTGACAATTGGTTTGCCCGTATGGCTCTTCTCAACCTCCATCGTTCAGAACACCGCTATTCCTGAACAATCGGGTCAGCAACTAAATGATTCCAGAGTTACCCTCCAACCCTCTACTTCATCCAATTCTTCCTCTCCTCCTTCCTCTTCGCTTAATGAAGATGGTAAAGCCAAAAATCAAGTACCTGAGAAGAAGAAGGAAAATAAGAAGAAAGAAAAGAAGAAGAAGGAGCCAAAGGCGAAAAGGGGCAACCAAGCATCGTCTAGCGAAAATCCACACACTGCACCGACCAAGCCTAAATCACCATGTAACATTTGCAAAGGAGACCACTATCATCGAGATTTTCCTTGCATCCCTTGGATCTTAAGGGACTGGTCTCCTCGTTTGCACAACCTGGTGTCGTCAACCTCTGATGATCATGTTGAAAATACACCGTCAACTAGTGAAAGTGAAGCCGTTGGACAAAAAGGAAACTGTAAATTTCCTTGTAAACTGTGTGAAGGCGATCACACCGTCCACCGTTGTCCCTTATTAGATGAGGCTAAAAGAGTTTTGGACGACCGTCTGGTTTCACCGTTATGGCTTCCTCCTGGATACAAGAAACTCTTGCCGAGTCCGTCACTAGTTGAAAATCCAACTGACACGCCCTTGTGGTCGGCCGAAGCATCTATCATTGAAGAAAAACCATATGAATCCATACCAGACGAAAGTCAAAAGGTTGAGGCGGCAGTTGGCCCGGTCGTGCCTTCAGAGGATCAACCTTCAGATGATACACTCACCGAAGAGAACAAGAACGACATCGTTCAAATTCTCTTCGTAAACACAGACTCCGATGAACATGGGAGCAGTCTACCCGTTCCTTTACCGCAGGAAGGAAGTTCGTCAGAGTCATACCTGGCCGTCTATTCGGTCCCACCTCCAAGCAACCTGGTTGTTTCCTTTTACTGGAATCTACTAGGCATACCCCATTTACCGGCTAGTGTACCATTCCGAATCATCGCTTAAGTATATAGAATGGTTATGGCTGGTACCATCATAGATGAGGGGGATTCTGTGAGTATCCTTTCCTCAACTGCTTGGAAAGCGCTTGGTTCACCATCACGTTTGCTTGAGATGAGAAATCTAACAGGCTTTGACAAAGGAACCAGTCGATCGTTAGGGATCCTTCCCGATGTGCCGATAACATTGAGAAGGAAAACCGTTCACATGAACATAATGGTAGTCTAAGGACCCCTGGATTATAATCTACTCCTTGGACGAGACTATATTTATTGCATGGGAGCCATTGTCTCATCACTCTTTAGAGTAATGTGTTTTCCGCATGAAGGAAGAGTGGTCAAGCTCGTAGACCAGCTTTCATTCCCCAGTTCATGCATAGCAAATAGTCATATACCATCCCTGAATGGTATTTTCACGCAAGGAATGTCTCATCAATCCCCAGTCTGTCCTCCTGATGAGCGCGAGTGATTCGGAGGATATGAATGAAACCCAGGGGGCATGCACCCTGGCTTGTTTTGACAAGAAAAATTCAGGTATAGGGTAGGTTTCCGCGAAAGATATCTGACTAGTCTGACACTCCCGTCCATTTAGGAAAGGGGGATTAGACTAGAATAAGATTCCCTTGTCAAAGTTATGTGAGTGGAGGGGTCTGCGCCACTCACCTTTGTCTATTTCGGTAGACATCGCCGAAGAAGTGTTTTGTTTGTGGCACAAATAGAACAATCTTTGGTAACCTGAAAGAGGTAGGCCTTTCCCGATAAAACAAATTTTTTGTCTGCAAATTGAGGGGTAACCTGAAAAGGTAGGCCTTTCCTGATAACACAAATGTTTTGTCTGCAAATTGAGGGGTAACCTTGAAACTCTATTTCACTATACCTGGGGGCATGCAAACCTTTCGGCATACCAGTGAAAAGCGACCAACGTAATGCTAACTTCATACATTCGCTAACTATAACTGCTTAAGTTAGGTGAGTGGTCGGACCGACCATTCGTTTTGCAGGGGGCCTTTTGTTCCAAAAGGCGCCGGCAAAGAAAAGGAGAGAGTTTCCTACCTAACCTTAGTGGTTAGCTAACCCCATAAATAGTAGTTGGTCGCCCCTAGCTGGCATGTGAAAGGCAGCGGAGCAAAGCTTTGTAAGGTGCAAGCTCCACAAAAATGGCATCTTAGATGAGACATCCTTATTTTACGACTGGATCGAGCAGTTTTAACGCGGACTTCAAGCTCATTAAAAAATAAACATAAGCAATGAGCAAGTGTTTCCCCCAGCATTTAAGCTCATTTTAAAATAAAAAATGAATCAATTTCCGGTAAATAACCATCGTGAATGTAGTACTTCAGCCTTTGAAGCCTTGGTCATTTTCTCATCATCACCTCCACTCTGTATTGGCCGATCATTCACCTCCACTTGATTGTTTACCCATTTTTAGGAACAGCTACGAAGAGTGATCCTGTTAGCCATCCTTGTAACACTGCCGTGATTGGAAAATTCCAAACCTTACCTGGAATCAGCTGCTACCCGAATTTATCACTTGTTCCTCAAAGACGAGTATCCTTTAAGCTCTTTTCAACTGACTCATAAAATATGAAAATATTGTCGAGCCATTGGCCTCTCCATCTTGTTAAAGTGACCGGAAGTGCTATCCTCCTTTAGATTTTAATCTTTTTGGACCTGAGGGATTATTACACAAAAATATCGAGCGCTTGTTTTGTTCGGCTCGTTAAAAGTACCGAAAATTCATCCCTTTTGTATTATTTTATACTTTTTCGGACTTAAGGGATTAGAAGACGAAAAAGGATTTTTTGGAGTTTCCTTTACGTCCCTTTTTAGACTCTCTAAAATTGAAAAGGACTGAGTTATCTTTGTCGTTAAACTCGTTAAAACCTAATAGTGACAAACTTGTCCATAACAGAGAAGAACGAGTTTCACTATCGCTAGGCTCGTTAAAACATAGCGATGGGTTTGCCCGAAGGGAAAATTATAGAACAAGCATATGTTATCCTGCTCAAGCTTGAAAAAAATAAAGAGGTACTGGTGAGCAATGACTCGAGAAAAATTGGGAAGAAAACTTGAAGAAACTTTTTTGGTAGCAAGTCGCTCTTGAACATGACACTTTCACTCCGCGTCCAAATCAGGTTGGGTTGTTCCATTCACTGGTCACACCACCATGGTTCCATAACACCATCCACATTTGGGGTTAATGCTACCAATCCATCATGTCAGTGTCGCCGATATGTTCAAGAGAATTCGCTCAGAGAATTCACCTGTGTCTCACCCACTATAATACATTTACGCTCCATTCTTTCATGACCGCCACCCTGAACCTTATATCACCAGATCGTTTTCACCTCCATTAAAATCATTTGCTCCGTTCCGTGTCATTGATGTGGGATTCATTAAGGCCCTCCTATGATGGATCGCTTCTTGTCGACATCAGCTCATTATCCAAGAAGTCGATCTAGGAACAACCCTTTCAGTACTTTGAAGCTTGCATGCCTCAATGGCAAGTTTCTCACTTCCGATGACAGGTTTACATCAATGGCCTTTGACCGAAATATTTTGCGTGGTGTTCGACGCCAAGTCCCTTCTTCACACCACGTGAATTGCACTGCGGTACCTTGAGGATCATTATCATTATCGATGATTCCTCTCGCTCCTGTTAACATCTTACATCATTGGCTGGTAATCAGGCGATGTCTTTCCATGTTCGACTCCAGAACATCTCTCACATGGATCGACTTGTACTTTGAGTGAAGATCTAACGAGATTGAAGACCCCGGATCTAGTTTCATCCATCCGGGCTGTGATATATATTCAGGAAAATAACTACATCAAATGTACATCATTGCTGCACAGATAATCATCCAATCTAAAGGATGATGGCTCTACCAGAATCATCAGTCTACACTCAGACAATTGCCTGTCTCATGTACATGAAAAATGAATTTATAAAGCTGAGCATGGGAATGCCTGCCTCAGCTAGATCATGAAAATATGATGAAGATAATGTATTGTATTGTATCTTATTATAGGTCTCCTTCCAGCTTGAAAGAACTTCGGATCCTCATGATAAAGCATTTCACCCGACATTAAAACGATTAACGACCTCATGCTTTACGGGGCAATTGTTATAGACATTTTTGGGCACTGCAACCCCAAGCATAAATGTCCATAAACCAAGGGCTCCTAAGTCCCTAAAGGTGTTGTTCCAACCCCTAAAAGAATAAGGTCAACTGATTACAGCATCTCCCAGAAGTTCTCCATGAAAAACTACTCAGAACTGGTCAAAACTGGACCATTTCACCTGCTCCATAGGCAAAGTGCGTTGCATCCCACCTAAATACACACAGTAGGTGCGTTGCATGTCAAAAAGCCCTTCTATGGGGTGCGATGGGCGAGAAGGGACAAATGGCAAGGTCAATCCGCAAGGTGGAGAAGCATGGAATCTTCCAAAAACTTCTCCTGTGACACTTGCCTCTCTGAATTCGACCAGGGATGAGTAAGAGATCATCAATCTCCAAGTGGAATCAAGAACTATCAGAGGGGAGACACTAATCAAATCTCAAAAGTTGACTCACCTCCCTTGCAGACATCTATATATGGATCCCTCATCCCAGAGATCCAGAGGCTGGAATTTTGCATCTTGTAAGGAAGTGCTGCTGGTTTCTTGGTGCAATATCATAGTGTTGGGTGATCTAAGCTTTTCATGACGTGAAGAAGGGCTTCTTGCTGAGAGGATGATGCTGGGTCAGAAGAATTGGTTGTAATTCTCTTGGCTCTTTCTTGATTATCAATAAAGCTATTCAAGTTTTCCTCCACATGCTTGTATGATTAATGTTTTATGCATTTGTGTGGTCAATGTACATCCGATCCTATATTGTTTATGATAATAGATCTATGTTCTTGGATAGTATTATGCTGCTTTGATTCTACAGGTATCCTGTGAAGCTGGGTGGACAAGGAAGCGAGTAGCAAAACATCTATCAGAAGGGAGAGGAATCGAACAAGGAACCAGGCGCAAGACAGAGGTTGGTCTCCTTTATTTTCTCTCATCTATCTCTCATAAAGGAAAACGAAAGTAGTTTTAGTTTGTTTGTTTCTAAGGTAGCTACCAGCCTTAGTGGGATTAGTAGTTCTGCATAGACACTATTCCCGGTAACACAAAGTGACTAGAGATTCAGATGTAGATTGAATGGCTTGGTAGGCCAATTCAACTGGTGACAACAGAATTTGTTCTCTGTAAGTGTCAATGCCTAAAGGAGCCAGTGGGTTCCATGGATCAGTCTGTCCATGAGGAATGGATGAAATCATATTGACCATCTGTGAAACCTTCAACAACTAAAGAGGGAAACAACCCATCAGGGAAGAATCCTTCAGTAGATCGGTACCGATACTAACGTAAGAGTCAAGTACACCACCTACTAGGGTCTAGATCCCCTTGGTAACGGGGAATAATCATGGGTGCAGAAAGCATGGAAAATTTTAGGGGCTAATGTTCGCCCAGTGGGCTAATTTTCCATGATTTTCCCACAAAAAAGATTCGCCAATTTCCAATTTTATAAAAGACGATTCGCCCAAATTTTAGAATATAAAATTATTTTACCTTAAAAATCGCCAACATTATATAGAGACTATATATAAAATAATTATAAATTTGATTAATTTTACAAATATATCAATAAACATTTATAATTTGCACATTAGGGATTAGTGAGATTCGCCAATGTTTTAAACTTCAAGAAAATTTTCCATCCTTAAAATTTTCCTTGGCAGAAAGACAGCTGGTCCATTTTGACTACTTTTCCATCTAATGGAAATAGGATGATGTGAAATGCAGTAGACACAATGGCCGTCATGGCGTACATCAAATTACGACCCAGTAAGAGATTATAGTCGAGCTTTTTATCTACAACTTCTATGTCCACCGTTACCATTTTCCCATACAAGGTGATGAGGTATCTAGCTAGGTAACCTTTTGCGATAAAAGTGTGGTCGTCTAAAGCTTTAAGGGAATTTGACGGCGGGGTTAAGGTTGGAGAACCCAAAGCGAGCCAACATGAAGTTGACATGACACAGCTAGAAGCACCTTCGTCGATGACTGTTCTATGTATACCTTTACCTTTCTAAAAGATTTTCACCTGAAATGCAAGCTGGTGGGAAAGAGGATGTTTACACTTTTCCATGTCGAAAATTGCAAGCATGGAATCCTATGGGTCAATACCACCAATAGCCAAAAGAAAAGCTTTCCTTTGTGCTAGACATGTTTGTAATACTTTGAGCACCGACATAGCTGACGGTGCTTGCGCCAAGTCTTCTGCAATGTTGTAGTTTTGGGCGGCATGTGCAGATGTATTGTGTGTTGTGTGTCGAAGTGCCCCTTTAGGGGGGTGAATCACAAGGTCAGAAACCAGCCTTTCGATATGAAAATCGTTAGGTGGCGGCAGGTTTTGACTTGAGGAAGGTTCCTCTACATGTGCGACAGGAGCTCCATAGGATTTGTCTCTTGTTTGTAGATCTACCATTTCAAAGGTGTAAACGGTAGAGGGTCCTTCACCAGCTGAAGGATGTTGCAAACCACCATTTCCCCCTTGCAGGGGTTGGGGTTGGTTTGCAATAAGGTGTTGCTACTGCTGAGTGGGGAAAGGATTATTCAGGACAGCGGGGGTCCTACCAGTATCCTTTTTAGCAATGAAATCTGTGCATTCCTGAAGATGTGGGCAGCGATAGGTCATGTGGTCTTTAGCACAAATTTTGCAAGGGAATCTGGTGGGTTTATCCTTTCCATCGTCAGGAGGCGCAACAGCCTTTTGCTTTGGGTTTTGCTACTTTGTTGACTGCTCCTCAGAAGGAGCGGTCTTTTTCTTATTCTTCTTGTTCTTACCACCGGGTTTTTACATAGACTGCACAAAGTTTATCCTGGTGGTAGGAAGAGCAGTCAATCTGGTAGAGGGGTCCACTGACATCTAGGCAATGTGACCATTGAGTTGTTTTACACCAGCCTCAGAGGTTGTGCCGATAATTCCATCGGTGTGCGTTCCGGGGTGCTGAGTAGTGGGAGCATTGGAGTTGCGAGGGGCATTGGGGATTACGTCATAAAGAGTGCCAGACTATGAATATATCAGATCTAAGTGTTGGGCATGACGTATGGATTCGTCTTACATGACCACATGACCTAAGGCAACATCCTTAGCGATTTGGGGGAGTAGAGATTTGTAGAACCAGTCCACTAAGAGATAGTCTGGGAGGGGAGCTTTGACTAACCTCCACCTATGTCTCCATTCATGTATATGATCAGAGATGTGGGTGGCGGTATCCTGACGTAGTGAGGAGTTCTGTCCCAGTCTCATATCAGATGGGTAGCTGGAAATGATTTAAGAATTCCATCGCTAGAGCGTCAAAGGTATTCACTGACACACGTGGCAACTCGATGTACCACTTCGCTGCGTTGCCAGTAAGGGTGCGGGGAAAAAGAGGTAACCAGATACTATCATCCACCATGGAGTTAGAAACACACCAAAGATGATAGGTGGTGATATGGGTACTCAGATCCTCCCCTTGTTTCCCTTCGAACTTAGAGATGTCTATCGGTATTTTATGCAGGATTGGCGGCGAGAGTAAGTTATGATAGATGGGTCATTTGTAAGTTTGTACAAGTTGGGTATATCCAACGTTGCCAAGAAAGGCAGAGTGTGTGATGCCCCCGAATCAAACCAAGGCGATGACATATCACTTGAGGATCCTTGTAGTCCTCCCATCGTTTGATTCCGAATATTATACATAGGTTGTGTGGTATAGTAGTTTCCTTGGGGTACGGCATTGTAATGTGGATTTCCATGGGGATTGTGATGCTGGGGTATAGAATTTCCCCCAGGATAAGTAGTGCCCCCTTGACTCATTTGAGGTTGTGAATATGGTTCCCCCATGGATTGGTTGAGACCTCCTTGAGGATTCTCGCCCACCATAGAACTAACCATATGTCCTTGACTGGCATAAGGGGTGTTCATGTCAATCAATGACTGACCATGCATGCCTGAAAACGAAGGGGTAACTGTTACATTCTCGGCCGGTATATGCATATTGGGAGCACCCCCAGATATTTGAATCTGGGGGTTAGAACTATACAATGGATACCAACCATATTGTTGGTTGAAGGGACCCCCACTAACTATGCTATATTGTGTGTTATAAGGATCGTTGTATGTAGCACTTGTTGAAGGTATAGAGTTTGACACTTGTGTAAGTCCCTAAGAGTATGGCCACTAAGGATACCTCAGATCATAGACACTACTAGGGGGGACATAGTCGCAGATAGTACGCTGTGTGGGTAGGATACCTGAGTCCTCGACTTAGCTCCAAAATCCTCGAAGGGATCCCCAATACACAGAATACCCAAACGAGTTGTAATAGAAGGCGAGCTACCTTCACTTACAGTCCGATGTTGTCTCGTATTTAGCTCCGCTTTTACTAGAGTGGTCCCGGTAGTATGAGTGTAGAAGGAATTTTCTCTCTTTTAATGACGCAATTTTTTGTTCTGATCTTGGGTAGTTTAATCACATTGTCTGTCCCAAGATCCTAGCCTGAACTAATGTCTGTTTGCTCTAGAAAGAGTTACTGATTGATGTTAGGTAGATTTTATGTGTACTTTTTTAGTGTCTTTGGTAGGGGTGTTGACATATGATATTTGGTGGGACTCTCACTCAAAATCATGCAAAAGACAGTGCTTGAAAATATTCAATTCGATGAAATAGGATGTATTCTACAAGGGAGATTATTTCATACATCCATATTTGTTCCATGCATCCTAGTCATTATAACACTAGCATAACCAACATAAATTTTTCAATTCTTTCTAATAAATATTTGAAACCAAATAAAATAGATTTTAACCAGCTAAGAAGAAGAATGAATAAAAAATCTTGATTTTTCCTTTATAAAAACTTTTAAGAAAGAAAAAAACTATTTCCTAAAAAAAAATTCTTTTAGGACACAGATCTTGCTAACAAAACACAGCTGCAGATCCTTTATCAGTCCATGAGCAAGTTTCCCATCCCTTTTGAGGTTACAGACACAACTACATGTCAAAATTTGGGTGACTACCGCTATGTGCTAGAGGCCACAGAGTTTTAATAGAGGTACTAATGCACTGTTTGTGCATACGCATATCTTTAAAAATCTCTATTTACTCTACTGACCTGTGTTAGTGTGGGAAAATACTTCAAAACAAGGATTTGGGGATCAAATCCAGGGCTGAATATATGAAGGAAGAATGTTGCAAGGCCTTGATGGGTCAAAAAAGGAATGAAAAAGTATAGGAAGTTCTAGAAGGAGGAGGAAACTATGAAATTTCTGGGTGAACCGGGAACTAATGTATAGTCCCCAGTGAAGTTGCCAATTCTGCTATAGGATAAAATGCATGGTGTATGGAGAATGGAGATTCCCTCAAAGGTCTTCCCGGGACCTTTGGCAGACTGTAAGATTATCTGCAGCTGTCATAAAGCTACATGCATGTCCATAAACAATAACTAACTATAAAAGCAAGATAGATTCATTACCTCAAGCCTCTCTGTAGGTTTTCTAGAGAGCACAATGCAGCTAGGTGGAAGTCCCCTGAGCTGGTTGCAGATCAAGTCCTAGACATAGAAGAGACCAGCATAATCACAACATACAACCTTGATAATTAATACATGAATATATAAAAGACATCTAGTTACACATAACTAAGCTACTCATGCTAAAAGGTATTGGACAAACAAACAAATGAATGATAGTACCCACACCAGAGAGTAGACAGTACAACTGCAGTTCTATATTAATGTTGGAAGAGTGATTACAACCATCTGTTGCATCAACCTTCCCTTACCCCTCCAACTCCTCTCTCTCTCCCCCTTCTTAACAAATTCTTATGCTTAGATTTGAGACTATGCTCGACAATCAAGTAAGTTATCCTTTCAAATGATCTAACCTCTATCACCCTAGCCCTAGCTTTTCTTATGTAGCATTCGAGTTAGGGTTTCCAAGTTCCTCCATGAATTTCTTTAGGTAAAAGCAATGATGTTGCCATGATTTTGAGCTCTTTCCCATTTGTCTCCTTCATTAAGATTAGAAATCCCTCAAATAGGTTGAACTCTAGATCTTTCCTTGCTTTTCTGAGTAGATTTAGGAGGGAATACAGAGATATTTATGAGTCAATTCACTACTTTGACCTCTAGATTATCATTAGGATCAAATAACGCTATCCCCGAACCAACAAGTAGAGTTAGTAGGGTCACTAATGCTCCCTTAGGCTTACAGAGAAGCTTTATAAAGCATGTTGTCAATGTATAGACAATGTTAGTGTGGAAAAAAGGCCTGTGATTTTGGCTATTGCTTCAGCCATCATGTCTTTCTCCTCTGAGCTGATGAGGAGGTCATTTTGTTGTATAACAACTATTAACAATTCCTCTGGCAGGTATCCATCCATTCGACTTCATTTGCTGAACTTCTACTCATATGGTGCATGCATACAATAATACTATGACAAACTATTCCCACAACATATTTCCCACTTCCCTTGTTACCGCATACATCCCTTTTAGATTTAAATTCTTATAATGTCATCTCTTCAATTTCAAATCAGAAATCCCACATTTCTATTTTTTATTTTTTATTTGTTAAAGAGAGTACCGTATGTATCTATTCAGGAATTGGAGAGAAATTAACATAAAAGTAGATGAAACCAACGAAAACCCATAACAAAAATAATTCAAACAAGTATAACTAACATGAACTCACTTGGGAATCGAACACCACCACCCAATGTTTCATGATAATGTTTCCTTTCATGGCATCCCATTTTTGTGGATCTTTTTATCCACTTGCCTAGGCTTTTCCCATAAAAGCTCGCTTTTCTCTCCCATAATGTTTTTATTTATTTTTCCAAGCTTAGCATCTTTCTCCAACTAAGCAACTTAATAGATATTTATCTCCCATCCACTAATCTTACCTTGAATTTGATATAATTATTATCATGAAAGAATTATTTATTCTCATTCACCAATGTGGTTTTATTCGGAAAGAGTCTCATCTCTAGGTGTCTCATCCCCAAGTACATACACTCCATTTATTTATTTATTATCAATTATTCATTAACTCATTGTTCCTATATTTTCCATGGCTTTTCCACCATCCCCAAACAAGATTAAGTATTGAAAGGATATTACATTCTCCCCCCTTTAATTAACAACATCCTTGGTGTTTGTGATCTAATGTTTCTTTTCCCTAAATCTTGCTAGATAGAATATGCAACTTTTCTTTGCATTCCCAGGTAGATTCTTCGGGAATACAATATTTCTTTGTACTTCAACCTGGATAAGATTGCTTCCATATTTGGATACGAAGGAGTTTGGTCCACCAGTCTCTTGCTAGTGCTACCTGTAACAGTTGTTCAAAGCACCAATGGAGAGTTATCACTTACACATTTCTGAAGTATTGCTACACAAAAATGGAATATTATGATCTTTAGTCTAACTACAATTGTTTTCTCTTTTCCACAATTTAACCCAGGTTTCCCATTTTAACTTCCCTTTAGTTTCTAATAGCAGAAAGAAAAATGCTCCTTTTTCAAGATTGTATGTCCTCATGTTCAACACTTGCTTCGTGTAGTTCCTTTGCAGTTAACATCTCAAATCACATGCATTTCAGGAATCAAAATTTTAGTGACTTTAATATATATATATCATAAAGCTTCCATAATTCCTTTTCATTTCCTTTTCTTTTGTTCACAATTGTATTCAATGTTATGAATATATACAAACTCAAAAGTGGAACTTTACGTATTACTTTCAGGGAAGTCATAGTAATTACTCAACTATTGTTTCAGTTCATTTATGAATATGAATCTAGTATGGTAGCTTACTTCTTTTAGTTTTATGCTTCAAGTGGACTTAATCAAGTATATTGAAGATATTTTATTACATATTTCCATGCCCTTCCAGAACTCATTGAAGATATAAGGCTACTAACAACCTAGATACCTAAGGAGTATCTTAGTATATTTGATCTTCATGGTTAAGTATAAAAACTAGTTTCCTTACACCATGAAGTCGTTCACTCATTGATCTATGCTTCCACACATAGTACATTCGTGTCATTATTTTTCTCTATTCTAGACTTCCCTGTTCTTATGTGCCTCTATTTTCATTTTCTAATTAGGTTTTTCTTCCTTTATCTGGGTTGTACCCTTTTACTTATTTTTATTTAATTTCTTCACTATTCGATTGGCCGTTCAGTTGATCTAATGGCACCAGTATTACCATTTCTAGTGATTTACGATCATTTTTTATCACACTGACACATATGTGGTTATCCAAATTTCTCTAATGTATGAGCTTCCACATATATATTTTGAATAATCCCTTCACAAACCAATTGGGACCCCATATCCCTATTCATATGGTGGGTTCTTTAGGAAACATTTATAACTAACTTCACCTCTATCGCAATATTTAACATATGTTCATCGTTACTGAAGAGTATCCTTTCTACTTTTCATAGCCCGAAATGACAATACATATTCAGATCTGTCTGGGTTACAACATTTCTGTAAGAAATATAATTCAGATTATGTTCATAATTTGTAATTCAATGTGATTGAACCTTACTTATTACCCAATTATGTATCCAAAACTAGCTACCAGCCACAATTCTTACTTTAAAAACGGGTCTGGTGGGATACTATATGCTATGTGCATTTCATCTGCTCCTGAAAACTACTAATACACAGTTGAACAAGATCAGTAGAAACATAGCGTTACCATATATGATGTTTATATGACCATTCATCTAGTTTTATGACCATTGATATATGTGTCCCTCAAATAACGAATGGTGTTTTACATCTTGCATATATAGGGGTAACCTTCATCAAAGTACTATCCTTAGAATGCTATAAGGTATATACGATTGCATTAATTGTACTCTTTATTATTTAAGCCAATTCTGTGGTTGTTATCTTATCATCAAAGGAATTTTTAATGAATCTTAGCTATTTCAACCTTTGTTTTTATCTTGATGATTCATGTATCTGCTCGAATTATTATGCATTCAAGGAAATTTCTAGTCTTAATTTTCCTTAGAGAAGCGTTTTTAACCCCCTTTTCTCCTTAGAATATGGGTTTTTCTGCAGTACATGTTACCAATTTAGGTGACTCTGTCACTTGTTTAACCTTATGTATCTCACACCACCTATCTTAAGCCGATATTCTCAATACTACTCGGGATTGTAGGTAATAATAACCCTGGAATGTACACATGCCTTTAGGTCAAATTAGACCACAAACTCCAAAATATACTACAGGAACACAACTTCCTTAGTTGGAGTGCCCAACAATGGTGTTTCAACCCTTGCACAATTCAGTCTTTACTAGCATAAAAGGTGGGTCATATCATCATATTAGACATGCCCTTACTTGGGTTGGACAATAATGATTATTACCTATAATTTTTGTATCACAACAATAAGAATTTGTTCGTGCATCATGCCTCAAACTACTTCTAAAATTGAGAACATGTGTGAATTATGCTTTTGTTCCAATCCAACATATATCTCTCTTTTGTTGTCTGTTTCTTTTACTACCAAAGTGAAACAGCCAATTAATAATCAAGAGTTCCATCCTCCGTACCTATTCGGGTGTGTATTCTCAACTAAGCATTGGTGGCAAGGATTTCCACCTTGTCTCTTTAATAATACTAATAGCTTCTAGAATGAGGCTTTTCATATTGAATGTAACCTTGTTAGCATAGGGACAATGCAACAATATTGTACAGTTAGCGAGGAAGTTTTGGATTCAGCATTATTCAAGTTTATGTTACCCTTTAATTATCAATTTTCACTTTGCATTCTCAAATTCAAACTTCCAATAAAACTTTAAGGCTTTATAAATAAAATAGTCGACAAACTAGTGGAATACATACCTCCATCTATAACTGGCTCAATCGCACTGGCGTAGGCTAGTAATATAATGGACATTACTTGGAATTTTATATTCTTTTTTGTGTCTTCGATATCCTCAGAATACATGTTATGTTTATATTAAGTTTAATATTTTGATTCAACATGAATTTTATATAAACAACCAGTAAATAACAATTTGCTCGAAGATTGGTATAACACCCTGATCTTAAGCATTTCCATCACTGTTAATAACCTTTGTCATGTAGTTGTAGGTTGCCCATTGACTTCAACATTGAACTTATAACCTACTTATTCCATTCAATGATAATGTTTGAACATTATATTGTTATGCTAATCTTTGCTATATAGCAACATCTATGATGTGTTGTTGAATTGATAAACTCTACATATCTAGTTCAAGGGCTAGTAACCATACTATTTTCTTCCTGTTAGGTTCGAGATTTGAACCTAGGGCTCTGATACCATCTGTCACATACCGAGGGTTAGCGTAAATTTATCACATACCAACTCACATTAAAATCACATCATTGTTATAATTTTTTTTTTAATGTATCCAAGCATTATACTGTGGAGATGAATAGTCTAGTTAACACCATGGGTATATTTACTACACTTACGATTCTAATATTAGATAATTGCTTCTTACCTTCTCTTTTATAATTATGAATTCAATGATATTCTTGGTATGATTGGGTTTAGTGTTCAATTTGGAAGGGGTGTTCTAGGGTCACAGTCCCTCTTATTGGGATACCATTATAAACATTGAGGTTATGGAACCTAACAATGGAAAAGAGGTGCCCCATAGACTTTGCTGATGAAGACAACCTAATACCCCACCCTTATGCTCTTAATTATTTTTTCCTAAAATCTATCCTCTCCTCCTTGATTTGGGTTTTTACCCTTAGTTATATTCAGATGCGGTACATGTTAATTTGTTATCCCTTTATTTAAATTCATACAACGTGACCAGGGTTCATCCCTATGTTAACGCTTTTTGTGGGGATCTAATGGCATCTATTTTCTTGCATGACCTGCCACTTCTTTATATCCACCACACATCTCTGACCACGTGATCGGGTACCACGACCCTACAGTTTCCACATTCACCAAGGAGATGAGCCATCAATGGTTTAGATCACCAGGATCGCATCAATGATGTACATTTACTTCGAAAACCCTAAACTCTAGTGTTGGCCTCCATTCACCTATTTGGTTTTTGGTTTCAATATGTAAGAGGGAGGGTTTTGCATTCCTGCTCTATGTTGATGCTCTTAGTTTCGTAACCATTTCATTACTCTATCTGACCACATGGGTACATCCCGAAGTGATTCCAGTCCTCTCCTAGTCTATCCTATGTATTACTCTCTTCATGATAGAATTGTGGTTATATTTGGAGGGACGATACGATATCTGTAACTCTCCCTCAACCAGGTAATTCAGCTAAAATCTATTTAGGTCTGTGAGTTTTATTTTTTACTTCGCCCCTTTTTTTCTTTAAGTTCTAACTCGTTACTATTCCTCTTTTGACATGTATGCAAAGGACTGGATCTCCAAGCTTGGCATGAACTTCGTCCTTTCAGCATGAATGTGTCTCTGCATTTCGGCTCACAGTAAGAAGCTTTTGTCTCATGAGCATGTGTTTCAACTAAGTTTTTGTCCAAGAATGCTCACAGTTTTTCTAATTCTTCTATGCTTTCTCTTGTTATCTTGTCTAGACACACTATTCCGACATTTGCAGGCTTTTTAGTCGTCGCCCCTGTTTCAGGTATTTATATGCCCTTCTCACATTCCTTACTCAATTTCTTTTATCGTCATTTAAGATATTTATTTTACTAACGCCTATGCCCCTATGGTGGACTATGTCGCAAGTATTTCACTTGCCATATCTTTTGTCTGGTTGCAGCTCTAGTATGTCGCTACTCCTGAAAGAGAGAACCCTGATACGTCCCTCTCCTCTCTCCAGGTTGGTTACACAATGTTCCCTCCTTTTGTGGGTTCCTTGTTCACCAGTTGAACAAAACATTTTAGAACATTAACAAGAAATTGGGGTTATTTACAATTTTTAAATGAGGGTGTCCATAGTGCCCCTCGTTTGTTTGTTTTCTAGTTCATGATTACTGGACTCCTTCTGACAGTCGGCTACAAGCCCTTACTCAGGGGTTTAGCATTCATGGCTGGTAGACAGTATAGTTGATTGAAAATGCCTCTTAAGTAGGTTGTACATTTAATGTATCTATTTACTGTTTCACTATTATGAATCACTATCGTTATGAATATACTCCTATTTTTTTCATGTTGTTACTTCGATGCACTTGCCTATTATGTGTTGGTTTCTTCATAAATTTCTTTTGTTACAATGTTTTGTTTATGTGGAGGTATTTAGCTGTAATTTTCTCTCTCATCTCTCTTTATCTATTGTCCTTTGCAACCACTAACAACTTTGATGGTATTCCCATCATGCATTCCCTTAAGAGATGACCATACGTCAATTTTATGAGTAATCTGTTTCAATACTAGTTTATATTTTGCACAATGAATGGCTTATCACGCTATGCTATAGTACAGAATGTCTACCTATTTATTTTTGTTTGTTGGTTAATCTATAAACATCTGTTTTCTGTATAGTGATTTATACGCATACTTGAGGAATGGCTAGTCTATCTTTTGCTATGAGAAGTTTTATGTTTACCTTCCCAGTAAATTAATTTGAATGGTGAACAACAGTGATTTCATAGGTTACTGTTTCATTTTTGTAGATCCTATTCATTCCTCAAGGAAATAATTTAACCTATATAAATTAATCATTTCATATATATAGAGCACTGTACCAGTGTTATCGTAGTCCTACTCATTCCATCTCAATCAGTTACCCTTATTGTTCTAAACAATGATAAAACTATTGTTCTAATTATCTCCCCTGAACATTGCACTAGATCAAGGTGTATCTAGCGCACTGTTTGGAAGGGTTCCACAGATCGCATGAACTTTTGTTAATTCTTGATTTAACTCAAATCCCTATTCAACTCCTTAACATTATCTCAAGTATCTTGGATACAAATATCTTCGTCGCAATGATTCCTAAGAGCTTTCTCAGTAACCCGTTCATACAAAACTGGTTCATAATACCTGTAGTATACCTAGGGGGGATAATATGGGGTACAAAGGGAGGTACCCAAGGGAATAATGTAATAATGGGATCGGCCATAGTAATAACTAAGGTGGTTAACCCATATCATGTAAGGGACCACAAGTAGTTAACAATAATGTAATAAGCCCATGGTATTAGATAGATGGTATTGAGGGAACCATGGTAATGACCCATGGTATTGTATGTATGAGACCTATATAAATGCTAGAGACTCCCCATTGAGAGGTGTCAAGGATTATTGTATGAACAGGCATATGGCTTGTGGAGTGTTCTCCTTCCTTAAGGAGTGAATGTATGGTGTTGCCCTACCTTAAGGGTTTGATCAATAAAGTGAAGCATTTCTATCTATTTCTATCTATTATTTCTTGGGTTTATTTCTATTATCATATATTTTTGGATCAGATCTATAACAAGTGGTATCAGAGCACTTTCTTGGGAAAAAGTGGAGATTTTTTTTTTTTGATTTTTTGCAGGAACTTTCGGGGGCGGCGAGTTTGTAGATTAGATTTGTACGTTTTGGGGAAAAATCTGCAAAATCTAATTGCAGATCTAGATTCTTTGTGAAAAAATGCCCACATTCAAAAAACAAATCGGCCAAATCAGAGTCCAAATGAAGGAGATATTTCTGATCTAAAAATCAGTGGTGTTGCAGACATTTTTCGGGGTGGAAAATTTGCAGATCAAATCTGTATGATTTGGGGCAAAATATGCAAAATCTAATTGCAAATCTGGGTTTTTGATGAAAAAATACTCCATTTAAAAAGAAAAATTAGTTGAATTGGAGTCCGGATGAAGGAGATCTCACTGATTTAAAAATCAATGCTATCGCAGACATTTTTTGGGTCAACGAGTTTGTGGTGCAGATATATACGTTTTGGTGCAAAATCTGCAGAATCTAATTTCAGATCTGGATTATTTGTAAAAAAATACCCAATTTCAAAAAAAAAAATCAGTCGAATCAGAGTCCGAATGAGGGAGATATTGCTGATTTAAAATTAGCTATTTTTTCAGCAATTTTTTGTGGCCATTTCAAATTTTTGCCAAGTAAGTGATTTATTTTCAAAAACCCTCTTCATGGCTTATAACAGTAAGTTTTTTACAGGAAAAAATAATGGGTCTTCTATTGAAAATTTTATAGCACATCTTAAGTTTGACTTCCCAGGGTGTTGGAAGGACAAAATAGGGTATTATTTGAAAGATGAGGCTGTTATATGGTGGAAATCACTTGACAGTGAGATTTTGAAGTTATGTCATGCTGACGAAATTGAAGAACTACTTTTGGACAAATGGTCTCATACTAGAAAGGAGGAAACCAAAAAACCTAGCAAAGATTTTATTTTTGCAGGAAAGAAGGAAACCAAGAAACCTAAAGGGTTATTTTCTACTGGTATCTCCTTATTGCAGGTTCATGGATTGATTCAAAAGGAGAAGATCATTGTGTCTATAAATCCTAGTTGCAAGTATAATTTTATCAATGTTAATTTGGCAAAAAAATTGCAAGTTCGAGCAAAACACATTGAAAACATACAGGTTGATAATGGAGATGTTCAGGTTTATAAATATTTGAAGCTTTCTATGGATAAGTATGTGTTTCATTGTGAATTTTATACTTCAGATATGGATAACATGGATGTTGTTTTGGGATATCCTTGGATGCAATCTGTGGGTACTGTCAATATTAATGTGCAGAAGAAATTCCTAAAGCTTTGGTATAAAAAGAAAAAAATTACATTGCAAGATATTTCCATTAAGACCCAATAAAAAAAAAGTTCCAGGGACTGACACATCAGATGATGAGCCCTTGATGGTCAGCAACCAAACACAAACATCAAACTAGGTACAGGTAGAGTCCAAGGAGGCTGAAGCAGAAAATGTTACAGGTATAGATACATCAGATGAGGAATCAGTGGTTGAAGTAATATTGGAAGATAAGCAACAACAAAAGACACCACAACATGTACCAACTACCAATCAGGCTCCATTAGGTGGTGAATTAAAGAAAAATACATCGTGGGTTAAAACTTCAGCATATCACCACCCACATCACCCCACAAGAAAACAACCAACAAGATGGAAACAAATTAGCCACAAGGAGAATAACCCTAGCATGACAGATAGAGAAGAGCCGGAACGGTCAGCTTCCATCTCAAGTGAGCGAGGCACCAGCTAGATTGATGGTTCACCTTTTTTTGGGATGGCTAGATGCACGTGCATGATACCAATGGACTACTCTTTTGAGTACATCTTATTATTTGTGTTCTTCCCATGTTTCGGGGACAAAACATGTTAAGGGCGGTGGAATGTACTATACCTAGGGGGAATAATATGGGGTACAAAGGGAGGTACCCAAGGGAATAATGTAACAATGGGATGGGCCATAGTAATAAATAAGGTGGTTAACCCATATCATGTAAGGGACCACAAGTAGTTAACAATAATGTAATAAGCCCATGGTATTAGATAGATGGTATTGAGGGAACCATGCTAATGACCCATGGTATTGTATGTATGAGGCCTATATAGAGGCTAGAGACTCCCTGTTGAGAGGTGTCAAGGAATATTATATGAACAGACATATGGCTTGTGGAGTGCTCTCCTTTGCTAAGGAGTGAATGTATGGTGTTGCCCTACCTTAAGGGTTTTGATCAATAAATAAGCATTTATATATTTTCAGATCTTGTTACTTTTGGTGATTATTTGCAGTTATTGGGTATATTGGTATGTTTTCATATATTTGCAGGTCAGATTTATAACAATACCCAGTGACACAAAGTTGGTTCATAATAACCATAGTAGTTGTAATGAATTTATCAATGCTATCTGAATCATAGATTTTACAAGTCTCTAAACTAACTTCTATGCATGAAGCGTATTATTGACTTATCTGTTTATGTCCGAATCTTTTCTGGCACCATTTGCGACAATGATTTTGGACAACATCGTATCATCGGGCGCACTCATAATAAAATATTAATTCAAAGGTATTGTTGTGCTTCACTTGGTCATAGAATTCATTATAGAAAAGAGGTATATAGCACTAACTTGCGTATGGACCTGATATTTGGTTCTTCATGCACCCTCACCCTTCCATTCAAGAACTAGATTGATTTCATTATTCATTAATTCAACTAATCTGGTCTAGTGATCAAGTGGATTGAGGGAATCATAAGGTGATTAGTATTGAATTCTTACTAAAGCGATAATGTATAAAACATATTAATAGCATGTTACTTCATAGGATGTAATACAAATCGGATTTATATGCATGCCACATGTATTTAACCTGTTGGTGGTAATTTCTTTGGTTATACTCATCTAATTGAACATTTCTCATGTGAAATAAACAACCAATCTTTGTATCTAATCTGTACAACTTCCACCTCTTTCATTTCTATAATCTGGGTAACCATATTCCTACATGGATACACTATACTGACTGTCTTATAATTAATTGAGTTGTTTACCCATAAACACATTGAACTTGTTTATAGTAATATTGCAACGAATGTCAGTACCCATTTCCAGTTTATTTAGAACCCATAGTCATATTATCATTGCAACCCATAGTTTATGATTGTATCTTTTCCTACGCTAGGATCATAACCTACTATAAATTTCGTTTACAAAAAGAAAATTTACAATATTTAGGTAAATTCAAATCAAATTACAAAGTTCAGCATAATAACTAATCATTTAACCTCTATTATGCATTCGCTTTCATCCACTAAACTTCTACTCCTATGGTGCATGCATACAGTAATACTATGACAAACTATTCCCACAACATCTTTTCCAATTCCCTCGTTACTCCATACATCCCTTTTAGATTTAAATTCTTATAATGTCGGCTCTTCAATTTCAAATCAGAAATCCGACATTTCTATTTTTTTTTAAAGGAAGTAACTTAGGTATCTATTCAGGAATTGGAGAGTAATTAACATAAAAGCAGATGAAACCAAAGAAACTCATAACACAACTAATTCAAACCAGTATGACCAACAGGAATTCACTTGGGAATTGAACACCACATCCCAACCAATAACTGATTTCCTCGAGTTCACCCCCGAGTAGAGAATGCTTGCCCAAGATTCAACAACCTCTTGTTGATCCCTTCCGCGGGTATTTAATTCTCTTCTTTCATGATAATGTTTCCTTTAGCGGCGTCTCGCTTTTGTGGATATTTTTATCCACTTTCCTAGGCTTTTCCCAAAAAAGATCGCCTTTCTCTCCCGCGATGTTTTAATTTTTGTTCCAAGTTTAACATCTTTCTCCATCTAAGCAACTTAATAGATATTTGTCTCCCATCCATTAAGCTTATTTAGAATTTGATCTAGAATTCTTATGATCAAGGAATTATATATTCTCATTCACCAATGAGATTTTGTTTGGAAAGAGTCTCATCTCTAGGTGTCTCATTCCCAAGTACATACACTCTATTTATTTATTTATTAGAAATTATTCATTTACATC
This sequence comes from Pinus tabuliformis, assembly GCA_031772625.1. Lineage (NCBI taxonomy): Eukaryota > Viridiplantae > Streptophyta > Pinopsida > Pinales > Pinaceae > Pinus > Pinus tabuliformis. The sequence goes on along the minus strand of CM062807.1, from coordinate 1,344,331,598 downwards.
ATTGTTCCCATATTTTTCATGGATTTTCCACCATTCTATCCCCAAACAAAATTAAGTATCGAAGGGATATTACACTTCCTTTTCCCATGACAAATACTTTCCTATCAGTCCCTAATGTCTCTTCAGATTTCACACTTTCATCTAGATTGGGAAACATGTATATGTTCCCTGTCATGTGGTTGCTGCACCCTGAATCTAAAAGCCATACATCACTTTTCTTTTGTTGTGCTACATTACAAGCTAAAAACATGCTATCTTGGTTCTGATTTTCCTTTGTGAAATTTACACTTTGTTTGTTACTTATATCATGTTGCTTCTTTCTAAATTCATTTGCATAATGACCATACTTCTTATAGTAGTGACATTGAACTTGAGATTTATCATACCTTTGACCTTGTGCTTTATTCTGGCTTGGGCCTTGACTTAGATTTTTATTTTTTCCCCTCTCACTTGAGTTTGAAGGGCTCCCTCTTCCACCTCTGTATGGGCTTCTTTCTCCTCCTTTAGCATTTGAACTTTCTCTGTCTCTACCTAGACCACATGAAACTTGTGCCTTGAAGGCATGCTCCAATGAGTTTGTTGCTCTATTTAGTCTATGTTCATGAGAAATCAATGATGCATGAAGCTCATACACTTAAAACTGTGAGAGATCCTTTCTTTCTTCTATGGCCATAACAATGGCATCAAACCTTGCTGGCAGAATTCTCAAAATTTTCTCAACTATTCTCCTTTCCTTAAGTGTCTCACCATGAAACCTGATTTGAGTAACTAGTCCAATTACATGTGTAAAGAATGACTCTACATTCTCATACTCTTTCATACAAATAGTCTCAAAACCTCTCCTCAACATTTGTAGTTTTGTTGTATTCACTTTTGTCATGCCTTGGTAGGTTGTCTGGAGGGTGTCCCATGCTTGGTTGGACTTTATTTCTGCTGCAATCCTTGGGAAAATACTTTCATGAACTTCTTAAAGAATTTAGATGAGGGCTTCTCAATCCTTCTTCCTATTGTCCCTCAATAAATCCCTTTCTGCTTATGTCAAGGCATTGTATGTTGTTGCATCCACTAGTTCTTGGAGCCCATTTTCCACCAAATCCCAAATATCTTGAGAAGAAAACAGATTCTTCATGATTTTTGCCATTAAATTGAGGTATCTGAGGATTATTCAAGCTTGTGCTTGATGCTGCAATAGTGTAAAAAAGACCACCTCGCTCCAAAAATCTGTCTTCAAAACAACCTTTTAATTTCTAGTAAAACACTTTTTTTTACACTAACAAAGGTTTAACCTACTCTAATACCACATGAAAGAAATTATGGGGAGGAGACTTTCTCTCAACAATTCAGTTGCTGAGATCAAATTGCAATTAGACATGAGCTTAAAACACACAAAAAGTGACTATACCAGGTGAAGGAAATTATAGGCAGAGGAGAGGATTCTTTCTCTCAGTTTGTCTAGATCAAATCGCAATTATACATGAGCTTAAAATGCACAAAAAGTGACTCACCGTAGAGTTGCAGTAAAACTAGAGGTATATACTTTAGATTATATTTTAAAACACATGAAAATACATTTGCATAATAGATGGAGGCTGCAACTCCTTCACCAAGTAAAACAAAATTCTTACTAGGTTAAAACACCCAAAAAGTGAGGTATGATAGCTCAGAGTAAAACAAGTTAAAACTAGACGAAATTTTGAAACCATATTGCAACAAACTATATTTTAGATTTATTTCAAAACATATGAAAATACATCGGCATAATAGAATAGAGGTTGCACCTCCTTCACTAAGTAAAACAAAATTCTTCCCTACCAAAATTTGCTCTACTATTTTCTCCTCTTCACCTCTCACACTTACACCCACCATTAAATTAAAGACTTTTACACATCTACATTCAAAACATACATTTCACATTTACACCCACCACTAAACTAAAGACTTTTACACATGTATATTCAAAACATACATTTCAACACATAAATGTATGACAAAGTCAAAGTATGAAAACATGGTATGGGAATTTGTATAAAATAAATGATTTTCTGAACTTGTAGATGTTGCAGAGTGTGTTTTCCCAACCCTTCATTAAATAAGCATTCCTTCTTAATTACTTGATAAGCATTCCTTCTTAATTACTTGATGTGTGTTGCAGAATGGTGTTATGTGTATTCATGCTCAGAACTTCAGGTAATCTGTCCTTCAACCTACAAACAAAAATCCAACCTGCAAACAAAATCTACTTAGCAAGTATGATTGTTGTGAGTGTTTTAAAGCGATGGTTAGGATTAATTTTGCAACAATTAAGATATTGAAGGCATCTTTCTCTTCTATCCAGTTCTGCTGGATTAATTTTCCAACAATTAAGATATTGAAGACATCTTTCTATTCTATCCCGTTCTGCTGTCCAAGCGAGGATATTCTGCCACTCCTCGACGGACAGATACACTATGAGCTCATCTACAATGGATGAACCATATGTGTTGGATCCATCCTGCACCAGGCCGCTGGAATCTGCTGGAATGTAAGAAAGGCACTGGGCTAGTCTTGCCTGGGCTTTTGCCGTGCCACTGTACCACTTTTTTCCATATTTCCACTTTTATGAATTTTTTTTAGTCCCGACTGAAGACCCTGCTAGTTTTCTTTTTGTTCTAGGCTCTCTCCAATAGCCACTCTATGTTATCAAGTTATGGAAATTTTGAAATATGCTCTCTACCGTAACTGTCAAATTGAATTATTTTCTGAAATCTGCTTACTACAGTAACCTGCAAATTGAGTTATAATTTATATATAACTATCACAATCTATAAATATTAACATCTAATATGAGTACATATCATTTTCATTTTTGATTTATATGAATCTATCATCTGCCATTTGTATTTAACATCTAATATGAGTACATATCATTTTCATTTTTTATTTATATGAATCTATCATCTGCCATTTGTATTTTTCTCTTCTAGTCGCTAGCTTAGGGCTTAGAATATATTTTTTTGAAATATTCCTGGTTTTCTCCATGTTGAAATTTCTCTTTCAAAAGCTAACACAGCGTCGGCGTCACTGCTTTTACCTTTAGAAATGTTAAAGGCATGACGTTACCTTGGGACCCAAACCCTTCAGCGGTTGCAGAAAACAAAATTATTTTGACAATGCAACAAGGGCGGGAGCCGTGCCTGTGCATTCAACATACACTCTTCTTGGAATTTTACCCTTGGAAAGCAAGTCTTCGACTCCAAGTTACAAAATCTTAATTATTTTGACAATGTAACAAGGGAGGAAGCCTTTCATTTCCCATTCAACATACACTTTTCTTGGCATTTTACCCCTGGAAAACAAATATTTGACTCCAAATTACAAAACCTTAAGTTTAATTGTTGAAGTTGAGTGGAAGTTCCATCGGACAAAAATAAATAAATTAGAGTAGTGCATCATCACTTGGCAGGTATACTTCTCTTCGATTTGATTCAAATTCCATGTATGGTTTTGATTTGCCACTCATTCCTCTTCGACACAGTGGACGTCACTTGAGTTATGATACATAACTGACTATTCAAATTTGCTTGGGTAAACTTGTTGGAATTTTCTGATAAATCCCATAACAAACAGACAAAAATCGCACTCTGTTTTTACACAGAAAAACAGAAAATCGCTTGCTGGAAACGGTGTTTCAGCAACATAGTTTTTTTTCAGTTGCTAAAACAGGTGTTTCAGCAACGCTGATCGTCGTGTTTCAGCAACGTAAACTTTTGACGTCAAGTAATTTTTGAGTTACGAGGTGTTTCAGCAACGGTGACGGTGTAACAGCAACAGGAAAAATTTAACTTGTATTTATCAAAATAAACTAACTGTTACAGATTTGTCTTCCTCATAATGAGGGAATTTCAAAACTTCTATTGCTGAACATCTACTTCAGAAATTCACTAAGGAACGATTCTGTTCCACACAGATGAACATAAAAAACAAATTACATTCAAATTTCTGCACTGTTGTGCATTTCACTGTTCTGAAATTATTCTTCTTCCTCTTCACGCTGCTGCGTGCTTTCCTCTGCTCTGTGTGGTTCTTCAGCTGCTGCTGCTGCTTCTTCTTACATTAAAACAGAATTGCTGTGCGGTATTTATATGATGAAAGATATTTGATTAAAACAATAAAATATTACAAAATATCTTCTAATGTTTATCTCAGAATTTATTGCAGCAAGGCGGTGATGCCTTTATCAAAAACAAGTCGGCTGTCTGCAGGGGACATCAACTGAAACTTTAATGCATATTAATGTGCAGAAATATCAAAGGTGACTTTGCTGCACCGAACACCTTTAACATTTACTGCAAATCAGATTCATGTACAGCTGTTCGTTGTTGCAGTTGGAATTAAATTCCAACACTCCCCCTTAATTTCAACTGCTGCATACCCAGACATTTTCTGAAATGATCAAAACCTTTCTTTGCTAATGGTTTTGTCAAGATGTCTGCAAGCTGATCCTCTGTTCTGCAGTGCTGCAAAACAATCTCACCATTGTTAACCAATTCACGTATGAAGTGAAATTTGGTGTCTATGTGCTTTGTTCTTTTATGAAAAACAGAGTTTTTAGACAATGCTATTGCTGAGCTATTGTTACAGTAAATGGTTGTGCTATTTTCTTGTTCATGACACAAATCTTTGAGAACTCTTCTCAGCCATACTGCTTGGCATGCTGCTGCTGTTGCTGCCACATACTCTGCCTCTGTTGTTGACAAAGCTACAACTGGTTGCTTCTTGGAAGCCCATGAGATGGCTCCCGATCCCATATGAAACACATATCCCGATGTGCTTTTCCTATCATCAACACTTCCAGCCCAATCACTGTCAGTGTAACATGTCAACATGAAACTTTCAGAAGAGGAGTATAAAATACCAAATCCCTTCGTTCCATTCACATACCTTAGAATTCTCTTGGCTGCCTGCCAATGAGTCTCTTTCGGTCTTTCCATAAATCTGGAGATTAAACTCACAGCGTGCATAATGTCCGGCCTAGTTGCAGTCAAGTACATAAGGCTGCCAACTATGCTCTTGTACAATTTTGGATCAAAATATTTGCTGCTGTCTTCTTTGGTTAATTTCAGCCCCACTACTGTTGGAGTCACAGCAGCCTTGCTGTTCTGCATGTTAAATCTCTTCAAAACAGCTTCTACATATTTATCTTGAGAAATGAAAACACCATTTTCACTTTGGTCTACTTCAATTCCAAGAAAATATCTTAAGAAGCCTAAGTCAGTCATTTCAAATTCACTCTTCATGACTGCTTTAAAATCAGCAATGAGAGCAGCATCATTGCTAGTAAAAATCAGATCATCTACATATAAAACAACAATAATAATCTTACTGTCATTCTGCTTTATGTAGAGTGTGGGTTCACCATCACACTTAGCAAACCCATTCTCAATCAGATAAGCATCAATTCTGTTGTACCATGCTCTTGGAGCTTGCTTCAGCCCATAAAGAGCCTTCTTCAGTTTACAAACTTTATGCTCTTGTCCTTCAACTTCATAGCCCGGAGGTTGATCAACATAAACCTCTTCTTTTAACACTCCATTCAGGAATGCAGATTTAACATCCATCTGATAAATCTTCCATTTGTGTTGTGCTGCAATAGACAACACTGTTCTGACTGTTTCCATCCTTGCTACTGGTGCAAAGGTTTCATCATAGTCTCTGCCTTGTTGCTGCTTGTAGCCTTTCACAACAAGTCTTGCTTTATGCCTGTCAATCTTACCTTCAGCATTACTTTTGGTCTTATAGACCCACTTAACTCCAATGGCATCTTTGCCTTTAGGGAGATCCACTAACTCCCATGTTTTACTCTTCTCAATTGCACCAATTTCTTCATTCATTGCTTTAATCCATTTATCTTCATTTACAGCATCTTCAAAATGGATTGGGTCATCAATATGACAATACAAAGCAAATAATGAATTCAGACCGGTATTGTTACTTACCTCTCCTTGCTCATAAATCTCATTCAGATTTCTGAATCTTGGTCTTCTTGGTGTGCTTGGAGTTCCATCCGAACTTGAGGGTGTATTTGATCCCTGTGGTGTTTCAGCAGTTGCTGTTTGTGGTGTAACAGCAACTGTTCTTCCTTGACTTCTCAAGGCTGTTCGGATTCCAGCTTGTGGTGTGGTTTGTTGTACTTGCTGTGGTGTAAGAGGAGCCACCAAGGAAGGATTATTTGCTGCTGTCCCTTCCTCTTCTTCTTCATGAGACACTATTGTCTTCACATTCACTGTTTTTTCCAAGCTTCCATCCCAAGCTTCATCTTCAATGAACTGCACATCTCTGCTTACTATTAACTTCTTGGTGGATGGATTATAGAGTTTGTATGCTTTTGACTCATCACAATAGCCAATAAAGACACACTTCTCCCCCTTACTATCAAGCTTTTTTCTTAGCTGATCTGGTACATGTGTATATGCCACACAACCGAATACTCTCATGTGAGTGACAGTTTGTTTTTGACCACTCCATGCCTCTTCTGGTATTCTGTTCATGACAGCTTTAGTTGGGCATCTATTCAAGATGTAAACTGCGCAAGTAACAGCTTCTGCCCAATACTCATACGGCAAATGTTTTGCCTTCAGCATACTTCTGACCATGTCAAGAATGGTCCTATTCTTTCTTTCAGCAACATCGTTTTGCTGAGGTGTATACCTTGCTGTGAACTGCTTTTGTATGCCATTCTCTCTGCAAAAATGCAGAAATTCTTGGGAGATGTACTCTCCTCCTCTATCTGTTCTGATCACTTTGATATAATGCCCACTCTGCTTTTCAACAAGAGTTTTGAAGTGGCGGAATTTCTCAAACACTTCACTCTTCTGTTTCAGCATATACACCCATGTCTTTCTGGTGTAATCATCAATAAAAGTTAAAACATATCTATTTCCAACAAATGATGATATTTGCATCGGTCCACACACATCAGAATGAACAATTTCCAATGGTGCTTTTGCCCTTATACTCTTTCCTGCTGGAAAGCTTTCTTTATGTTGCTTGCCCAAGATGCAGCCTTCACAAAGGCTGTCCGGTTTCTCAATCAACGGCAATCCCTTTACCATGCCCTTTCTGTGCAACAGATTCAGGCCTCCGAAATTTAGATGTCCAAATCTCAAATGCCACAACCAATTCACATCTTTCACCTGTTCTTGAAAGACTTCTTGTGTTACAGCCGCAATAGTTCTGCCTTCCTTCAAATCTGCCCTGAGTTTGAGAGGAAACATTCTATTGCTGGTCATCTGCACCTGTGCAATGATCTTCTTACTTGGAGGTATGTCTCTGATAGTACACAAATCATCTTTGAAGAACACGTTGTAACCTTTGTTCATGAGCTCTCTAATGCTCAAAAGATTACATTTCAGACCAGGTACATAGTATACAGCTTGCACAGTCATCTGTTCTCCATTTTTTGCTCGGATATTGACACTGCCCTTACCCTTGACAGTTATCTTATCATCAGTCCCTGTTGTTACCTCAGATTTCACATTTTCATCCAGATTGGCAAACATTGCAATATTTCCAGTCATGTGATTACTACAACCTGAGTCTAAGAACCAAAAATCATCTTGTTTGTCTTGTACTATGTTACATGTTAACAGCACATTCTTTGGGTTCTTATCTTCTTCATTTGCAAAATTAACATTCTGCCTATTGTTCATGTCATTTTGTTTTTTCTTACATTCATTGGCATAGTGCCCAAATTTTTTACAATAATGACATTGGACTTGGGATTTGTCATACCTTTGTCCATGAGCTTGTTGTTTGCTTGAACCTTCAGCTTGGTTCTGATTGCAGCTCCTTCCGCTTGTGCTAGCTGGATAATTTATGCCTCTGTTTTGGCTTCTTCCACGACCTCTGTAATTTGCTCTGCCTCCACCTCTTCTTTGGCCAAAAGACATCTGAGTCTTGAATGCTTGCTCAAAAGAGGAATCTGTTCCTCTACTCAGTCTGTGTTCATGAGACAACAGAGAAGCACTCAGCTCATCTACCGTGAACTGTGAGAGATCTTTTGTTTCTTCTATTGCCACCACAATAGATTCAAACCTTGAGGGTAAACATCTCAAGATTTTCTCTACAACCCTTCTATCTTCAAGAATCTCACCATGAGATCTTATCTGGGTTATCAAGCCAATAACCTGGGTGAAGAATGAATCTATTGTATCAGATTCCTTCATGCTGAGATTTTCAAAGTCTCTCCTCAACATCTGCAACTTTGCAGTCTTCACCTTCTCCATGCCTTGGTAGGCAGTTTGGAGAATATCCCATGCCTCTTTAGATTTTGTTGCTGCTGCAATCCGCGGAAAAACACTTTCATGTACTGATTGGAAGAGGAAAAAGAGGGCTTTGGCATCCTTCTTCTTGTCACTCTTCAACTGGTCTCTTTCTGCTGCTGTCAAAGCAGCCAACGCTGTTGCATCTGCAGGTTCAGCATACCCTGTTTCAACCAGCTCCCATATTCCTTGAGAAGCAAACAATGCTTTCATTGTTATGGACCAATAACTGTGATTTTTCCCATTAAACTGAGGTAGTTGGGGATTTGTCAAACCTGTTCCAGCATCTGCCATCTTAACCTGTACTGGTAAAGAAAAGGTACTGACTGTATTTTGAAAAACAAGCAAAAACTTTCTCTGCTAGAAAAATCTGCTTAACAAACTTCTTACAGCTCCTACAGTGAAAAACAATCTCTGTTTTTGACTCACTGAGTGCCTAGACTAGCTCTGATACCATGTTGGAATTTTCTGATAAATCCCATAACAAACAGACAAAAATCGCACTCTGTTTTTACACAGAAAAACAGAAAATCGCTTGCTGGAAACGGTGTTTCAGCAACACAGTTTTTTTTCAGTTGCTGAAACAGGTGTTTCAGCAACGCTGATCGTCGTGTTTCAGCAACGTAAACTTTTGACGTCAAGTAATTTTTGAGTTACGAGGTGTTTCAGCAACGGTGACGGTGTAACAGCAACAGGAAAAATTTAACTTGTATTTATCAAAATAAACTAACTGTTACAGATTTGTCTTCCTCATAATGAGGGAATTTCAAAACTTCTATTGCTGAACATCTACTTCAGAAATTCACTAAGGAACGATTCTGTTCCACACAGATGAACATAAAAAAACAAATTACATTCAAATTTCTGCACTGCTGTGCATTTCACTGTTCTGAAATTATTCTTCTTCCTCTTCACGCTGCTGCGTGCTTTCCTCTGCTCTGTGTGGTTCTTCAGCTGCTGCTGCTGCTTCTTCTTACATTAAAACAGAACTGTTGTGCGGTATTTATATGCTGAAAGATATTTGATTAAAACAATAAAATATTACAAAATATCTTCTAATGTTTATCTCAGAATTTATTGCAGCAAGGCGGTGATGCCTTTATCAAAAACAAGTCGGCTGTGTGCAGGGGAAATCAACTGAAACTTTAATGCATATTAATGTGCAGAAATATCAAAGGTGACTTTGCTGCACCAAACACCTTTAACATTTACTGCAAATCAGATTCATGTACAGCTGTTCATTGTTGCAGTTGGAATTAAATTCCAACAAAACTATTAGTTCCCTCTTTCATGAAATCAAGATCACATCATCAAGATTCAAATCTTCATGTGATATGATAGGAAAAAATGTGACATGTTAACAAATTTTCATTGATCTTCTAATTAATATTTTTAACTGCTTGAAATGGGAACAAGAAACATCCGTCATCTGAATTATAAGTTAGAACTTAGTAAATTCAATGTTTTAAGGTTACCCTTGAAAGGTTTGACAACGTCAACCTTCTTTAACTTTACTTTCTCATACATGAAAGCCTCTGTAAGCTCTCCTACTACCTCACTCATGCTGGGCCTCCAAGATGATGTATGCTCAACACATCTGAGCGCTAGTTTGGCAACAATAGTGATTGATTTCATGTCATATTTTCCGTCCATATCCTTGTCTATGATTTTCACCATTTGTCCAGGGGTTTCATTGATCTCCACATAGTCTTCCACCTGTGATGACGTGCAAATATAATTATTCGTACAGGCACTTAAAATGAAAGCCTATGTATGGATGATTAATTACAAATAAATTCCTTACCCATCTCAAGAGATCCCTTTCTTCCTCAGGTAGAGTCACATGTATAGGTTTTCTCCCACATATAATTTCTAATAAAACCACACCAAAACTGTATACATCGCTCTTTTGAGTGAACTGTTGAGTCCTAAAATACCTGTAAGAATATCCAACAATAAAAGTGAAATTGCCGTGGCTCTTAATAATTAATCGAATTCCTGGGGCATCAAAAATAAAAATTCGAAGAGAAATGCAAGTTATATGTGTCATTTACTCTGGATCCAGGTATCCGATAGTTCCCATCACTGTATCCTCGATAGGAGCCTTCCGATCCATTGTCATCATCGACAAACCGAAATCGCCTAATTTTCCATTTAAATCGCTGTCGAGGAGGATGTTTGAAGTTTTCACATCCCTGTGAATTATCATTGGAATGCAACATACGTGCAGGTATTGCAGTGCTTCAATCAGAAACAGACGAGGAATATGGTTAATCACGATTTCTCTTATTTAGCTGTATTCAAATACATAAAATTAAACAGCGCTTACACTACAAAAATGTAGTGGGAAAAAATGTATTTATATAAATTACCCTCAGCCACATCGATTGCTATTTTGAGCCTGCTTTTCCAATTTAGTTCGGAAAGTCCTGCCTTCTCTCCTGAAAGACAATCTATAGTTAAATGTATACTGTTTTTTTGCAAACAACATCAAATCAACCAAACAATATTTTTTTTTTTTTCAGAAAGAAAAATCAGAATATATTATATTGAGAAAATATAAAGATCTTGTGTACAAAGAAGACCCATTGCATCATTCTGTATATCTGTACATGGAGTGCAGAAAATGGCAGACCATATATCCCTCCTTTAAAGACGTATTTACCATAAAGATGGTCCTTTAAAGACCCTTCAGACATGTACTCGTAGATAAGCATAGGCTGTTCGGGTTTAGCAAAACAGTAACCCAGTAGAGACACCAAGTTCTTATGATGGACTCTAGAAAGCAGATCCACCTGTTATCAAAGTGAATCTGTATACATCAATTTTACTATGTTCACACATATTTTCTTTTTAATTGCGAGAGAAGCGAAATGATTCGGAAATTGGAATTACCTCACTGAAGAACTCCTTCAATCCCTGTCTTGAATACAGTGAAAGAATTTTGATTGCTATCTCTTTTCCGTCTGGCAGTTTACCAAGGAACACACTTCCAAAGCCACCAGACCCAATCTGGTGACTAAAGTTTTGTGAGGCTTCCACAATCTCGTGTAGGGTAAAAACTATCGATTCGTCTAGGGTAAAAACCGTCGATTCGTCTGTAATCCATATAAAATTCGAAAAGTATGAAAGCACCGTCTATATGGGGAAATCCCACTATATTTCATATTAGAATGTTCTTAAAATATAAGTTCTTGACCTTCATTATATAGTTTTTCCCAGTTTTTATTTTTTTCTTCTTCTCATGTTTTTCCCCACATGGAACATTGAACATCTGAATTTATATTCTCACGTTTATTGAGAGGCAGCTTTTCGCTGAATTTTTCCCCGGCAGGCTGCTTTGCCCTGACTTTCTTCCAATATACGGTAATACCCGCTATCATCACTAAAGTCCTGAGAAGCTACTTAAGTTAAACCTTAACAACCGGTGGATTCTTTAATTCTTAACCCTCTCAGGTTTTGCTCACGATCTTCTATCTACAGTCTTATAGTTTCGTTACCAATTTGTTGGAAAGATAGGGAAGAACATAAAAATTGATACACACAAATATCAGCTTGATCAACCAAAACTTGATTCTAACAATGAATCTGGTAAGGAACTTGATTCTAACAATGAATCTGGTTAGGAGTATTTATGCTTAACTCTCCTAAATTAAAGCCAACTTTAACATGCTGGAGTAATTACAATTTCTAACCATTTTGGAAATGACACGCAACTTTGTTCTTCCCTAAATTATTTTTGGTTTCTTGAATACAATCCCCGCCCTTACACATACATATAAGGATTTCCAGAGTATCTGCAACACAGCAAATGAGGAATTCTCACTGTAATCGTGAACCTCCTGCAGTAAGATTTTATAAACTTTCAACCGTTTAGGTATTACTGTTGTACCGGGCATTCCTTGTTTTGCTGGTAACAAAATTTTTAAATAAAAAGCATAACTTGAACATTTGATAATGGAAATTTATTGTGAATACAAATTAATGTTATATTACTCAATTCAGTGAAAGCTTGTCGAAAACTTATGCACGAATTATACAGGTGAAACAATATTTACTGATTAAAATTCCCTTCAGAGAATATAAATAGGTATAAACATGGAACTCTTTAGGGTTTCTGAGATCAATACCCAGTCTGGAAAATTAGCACTCAAGTTGTTGTTTTGAAGATGTATGCACAACAAGCGAACCGATCCGCAGCAGTTTTCTTTGAAAATGTCTATCAAGACAGAATTTATCTAAAGAAGAAACACCCGGAGAGAGCTTATTTCCAGAAGAAACGCTTACCATTTGTCCGACAAAGGTCCGATCTGACCGGCAAAGGTCCGATCTGCCAGTAATCGATGCAAGCCCTGTGGAAAATAAGACTACAATCAGGTATCACTAATCGCTGAAGCAAATCGACTAATTTTATGTCTTCTAGAAAAACTACATTCATTATATTATTGCACCTCACATGCTTAAGTATTCCTTATAATTGGTATTCATAATTATTTATCCTATTTATAAATTTGGAATATCTTTTATAATTTATAATTATATTTATAAATTAGAATATCTAATTTTATATATCTGTATATAAAAATAATAATTTCAAAATAATGTAGCTTATTATTATATTTAATATTTATAATATTTAGGAACAATTATCAATCACATTTACAAATTTGAAATGCACAACATATTTATATTGATTAACATTCAAATAATTTATTAACATTCAAATAATTTCATAAAAAAATTATATCTTTTATATTATTGCACTTTACATTTATAGTTGTTTTTCACAATTACTATTTATATTTATAAGTTTGAAATATTTATTATATATATGAATTGCAGATTGGCAAATAATTGAGCAGATTGGCTCATTTTATAGCCTTATTAAATTTATAATTTATTTTCTCAATTAACAAAAACAAATCATTTTAAAAAAATTAAAAATTAAAAAATCGTAAAAAATCAATAATCAAATCACCGACGATTAATTAAAAAAACAAATCATTTTGAAAAAATTAAAAATTAAAAAATCAATAATCAAATCACCGATATGGATCGTTCCTGGTTCTTTGTGTAAACCAAAAGTCAACCTATTCATTTATGAGTGCAGGCAATATAAATTATAAGAATTCATAATATATATAATATGATAGTGTATACTCCTGTTTGTACTATTAAAGTCTACCCTTGTCTTTTCCAACGCCGAGATATAAAATAAAATAAAGAAAAGAAAAGATATAAACCTAAATAAGATCAGGCTGTAATCACATATTTAACAAGTTATACGGTGAAGTCCGTGGTCATCCCGACCGCGTTTATGAATATATAGTTTATTTACGGGTACCTATGAATATGCGTTTATGAATATATAATTTATTTACGGGTACCTATGAATATGCGTTTATGAATATATAATTCATTTACGGGTACATATGAATATGATGAATCTCGTTTGTTCTACGTGTCTGATTGGTGTAATAACAAAATGATATATATATATATATATATATATTGTGTAAATATTTTATTTTTTAATTTAAGATTCTTTAACATCACATGAGGACATCTCCCCTATACAACCTCAACCTCATCATACTATATGGGGCCATCGTTCCTGGTTCTTCGTGTAAACCAAAAGTTTGTCTCGGACTTCATGATTTCGATGAAGACACCGTTCACTTTGATGTGACTTCAGCATTTGCCTATGAAATCGATCACTGCATGCTCGTGAGCTCGCTTTTATCCTGAAATATGGATTAGGATAAAATATGGATTAATATAGTGTTGTTAAATTATTTTGTTGGCGATTTGTAAGCGGATAGAATTTAAGTATTTCACTTTTATTAAATGTTATTAAGAGATTTAGTAGACTTATTACATGTCACCAAGGAGGTATGGGCACTACAACATAGTGAAGCATGACCCGTGTTAAACCCGGAAGTACTCACGGGTCTTGGTGGGTTGTATACTGAGTTGGGTCACTCGCATAGAATCCGCATTTAAGATCCAAACTTTGCGGGTATCTTATAGAACTCGTCGACGTGTATAAGACCTACGGGTATTTTATAGGACCTGTATAGAACCAGTTGAGCCTCAAAAGGCACAAAATGTTCAATTCTTTTATTTTTATTTTTATTTTTGTTATTTTTTATTTTTTGGAAATGAGGTGATGTATCTGTTGCATTCCAATTAGACATATACCATTTAGCTCTTTCAAATATTTACTTCCTTGAGGTAAACATCCCATCACTACCAATGGCTTCTTTGCAACTCTACCCTTGTGAATCAAGGTCTCCATGGCTTATTGACTAAGTGACTTTACTGTGCATTTGTTCTAAAAGCATATAGTTATTCACCTTGTGTGTACCATCCATGTCCATAGTCCTTGAAACCCTCATGAATTCTAACCAAAGATTTTCAATTTCTTTTCGTTATAATTCTTTTAATATTTGTATAGTAATGCACTTGTATCTACCAGCCAATGGGCTTTATTTCTTTGCACCACCACCTTCTTGGAAAGGAAATTACCTCTTTGGAAGAAAGTTGCATGCTTGCTAAATTTCATTTATGCTCCAAAATAAATGAGGGATGAGGAATGATCCTTTGACTCAAAATAGTTTCAGAGGTGGGTGTACATGCTTTTCTATTATGGTGCAATTTTGGCCATACCCGTCACTCAATTGAATGACCTTTAAGCTTGCATTATTGGGGTCACACGTCCTATTTGCTAGTATGCTTTTATACATCAGTTTGATTTAGATTTAGAGTAGAGTTTTCTTTTACTATGCTCTTTGCTGGTAGATGCATTCCCTCATTCCTTTTATAGTTGTTGATGCATGTTAACTTATTTTGATCATTTTTGGATGTTATTCAAATTTCAAATTTTGTACAACTTGCATACATTTTTCTCAAATTCCCTCCTAAATTTTGTAGAAAAGTGTCAATCTAACCTTCCTCCTTTGAACTACGTTTAATGTCCCCTATCAAGTATCAACATCTTCTCTCTAAACTTCATCACTCCGTTATCTTTCCCCTGCTTGGTGAAGTTTGGCGGTTTATGAACTTTATTCATTTCCTATTGTGGTGGTTTTGGTGGCAGCCCCTCATCTTATTTTTGCTTCTACAGGCCCCCTTGTATGTGCTTATTTTGAAGAATGTAATCTCTAGTCCCTTTGACCTAGTTTCATATTTATTGGTGAAAAATGTAATCTCTAGTCCCTTCGACCTAGTTTCATCATTGTGAATGTAATATCTAGTCCCTTTTGTGCATAAAATTTACCATATTTTAATGTTTTTTTGTATTTTGACGAGTCTTATAAGGGTCATTCCTGAGTCTTATACGAGTTGATGAGTCAATGACATGACGAGTCTTATACGAGTACGATTCGTCCAACATTGCTACAACACATAGGGATTTTACGACAATATTTGAGACAATTTTTGGGTAAATTGTCTTAATTTGAGACAAAAATAAAAACTTCTATATTGTCTTAAATGTTGTCTTTAAGCGAGCATCTTATTTTATTGTCTTTATAGAGACAATAAAGAATTATATTTGAAGACAATATAATATCACTTTTGCTTCTTTAGAGACAATATAAAAAATGAATCTACAAAAATATCACACCATTGAAATAAATCAATATAAAAATTTTTAATTAAAAATAAACTACAATATCATTGATTAATTCATGTTAGGGCACAGTGGAATCGAACCACCAACCTCCTTCTTGTAAGGCAAGTGTTCTGCCATTGAACTAACACCCTTTAAAGAATTATGTGATGATATAGGCATTGATTTTTAAAAAATGCTTGATACATAATGACATAATATTTATAAAATCTATAATCGCACAACCCCTATTTTTAACTTAATAAAAAATAATTCAATAGAGTTAGATCAACATCACACCCATGTGGCATGACCCACACAACAATAATTACAAACAAATTAATCTAGTAATACAAAAAAACAGTAACTAGAATTAGCACAAGCTGTTAAAATATTGCCACAACTATTGAATGGTTTCTATTTACTGTGTTTTCACTGTTGATCTCTTTCTCTAGTTCCTCTTTGTCCACACCATTGGTGAAATTACTATATTGAAAAAAGAAAAGAAAGGAAATTTTATGCAACTTGGTAAAGCAAGGAAAATCTTTAAAATGATTATATTTGAAATCTGCTTAACAAAAGAAATCAACAACGACGTGTCTACACAATCTAGATTGCATATATTTCATAGAAAAAAATTCACCTCAAACTCGAAATACCATTTTTAAGGGACATCCCCAGATGAAGCATTAGCATGTCAATTTGTAGGAAATTTGGAGAAGGTTTTAGCCATTTTAAATCATGTTCTATTGTTCATCCGCTTATATATAAATGAGACAAATGTCCAAAGAGAAGAGAAGAACATCTTAGGATTCTATCGCATGCTTAAAGAAAGTCTTAGATCAGCCCAAAAAAAAACCAAAACAGAAGAAGGATCAATGGGGGGAAAGGGGAACCCAATGAGGAGTGGACATATGGGTTGTTGGCATGAAAATGACAAAAGGGAAGAGACCTTGGGGTTCAGGCTCAAGGGTCCAACAAGGCTATGTTGTAGTCTAGGACAATGCCGATATTTTCACCTTACCCAGAGGGCAAGGAGTCTCAGTCGAGGCATGCCACGACTGAAGTTAGATGGAGCGGGAGGGGTATCGAGGAAATGTAAATAACATACAACAATAGCTCATCACACTCAATTCGTTGTACTATCTAAGGTTGTCATTCTGCTCATGCCATCGCAGTAAACTACCTAGTTATTGATCATTCATTTAAAATTTTAAATAGCCTATCAAGAACACAATAATACAATAAGGAACCCAAAATTCTTCTTTCATTAACTAGAATATAAGAGAGTACATGAAAAAATATAAAAGGCTTGAGGCTTGTTCATCAAATACCGAAAAAGTACTTTTCATAGAACACAACTAACAAGAATGGACATAAGCAGAGTCGAAGACAGTCCTAGCTCTTCCGTAACCAATCCGACTCTCAGGATCCTACCCTTGCTCACCCACTTCATCACCAACCCATTCCTCATGATCTCTTTTGCTTTTTATCCTTTGTTCTACATTCCCACTGCCAGTTTCGTTCGGTTGAAGCTACCCTCGCGTGCCTTCTATTTCCCTTTCTCAGCTACTTCTATACTCTTCCGCCACATTGTCGCAACTTCCCGTTCACTCCCAGTTACCGTCCCTTTCCTTTGGCTGTCAGCTCCGCAACCCGAACCGTTGTCCCCACCCCATGTTCTTGACCTTTCTTCCCACCAAAATCCAAAACGAAGGCCCTAACAGGCACTTACTACATTTCTTTCACTCATCCCCAAGTTAATCTATCTTCAGTGTTGTTAGCTCTGTTGTTGCTCCTGGCGGGGTCTGTCGTTATTATTTGTTGTTGTGTTGGTTCCTCCTCTTGCGGCATTTTTGCTTCTTCCCTTGGGTGTGTGTCCTGCTTCATGTGGGGCTACTTCTGCTAGATTTTAGCCCTTCTTTCCCAGACGAAGGTCCCAACTCAGCTACTGCGACAATCATTTCCTAGTGGAAGCAGTTATAATCTTCCAATGTCGTATTCCAGACGCTTGTGAGGGTTTATGTATGTTGGAAAAATTCGGTCGCTGATGTGTAGTTTGGTTGCTCGGGCCCGGCATTTTGCGGGGTGCTCCACTTTTCTTCAACATCGTCACATACCTCCTGTAGTGCTCTTACATGTTTACGGACCGGTGACCTCAGATCACGAATTTCATCTTTTGCTTCAGCCAATTCCTCCTCAATTTGTTGTACCATGTCCTCGAGAGAGGCAATCTCATCATCGATTTGCTTCAGCTGGCCTTTGTCCCTACAGGTCTTTCTATGAGCGATGCATTGTTGGAGTTGTTGGAAAAGTGGATAAACTTTGATGAAAAGTTTGTACCTAAAGGAATTTGAGATAAACTTCATACTTTGAAATTTACACTATGTTTTCTTTGCTTGACATGACCATATCATTCTCTTCTTTAATTTATTCTATATTGCTTGCCTTGAATGGTTTGTGTTTGGATGCTTTGAGTGGTTTGTGTGTTTATGCGTTTGGATTTGGATGGTATAATGTTTGTGAATGTATTGTGTTATATTTCTATATGTGTATGTAATTTTGTATTGGTAATTAGTTGGTGATGAAGGAAGGAGACAAGGTGATGAGTTGGCTATTGACCATGATGACATATAATTTTTAACTGGTTTTTTGTGCTGTGGGGCACAAGCAAACCTCACCGGGGGTAGGCTTGATCCACGATCCACCCTAGAGCTGGTGTAATCCTATTGCATCCTTGAGAGTGGACTTGTCAATAGCAAAGTCTGCATAAAGAGGATTATGTCCAGGTCTATGAGGGCCATTTTATGGTTGATTTTGTAGTTGGCAGGGTCAAAGAGTCCCCACGTTGCAACAAATGCCCAACTGTTGCTTGTAGTTGACTGTGTCCAGCCGCAGATGTTTAACTGGTGTGAAGTAGTGGTTCTCCAGTTGAAGGCAAAGTTAACTGCATGCAAGACTCAAATCCAACAAATTTTTGGGTATGGTACTCTCATAGTCTCATTCATTCTTGAGAGGGTACCTGTAATGCACCCAAGGATGAGATTAGGTCCCTTTGATTCGAGGGATCTGAGACAGGGGCGATGGTCATCACTCGATCCTTGCATAGGAGGAGGATCGATCTGACATTTCTTCGAGGAAGATTTCTTCCAATGGCTTCATGGCTAGATCGTGATGATTGACGACTATGCTTATGAGGGCATGGACTTCACTGGCAACCCTGACTTGATCCTGTCTCCGAGGACCAACTCGGGTCCTCAAGGTGAGAATGATTTTTGAAAGTACTACAAGTTTTTATCAGCTTCTGAATATTTATGTGATGTTTTTATGGGTGAACAAGTACTGACATGAATATTTATGCTTAAGACAGATGTGGCACCATTACGACTTGCAGGCGAACCTTTCCATATGAGACCAGGAGGCCAACTACCTACTAGGGGGGGTGATGCCAACAATATTTGCAAGGTTCTGAGGAACCTGGAGGGCTTGAGCATGGGTGTGCCCCCCTTCCTATGAGGGAGATTCCTGCTCATATGCAGTGGCACACAGTCAGTGTACCTAAGCGGTTTCTGGTTCCTCTTCGGAGGATAGATAGAGCATTTCTAGCATTTCAGGAGTAGTAGGCTCTTTTCAGCGGGTGTTTTGGCATAGCCAATGGGTGTTTGTAGCTAGGCTTAGTAGCCATTTTGTACTTAAAACATCCAAGTTTTGGAATATTTCGATGATATATATATATATATATATATATATATATATATATAGATATATATATATATAGATATATATATATCTATATATATATATATATATATATATATATATATATATATATAGATATATATATATATATATATATACAGACATTTTGGTATTTTTATGGTGTAAATGTTTTTTAAATATTTTTGTAAAAAAATTTAACTCTGTATATTTTTACCTTTCATGCATGCTTCTATAGTGAATGAGATAGATGCCAATCTAAAACATAGTTTGCTAATGAATCAACAACTATATTAAATTCTCTAGGAATGTGTTCATATGTGATAACTTCAAATTGACGTTCCAAGAGTCGTACTCTTAAATAATGATGTAACAAGGTTGGATTATGAATGTGATAATGATTTGTCAATTACATAACAACTAGCTGAGAGTCTAACCTGACCACCAGATTGGAGATGTTCCTTGATGACGCTTCAGTGAGAAGTGAAATTATGGACATGCACTCAGCAATATTGTTGGTGGTGGTATCAAGAAAGACTCCTCTGGAACAAAACAGTTCTGACTCAGGTGTGTAGATGACCCAAGTAGTTGATGCAATGTGTTGTGTGTGACGATTGACACCATCTATGTATCCTACATATGCTAAGCGTAATGAAGACATCTACAATGTGAGAAGGATATATGAGACAAATACTCCAATAAATATCAAAACAATCCAATCACACCAAAAAACGAAGAAAAACTTATAAATACATAAAATTAGAAAGCACATGCCCAGTGCAATACTAGGCATAATACTTTTTCAGATAGAGCCCATTTATGGGCTCAACGAGCGGCACTCCTTCCCAGTCCTATAATTCATATGCTCCTTTTGAGAGGGATTTCTTGATGACATAGGGAAATAGCCATAAGGGTTTAAGTGTTCCTACCCCCAAGAGGTCATGTTTTTTATCATAGAGTAAAACAAGATCTCCCTCTTGGTAAGAACGAGGCTTGACCTTTTTGTCATACTGGGCTTTTACCTGGTGCTTGTAGGCCTCAAGTGCCAATTCAGCATCTCCACGGGTTTCATCTAGTTGATTGAGGTATAGCAGGCGCTCTTCTTCGGAAGTAGTTCTGGGTAGGAGTTCAATGACTATTTGTAGGGAGGGGATCTGACACTCAATTGGTAAAACTGCTTCCAGGTCGTAAGCTAGCTGAAAAGGTGTAAAGCCCGTGGCGGTCTTTACTCAAGTTTGATATGCCCATAATGCCGAATATAACATTCGATGCCAGTTGATTTTACGGTTTCCTACCAACCTACAGATCATGGTCTTTAAGATGCCATTTACGACCTCTACTTGACCATTAGCTTGGGGGTAGTAGGAGGATGATTGATCCTGACGGAAACCAGCAGGGATGTTAAGTCAGATATCATGTGATTCTGAAAATGAGATCCATGGTCTGTAATGATCGTGTGGAGTACAACGAAGTGACAGATGACCTGATTAAACAAGAATAGTGTCGCTATTTCCCCATCGACCCAGTAGGTGGGAAGGGCTTCGGCCCATTTTGTGAAATAGTCCACAGCTACAATGATATAGTTGTGTCCAACAGAGGAAACAAGATTGCAGGTTACGAATTCTTTCCCCCATTTGGAAAAGGGACCAACGGAGATAATCGGGTGCAGTAGGGCTGGAGGAGCGCACATTTTATTTGTGAACACTTGACAAGAATGGAATTGTCGGATGGCCTTGACACAATCTTTGAACAAGGTCGGCTAGTAATAGCCTGCGCGAAAGATTTTCTATGCAGTAGCTATGCCAGAAAGATGACCATCACATGCCCCAGCATGGCAGTCATTTAAAACATGTTCCGACTCTTCATGAGTGAGGCAACATCGAAGAATTGTATTGGCACCACGACGATATAACTTATCGTTAATCAGTAGATAGTGTTGTGCTTGGTGGCAGATGCGATGACAGTCACCTCATGATAGTTCGAGGTGGAACCGTTGTGCTTGGAGGTAGACAAGAATGTCACCATACCAAGGGTCAGTAGTGTCGATAAGATAGGGAGCTTCATCTGGAAGAGGATCGTGGGCTATCTCGTTAGGATCAATAATGGGAAGGTTCGACAAAAGTTCGACGAAGACTAAGGAGTTCTTCGTCTTCACATTAGTGAAAACCAAATCAAATTGTTGGAGGATCATGATCCATTTCGAATATTTTCCTCCAATTACTTGACGAGACAAAATATGTCTCATGGGATTCTCCAAGGTGATGACAGTAGTCTATCGCAGCAGTATGTAGTGTCAGAATTGGTTGACAACAAAGATGACTGCCAATGACAGCTTTTCCACGTGTGAATATCTGAGTTCAGGCCCAGCCAGGCTTTTCAATAGATAATAGATCACATGTTCACTCCGCTCATCATGAGTTTGAACCAAGACCATTCCGAGAGAGGATGGCGAGGTTTCCAAGTATAGAAGAAAGTCACGGCCATAGTTGGGAGCGCTAAGGAGTGGGGCTGATATAAGTGCCTTTTTCAAGGCATCAAATGATCATTGAGCTTGATCATCCGACAGATACATCACTTCCTTCTTGAGTAGGCACATAAAGCCTTTCGTCAACTTAGCATAGTTTACGATGAACCGTTGTAAAAATTTGCTATGCTCTTAACCTGCATAGGGGTTACAAGGGAGTCCAACATGACCACCTCTTGTATTTCCTGCGTGCATGCCTCCCCAAATCCGCAGGTTTATGCGCTCAACGACAGATCCCGTGGTTTAAAGACGCTGGAACACGTATCTAGCCAGAAAAAAATTTGCTAAGAAATGGAGATCTCACCGGCCCTGGAAAGTGCTCTGATACCACTTGTTATGCTCTTAACCTGCAAAATGATACCCAAATACAGAATATGCAAAGAAAAGATACCCAGAACACAGAACAACAATGATTTTATTATTCAGAGAGTAATGTTCACTTGCCTCTTCGAGGGGGCAACCTCCAATAGAGCAGAGCTCGCTTACAAAACAAGACATGATGCTCCTCGCATGGAGTCTCTATCCTTTATATATGACTCATACATGCAATACCACGGATCAATACCGTGGGTTTTATTAATACCATCTATCTAATACTATAACCCATTTGCAACTAATTGTGGTCCCATCATTAATTGCAGGTTAACCACTTACAAATATTAATATGGGCTTTATTGACTCTTGACTATGACGTGATCCCATTACATAAATAAGGGGGTTAGGGTGGGACCCTAACATGCCCTCCTCCTTAAGACTAGCCTTGTCCTCAAGGTTGAAGCTGCGGAAACTGCTGAAGAATAGTGGCTGGTTCCCAAGTTGCATCTTCGGGAGAGGTGTCTTTCCATTTGAAGAGGACTTCCTTAATCATGCGGCCGCGCAGGTGCTTGTCTCGTGTGTCTAGGACCTGTTCGGGTTGAAGCCAGATTGACCCTTCTTCGTCCAATTCAGGTAGACTGGTCTGAATTCTGCAATTGTTCCCAATCACTTTCTTGAGGCATGAGACATGGAAAACTAGATGGATTTTTGCAGTAGGCGGCAAGGCCAACTTGTAAGCCACTTCTCCAATGCGTTGAAGTACTTGATATCGTCCATAGAATTTGGGAGATAGTTTCTAACAACCCTTGTCTTTGAGTGATGTTTTCTTATATGGTTGCAGCCGTAAAAAGACCTGATCCCCTTCTTGAAATTGGCACTCTAAGCGATGCTGGTCTACTTGTTGCTTCATGTGGTTTTGAGCTTGATGAAGATTCTCTCGAAGATGGGTGAGCATGGTGGCGTGGTGTTGTAGGAGTTGATCCACTGCTTGTACCTTCGAGCATCCCTTAATATAAGAAGTAGGGGAAGGAGGGAGTTGACCATAGACTGCTTCATAGGGAGTCATTTTGGTGGTGGCACGATAGTTGGTGTTATACCACTATTCAACCAGAGGTAACCATTGTACCCAAAGATGTTGCTTTTCTGAAGTGAAACACCTAAGGTAGGTTTCCAGACATTTGTTGACGGCTTCAGTTTGACCATCCTTTTGTGGATGATAGGAAGTATTGAGTTTCAGTTGAGTGCCTTGTAGCCTGAAGAGTTCCTGTAAAAATTACTTGTGAAGATTGGGTCACGACCGGACACAATAGAAGTGGGCATTCCATGCAATTTGAAGATTTGATCCATGAAAGATTGAGCGACCAAAGTTGGTGTAAACGGGTGGGGTAGGGCACAAAAATGAGCATACTTCGAAAGTCTATCCACAACCACCATGATGACTGACTTGTTTCCTGACTTTGGAAGACCTGTAATGAAATCCATAGAAACCTCTGTCCATATTGATGCCGGGATGGGCAACGGTTGTAATGTGCTTGGTGTATTGACTGTCTCCCCTTTGTGTCATTGTCAGACATTGCATTCGGCTACGAAAGTAAGGATGCCCATTTTCATACCTGTCCAAAAAAATGATCTTCTGGTGCGAGCATATGTCTTCTGAAAGCCTGAATGTCCTGCAATGGGGGATGAGTGCAATTCTGCCAAAATGCAACTTTTGAGGGTGGAGGTTGGTGATATGACGACTCTGTCCTTATAGCGAAGAATCTCATCCTGCCATGAGTAGCCCTTGTTGGAATTTGGATTCTCTGCAATTGAGAAATGAGTTGGGAGAGCCTGGGATGTGAAAACCATTCCCGGCGAGCTTCTTCAATCCATTATGGAATGGGAAGGGAAATTGCTAGCAGGGTACTTTCCTCCTCAAATTAGCAAGATAATGCATCTGCTACCCTATTGTCTTGCCCTTTCTTGTAAATGATCTCATAATCATATCCTAGCATTTTGGCTAGCCATTTATTTTGTTGTGGGGAGGATAAGCATTGCTCCAAAAAATATTTAAGACTGTGATGGTCTGTGCGGATTTGGAAACGTCGCCCCAATAAGTAAGGTCGCCAGGTCTCTACTGCATGTAAGATGGCCATCATTTCCTTCTCGTAGGTAGATTGGCCCATATTCTTCCCACTGAGTTGTTGGCTGGTGAAGGCCAAAGGTCATCCTTCATGCATTAAGACTACCCCAATACCCGTACCCGAAGCATCACATTCAATGACAAAAGATTTGGTGAAATCAAGTAGTGCTAAGACTGGAGTGGAACACATGGAATTTTTTAGAGTTGTAAAGGCCTGTTGTGCCTCCTCATTCCAGAAGAATGATTTTTTCTTCAGGAATTGAGTGAGGGGCTTTGCTATGCGACCATAATTGCGGACAAATTTGCGATAATAGCCTGTGAGACCCAAGAATCCTCTCAGGCTTTTCAAGGTCTGAGGTTGAGGCCACTCCTGCATTGCCTGGATCTTTTTGGGGTCCACCTTGACACCTTCAAGCCCCACAATGTGGCCCAAATACTCAACTTCTTCCATGCCAAACGCACTTGGACATTTTAACAAATAATTTATGCTTGCGGAGTAGTTGCAGGAGTAGATCTACATGTTGAATATGTGCGGCCCAAGTGCAACTATAGATGAGGATGTCAATGAAGAAGACAAGGACAAATTGCCTGAGATATGGTTTGAGAAGGTGGTTCATAAGGCTCTGAAAAGTAGATGGGGCATTACAAAGACTGAATGGCATGACTAGGAACTCATAACAGCCTTCATGAATGTGGAAAGCAGTCTTTGGAATGGCGACTTCCTTCATTCGAATTTGGTGGTAGCCTGAGCGCAGATCCAGCTTAGTGAAGAATTGAGCCCCATTGAGTTCATCCAACAAATCATCAACCAGTGGGATGGGAAATTTATCTTTGACTGTCAACTTATTGAGAGCCCTGAAGTCTGGACACATCCGCCACTCCCCATCTTTCTTGAGCACCATGACCATTGGTGATGAATAAGGACTAATGCTGGGAGGAATGACACCTACTTCCAAAAATTCCTTGATTATTTTTTCTATTTCATTCTTTTAGGTGAACGAATATCTATATGGGCGCACATTTGGGGGTTGGGCCCCCAGAACCAAGGTGATGCTACGATCATGTTCCCCTCTCGAGGGCGGAAGCTCATGAGGCTTGTCAAAGACCGGCAGATGGTTATTTAAAATCTGTTGCATCTCCGGATGAATTGGCAGAGACTTGGTTGCGACTGCCTGGATGGCATTAAATTGAGCTATAACTCCATGATGGCCCTTTTTTAGCAATTTTTCCATCCTATGCGAGCTGATGATAGAGGGAGCTCCCGCCTGGAGTCCACGGAGGGTATGTGTGGAGTTGTTTTGCTTAAAACGCATATATAACTCCTGGAAATCCATTGTGATAGGCCCCAGAGTGCGGAGCCAATCAGTGCTAAGGACAATGTCTCATCCTCCCATGTGTATGGCAAACGTGTGGGTCTTCAACTGATAATCCCCCATTTGAAGTTTGACATTTTCACAGTGGCCTTCACATTTCATTGTGCCCCCATCCGTGATTTGAACTTGGAAGTTAGAAACTACTCGTACAAAACAATGCACTGCCTCCGCGACTTTTTGATGGATGAAATTATGTGTACTTCCACTGTCAATCAAGACTACTACTGGGCGATGTTTAATAAAACCTTTGATTTTGAGAGTTTGAGGTGAAGAAATCCCTGCCAAAGCATGCAGCGAAATAACTGGTTCGTCAGGTACATTGTCCTGTTGGTTGTCCTCTTCTACCTCCTCATGTTTCTCCAGTGGTGGATCTTCCTCTGATGAGCTATAGTCAGTGGCATCAATTTGAAAAAAGTTGGGCTCCTTGCATTTATGACCTGGGGAGTATTTTTCATCACAGTAGTAACATAATCTTTACTTTCGTCTTTCGGCCATTTCTACAGGTGACACCTTTTGGACCTTAAGTGTTTGAGTGGTGCTGTGAGCCTGTGGGGAGCGACCCTTAGTGGGGAAATTTGGGCGATTGTACTGGGCTGCTAACGCACGTTCCACGTTACGAGCTACCTTGAAAGCCTCTATCCACGTGGGAGGGTGGTGCAGTTGGACTTGGGAATTTATGGCTTCTTTAAGACCGCTGATAAAACATTCAGTGTAGAACGCATTTGAGAGATCCCAGGTGTGGAAGGCTAAGGCTTCGAAGGCTATAATATATTTGTCCACTATGCTAGTTTGTCGGAGCTTAGTAAGATGACCCAAAAAAGAAGATTCTTGGTCAAAGCGGTCTCGAAGAGCTTTTTTGAAGGTGGTCCAAGCTTGAAAAGGTCCACTGCAACGTTGATGCCATTCCCACCATTGCCACCTTTCATTGTCCAAGTACATTGAGCTCTAGTTTCTACCATGCACCAATCAGATGTTCTTGAGATTTGGGACTGCCCAAAAAAAAATTCAGTAAGAATTGAATGGTACCAAGGAAAATTTTAAGGATGGAAATTTTTTTTGAAGTTTAGAAACATTGGCGAATCTCACTAATCCCTAATATGCAAACTATAAAATGTGTATTGATATATTTGTAGAATTATTCAAATCTATAATGATTTTATATATAGTCTCTATATAATGTTGGCGATTTTTGAGGTAAAATAATTTTATATTCTAAAATTTGGGCGAATCGTCTTTTATAAAAATTGGTAATTGGCGAATCTTTTTTTGGAAAAATCAAGGAAAATTAGCCCACTGGGCGAACATTAGCCCCTAAAATTTTCCATGTTATGGTACCACCTTGCTCAACTCGTCATCCTGATTCTGATGGGCTAGATCACCAATAAGCGCCCCGGGAGATCTCAGACTCTTTTTTATTTTTTATTCTTTTTTTCTAAAAACTCCTAATAGAGTTTTACTCCTTCCTTATGAATACTGCCGTCGCCAAATCTTCAAAATGTCAATGCTGCAAAAAGTCTTGCGAAAATTATGCCCCGGTATAGGAACCCCACACATTACTCAGATCTCGTGGATCTGAGAGATCTAAATGGTGGATCTGATGGCTCTGCAGCTCTGATGGATCTAATTGATCTGAATGACTGATCTGAGAACTCGAGAATGCGGGACTGATGTCTGCTACTACTGCACCCCTTTGCACAAGCGGATCTGGAAGAGATGATGCATGATCCCCCGACAGAAAAGGGAACTGTGGTCTTGAGGAGTGTCAGGTGCTACAGATCGCAATATACATAAGGGTCTGGCAGTAGTACTCGGTGCAATGTTTCAAGGCTCTAACTAAGGAGGATTGACTGTACCCTTAGCCGTACAACCCAACTACCCTATCGTATGGGCGAGTAATCTCTCCGAGTGCTGTTCTCGGTGTACTGTAGCCGCAAGACGGCCGGCGGTTTATCTATGGCAAAGTTTCAAGGGAGCCTAGGGGGCTTCCGATATACCCAGAGGGTACGTGGAAGATAGTCCGTGCGCGGTTCTGTCTAATGCGCTACTACTCGAAGGGGTACCCATAGGGGTTACAAGGGAGTCCAACATGACCACCTCTTGTATTTCCTGCGTGCATGCCTCCCCAAATCCGCAGGTTTATGCGCTCAACGACAGATCCCGTGGTTTAAAGACGCTGGAACACGTATCTAGCCAGAAAAAAATTTGCTAAGAAATGGAGATCTCACCGGCCCTGGAAAGTGCTCTGATACCACTTGTTATGCTCTTAACCTGCAAAATGATACCCAAATACAGAATATGCAAAGAAAAGATACCCAGAACACAGAACAACAATGATTTTATTATTCAGAGAGTAATGTTCACTTGCCTCTTCGAGGGGGCAACCTCCAATAGAGCAGAGCTCGCTTACAAAACAAGACATGATGCTCCTCGCATGGAGTCTCTATCCTTTATATATGACTCATACATGCAATACCACGGATCAATACCGTGGGTTTTATTAATACCAT
The DNA here is from genome assembly GCA_031772625.1 of Pinus tabuliformis. Lineage (NCBI taxonomy): Eukaryota > Viridiplantae > Streptophyta > Pinopsida > Pinales > Pinaceae > Pinus > Pinus tabuliformis. Next base: position 1,344,303,128 of record CM062807.1, on the reverse strand, counting down.
CTATCTAATACTACGGCCCATTTGCAACTAACTGTGATCTCGTCATTAATTGCGGGTTAACCACTTACAAATATTAATATGGGCTTTATTGACTCTTGACTATGACGTGATCCCATTACATAAATAAGGGGGTTAGGGTGGGACCCTAACAAAATTTTGCTTTCCCTTGCAAACATTGGAGCTACAAAATGGATTGTGGTTCGGGAAATTAAGAAATTTCCTTTACCTTATCGGGATCAACCCTAATCCCATACTTGGAGACAATTAATCCAAGTAAGCATCCAAAATCAACAAAGAAAACACATTTATGCAGATTTAGATGTATGTTATAAAACCAAAACCTAAGAAAGATGCCTCTTAAATGGTTTAGGTGCTGCGTTCGTTGCTTGGAAAGGGTTGGAAGGTCATGCAAGTAAGCTTTAATGATATGCCTGATATCATTAAATTTGTAGTCCATGGCTCTTTGAAAAGTTTCTCCCACATTCTTTAAACCAAATGGGAGTTTTCGATAAGCAAAGATGCCTCATGGGAAAACAAAGGCAATTTTGTGCTAGTATTTGGGTTTTATAGCAATTTGGTTGTAACCTAAGAATCCATCCATGAATGAAAATGATTCACAACTGGCGCAGTCATCGATGATTTGATCGATGAATGGTGTCAGATAATTATCCTTGGGACACAAGGCATTCAAGTCTCGATAGTTGACACATACACCGATGGTTCCTTGTTTCCTATCGACAGGAACCAGATTGGCAACCCATTCCATTAAAGGAACAAGATAAATGGAACTACCATGTAACAACATTTCCACCTAGTTTTTGATGGCTACCGTTTTGTGGGGATGGACTAGTCGAAGCCTTTGACATACAAGTTTAGCATTGTAGTAAATCTTGATCTCATGCTCGACAATAGACAGATCTATGACAGGAATTTCCTCGTAAGACTAGGTGAATACATCGTGGAATTCCTTAAAAAGTCAGGTTAAGCTTGCAATTTCCTCAGGATTGCAATATTCTCTAATCTAGATGTTTTCCACGAAGCCTGTCGTGACAGAAATATCAATGAGAAATGTCTTTGAAATATTTCCCATTTTTCCTTCCACGTCCAAAGTTTGGATAGCCGTATATAGTGAGGTAACGATTTCTGGTATGTCAAGTGACAAGATTTGAAGAGGCATCATGTTCGAATCAGATATCAAAATACGATGGTGCGAGTCCTCCCAAGGTCACTCTTCTAAATTCATGATTTCTCTAATAGCTTCATTCGTAGCTAGGACTTGATTGAGTGGATCGAAAGAAGGAATAGTTATGGGAGGGGCAATGGTACCATTGGTCGTAACCAAAGTGCTAGAGATTCAGATTTAGATTGAATGGCTTGGTAGGCCAATTCAGCTGGTGACAACGGAATTTGTTCTCCATAAGTGTCAATGCCTAAAGGAGCCAGTAGGATCCATGGATCGGTCTGTTCATGAGGAATGGATGAAATCATATTGACCATCTGTGAAACCTTCAAGAACTAAAGAGGGAAACAACCCATCAGGGAAGAATCCTTCAGTAGATCGGTACCGATACTGACGTAAGAGTCAGGTACACCACCTACTAGGGTCTACATCCCCTTGGTAACGGGGAATAATCATGGGTGCAGAAAGACAGCTGGTCCATTTTGACTACTTTTCCATCTAATGGAAATAGATTGATGTGAAATACAGTAGACACAATGGTCGTCATGGCGTACATCAAATTGCGACCCAGTAAGAGATTATAGTCGAGCTTTTTATCTACAACTTCTATGTCCACCGTTATCGTTTTCCCATACAAGGTGATGAGGTATCTAGCTAGGTAACCTTTTGCGATGAAAGTGTGGTCGTCGAAAGCTTTAAGGGAATTTGACGGCAAGGATAGGGTTGGAGAACCCAAAGCGAGCCAACATGAAGTTGACATGACACAGGTAGAAGCACCTTCGTCGATGACTGTTCTATGTATACCTTTACCTTTCGAAAAGATTTTCACTTGAAATGCAAGCTGGTGGGAAAGAGGATGTTTACACTTTTCCATGTCGAAAATTGCAAGCATGGAATCCTATGGGTCAATACCACCAATAGCCAAAAGCAAAGCTTTCCTTTGTGCTGGACATGTTTGTAATACTTCGAGCGCCGACATAGCTAACGGTGCTTGCACCAAGTCTTCTACAATGTTGTAGTTTTGGGCGGCATGTGCAGATGTATTGTGTGTTGTGTGTCTAAGTGCCCCTTTTGGAGGGTGAATCACAAGGTCAAAAACTAGCCTTTTGATATGAAAATCGTTAGGTGGCGGCAGGTTTTGACTTGAGGAAGGTTCCTCTGCATGTGTGACATGAGCTCCATAGGATTTGTCTCTTGTTTGTAGATCTACCATTTCAAAGGTGTAAACGGTAGAGGGTACTTCACCAGCTGAAGGATGTTGCAAACCACCGTTTCCCCCTTGTAGGGGTTGGGGTTGGTTTGCAATAAGGTGTTGCTACTGCTGAGTGGGGAAAGGATTATTCAGGACAGCGGGGGTCCTACCAGTATCCTTTTTAGCAATGAAATCTGTGCATTCTTGAAGACGTGGGCAGTGATAGGTCATGTGGTCTTTAGCACAAATTTTGTAAGGGAATCTGGTGGGTTTATCCTTTCCATCGTCAGGAAGCGCAACAACCTTTTGCTTTGGGTTTTGCTACTTTGTTGACTGCTCCTCCAAAGGAGTGGTCTTTTTCTTATTGTTCTTGTTCTTACCACCGGGTTTTTACATAGACTTCATAGAGTTTATCTCGGTGGTAGGAAGAGCAATCAATTTGGTAGAGGGGTCCACTGACATCTAGGAAATGTGACCATTGAGTTGTTTTATAGTAGCCCCGAAGGTTGTGCTGATAATTCCATCGATGTGCGCTCCGGGGTGCTGAGTAGCGGGAGCATTGGAGTTGCGAGGGGCATTGAGGATTACGTCATAAAGAGTGCCAGGCTATGAATATATCAGATCTAAGTGTTGGGCATGACGTATGGATTCGTCTTCTATGACCGCACCACCTAAGGCAACATCCTTAGCGATTTGGGGGAGTAAAGATTTGTAGAACCAGTCCACTAAGAGATAGTCTGGGAGGGGAGCTTTGACTAACCTCCACCTATGTGTCCATTCATGTATAGGATCAGAGATGTGGGTGGCGGTATCCTGACGTAATGAGGAGTTCTGTCCCAGTCTCATATTGGATGGGTAGCTGGAAATGATTTAAGAATTCCATCGCTAGAGCGTCAAAGGTATTCACTGACACGCGTGGTAACTCGATGTACCACTTCGCTACGTTGCCAGTAAGGGTGCGGGGAAAAAGATGTAACCGGATACTATCATCCACCATGGAGTTAGAAACACACGAAAGATGATAGGTGGTGATATGGGTACTCGGATCCTCCCCTTGTTTCCCTTCGAACTTAGGGATGTCTATCGGTATTTTATGCAGGATTGGCAGCCAGAGTAAGTTATGATAACTGGGTCATTTGTAAGTTTGTACGAGTTCGGGATATCCAACGTTGTCAAGAAAGGCATAGTGTGTGATGCCCTCGAATCGGACAAAGGCGATGACATATCACTTGAGGATCCTTGTGGTCCTCCCATCGTTTGATTCCCAATATTATACATAGGTTGCGTGGTATAGTAGTTTCCTTGGGGTATGACATTGTAATGTGGATTTCCATGGGGATTGTGATGCTTGGGTATAGAATTTCCCCCAGGATAAGTAGTGCCCCCTTGACTCATTTGAGGTTGTGAATATGGTTTCCCCATGGATTGGTTGAGACCTCCTTGAGGATTCTCGCCCACCACGGAACTTAACCATATGTCCTTGACTGGCATAAGGGGTGTTCATGTTAATCAATGACTGACCATGCATTCCTGAAAACGAAGGGGTAACTGTTACGTTCTTGGCCGATATATGCATATTGGGAGTGCCCCCAGATATTTGAATCTGGGGGTTAGAACTATACAATGGATGCCAACCATATTGTTGGTTGAAGGGACCCCCACTAACTATGCTATATTGAGTGATATAAGGAGCGTTGTATGTAGCACTTATTGAAGGTATAGAGTTTGACACTTGTGTAAGTCCCTAAGAGTACGGCCACTAAGGATACCTCAGATCATAGACACTACTAGGGGGAACATAGTCGCAGATAGTACGTTGTGTGGGTAGGATACTTGAGTCCTCGACTCAGCTCCAAAATCCTCGAAGGGATCCCCAATACATAGAATACTGTTGTGGGGAAAAGTATCCGATGCGGATGACCCTATCCCTACTCTAAAGGTGACAGTCTTTAGCAACAACTGAAAGTAAAGCTTTGATGATTTCCTTTATGAAAGTACAAAGAGATGGAAAAGAAGGTCAACCAACCTGGTGTCTTTCGCTTAGTCGATCCTTGTCCTCTCTCTTTTGTCTCTTGTTCCCAGCTCCTTGCTCTCTTTGCCGGTCCAGCTACACACAGATCCTGCACAAAACAAGAGAGGAAACTACAATATACATGTACTCATAACTGAAGCATGGATTAGGGTGAATCAAATATACATGTAAATACAATACATCAATGCAATACAAGTATATAGGAGAACATGCAAAACTTTATTGATAGAAGTAACAGGGTTCTGAGAAGGTTACAACCAATGATGGCTCCAATCCAGCAGCACCTCCCCAGCAACAAGAACTCTCCTCTTCACCTCTAGTAAAACAATCACCCAATAGCTCTAACTGTAATCCAACAGCACCTCCTTGCTTAACACAAAATTCCAGTCCCCTTAGACCTCATAGAAGAGCTCTATATATAAGAGAGAAGAAGAGAGGATGAGTCAGCTTGAGGCTGGCATAGAGCTGACTAGTGTCCTCTCCCTCTTTAGTTTATCTTCAGTTCTTGAGTCCAGTTGGAGATCCTTGCTTACACATGGTGATCAAGTACCTCTTACTCATCACAGGGCGAATCTCATGAACCAAGTGTCAGTTTGGAAGCTTCCTGGGCAGTTGACACCTTGCAGGATGACTGTGCCACTTGGCCAATCTCGCCCAGCGCAGGTAGCCTTCATTACTTTTGACTTCCAGCGCAGGTACAAAGAGGGACAGTTGCATTCCAGCGCAGAAGCTCAGTGGAGCAGCTGACATGATCCAAAATAAGCCTGTTTTGAAGTGTTTTCAGGTGGAGAACTGATTGGAAATGATGTTGTTTGATGACCTTGTTCTTTTAGGGGTAAGAACAACATGTTTAGGGACTGAGGATCCCTGTAATTATTGACATTCCATGCTCCTTGACGCGAGGCACAAAAATGTCTATAACAGTTGCCCCCTAAAGTATGAGGCCGTTTATCGGGTGAAATGCTTTAGCTAGAGGGTCCGAAGTTCGTTCCAGTGCTGAGGAGAGTGCCCTGTAATACAATACAATACACTACATTATTTTTCATTCAATTTTCATGATCTAGCTGAGGCGGGCATTCCCATGCTCAGCTTTTATAAATACATTTTGGTACATATGACAGACGATCGTCTGAAGGTAGACTGATAATTTTCTGTTGAAATTATCATCCTTTGAATAGGATGATCATCTGCTGCAATGATGTACATGGCAAATGCTTTTATATTTCCTGAATATATATCGCAGCCCGGATGGATGAAACTAGATCCGGGGTCTTCAAACTCGTTCGATCTTCACTCTAAGTACAAGCCGATCCATGTGAGAATTGCGCTGAAGTCGAACATGGAAAGACATCGCTTGATTACCGGTCAATAATGAAAACCGTTAACAAGCGCGAGAGGAATCACCAATAATGACGATGACCCTCAAGGTACTGCAGTACAATTCACGTGGCGTGAATACAGGACTTGGCGTCGAACGCCACGCAAAATCTTCTGGTCGAAGGTCATTGATGTATACCTGTCGCCGGAAATGAGAAACTTGCCATTGAGGCATGCAAGCTTCAAAGTACTGATGGGGGTGTTCCTAGATCAACTTCTTGGATAATGAGCTGAAGTCGACAAGAAGCGATCCGTCAAGGGAGGGCCTTAATGAATCCCACATCAATGACACGGAACGGAGCTAATGATTTTAGTGGAGGCGAAAACAAACTGTGAAATATGATTCAGGGTGGCGATCATGAATGGATGAAGGATAATGTATGGTAGTGGATGGGACACGGTTGACACTTTCAGAATGACCCCTCTTGAACATATAACGACACTGATGCGATGGATCGGTAGCATTACCCCAAATGTGGATGGTGTGGCGAGGACCATGGTGATGAGACCGGTGAATGAAACAACCCAACCTGATGTAGAACGGAGGAAAAGTGTCATGTTCAAGAGTGACTTGCTACCATTAAACTTTGATGTTCTCCCAATTTTTCCCCAGTCATTTCTGACCAGTACCTCTTTATTTTTGTCAAGCTTGAGGAGGATAACATATGCTTGTTCTATAACCTGCCCTTCGGGCAAGCCTATCGCTATGATTTAACGAGCCTAGCGATAGGGAAACTCGTTCTCGTCTAAAGACAAGTTTGTCGCTGTTTAATCATTTTAACGAGTCTAACGACAAGGAAAACTCGGTCCTTTTCATTTTTAGAGAGTCTGAAAAGGTACAGAAAGTTAACTCCATAATTCCTTTTTCGTCAGCTAATCCCTTAAGTCCGAAAAAGTATAAAACAATACAGAAGGGATGGCTGTTCGGTACTTTTAACGAGCCGAACAAGACAAGCGCTCGATCCTTTTGTGCAATAATCCCTCAGGTCCAAAAAAGATTAAAATTTAGAGGAGGGATAGCGTTCCGGTCATTTAACGAGCTGGAAGGCCCAAACTCGGCAAACTTTTCATATTTTACGAGTCAGTGAAAAGAGCTCAAAGAAGACTCGTTTTTCGAGGAACGAGTGATAAACAGGGATAGCAACTGATTCCAGGTACAAATTGGAATTTTCCAATCACGGTAGTGTCACAAGGATGGCTAGGTGAAATCACTCTTCGCAGCTGTTCCTCAAAAGGGTAAACACACATATGGGGGTGAACGATCAGCCAAATGAAATGGAGGTGATGGATGAAAACACGACCAAGGCTTTTAAGGTTGATAAATTTACGATCTCAAAAGGTTATTTACCGGTTCATTTTTCTGGATGAGCTTGAACTCTAGGGGAAGATTGCTCACAACTTATGTTTATTTTTTAACGAGCATGAACTATGTGCTAAAACTGCTCGATCTTTTGCATGCCCCCAGCATCATAATAACGCATGTCAAAGGAGGGTGCCCCCCAAGCTTCATTGCATTCAACTTGGTGATTGGAATGAAGGTTTACCTTTGAATTTTGAAAAGGGGATTTGTTTCATTTTTTAATGAGGTTGACTTAATAAAAGAACTATCCTCATGACTCCTTGTTTCATTTTTTAACGAGGTTGACACGAGATAAGAACCGTCCTCGGATCTTACAAAATATCTAGGAATCTTCCGAATCCAACCAGAAGATTGGATTAGATTTCATGTTGTAGGTTTCCACCGTGGCCTCTCCCGCCAGATTACTTGGAGGCGGTAGGGCGAAAGTATCCATTAAGGCAGGGTCTTTTAGGAAACCTACTCCGATATTTTGGAAAAAATGATTCCTTGCATGGATCATTGGAATGCTTCCTGAAACTTGTGAACTGTTGGGGAGAAAAGTTTGTTGGTCGACGATTGTAATTCCTTCTTGGGAGGGAAATGCAATCCTCCTGAAATAGTTCGACACAACCGCGGCCATGGCATAGATCCAGGGCCTTCCTAGTAGGATGTTGTAATCGAGGTTTCCATCAATTACTTCAACATCAATTCCTACTGTTTTGCCCCCCAGTTCTACTTGCAAGTTACTTAAAATCCCGTATGGAGTGTATGATCGTCCATCAAATGCTTTTAACGTCGTTGACGATTTTGACAAGGGTGGTGATCCTAATTCTTTCCAGCAACTCATCGACATAAGACATGTAGATGCCCCCTCATCAATAATTGTTCGATGAACAGTTTTGTTGAGGGCTTTCACTTGAATAAGGAAAGCTAGTTGAGCTGGTAACTGAGGGTCATATCCTTTATGGTCAAAGGCCACAAGATTGGAATCCATTGGGCCAATCCCACCTATTGCTGATAATAAAGTTTGCTCTTGGGAGGGGTAATTATGTGGTACCTCAAGTGTCGACATAGTGGACGGCGATTGGGCCAGGTCTTTTACTATATTATAATTTTGTGCTCTTTTGTCACGAGGATTAAATGTCGATTTGTGTACTACTCCCTTTGGTGACTTTATCATTGTCTCAGGAACGATGGGTGGCACAACTTCGTTCAAAGTTGTTGTTGAACTACTAGGTCGTTCATTAACCTTGTTGTTCGACAGCTTTGGATTCCTGTAATCTTTACTCCTTGTCAAAGAATTATTCTGTTGCTTCGAGGTAGACAACATAAGCACTTGGGATCCGGAAGCATTTCGATTAGCAACCATATTTTGACCTGGATTAGGAAACGGATCAGTCAATACTGCTGGGTTTTTTGAACTCTTGAAGAGTTTCTTAACTTCAGCTATATGTGGACAATCTTTCGTCCAATGATCCTCATCGCATATATGACACCTTGTCGGGGGTCTCCCTTTCCTTTTCTTTATCTTCTTGCCCCCTGGTTGCTTCAGTTGTTTGCCCTTGTCGGTCGACATGGCATTTACTTCTGAGGCAAGAAGTCGCTCATTTGCATTTTGACTAGAAATTTTGCGTTTGCCAGTCACGCCATTACTGGCGTGAGAGTTAGTATTCGATCCAGGAGGGGGAGGAATTGAAAATTCAGGTCTAGGGGCGTCAGGTATTTTGTCGTAGAGCGTGCCCGACTGAGTATATACTAAGTCTAAATATTGAGCACGAGCAATGACTTGCTCTTCTGTTACGACTCCTCCCTTGGCCACATCTTCCGTTATAGCTGGAAGTAACGACTTTATAAACCATTCAGCTAACAGCTGATCGGGAACGTAAGTTTTCACCATCCTACGACGACGTCGCCACTCATGTATATGATCAGATATGTGAGTGGCCGTTGTCTGTTTGAAGTTGGTAAGGAGTTCTGTCCCCGTTTCATACCTTATCGGTAATTGAAAATGGGTTAAAAAGGTAGTAGCTAAGGTACTGAAGTTGTCGAACGAAGCTCTAGGCAATTCAATGTACCATTTTGCCGCTGGACCCGTTAACGTCCTCTGAAAGAGGCGAAGTCTTATCGAATCATCATTCAGAGTGTTCGATGAACACCATAGATGGAATGTCATCACATGATTCGACGGATCTTCACCCGGATTTCCATTAAATTTAGGAATATCTGACGGAAGTTTATTTGGAATCGCTGGCCACCAAGGGGCATAAGCAATTGGATCATTCGTCAGCCGGTTTAGATCTGGTAGTTCTAGAGTTGCTACAAAGGGCAACTGTTGGTTCAGGTTAGGCGAAGCATATCCAGGATAAGATGGTATCGCCTGAGCAATGGGTCTTTGCAGACCAGCATTATGCTGACAATTTTGACAAGGTTGATGGGCGTAACCATTATAGTATGGTTGCCCATTACTTACAAAGACTTGTTGCTTAGGTCCTTGATATGATTGCTGGAAAGGCGGTTGTTGAGATTGAAGCAGCTCTGGTTGTTGGACCATTTGCTGTTGACCAATACTGGATGATTGACCAGGATGAGGAGTCATAGTACTTGTTTGAGCCTGAGTCGCCCCAGATAAGGAGGCACTACCCTGAGATTGTGATTGAGTCGCTGAGCCAAGAGGTTGTTGTATTACAACAGGTAACGCTTGTACTTGCGACACATTCGCCATAGCAGGTGTGGTGGTAATATTCGACACAGGGTGGACTGGTTGCATAGAATATACAACTCCTGGTTGTTGAGGCAGTATTGGTACCCAACTGCTGGATGTAATTCCAGTTTGACCTGAACTTTGTTGTGAACTCACGGATGGGCATCCTCCCGGAGGAGGTAATGAAAAGGCATACTGCCCCCCATATGGTATCAATCCGGAACTCAAGGGGATCGATTGCCCAGGTTGACCTCCAAATGGATCAATTTGGCGAGTTTCAACATAAGAAATACCAGATGATAATCCGGACGAAGAAATAGGAACTAACCATGTCATCGTCCCTGATGGGACTCTGGCTTGTTGTTGACAACTTGCCGGGACAGATGGTATACCAGCGAACATCATTGGAGTAGCAGTAGGAGCCTCTGCTACTGCTGTGTCGGACGACACAGTCCTAGATGTCGACGGTTGCTCAGACATATCTAGTCTATCCAAAAGATTTCTTAGAGATTCTGCAGGAACTTCCACTTGTGGTGGACTAACTTCGAAGATCAACGCGGGAAGGGTGATGATTATTCCGCTTAAAATAAATTTTGTTAACGACGCTTTTAGACAAAAACTTGCATTTTCATGTTTTAAGAGTCGAGAAAAAGCTAAAGATGACTCTAGTCGCCTTCGATGTATTAACGAGCCCGAAGTGACAAATGCTCGGGTGGACTTTTTCAGTTATAGAGTTTGAAAAAGGCCAAAAGAAACTGCTCTGGAGATCTAGGCAGAGGGTGTGCCAAACCTTTCGCGAAACCACGGAATACGTTTTACGGTACGGGTGGTCGATCTTCGTGAATGCTGTGTTCACTGCATCGCGATCAGTAGGGCGGCCGACACGGATTCCTATGGATAAAGGATAATTGCCTATAGGGGTCTCCCAATATATACGCGACGGTACGTGGGAGCACAAGTCCGTGTTAGTGCCACCGACTCTCAGGAGGAATCACCCACCTTCGTAGAGATCGACCGTCACTATGTTTAACGACGCCGGAACACGTCTCTACCTAGACCTATAGATGTTTGCGTTATGTTACAAAGCATTGTTATGTAAATTGGGTTTATTTTAATGTTGATCTTGCTTAACAGTTTGTCTTTCAGGTTCGCCACGAGATGTATTGGTACAAATTCCTAAATGCAGCTAAAATGATAAGCGAGCTTTCACAATCTTTTTAGCTTTGAAAATCCTAACTACTGAGGGGAGAGAAAAACAATATCTTTCCACACAGAGCACAAAGCACAAACTAATGCACTTTCTCCTAGATCAGACACACAAACTTATCAAAAATGCAAATGCAAGATGCATGTATTTCTTTTCTTTTCCTTTAATGTTGATGTAGACAAAAGGAAATTGTTGTATAATTTTTGAATTCAATTTGAAGCGTAAACAAACAAGCTTCGTCTAAAATGAAAGACACCTTACAGGTACTTGTTTCAACACTAAAAATATATGAATTCAAACCATCAAATGAAAAACAAACAAACTCAAACAGCCATGAACAGTAATAAAACTAGCTCTTAAGATCACAAAGACACTTTTACAGTTCAGGATCTAAGAGGCCACAGCTATACTGGTTTGATTTTCACAATGGGAAACTGTAACTGAAACAAGAAATACGGAAAGAACATTCACAGTTTCATCACACAACTGAGGCGGAATACTGTCAAGGAAAGTTGGTTTACAGCAAGTACAATGACCAGCAATCAGCAGCAAAAATCAGTGAAAACAGGGCTAAGACACAGTGGAAAACCTCTGGAAGACACTGGCTAACAGGTCCAGCGCAGGCTCTGGTCTGTCAAATTGACTTCCAGCGCAGTTCCCGAAGGGAGTACCTGCGCTGTAATGCAGACTGCCTGTGGACAGCCTGCTCTGGGACACGAGAGTTGCGTTTACAAGGATTTCCGGGTCATAAAAAGCTCAAAAATGCACTGTTTTTGCTGAAATAAAAAGCTATAGGTCAAGTACAGGCTAAGGGATGATCAAGAGGATGAAAAGCTATCACAAAGAGTACAAGAGTCTTTTGTAGATCAGCTCTTCAAATCATGAATCTGCTCAAAAAGGAGCAAGAGTAGCAGCCCCTCTACTTCGCTTTTGATATAGTCAAAAGCTTTTCGATTCGGTACTCTTTTCTTCAAGAAATGAATAGCAAAATACTACAAACACCAACAAGATACTAGGGTCCCCAGCGGAGTCGCCAGTTTGTTGTGGGGAAAAGTATCCGATGCGGATGACCCTATCCCTACTCTAAAGGTGACAGTCTTTAGCAACAACTGAAAGTAAAGCTTTGATGATTTCCTTTATGAAAGTACAGAGAGATGGAAAAGAAGGTCAACCAACCTGGTGTCTTTCGCTTAGTCGATCCTTGTCCTCTCTCTTTTGTCTCTTGTTCCCAGCTCCTTGCTCTCTTTGCCGGTCCAGCTACACACAGATCCTGCACAAAACAAGAGAGGAAACTACAAGATACATGTACTCATAACTGAAGCATGGATTAGGGTGAATCAAATATACATGTAAATACAATACATCAATGCAATACAAGTATATAGGAGAACATGCAAAACTTTATTGATAGAAGTAACAGGGTTCTGAGAAGGTTACAACCAATGATGGCTCCAATCCAGCAGCACCTCCCCAGCAGCAAGAACTCTCCTCTTCACCTCTAGTAAAACAATCACCCAATAGCTCTAACTGTAATCCAACAGCACCTCCTTGCTTAACACAAAATTCCAGCCCCCTTAGACCTCATAGAAGAGCTCTATATATAGGAGAGAAGAAGAGAGGATGAGTCAGCTTGAGGCTGGCATAGAGCTGACTAGTGTCCTCTCCCTCTTCAGTTTATCTTTAGTTCTTGAGTCCACTTGGAGATCCTTGCTTACACATGGTGATCAAGTACCTCTTACTCATCACAGGGCGAATCTCATGAACCAAGTGTCAGTTTGGAAGCTTCCTGGGCAGTTGACACCTTGCAGGATGACTGTGCCACTTGGCCAATCTCGCCCAGCGCAGGTAGCCTTCATTACTTTTGACTTCCAGCGCAGGTACAAAGAGGGACAGTTGCATTCCAGCGCAGAAGCTCAGTGGAGCAGCTGACATGATCCAAAATAAGCCTGTTTTGAAGTGTTTTCAGGTGGAGAACTGATTGGAAATGCTGTTGTTTGATGACCTTGTTCTTTTAGGGGTAAGAACAACATGTTTAGGGACTGAGGATCCCTGTAATTATTGACATTCCATGCTCCTTGATGCGAGGCACAAAAATGTCTATAACAAATACCAAAAGGAGTTGTAATAGAAGGCAGGCTACCTTCACTGACAGTCCAATGTTGTCTCGTATTTAGCTCCGCTTTTACTGGAGTGGTCCCGGTAGTATGAGTGTAGAAGGAATTTTCTCTCTCTTAATGACACAAGTTTTGGTTCTGATCTTGGGTAGTTTAATCACATTTCCTATCCTAAGATCCTAGTCTGAACTAATGTTTGTTTGCTCTAGAAAGAGTTACTGATTGATTTTAGGTAGATTTTATGTGTACATTTTTAGTGTCTTCAGTAGGGGTGTTGACATATGATATTTGGTGGGACTCTGACTCAAAATCATGCAAAAGACAATGCTTGAAAATATTCAATTCGATGAAATAAGATGTATTCTACAAGGGAGAGTCTTTCATACATCCATATTTGTTCCATGCATCCTAGTCATTATAACACTAGCATAACCGACATAAATTTTTCAATGCTTTCTAACAACTATTTGAAACCAAATAAAGCAGATTTTAACCAGCTAAGCAGAAGAATGAATAAAAAATTTTGATTTTTCCTTTATAAAAACTTTTAAGAAAGAAAAAAACTATTTCCTAAAAAAAAAATTCTTTTAGGACACAGATCTTGCTAACAAAATATAGCTGCAGATCCTTTATCAGTCCATGAGCAAGTTTCCCATCCCTTTTGAGGTTACAGACACAGCTACATGTCAAAATTTGGGTGACTAACGCTATGTGCCAGAGGCCACAGAGAGTTACTAGAGGTACTAATGCATTGTTTGTCCATACACATATCTTTAAAAATCTCTATTTACTCTGCTAATTTGTGTTAGTGTGTGAAAATACTTCAAACAAGGCTTTAGGGATTAAATCCAGGGCTGAATATATGAAGGAAGAATGTTGCAAGGCCTTGATGGGTCCAAAAAGGAATGAAAAAGTATAGGAAGTTCTAGAAGGAGGAGGAAACTAGGAACTTTCAGGGTGAACCGGGAACTAATGTATAGTCCCTAGCGAAGTTGCCAATTCTGTTATAGGATAAAATGCATGGTGTATGGAGAATGGAGATACCCTCAAAGGTATTCCCGGAACCTTTGGCAGACTGTAAGATTATCTGCAACTGTCATAAAGCTACATGCATGTCCATAAACAATAACTAACTATAAAAGCAAGATAGATTCATTACCTCAAGCCTCTGTGTAGGTTTTCTGGAGAGCACAATGCAGCTAGGTGGAAGTCCCCTGAGCTGGCTACAGATCAAGTCCTAGACATAGAAGAGACCAGCATAATCACAACATGCAACCTTGATAATTAATACATGAATATATAAAAGACATCTAGTTACACATAACTAAGCTACTCATGCTAAAAGGTATTGGACAAACAAACAAATGAATGATAGTACCCACACCACAGAGTAGACAATACAATTGTAGTTCTATATTAACGTTGGAAGAGTGATTACAACCACCTATTGCATCAACCTTCCCTTACCCCTCCAACTCCTCTCTCTCTCCCCCTTCTTAACAAATTATTATGCTTAGATTGAGACTATGCTCGACAATCAAGTAAGTTATCATTTCAAATGATCTAAACTCTATCACCCTAGCCCTAGCTTTGCTTATGTAGCATTCGAGTTAGGGTTGCCAAGTTCCTCCATGAATTTCTTTAGGTAAAAGCAATGATGTTGCCATGCTTTTGAGCTCTTTCCCATTTGTCTCCTTCATTAAGATTAAAAATCCGTCAAATAGGTTGAACTCTAGATGTTTCCTTGCTTTTTTGAGTAGATTTAGGAGGGAATACAGAGATATTTATGAGTCAATTCGATACTTTGACCTCTAGATTATCATTAGGATCCACTAACGCTATCCCCGAACCAACAAGTAGAGTTAGTAGGGTCACTAATGCTCCCTTAGGCTTACAGAGAAGCTTTATAAAGCATGTTGTCAGTGTATAGACAATGTTAGTGTGGAAACAAGGCCTGTGATTTTAGCTATTGCTTCAGCCATCATGTCTTTCTCCTCTGAGCTGATGAGGAGGTCATTTTGCTATATAACAACTATTAACAATTCCTCTGGCAGGTATCCATCCATTCGACTTCATCTGCTGAAATTCTACTCCTATGGTGCATGCATACAATAATACTATGACAAACTATTCCCACAACATATTTTCCAATTCCCTTGTTAACGCATACATCCCTTTTAGATTTAAATTCTTATAATGTCATCTCTTCAATTTCAAATAAAAAATCCCACATTTCTATTTTTTATTTGTTAAAGAGAGTAACGTATGTATCTATTCAGGAATTGGAGAGAAATTAACATAAAAGTAGATGAAACCAAAGAAAACTCATAACAAAAATAATACAAACAAGTATAACCAACATGAACTCACTTGGGAATTGAACACCACCACCTAACCAAGAAATGATTTCCTCTAGTTCACACCCAAGCATAGAATTCTTGCCCAAGATTCAACAAGCTCTTGTTGATCCCTTCCATGGGTATCTAATTTCCTTCTTTCATGATAAGGTTTCCTTTCATGGCATCCCATTTTTGTGGATCTTTTTATCCACTTGCCTAGGCTTTTCCCATAAAATCTCGCTTTTCTCTCCCATAATGCTTCTATTTTTTTTTCCAAGCTTAGCATGTTTCTCCAACTAAGCAACTTAATGGATATTTATCTCCCATCCATTAAGCTTACCTTGAATTTGATATAATTATTATCATGAAAGAATTATTTATTCTCATTCACCAATGTGGTTTTATTTGGAAAGAGTCTCATCTCTAGGTGTCTCATTCCCAAGTACATACACTCCATTTATTTATTTATTATCAATTATTCATTAACTCATTGTTACCATATTTTCCATGGCTTTTCCACCATCCCAAAACAAGATTAAGTATTGAAAGGATATTACATTCTCCACCCTTTAATTAACACCATCCTTGGTGTTTGCGATCTAATGTCTCTTTTCCCTAAATCTTGTTGGATAGAATTATGCAACTTTTCTTTGCATTCCCAGGTAGATGCTTCGGGAATACAATATTTCTTTGTACTTCAGCCTGGATAAGATTGCTTCCTTATTTGGATACGAAGGAGTTCGGTCCACCAGTCTCCTGCTGGTGCTACCTGTAACATTTGTTCAAAGCACCAATGTGAGAGTTATCACTTACACATTTCTAAATTATCGCTACACAAAAATGGAATATTGTGAGCTTTAGTCTAACTACAATTTTTTTCTCTTTTCCACAATTTAACCCAGGTTTCCCATTTTAACTTCCCTTTAGTTTCTAATAGCGGAAAGAAAAATGCTCCTTTTTCAAGATTTTATGTACTCATGTTCAACACTTGCTTCGTGCAGTTCCTTATCAGTTAACATCTCAAATCACATGCATTTCAAGAATTAAAATTTTAGTGACTTTAATATATATATCATAAAGCTTCCATAATTCCTTTTCATTTCCTTTTCTTTTGTTCACAATTGTATTCAATGTTATGAATATATACTTTATCATAAAACTCAAAAGTGGAACTTTACGTATTACTTTCAGGGAAGTCATAGTAATTACTCAACTATTGTTTCAGTTCATTTATCAATATGAATCTAGTATGGTAGCTTACTTCTTTTAGTTTTATGCTTCAAGTGGACTTAATCAAGTATATTGAAGATATTTTATTACATATTTTTATGCCCTTCCAGAACTCATTGAAGATATAAGGCTACTAACAACCTAAATACCTAAGGAGTATCTTAGTATATTTGATCTTCATGGTTAAGTATAAAAACTAGTTTCCTTACACCATGAAGTCGTCCACTCATTGATCTATGCTTCCACACATAGTACATTTGTGTCATTAATTTTCTCTATTCTAGACTTCCCCATTCTTATGTGCCTCTCTTTTAATTTTCTAATTAGGTTTTTCTTCCTGGGTTGTACCCTTTTACTTATTTTTATTTAACTTCATCACTATTCGATTGACCATTCAGTTGATCTAATGGCACCAGTATTACCATTTCTAGTGATTTATGATCATTTTTTATGACACTGACACATATGTGGTTATCCAAATTTCTCTAATGTATGAGCTTCCACATATATATTTTGAATAATCCCTTCACAAACCAATTGGGACCCCATATCCCTATTCATATGGTGGGTTCTTTAGGAAACATTTCTAACTAACTTCACCTCTATCGCAATATTTAACATATGTTCATCGTTACTGAAGAGTATCCTTTCTACTTTTCACAGCTCGAAATGACAATACATATTCAGATCTGTCTGGCTTACAACATTTCTGTAATAAATATAATTCATATTATGTTCATAATGTTTAATTCAATGTGATTGAACCTTACTTATTACACAATTATGTATCCAAAACTAGCTACCAGTCACAATTCTTACTTTAAAAATGGGTCTAATGGGATACTATATGCTATGTGCATTTCATCTGCTCCTAAAAACTACTAATACACAGTTGAACAAGATCAGTAGCAACATAGTGTTACCATATATGATGTTTGTATGACCATTCATCTAGTTTTATGACCATTGATATATGTGTCCCTCAAATAACGAATGGTGTTTTACATCTTGCATATATAGGGGTAACCATCATCAAAGTACTATCCTTAGAATGCTATAAGGTATATACGATTTCATTAATTGTACTCTTTATTATTTAAGCCAATTCTGTGGTTGTTATCTTATCATCAAAGGAATTTTTAATGAAGCTTAGCTATTTCAACCTTTGTTTTTATCTTGATGATTCATGTATCTGCTCGAATTATTATGCATTCAAGGCAATTTCTAGTCTTAATTTTCCTTAGAGAAGCGTTTTTAACCCCCTTTTCTCCTTATAATGTGGGTTTTTCTGTAGTACATGTTACCCATAGAAAATTTTAGGGGCGAATGTTCGCCCTTTGGCGAAATTAAGGGGTTTTAAATTTTTAGTGGGTGAATATTTTGTATCATAGTAAATTTTTACAAATCACCTCAAATAGCCCACCTTATTTTAAGGGAGAGGGTAAAAAAGGTAAATTTAGCCCTTGAAATTAGGAGTTACAACCTTCCATTCGCCCATTTTCAAGAATAGGTTTTATTTAAGTGAATCCTATGGGCCAAATACCATATTTATAAAAGAGGTATGGTAAATTAATAAAAATATAAATAAATGAGAAGTATGGTAAATAAATAAAACATTTTTTATATTTACTCCATAAGTCACGGTTATATACATGCAAGGGTGTAAACAAATAAAAATATAAGTAAAGTGGAGGTATGGTAAATAAATAAAACGTCTTTTTAAACTTACTCAAAAGGTATGGTAAATAAATAAAAATATAAATAAACTAGACGTCTGGTAAATAAATAAAAATATAAATAAACTAGACGTATGGTAAATAAATAAAACCTCTTTTTATAGAGGTATGGTAATATAATAAAAATATAAATAAACGAGAGGTATGGTAAACAAATAAAACATTTTTTTATATTTACTCCATAAGTCACCTTATATTTACGAACACTCAAAAAATGTGTTATATTTAGGTGAAACCTATGGGAAAAATACTATGGGACAAATACCATGGACTAGATTGTTATTAATACCATGCAAAAAAACATTATTAACCCTATTAATAAAAATAAAAATGGCACATGGTATTGACCCATGGTATTCACCAAAATGGCACATGGTATTGACCCATGGTATTCACCTGGAATGTAGCCTATTTAAATGGGGGAATTAAACTAGCATAGATCCATCTTTACTTTGGATCTACTAACCCTCGAGAGGTATTAAATATCGTGATATGCAAACTAGGATAGAGTGAAAAAATATTTGATCCCTCTGGTGGATCAAGAGTAAAATTGGATGTTGTAATTTAATTTATGTTAAACATTTTAGCTTGGTTAAAATAAAAAATAAAATAAAAATCAACTATTAATTTTATTAATTTTTATAAATTACTAATAGTAATTTTTAAGCTCCAGATTTATGATAACCCGTGGTAATACCAAGATCTTACAAGATTTTATAATTAAGTAAAATATTCGCCATACCTAGTGAGAGATTCGCCAAAAAATTATATATACATATTATATTATTGATAAAATCGCCTTCAATTTTTCCTATATACCATGGAGATTCGCCCATTTATTATATTTATAAATTTAGGGGGGGTTCTTAAAATTTTCCCTGACGTTACCGATTTAGGTGACTCTATCACTTGTTTAACCTTATGTATCTCACACCACCTATATTAAGCCGATATTCTTAGTACTACTCGAGATTGTAGGTAATAATAACCCTGGCATGTACACATGCCTTTAGGTCAAATTAGACCACAAACTCCAAAATATACTACAGGAACACAACTTCCTTAGTTGGAGTGCCCAACAATGGTGTTTCAACCCTTGCACAATTCAGTATTTACTAGCATAAAAGGTGGGTCATATCATCATATTAGACATGCCCTTAGTTGGTTTGGACAATAATGGTTATTACCTATAGGTTTTGTATCACAACGATAAGAATTTGTTCATGCATCATGCCTCAAACTACTTCTAAAATTGAGAACATGTGTGAATTATGCTTTTGTTCCAATCCAGCATATATCTCTCTTTTGTTGTCTATTTCTTTTACTACCAAAGTGCAACAGCCAATTAATAATGAAGAGATCCATCCTCCGTACCTATTCGGGTGTGTATTCTCAACTAAGCATTGGTGGCAAGGATTTCCACCTTGTCTCTTTAATAATACTAATAGCTTCTAGAATGAGGCTTTTCATATTGAATGTAACCTTGTTAGCATAGGGACAATGCAACAATATTGTACAGTTAGCGAGGAAGTTTTGGATTCATCATTATTCAAGTTTATGTTACCCTTTAATTATCAATTTTCACTTTGCATTCTCAAATTCAAACTTCCAATAAAACTTTAAGGCTTTATAAATAAAATAGTCAAAAAACTAGTAGAATACATACCTCCATCTATAACTGGCTCAATCGCACTGGGGTAGGCTAGTAATATAATGGACATTACTTGGAATTTTATATTCTTTTTTGTGTCTTCGATATCCTCAGAATACATGTTCTGTTTATATTAAGTTTAATATTTTAATTCATCATGAATTTTATATAAACAACTAGTAAATAACAATTTGCTCGAAGATTGGTATAACACCCTGATCTTAAGCATTTCCGTCACTGTTAATAACCTTTGTCTTGTAGTTGTAGGTTGCCCATTGACTTCAACATTGAACTTATAACCTGGTTATTCCATTCAATGATAATGTTTGAACATTATATTGTTATGCTAATCTTTGCTATATAGCAACATCTATGATGTGTTGTTGAATTGATAAACTCTACATATCTAGTTCAATGGCTAGTAACCATACTATTTTCTTCGTGTTAGGTCCGAGATTTGAACCTAGGGCTCTGATACCATCTGTCACATACCGAGGGTTAGCACAAATTTCTCACATACCAACTCACATTAAAATCACATCATTGTTATAATTTTTTTTTTTTAATGTATCCAAGCATTATACTATGGAGATGAATAGTCTAGTTAACACCATGGGTATATTTACTACACTTACCATTCTAATATTAGATAATTGCCTCTTACCTTATCTTTTATAATTATGAATTCAATGATATTCTTGGTATGATTGGGTTTAGTGTTCAATTTGGAAGGGGTGTTCTAGGGTCACAATCCCTCTTGTTGGTCTACCATTATAAACATTGAGGTTATGGAACCTAACAATGGAAAAGAGGTGCCCCATAGACTTTGCTGATGAAGACAACCTAATACCCCACCCTTATGCTCTTAATTATTTTTTCCTAAAATCTATCCTCTCCTCCTTGATTTGGGTTTTTACCCTCAGTTATATTCAAGTGCGGTCCATGTTAATTTGTTATCCCTTTATTTAAATTCATACAACGTGACTAGGGTTCATCCCTATGTTAACGCTTTTTGTGGGGATCTAATGGCATCTATTTTCTTGCATGACCTGCCGCTTCTTTATATCCACCACACATCTCTGACCACGTGATCAGGTACCACGACCCTGCAGTTTCCACATTCACCAAGGAGATGAGCCATCAACGGTTTAGATCACCAGGATCGCATCAATGATGTACATTTACTTCGAAAACCCTAAACTCTAGCGTTGACCTCCATTCACCTATTTGGTTTTGGGTTTCAATATGTAGGAGGGAGAGTTTGGCATTCCTGCTCTATGTTGATGTTCTTAGTTTCGTAACCATTTCATTACTCTATCTGACCGCATGGGTACATCCCGAAGTGATTCCAGTCCTCTCCTAGTCTATCCTATGTATTACTCTCTTCATGATAGAATTGTGGTTATATTTGGAGGGGCGATATGATATCTGTAACTCTACCTCAACCAGGAAATTCAGCTAAAATTTATTTAGGTTTGTGAGTTTTATTTTTTTACTTCACCTCTTTTTTTCTTTAAGTTCTAACTCGTTACTATTCCTCTTTTGACATGTATGCAAAGGACTGGATCTCCAAGCTTGGCATGAACTTTGTCCTTTCATCATGAATGTGTCTCTGCATTTCGGCTCACAGTAGGAAGCTTTTGTCTCATGAGCATGTGTTTCAACTATGTTTTTGTCCAAGTATGCTCACAGTTTTTCTAATTCCTGTATGCTTACTCTTGCTATCTTGTCTAGACACACTATTCCGACATTTTCAGGCTTTTTAGTCGTCGCCCCTGTTTCAGGCATTTATATGCCCTTCTCGCATTCCTTACTCAATTTCTTTTATGGTCATTTAAGATATTTATTTTACTAACACCTCTACCCCTGTGGTGGACTATGTCGCAAGTATTTCACTTGCCATTTCTTTTGTCTGGTTTTAGCTCTAGTATGTCGCTACTCCTGAAAGGGAAAACCCTGATACGTCCCTCTCCTCTCTCTAGGTTGGTTACGCAATGTTTCCCTCCTTTTGCGGGTTCCTTGTTCACCACTTGAACAAAAAATTTTAGAACATTAAAGAGAAATTGGGGTTATTTACAATTTTTAAATGAGGGTGTCGAGAGTGCCCATGGTTTTTTTGTTTTCTAGTTCATGATTACTAGACTCCTTCCGATAGTCGGCTACATGCCCTTACTCAGGGGTTTAGCCATTCATGGCTGGTAGACAGTATAGTTGATTGAAAATGCCTCTTAAGTAGGTTGTACATTTAATGTATCTATTTACTGTTTCACTGTTATGAATCACTATCGTTATGAATATACTCCTATTTTTTTCATGTTGTTACTTCCATGCACTTGCCTATTATGTGTTGGTTTCTTCATAAATTTATTTTGTTACAGTGTTTTGTTTATATGGAGGTATTTAGCTGTAATTTTCTCTCTCATCTCTCTTTATCTATTGTCCCTTGCAACCACTAACAACTTTGATGGTATTCCCATCATGCATTCCCTTGAGAGATGACCATACATCAATTTTATGAGTAATCTGTTTCAATACTAGTTTATATTTTGTGCAATGAATGGCTTATCACGCTATACTATAGTACAGAATGTCTACCTATTTATTTTTTCTTGTTGGTTAATCTATAACCATATGTTTTCTGTACAGTGATTTATACGCATACTTGAGGAATGGCTAGTCTATCTTTTTCTATGAGAAGTTTTATGTTTACCTTCCCAGTAAATTAATTTGAATGGTGAACAACAGTGATTTCATAGGTTAACCTATAGGAAATAATTTAACCTATATAAATTAATCATTTCATATATACAGAGCACTGTGCCAGTGTTATCGTAGTCCTACTCATTCCATCTCAATCAGTTACCCTTATTGTTCTAAACAATGATAAAACTATTGTTCTAATTATCTCCCCTGAACATTGCACTAGATCAAGGTGTATCTAGCACACTATTTGGATGGGTTCCACAGATCGCATGAACTTTTGTTAATTCTTGATTTAACTCAAATCCCTATTCAACTCCTTAACATTATCTCAAGTATCTTGGATACAAATATCTTCGTCGCAATGATTCCTAAGAACTTTCTCAGTAACTCGTTCATACGGAACTGGTTCATAATACCTGTAGTATACCTAGGGGGGATAATATGGGGTACAAAGGGAGGTATCCAAGGGAATAATGTAATAATGGGATGGGCCATAGTAATAACTAAGGTGGTTAACCCATATCATGTAAGGGACCACAAGTAGTTAACAATAATGTAATAAGCCCATGGTATTAGATAGATGGTATTGAGGGAACCATGGTAATGACCCATGGTATTGTATGTATGAGGCCTATATAAAGGCTAGAGACTCCCCGTTGAGAGGTGTCAAGGATTATTGTATGAACAGGCATATGGCTTGTGGAGTGTTCTCCTTCCTTAAGGAGTGAATGTATGGTGTTGCCCTACCTTAAGGGTTTTATCAATAAAGTGAAGCATTTCTATCTATTACTATCTGTTATTTCTTGGGTTTATTTCTATTATCATATATTTTTGGATTAGATCTATAACAAGTGGTATTAGAGCACTTTCTTGGGCAAAAGTGGAGATTTTTTTTTTCTTTTGCAGGAACTTTCTGGGGCGGCGAGTTTGTAGATTAGATTTGTATGTTTTGGGGAAAAATATACAAAATCTAATTGCAGATCTAGATTCTTTGTGAAAAAATACCCAAGTTAAAAAAACAAATTGGCCAAATCAGAGTCCAAATGAAGGAGATATTGTTGATCTAAAAATTAGTGGTGTTGCAGACATTTTTCGAGGTGGAAAATTTGCAGATCAAATCTGTATGATTTGGGGCAAAATCTGCAAAAATCTAATTGTAAATCTGGGTTTTTGATGAAAAAATACTCCATTTAAAAAAAAAATCAGTTGAATTGGAGTCCAGATGAAGGAGATCTCACTGATTTAAAAATTAGTGCTATTGCAGACATTTTTTGGGTCAGCGAGTTTGTGGCGCAGATATATACGTTTTGGTGCAAAATCGGCAGAATCTAATTTCAGATCTGGATTATTTGTAAAACAATACCCAATTTCAAAAAAAAAAAATCAGTCGAATCAGAGTCCGAATGAGGGAGATATCACTTATTTAAAACCAGCTATTTTTTCAGCAATTTTTTGTGGCCATTTCAAATTTTTGCCAAGTAAGTGATTTATTTTCAAAAACCCTCTTCATGGCTTATAATAGTAAGTTTTTTAGAGGAAAAAAATAATGGGTCTTCTATTGAAAATTTTATAGCACATCTTAAGTTTGACTTCGAAGGGTGTTGGAAGGACAAAATAGGGTATTATTTGAAAGATGAGGTTGCTATATGGTGGAAATAACTTGACAGTGAGATTCTAAAGTTATGTCGTGCTCACAAAATTGAAGAACTACTTTTGGACATATGGTCTCATACTAGAAAGGAAGAAACCAAAAAACCTAGCAAAGATTTTATTTTTGCAGGAAAGAAGGAAACCAAGAAACCTAAAGGGTTATTTTCTACTGGTATCTCCTTATTGTAGGTTCATGGATTGATTCAAAAGGAGAAGATCATTGTGTCTATAAATCCTAGTTGCAAGTATAATTTTATCAATGTTAATTTGGCAAAAAAATTGCAAGTTCCAGCAAAACACATTGAAAACATACAGGTTGATAATGGAGATGTTCAAGTTTATAAATATTTGAAGCTTTCTATGGAAAAGTATGTGTTGCATTGTGAGTTTTATACTTCAGATATGGATAACATGGATGTTGTTTTGGGATATCCTTGGATGCAATCTGTGGGTACTATCAATATTAATGTGCAGAAGAAATTCCTGAAGCTTTAGTATAAAAAGAAGAAAATTACATTGCAGGATATTTCCATTAAGACCCAAGCAAAAGATGTTCCAGGGACTGACACATTAGATGATGAGCCCTTGATGGTCGACAACCAAACACAAACATCAAACTAGGTACAGGTAGAGTCCAAGGAGGCTGAAGCAGAAAATGTTACAGGTACAGATACATCAGATGAGGAATCAATGGTTGAAGTAATATTGGAAGATAAGCAACAACAAAAGACACCACAACATGTACCAACTACCAATCAGGCTCCATTAGGTGGTGAATTAAAGAAAAAGACACCATGGGTTAAAACTTCAACATATCACCACCCACATCAGCCCGCAAGAAAACAACCAACAATATGGCAACAAATTAACCACAAGGAGAATAACCCCGGCATGACAGATAGAGAAGAGCCGCAACGGTCAGCTTCCATCTCAAGTGAGCGAGGCACCAACTAGATTGATGGTTCACCTTTCTTTGGGATGGCTAGATGCACGTGCATGGTACCAATGGACTACTCTTTTGAGTAGATCTTATTATTTGTGTTCTTCCCATGTTTCGAGGACAAAACATGTTAAGGGGGGTGGAATGTAGTATACCTAGGGGGAATAATATGGGGTACAAAGGGAGGTACCCAAGGGAATAATGTAATAATGGGATGGGCCATAGTAATAAATAAGGTGGTTAACCCATATCATGTAAGGGACCACAAGTAGTTAACAATAATGTAATAAGCCCATGGTATTAGATAGATGGTATTGAGGGAACCATGGTAATGACCCATGGTATTGTATGTATGAGGCCTATATAGAGGTTAGAGACTCCCCATTGAGAGGTGTCAAGGAATATTGTATGAACAGACATATGGCTTGTGGAGTGCTCTCCTTCCTTAAGGAGTGAATGTATGGTGTTGCCCTACCTTAAGGGTTTTGATCAATAAAGAAGAGTTTATATATTTTCAGATCTTGTCATTTTTGGTGATTATTTGCAGTTATTGGGTATATTGGTATGTTTTCATATATTTGCAGGTCAGATTTATAACAATACCCAGTGACACAAAGTTGGTTCATAATAACCATAGTAGTTGTAATGAATTTATCAATGCTATCTGAATCATAGATTTTACGAGTCTCTAAACTAAGTTCTATGTGTGAAGCGTATTATTGACTTATCTGTTTATGTCTGAAGCTTTTCTGGCACCACTCGCGACAGTGATTTTGGACAGCATCGTATCATCAGGCGCACTCATAATAAAGTATTAATTCAAAGGTACTGTTGTGCTTCACTTAGTCATAGAATTCATTATAGAAAAGAGGTGTATAGCACTAACTTGCGTATGGACCTGATATTTGGTTCTTCATGCATCGTCACCCTTCCATTCAAGAACTAGATTGATTTCAGGATTCATTAATTCAACTAATCTGGTCGAGTGATCAAGTGGATTGAGGGAATCATAAGGTGATTAGCATTGAATTCTTACTAAAGCGATAATGTATAAAACATATTAATAAC
Organism: Pinus tabuliformis; assembly: GCA_031772625.1. Classification (NCBI taxonomy): domain Eukaryota; kingdom Viridiplantae; phylum Streptophyta; class Pinopsida; order Pinales; family Pinaceae; genus Pinus; species Pinus tabuliformis. The sequence continues at coordinate 1,344,276,669 of CM062807.1, read as the reverse complement.
ATGTTACTTCATAGGATGTAATACAACTCAGATTTATATGCATGCCACATGTATTAACCTGTTGGTGGTAATTTCATTGGTTATACTCATTTAAATGAACATTTCTCATGTGAAATAAACAACCAATCTTTGTATCTAATCGGTACAACTTCCACCTCTTTCATTTCTATAATTTGGGTAACCATATTCCTACATGGGTACACTATACTAATTGTCTTATAATTAATTGAGCTATTTACCCATAAACACATTAAACTTGTTTATAGTAATATTGCAAAGAATGTCAAGACCCATTTCCAGTTTATTTAGAACCCATAGTCGTATTATCATTGCAACCCATAGTTTATGATTGTATCTTTTCCTATGCTAGGATCATAACCTACTATAGATTTCCTTTACAAAAAGCAAATTTACAATATTTAGGTAAACTCAAATCAGATTACAAAGTTCGGCATAATAACTAATCATTTAACCTCTATTATGCATTCGCTTTCATCCACTAAACTTCTACTCCTATGATGCATGCATACAATAATACTATGACAAACTATTCCCACAACATATTTTCCAATTCCCTCGTTACTCCATACATCCCTTTTAGATTTAAATTCTTATAATGTTGGCTCTTCAATTTCAAATCAGAAATCCGACATTTCTATTTTTTTTTAAAGGAAGTAACTTAGGTATCTATTCAGGAATTAGAGAGTAATTAACATAAAAGCAGATGAAACCAAAGAAACTCATAACACAACTAATTCAAACTAGTATGACCAATAGGAAGTCACTTGGGAATTGAACACCACATCCCAACCAATAACTGATTTCCTCGAGTTCACCCCCGAGTAGAGAATGCTTGCCCAAGATTCAACAACCTCTTGTTGATCCCTTCCATGGGTATTTAATTCTCTTCTTTCATGATAAGGTTTCCTTTAGCGACGTCTTGCTTTTGTGGATATTTTTATCCACTTTCCTTGGCTTTTCCCATAAAAGATCGCCTTTCTCTCCCGCGATGTTTTAATTTTTGTTCCAAGTTTAACATCTTTCTCCATCTAAGCAACTTAATAGATATTTGTCTCCCATCCATTAAGATTATTTAGAATTTGATCTAGAATTCTTATCATCAAAGAATTATATATTCTCATTCACCAATGAGATTTTATTTGGAAAGAGTCTCATTGTTATGAAACTAGCTCACAAAAAGATAGAAAAGAGAGATCCACGCCTTAGAATTCAGCCTCTTCGAGGGGGAAACCTCCTTTACATTACATAAATGAACAATTCTTGGATGATACAAATGAAAATACCTCCTTTCTATATATAGGAGTCTAAGTGGTCCCAATACAATCAAAGTCTACATAACAATAATATTGTAGGGCACAACAGTAACAATGGTGGGCTTCTATGTGGCATAATAGTAAAAATATGGGCACTACATGGGTACATCAATATAATAAGTGGGTTATACTAATAACAATAATGGGTTACACTAGTAGTATAGGGGCCTAACATGCCCCTCTCCTTCAAAAAGCGTTGTCCTCAACGCTTGAGTAGTTCTTGATGCTTCTATATAAAATTCTTGTCCTCCCATGTGGAATATTCAGCGGATAAGTTCTTCCACTTAATGACATACTCTGAAATTGATCGATTTCGTAGCTGTCGGGTTCTTCTTTCTATGACTGCTCCAGGTTCCAATATGATTTTTCCTTCCTCTTCAATTTCTGGCAATATTGCTTGAATTGGGATCTTTTGAATCTTCTGAATAAGTGGCCATACTTCTTCGTTCTTCTTCCATTCATCCGTTGCTTCGTTTATCCAATTTGGTTGGATAATATAAATAGCACAAAACAATGGTTCCACATCCTCATCCTTGAAGCGTCTTCCTATTCGGTAAGGTCGCCATTTTTTAAGTGCATGTAGTATTGCCAACATTTCCTTCTCATAAATAGCTTGCTTGGGATGTAGCAGTAAAAATACCCAATCACTCACATCAAAACATTTTTCACTACGATGTTGATCTACCTGTTGTTTCATTTGATTTTGCACCAAAGTGGCGTTATCCTTTAAAAGTTGGAGAACTTGTTGTTGATGCTCGATATGATCTCTCTACTTAAACCTTTTTCTTCTTGATATGTCCTTCTATCTTTTGAGGAGTGGTAATTTCTTCCAGTCCTTTACAAGATATGGTCAGATTCATTTCTTGATGCTCGATGTGATCTTTCACTTCTTGAACATTTTTCTTCTTGATGTGTCCTTCTATCTTGATAGTTTGAGGAGTGGTAATTTCATCCATTGAATTACAAGATATGGTTGGATTCATTTCTTCTTTCTCGATGTGATCTTTCACTTCTTGCACCTTTTTCTTCTTGATATGTCCTTCTATCTTGAGAGTTTGAGGAGTGGTAATTCTTGCCAATTCTTTACAAGATATGGTCTGATTCATTTCTTCTTTCTCTAGGGTGGTGTCCTGACGTATATCCTCTTCTTTTGATGTTTCTTGATCATTTTCTTCCTACTCTTCATATTCTATGTAAAATAATTTCTTCTCAGCACACCTATGACCTTTAGTGCATTTGCTATCACAATTGTAACAAAGCCCTTTTTCTTTTTTTTCTTCCAATTGTTGTGGTGTAACCCTTGTAGGTTGTGAAAGGCTGGGAGAAACAACACTTCCATATTTATAGTTGTGAGGGGTATGCTTCCTGGTTTCCATAATTTTGCTTTCCATTATGTCACAAAGCCCTTTTACTCTTTCCAATTGTTGTGGTGTTGCTCTAAAGAATGTGTTGCTCTTTATATCGTCATAATGTGCTATCATTTCCTCCGTGAAAATTGACCACGTAACAAGTTTTTTACGAGAACAAAGCCCTTTGTACCATAAAAATTGATCTGGTTCTAAATATGAAGATGCAATATATACCTTTTGTAACAGTTGTACACCATGTATATCAAAATATTGCTCCATCTGAAGTATCTAATTTACCGGATCCTTGCCATCAAACTTCCTCATCTTGCTTTTTATTGATTTTAGGAGCTCTACTTTGAAATGACTGTAACTCTGTAATTTGGGATCTTTAAGTTCTGAACTTGTGCTCTGTAGTAGCCCTCTGTGTCCTCTTTCCAATGCCACAAGTTTGATCCAAATTGGATTCTCCAAGAAGACGTTATGCACACTCTCCCGCAGTGACCTGATTATAGACTAGTTCAGTAGAGCGAACTTGTATGAAGTGCCACGTGTCACTGTTTCAACCTTTGACTCTGCAAAATATATAAACAGAAACTAAGGTCCGTCCTCTTTCTGTACCTTCTTACGAAATTTCAATCCGATGCTCAGAAAGAAAGTTATGACGATTTTCCCCAGGTCACCTGTTTTGAGTGTAATTCAGGAGTCTGCAAAAAGACCAACTTCCGCAGATCATATCTCCGAAAATATCGCGCTAAAAGATCTGAAATTTGGACCCAAGGTTCAGCGCCAACGCTTCTCAAATGGGTTTGTTTTGCGACTTCTGAAACGTCACAGAAAAAATGTTATAGCGAAAATGCCACTATGATGTGTTTGGAGCAGCGAAACCCTAGAATCCAAAGCTCTGATACCAAATGTTATGAAACCAGCTCACAAAAAGATAGAAAAGAGAGATCCACTGTTATAGACATTTTTGTGCCTCGCGTCAAGGAGCATGGAATGTCAATAATTACAGGGATCCTCAGTCCCTAAACATGTTGTTCTTACCCCTAAAAGAACAAGGTCATCAAACAACAGCACTTCCAATCAGTTCTCCACCTGAAAACACTTCAAAACAGGCTTATTTTGGATCATGTCAGCTGCTCCACTGAGCTTCTGCGCTGGAATGCAACTGTCCCTCCTTGTACCTGCGCTGGAAGTCAAGATTAATGAAGGCTACCTGCGCTGGGCGAGATTGGCCAAGTGGCACAGTCATCCTGCAAGGTGTCAACTGCCCAGGAAGCTTCCAAACTGACACTTGGTTCATGAGATTCGCCCTGTGATGAGTAAGAGGTACTTGATCACCATGTGTAACCAAGGATCTCCAAGTGGACTCAAGAACTGAAGATTAACTGAAGAGGGAGAGGACACAAGGCAGCTTCATGTCAGTCTCAAGCTGACTCATCCTCTCTTCTTCTCTCCTATATATAGAGCTCTTCTATGAGATCTAAGCAGGCTGGAATTTTGTGTTAAGCAAGGAGGTGCTGTTGGATTACAGTTAGAGCTATTGGGTGATTGTTTTACTAGAGGTGAAGAGGAGAGTTCTTGCTGCTGGGGAGGTGCTGCTGGATTGGAGCCATCATTGGTTGTAACCTTCTCAGAACCCTGTTACTTCTATCAATAAAGTTTTGCATGTTCTCCTATATACTTGTATTACATTGATGGATTTCATTTACTTGTATATTTGATTCACTCTAATCCATGCATCAGTTATGAGTACATGTATCTTGTAGTTTCCTCTCTTGTTTTGTGCAGGATCTGTGTGTAGCTGGACCGGCAAAGAGAGCAAGGAGCTGGGAACAAGAGACAAGGAGAGAGGACAAGGATCGACTAAGCGAAAGACACCAGGTTGGTTGGCCTTCTTTTCACTCTCTCTGTACTTTCATAAAGGAAATCATCAAAGCTTTACTTTCAGTTGTTGCTAAAGACTGTCACCTTTAGAGTAGGGATAGGGTCATCCGCATCGGATACTTTTCCCCACAAGGCTTCGCCTTTTCCAGAGGACATTGACTGGTCCAGCGGCCAAATGGTATATTGAATTACCTAGAGCCTCTTTCGACAATTTTAGTTCCCTAGCCACGACTTTCTTAACACACTTTCAGTTACCTATAAGGTACGAAACTGGAACAGAGATTTTGACCAATTTCAAGCAGACAACGGCCACACATATATCTGATCATATACATGAGTGGCGTCGTCGTCGCAGAATGGTAAAAACCTATGTTCCAGATCATCTATTAGCTGAGTGGTTTATAAAGTCGCTTCTGCCGGCAATTACAGAAGATGTGGCCAAGGGAGGCGTCGTAACAGAGGAGCAAGTTATTGCTCGTGCTCAATATTTGGACTTAGTGTATACTCAGTCGGGCACACTCTATGATAAGATACCTGACGCCCCCAGACCGGAATTTTCAATCCCTCCTCCTCCCGGATCGAATAGTGACTCTCATGCCGGTGATGGCGTGATTGGAACTGCAAACGCTAAGTCGACAAGGGATTCGAATAAGAAAGCCCGTAAAACTTCGAATCAAAAAGCAAATCAAGAGATTCTTGCTTCGGAGGTAAATGCTGTATCTACGGATAAAGACAAAAACTCCAATCAACCAGGAAGCAAGAAGAAACAAAACAAAGGGAAGAAGAAGAAACAAGGTGGGTCGTCCCCTCAAAAAACTTCTTTGAACCCTCCTGGGCAAAGGAAACAATTTCCTCCATGTCAAATATGCGATGAAAATCATTCAACCAAGAACTGTCCGTTCAAAGCTGAGTTAAAGAGGTTCTTTAAAAGTTCCCAAACTTCAGCTGTGTTGACTGATCCATTTCCCGCCCCAGGTCAAAATATGGTTGATAGTGGAAATGCTTCCCCGTCTCAAGTGCTTATGCTGTCGGTTTCTAAGCAAAATGATGCTTTGATCTCGACTAGGAATAAAGATTATGGGAATCCGCCGGTGTCGAACGATAAAGGGAAAGATCAACCCAGTAGTTCGACAACAACTTCGGCAGAAGTTGTACCCCCCCTCACGCATGAATTAACAATAAAGCCGCCTAAGGGAGTAGTCCACAAATCGACATTCAACCCTCGCGCCAGAGCGGCGCAACACTATAATATAGTGGAGGATTTGGCCCAATCGCCATCTGCTATGTCGACTCTTGAGGTACTACAAAATTGCCCATCCCAAAGACAGGCATTGTTATCAGCAATTGGTGGAGTGGATCCTAAAAATTCCAATCTTGTATCCTTTGATCACAAAGGATATGATCCTCAGTTACCAGCGCAGTTAGCTTTCCTTATTCAAGTAAAAGCACTCAACAAAATTGTTCATAGAACAATTATTGATGAGGGTGCATCGACATGTATCATGTCGATGAGTTGCTGGAAAACTCTTGGATCTCCAACCTTGTCGCGATCTTCGACGACATTGAAAGCATTTGACGGTAGATCGTACACTCCATACGGTATCCTAAATAACTTTAAGGTTGAACTAGGAGGAAAAACAGTGGAAATTGATGTTGAAGTCATTGATGGCAATCTTGACTATAACATCCTACTGGGAAGACCATGGATATATGCCATGGCAGCTGTAGTGTCGACATATTTTAGGAAGATTGCATTCCCGTTTGAAGGAGGGATTACGATCGTCGACCAACGGAATTTCCTCCCTAATGGTTCACAAGTTACGGGAAGCATTCCCCTGATCCATGGGAGCGACCATTCGATAAGAGATATCGGAGTAGGCTTGCTAAAAGATCCCACAATGATGGGAACTTTCGCGTTGCCACCTCCTTTCCATATAGTGGATATCCCGTTTGTAGCAACATGCAACATGGTATCTTCATCGAAGGTCGCAGAAGATAAAGTCGTCATGGATCATCAAGTGGTATTGCCTCCTAGCGCCATTGAAATATTGTAGCAATCAATGTTTCAGGCGTGGGAGGCGAGCCCAAATGAACGCTCGTCAAGCGTTTGGGTAGATAGGTCCGAAGAATATGGTACCCCATTAGATCCATGGTCAAAAGTTCATGGCACTGACGAAGGAATCTTACAATCAATGATGATTGAGGGGGCACCATGGAATGATCACCACCATCGTTCCCTTCTTCCAGAATGTGAAGAAGAAACTCATCACGACCTATATCACCCTTCAGTATTTGAATTCCTAACAAATACTGTAAATACGGTGGATTCAGAGAGAAACCTATCCAATATTGAAGAGACTATAGCCATAAAAATCTCGACAAAATCTGATGTTGTTAAGAATATTCATGTCGGCAAAAGTTGTTCCCCTTCAGAACTGGAAATATATAGTGCTCTCTTTCGCGAATTTAGAGATGTCTTTGCATGGTCATATGATGAAATGCCAGGCATTGACTCGAGCATAGTTGAACATGAAATTAAAATGTATCCTGATGTCAAACCAGTAAGACAACGGCTTCGGCAAGTACATCCGAAGAAAGCCGCTGCCATTAAGGCGGAAGTTGAAAAACTTCTCCATGCTGGATTCATCTACCCGGTTCCTCTAACCGATTGGGTATCGAATATTGTCCCTGTTATGAAAAAACAAGGGACGATAAGAGTGTGCGTCGACTATAGGGATGTAAACAAAGCTTGTCCAAAGGACAACTACCTTACACCCTTCATCGACCAGATAATTGATGAATGCGCCGGATGTGAAATCTTTTCCTTTATGGATGGATTTTCCGGGTATAATCAAATAAATATCCGCCCACAGGACCAGTCTAAGACTGCATTCATCTGTCCGTGGGGCACATTCGCTTATCGAAAATTACCCTTTGGTTTAAAGAACGCAGGGGCGACGTTTCAGAGGGCAATGAATTATGCCTTCCATGACATCAAGAACATTGTTCAACCTTACCTCGACGATCTTCCGGCTCATTCGCGGAAGCGGACTGATCATCCGCGGCATTTGAGAGCGATATTTCTACGTTGCCGACATTACAAGATAAGACTCAATCCACACAAGTGTGTGTTTTGCGTCGGTTCTGGTCGTTTACTTGGCTTTGTTGTCTCTAAGGATGGGATTCGTCTCGACCCCTGTAAGGTTCAGGCAATCATTAATTTGCCTCCACCTTCAAATTTGCTTCAGATTCAGAAACTCCAAGGGAAAGCAAACTTTCTGAGGAGGTTCATTCCAAATTACGCAGAACTTGCCAAAGGTTATACTCGTCTTTTGAAAAAGGATGTACCTTTTGTCTGGGACCAGGTTGCGCAAGCTTCCTTTGACGCTCTGAAAGATTGTCTAGTAAGAGCATCATTAATGTATGCCCCGGACTATCAAAGAGATTTTAACCTGTATCTAGCTGCAGCAAATACGACCATTGCGATGGTCTTAGTGCAAGAAGTCGATGGAATTGAACATCCTATTTATTATTTAAGTAAAAACTTAAATGACACAGAAAGTAAATATTCCTATGTTGAAAAACTAGCGCTTGCTGTTATTCAAGCGATTCAAAGGTTTCGACATTATGTCCTCTTTAGGAAAACTACCGTTCTGTCAGATTGCAATCCCATGACATATATACTGTCGCGACAGTTGCTTGGGGGCAAATATTCAAAATGGATAGCCATCCTTCAGGAGTTCGATTTAGATTTTGTAAAATCCAAATCGAAGAAAGCTCTAGTTTTCGCGGAATTATTATGCGATCTCCCATCATCGTCCAACGATGAAACATCAGAAGAGTCAATCGTGGATGAAAATTTGTTTCTGATATCAGTAAGCGATGAGTGGTATGGAGACATCATTGTTTATCTCCAAACCCAAAAATTTAGGCCTAATACCTCACACTCGGAACGGAAACGTATACGATACCAATCTAAAGACTACATGATCGTCGGTGATACACTTTACCGTCGTGGCGTCGATACGGTTCTGAGGAGGTGCCTTACCCATGAGGAGGCCGAAAAAGCCCTGAATGATTGTCATTCAGGCGCGTGCGGGGGGCATCAATCTGGATATGCAACAGCACAAAGAATCTTACGAGCAGGATATTTCTGGCCAACTATGTTTAAGATTGCATAATAGCTGTCAGAAGTTTCCATGCATGTCAGATCTTTGATAGCAAAACCAGAAGACCGCCCGCACCCTTACAGCCGATAGTTGCTGTTGGGCCCTTCGCCAAGTGGGGCATCGATTTCATGCAATGTAACCCCACCTCGACCGGGGGGCATGGGTATATTATAGTCGCTGTTGACTATTTTACCAAATGGGCCGAGGCGATGCCTACATTGGATAACACTGGTGAAACAGCTGCCCTTTTATTTTTCAATCATGTAGTCGCCAGGTTCGGCGTTCCGCAAGCTATAGTGACAGATCATGGATCGCATTTTCGCAATCACATGATGGTTGAGTTAGCTGCCAAACTAGGGCTATCGCACGACAGCTCTACCTCGTATTATCCACAAGCCAACGGACAAGTTGAAGCAATCAACAAGGTCCTGAAGCGTATGTTGCAAAGGATGATAGGGGTTCACAAAAGAAGATGGCATCTAATCCTGTACTCAGCATTATGGGCTTACCGAACCTCGGTAAAGAACGCCACTGGGTTCACACCATTCCAATTGGTGTATGGCCTGGAGGCAGTCTTACCGATCCAGTGCGAAATTTCGTCTCTTAAACTCGCAATTGACCTCCTCCCCGGAACCTCAGAAGAAGAGGCTCGTTTCTTGGAATTGATCCAGTTGGATGAAAACCGTCGTGACGCCGCTTTGGCGAACGAAGCCCATAAGAAATGAGTCAAAGCACAGTTCGACAAGAATGTCAAACCTCGCAACTTCTCTGAGGGCGACTTGGTTTTGCTTTACGACCAAGAATCCGACAAATTAGGAGCAGGAAAATTTCAGTCCTTATGGATGGGTCCCTATATTGTTAAAAGGGTGTTAGCAAAAGGAGCCTACGAGTTAATGGATTATGACGGAATACCACTGGCGCAACCCCGTAACGGGTTGTACCTCAAGCGTTACTATGCCTAAATAGTAACCTGAGTGCTTTTGTTGTATTTTGTTTTCGCTAAAATGTTTGTTTCGGTAGTAATCCACCCTTCTCGTTTGTTGCAGATGTCGAATTATTCTGATACATATGTGGGATATGCCGACGGAGCGAGTCGTAGTACGCGGAATTTGTCCTCCGCTGCCTGGGCCATTTTTGATCCAAGCGGCGAGTTAGTGAGTTTCAGAGGTGTGTGTATTGGACGGTCAACAAACAATATCGCTGAGTATAGTGCGTTGATCGAACTCCTCTCTGATACCATCGCTCATGGTATACGCCGACTAATTGTTAGGCTAGACTCACAACTTGTGATACTACAACTCACTGGTATATATTCAGTCCGCAATCCAGCTATTTATCGTATGTTTCTAAGAGTTAAGATTTTGGAAAGAGAGTTTGATTCAATTCAATACCAACATATTTCCAGAAACTTGAACACATTAACAGATTCATTAGCAAACTATGTATTAGATAGACATTTACAACATATATAAAAAGAGATACATCGGTGCTATGTAAGTGGATCACAAATAAACTGAAATAAACTCCGAAAATCAAAATATATAAAGCTGTTTATAGTTTGTACATAATGTGCTGTAATCAAAACAAAATTGGTCATATGACCTAGAACTCAAAAAGATGCTGGGGGGCACCCTAGCCTAGTGGTGCTCATGAAAGTACGTCACGGTCTGTGCGATCATGCGCAAGAGACGAGTCCATCGTCTAGGCACACCGATGGTGTGTCGCTGCAACTGTAAAGGTAACTCGTCAATCTGTACATCCAGAAGGCCACGAGTAAGGCTCTCAACCTGCTCCTGCACAGCTGCAAGTATCTCAGTATCACCAAGGTCGCGAATAACAACTCTCCTAGCAGGCTCTGCTGCTGGGGCAGCAACTGGCGATCGTGGACGAGCTACTGGACAAACAGGACCAACATCTGCATGCACCCAAGAGTTTGATCAGTTTTGAACAGTAAACATCATGAATGAAAACAATAAACAGTGATATGGTCAGAGATTTTACCAATAGCGCCCCATTGCTCGCCATCCGGAAGCACCAAGTCCGGATCACCTCGGTAGTCCATACCCACATATGGATACTCAGAAAATGCCATCTCCTGACGCTCGAACCACCTAAAGAAGGACTCAGTGAATGTAATATGAGGTTGACCAGCATGCCGGGACATATGGTCAACCCACCTCTGCATACGTGGCTCGGTCGGAGAAGGCACATCAAGCAAGATGTACTGAGGTTGCATCAATGGGATTTTCTCCAAGACAAAGGCAGTCAGAATAGAACCAAATCCAAAGTTCTTCAGCCCCCCGTCCTTTACCTTGGTCAATTGACTTTTCATCTGAACAAGTACTGCATCGCACCAGTTAAACACTTTCGGTTGGAGACACTCCAAGGCGTGCTGCATATAAGATCTGTTGGCAACATGTAAAGCTGCGCTACCGGCCATCCTACCAATAGTAAACAGAATGGATCTGAGAGACCTGTCAGTAATGTCACGGATATTGATCTTGACGTCTTTGCTCGGCTGTGAACCTTCCCGACAATACTGACGGATATAGTCTCTGGTGGAAGTAGTCCCTTGAGCCGTACCTGACAAAGAAATGGGAGCACCCCGCCTTGACAACCCGGTCAAGAAGTACATGTCCTCTATGGTCAAGGGGAAAGACTTCCCCCTAATCTGGAAAACTTGGTTAACAGGATCCCAAGCATCAAGCATATACTGCAGTAAAGAAATCTGTGCTCTCATGCTAGAGATACGGAAGAACTTCAGCAGGCCACAGTTCCGAAGCGCGTTCACCGTGACTGGGTCATGGAGTGCAACCATGTCCTCTGCTTCATGTTCTTGTTCTCGCCATGTAAGGGACATTTTGTCCAAAGTTCCCTACAATCAAACAAGAGAAGGAGTAAGTTCCTGATTTTGATGAAAATCTGGCGAAAAATCATCAAAAAACTCATGCAAAATCAGCCTTTTTAGGCCCAGCGCAGGCAGAGAGTCTTCCCCCTGCTCTGGAACTCAGTCTGCCTTAAGGCTGCCTGAAATACAGCGCAGATTTCGAAAGGGGAACCTGCGCTGATGCCAGGGCGCCCTAATGAAACCCCTGGGGCCCAGAAACTCTGAAAAACATGCATGAAACTGAAAAAGGAAACCATGAAAGTGAAGGGCTAAGGTTTAGCTCCTACCTGGTCCAAACGGCGCCGAAAATCGTCCACAGAATCTCCCGGAATCAGCTGGTGAAAATCAAGGAAGAAGAGGCACCTCCAGAGCTCCAACAAGCAAAATGCAAATGAAATGGTAAATGAGAGGTAAAAACCCCTTTTTATGACTTTTTACACAGTTTAAAGTTAAATATTAGGGTTATAATCTCATTTTCATGCAAAATTTGTCCATTTCTAACAAAATTTGTTGCAGCAATTGAAGATGAAGTACTACATTTGAAAAGAGAAAAGCTAGTAAAAGTAAAAAATTAAATTTGACCATGAATCGAGCAGTTTTACCACGGAATTTATGCTCGTTAAAAAATAGAAAAGTGTGAGCAGAGTTTTTTCGCCAAAGTTCAAGCTCATTAAAAAATGAACCTATCTCGGTAAATAACCATTACGATCGTAAATTTATAAGCCTTAAAAGCCTTGGTCGTGTTTTCATCCATCACCTCCATTTCATTTGGCCGATCGTTCACCCCCATATGTGTGTTTACCTATTTTGAGGAACAGCTGCGAAGAGTGATTTCACCTAGCCATCCTTGTGACACTACCGTGATTGGAAAATTCCAATTTGTACCTGGAATCAGTTGCTATCCCTGTTTATCACTCGTTCCTCAAAAGACGAGTCTTCTTTGAGCTCTTTTCACTGACTCGTAAAATATGAAAAGTTTGCCGAGTTTTTGGCCTTCTAGCTCGTTAAACGACCGAAAGCTATCCCTCCTCTAGATTTTAATCTTTTTGGACCTGAGGGATTATTGCACAAAAAGATCGAGCGCTTGTCTTGTTCGGCTCGTAAAAGTACCGAACAACCATCCCTTCTGTATTGTTTTATACTTTTTCGGACTTAAGGGATTAGATGACGAAAAAGGAATTATGGAGTTGACTTTCTGTACCTTTTCAGACTCTCTAAAAATGAAAAGGACCGAGTCTTCATTGTCGTTAGACTCGTTAAAATGATTAAATAGCGACAAACTTGTCTTTAGACGAGAACGAGTTTCCCTATCGCTAGGCTCGTTAAATCGTAGCGATGGGCTTGCCCGAAGGGCAGGTTATAGAACAAGCATATGTTATCCTCCTCAAGCTTGACAAAAATAAAGAGGTACTGGTCAGAAATGACTGGGGAAAAATTGGGAGAACATTCAAAGTTTAAAGGTAGCAAGTCACTCTTGAACATGACACTTTTCCTCCGTACCACATCGGGTTGGGTTGTTTCATTCACCGGTCTCATCAGCATGGTCCTCGCCACACCATCCACATTTGGGGTAATGCTACCAATCCATCGCATCAGTGTCGTTATATGTTCAAGAGGGGTCATTCTGAAAGTGTCAACCGTGTCCCATCCACTACCATACATTATCCTTCATCCATTCATGATCGCCACCCTGAATCATATTTCACAGTTTGTTTTTGCCTCCACTAAAATCATTAGCTCCGTTCCGTGTCATTGATGTGGGATTCATTAAGGCCCTCCTTTGACGGATCGCTTCTTGTCGACTTCAGTTCATTATCCAAGAAGTTGATCTAGGAACACCCCCATCAGTACTTTGAAGCTTGCATGCCTCAATGGCAAGTTTCTCACTTCCGGCGACAGGTATACATCAATGACCTTCGACCAGAAGATTTTGCGTAGCGTTCGACGCCAAGTCCTTTATTCACGCCACGTGAATTGTACTGCAGTACCTTGAGGGTCATCGTCATTATTGGTGATTCCTCTCGCGCTTGTTAACGGTTTTCATTATTGACCGGTAATCAAGCGATGTCTTTCCATGTTCGACTTCAGCGCAATTCTCACATGGATCGACTTGTACTTAGAGTGAAGATCGAACGAGTTTGAAGACCCCGGATCTAGTTTCATCCATCCGGGCTGCGATATATATTCAGGAAATATAAAAGCATTTGCCATGTACATCATTGCAGCAGATGATCATCCTATTCAAAGGATGATAATTTCAGCAGAAAATTATCAGTCTACCTTCAGACGATCGTCTGTCATATGTACCAAAATGTATTTATAAAAGCTGAGCATGGGAATGCCCGCCTCAGCTAGATCATGAAAATTGAATGAAAAATAATGTATTGTATTACAGGGCACTCTCCTCAGCACTGGAACGAACTTCGGACCCTCTAGCTAAAGCATTTCACCCGATAAACTGCCTCATACTTTAGGGGGCAACTGTTATAGACATTTTTGTGCCTCGCGTCAAGGAGCATGGAATGTCAATAATTACAGGGATCCTTAGTCCCTAAACATGTTGTTCTTACCCCTAAAAGAACAAGGTCATCAAACAACAGCACTTCCAATCAGTTCTCCACCTGAAAACACTTCAAAACAGGCTTATTTTGGATCATGTCAGCTGCTCCACTGAGCTTCTGCGCTGGAATGCAACTGTCCCTCCTTGTACCTGCGCTGGAAGTCAAGATTAATGAAGGCTACCTGCGCTGGGCGAGATTGGCCAAGTGGCACAGTCATCCTGCAAGGTGTCAACTGCCCAGGAAGCTTCCAAACTGACACTTGGTTCATGAGATTCGCCCTGTGATGAGTAAGAGGTACTTGATCACCATGTGTAACCAAGGATCTCCAAGTGGACTCAAGAACTGAAAATTAACTGAAGAGGGAGAGGACACAAGGCAGCTTCATGTCAGTCTCAAGCTGACTCATCCTCTCTTCTTCTCTCCTATATATAGAGCTCTTCTATGAGATCTAAGCAGGCTGGAATTTTGTGTTAAGCAAGGAGGTGCTGTTGGATTACGGTTAGAGCTATTGGGTGATTGTTTTACTAGAGGTGAAGAGGAGAGTTCTTGCTGCTGGGGAGGTGCTGCTGGATTGGAGCCATCATTGGTTGTAACCTTCTCAGAACCCTGTTACTTCTATCAATAAAGTTTTGCATGTTCTCCTATATACTTGTATTACATTGATGGATTGCATTTACTTGTATATTTGATTCACTCTAATCCATGCATCAGTTATGAGTACATGTATCTTGTAGTTTCCTCTCTTGTTTTGTGCAGGATCTGTGTGTAGCTGGACCGGCAAAGAGAGCAAGGAGCTCGGAACAAGAGACAAGGAGAGAGGACAAGGATCGACTAAGCGAAAGACACCAGGTTGGTTGGCCTTCTTTTCACTCTCTCTGTACTTTCATAAAGGAAATCATCAAAGCTTTACTTTCAGTTGTTGCTAAAGACTGTCACCTTTAGAGTAGGGATAGGGTCATCCGCATCGGATACTTTTCCCCACAACATCCACGCCTTAGAATTCAGCCTCTTCCAGGGGGAAACCTCCTTTTCATTACATAAATGAACAATTCTTGGATGATACAAATGAAAATACCTCCTTTCTATATATAGGAGTCTAAGTGGTCCCAATACAATCAAAGCCTACATAACAACAATATTGTAGGGCACAACAGTAACAATGGTGGGCTTCTATGTGGCATAATAGTAACAATATGGGCACTACATGGGTACATCAATATAATAAGTGGGTTATACTAATAACAATAAGGGGTTACACTAGTAGTATAGGGGCCTAACACTCATCTCTAGGTGTCTCATTCCCCTCATTCCCAAGTACATACACTCTATTTATTTATTTATTAGCAATTATTCATTTACATCATTGTTCCCATATTTTTCATGGATTTTCCACCATTCTATCCCCAAACAAAATTAATTATCGAAGGGATATTACACTTCCTTTGCCCATGACAAATACTTTCCTATCAGTCCCTAATGTCTCTTCAGATTTCACACTTTCATCTAGATTGGAAAACATGTATATGTTCCCTGTCATGTGGTTGTTGCACCCTGAATCTAAAAGCCATACATCACTTTGCTTTTGTTGTGCTACATTACAAGCTAAAAACATGCTATCTTGGTTCTCATTTTCCTTTGTGAAATTTACACTTTGTTTGTTACTTCTATCATGTTGCTTCTTTCTAAATTCATTTGCATAATGACCATACTTCTTATAGTAGTGACATTGAACTTGAGATTTATCATACCTCTCACCTTGTGCTTTATTCTGGCTTGGGCCTTGACTTAGTTTTTTATTTTTTCCCCTTTCACTTGAGTTTGAAGGGCTCCCTCTTCCACCTCTGTATGAGCTTCTTCCTCCTCCTTTAGCATTTGAACTTCCTCTGTCTCTACCTTGACCACATGAAACTTGTGCCTTGAAGGCATGCTCTAATGAGTTTGTTGCTCTATTTAGTCTATGTTCATGAGAAATCAATGATGCATGAAGCTCATACACTTAAAACTATGAGAGATCCTTTGTTTCTTCTATGGCCATAACAATGACATCAAAGCTTGCTGGCAGAATTCTCAAAATTTTCTCAACTATTCTCCTTTCCTCAAGTGTCTCACCATGAAACCTGATTTGAGTAACTAGTCCAATTACATGTGTAAAGAATGACTCTACATTCTCATACTCTTTCATACAAATAGTCTTAAAACCTCTCCTCAACATTTGTAGTTTTGTTGTATTCACTTTTGTCATGCCTTAGTAGGTTGTCTGGAGGGTGTCCCATGCTTGGTTGGACTTTGTTGCTGCTGCAATCCTTGGGAAAATACTTTCATGAACTTCTTAAAGAATTTAGAAGAGGGCTTCTGAATCCTTCTTCCTATTGTCCCTCAATAATTCCCTTTCTGCTTATGTCAAGGCATTGTATGTTGTTGCATCCACTAGTTATTGGAGCCCATTTTCCTCCAAATCTCAAATATCTTGAGAAGAAAACAGATTCTTCATTTTTATATCCCAATAGTCGTGATTTTCGCCATTAAACTGAGGTATCTGAGGATTAGTCAAGTTTGTGCTTGATGCTGCAATAGTGTAAAAAGGACCTTCTCGCTCCAAAAATCTGTCTTCAAAACAACCTTTTAATTCCTAGTAAAACACTTGTTTTTACACTAACAAAGGTTTAACCTACTCTAATACCACATGAAAGAAATCTACTCTAATACCACATGAAAGAAATTATGAGTAGAGAAGAAGAGTCTTTCTCTCAACAATTCAGTTGCTGAGATCAAATCGCAATTAGACATGAGCTTAAAACACAGAAAAAGTGACTATACCAGGTGAAAGAAATTATAGGCAGAGGAGAGGATTCTTTCTCTCAGTTTGTCTAGATCAAATCACAATTAGACATGAGCTTAAAACACACAAAAAGTGACTCACGGTAGAGTTGCAGTAAAACTAGAGGTATATACTTTAGATTATATTTTAAAACACATGAAATACATTCGCATAATAGATGGAGGCTGCAGCTCCTTCACCAAGTAAAACAAAAAAAAGTGACTCATGATAGCACATAGTAAAACAGGTTAAAACTAACTAAATTTTAAAACCATATTGCAATAAACTATATTTCAGATTTATTTCAAAACATATGAAAATACATCCCCATAATAGAATAGAGGTTGCACCTCCTTCACTAAATAAAACAAAATTATTACCTACCAAAATTTGCTCTACAATTTTGTCCTCTTCACCTCTCACACTTACACCGACCACTAAATTAAAGACTTTTACACATCTATATTCAAAACATACGTTTCACATTTACACCCACCACTAAACTAAAGACTTTTACACATGTATATTCAAAACATACATTTCACATAAATTTATGACAAAGTCAAAGTATGAAAACAAGGTATGGGAATTTGTATAAAATAAATGATTTTCTGAACTTGTAGATGTTGGGGGGTGTAACTAATAGTTGCAGAGTGTGTTTTCCCAACCCTTCATTAAATAAGCATTCCTTCTTAATTACTTGATAAGCATTCCTTCTTAATTACTTGATGTGTGTTGCAGAATGGTGTGATGTGTATTCATGCCCAGAACTTCTTGTAATCTGTCCTTCAACCTACAAACAAAAATCCAACCTGCAAACACAATCTACTTAGCAAGTATGGTTGTTGTGAGTGTTTTAAAGCGATGGTTAAGATTAATTTTCCAACAATTAAGATATTGAAGGCATCTTTCTCATCTATCCAGTTCTGCTGGATTAATTTTCCAACAATTAAGATATTGAAGACAACTTTCTATTCTATCCCGTTCTGCTGTCCAAGCGAGGATATTCTGCCACTCCTCAAAAGACAGATACACTATGAGCTCATCTACAATGGATCAACCATACGTGTTGGATCCATCCTGCACCAGGCTGCTGGAATGTAAGAAAGGCACTGGGGCTAGTCTTGCCTGGGCTTTTTCCGTGCCACTGTACCACTTTTTTCCATATTTCCACTTTCATGAATTTTTTTTAGTCCCGACTGAAGACCCTGCTAGTTTTCTTTTTTTCTAGGCTCTCTCCAATAGCCACTCTATGCTATCAGGTTATGGAAATTTTGAAATATGCTCTCTACCGTAACTGTCAAATTGAATTATTTTTCTGAAATCTGCTTACTACAGTAACCTGCAAATTGAGTTATAATTTATATATAACTATCACAATCTATAAATATTAACATCTAATATGAGTACATATCATTTTCATTTTTGATTTATATGAATCTATCATCTGCCATTTGTATTTAACATCTAATATGAGTACATATCATTTTCATTTTTTATTTATATGAATCTATCATCTGCCATTTGTATTTATATGAATCTAAGGGCTTAGAATATATTCTTTGAAATATTCCTGGTTTTCTCCATGTTGGAATTTCTCTTTCAAAAGCTAACACAGCGTCGGCGTCACTGCTTTTACCTATAGAAATGTTAAAGGCATGACGTTACCTTGGGACCCAAACCCTTCAGCGACTGCAGAAAACAAAATTATTTTGACAATGCAACAAGGGCGGGAGCCGTGCCTGTGCATTCAACATACACTCTTCTTGGAATTTTACCCTTGGAAAGCAAGTCTTCGACTCCAAGTTACAAAATCTTAATTATTTTGACAATGTAACAAGGGAGGAAGCCTTTCATTTCCCATTCAACATACACTTTTCTTGGCATTTTACCCCTGGAAAACAAATATTTGACTCCAAATTACAAAACCTTAAGTTTAATTGTTGAAGTTGAGTGGAAGTTCCATCGCACAAAAATAAATAAATTAGAGTAGTGCATCATCACTTGGCAGGTATACCTTCTGCTTGCATACTTGTCTTCGATTTGATTCAAATTCCATGTATGGTTTTGATTTGCCACTCATTCCTCTTCGACACAGTGGACGTCACTTGAGTTATGATACATGACTGACTATTCAAATTTGCTTGGGTAAACTATTAGTTCCCTCTTTCATGAAATCAAGATCACATCATCAAGATTCAAATCTTCATGTGATATGATAGAAAAAAAAGTGACATGTTAACAAATTTTCATTGATCTTCTAATTAATATTTTGAAGTGCTTGAAATGGGAACAAGAAACATTCGTCATCTGAATTATAAGTTAGAACTTAGTAAATTCAATGTTTTAAGGTTACTCTTGAATCTTTATAGGTTTGACAACGGCAACCTTCTTTAGCTTTACTTTCTCATACATGAAAGCCTCTTTAAGCTCTCCTACTACCTCACTCATGCTGGGCCTCCAAGATGATGTATGCTCAACACATCTGAGCGCTAGTTTGGCAACAATAGTGATTGATTTCATGTCATATTTTCCGTCCATATCCTTGTCTATGATTTTCACCATTTTTCCAGGGGTTTTATTGATCTCCACATAGCCTTTCACCTGTGATGACGTGAAAATATAATTATTCGTACACGCACTTAAAATGAAAGCCTATGTATGGATGATTAATTACAAATAAATTCCTTACCCATCTCAAGAGATTAATTTCTTCCTCAGGTAGAGTCACATCTATGGGTTTTCTCCCACATATAATTTCTAATAAAACCACACCAAAACCATATACATCGCTCTTTTGAGTGAACTGTTGAGTCATAAAGTACCTGTAAGAATATCCAACAATAAAAGTGAAATTGCCGTGGCTCTTAATAATTAATCGAATTCCTGGGGCATCAAAAATAAAATTTCGAAGAGAAATGCAAGTTATCCGTATGTGTCATTTACTCTGGATCCAGGTATCCGTAAGTTCCTTTCACTATATCCTCGATAGGAGCCTTCCGATCCATTGTCATCATCGACAAACCGAAAGCGCCTAATTTTCCATTCAAATCGCTGTCGAGGAGGATGATTGAAGATTTCACATCCCTGTGAATTATCATTGGAATGCAACACACGTGCAGATATTGCAGTGCTTCATACAGAAACAGAAATGGGGGAATATGGTTAATCACGATTTCTCTTATTTAGTTGTATTCAAACACAAAATTAAACAGCGTTTACACTACCCTCAGCCACATCGATTGCTATTTTGAGCCTGCTTTTCCAATTTAGGTTGGAAAGTCCTGCCTTCTCTCCTGAAAGAGAAATTTATAGTTAAAAGTATACAGTTTTTGTTGCAATATCAAATCAACCAAACAATATCCCTCCTTTAAAGAGTATTTACCATAAAGATGGTCCTTTAAAGACCCTTGAGACATGTACTCGTAGATAAGCATAGGCTGTTCGGGTTTAGCAAAACAGTAACCCAGTAGAGACACCAAGTTCTTATGATGGACTCTAGAAAGCAGATCGACCTGTTATCAAAGTGAATCTGTATACATCAATTTTACTATGTTCACATATATTTTCTTCTTAATTGCGAGAGAAGCGAAATGATTGGGAAATTGGAATTACCTCAGTCAAGAAGAACACCCGCAATCCTTGTCCTCCATTCAGTGAAAACATTTTTATTGCTATCTCTTTTGCGTCCGGCAGTTTACCAAGGAACACCGGTCCAAGGCCACCAAACCCAATCTGGTGACTAAAGTTTTGTGTGGCTTCCACAATCTGGTGTAGGGTAAAAACCATCGATTCGTCTGGGGTAAAAACCATCGATTCGTCTGTAATCCATATAAAATTCGCAAAGTATGAAAGCACAGTCTATATGGGGAATTCCCACTATATTTCATATTAGAATGTTCTTAAAATATAAGTTCTTGACCTTCATTATGTAGTTTTTCCGAGTTTTTATTTTTTCCTTCTCATGTTTTTCCCCACATGGAACATTGAACATCTGAATTTATATTCTCACCTTCATTGAGAAGCAGCTTTTCGCTGAATTTTTCCCCGGCACGCTGCTTTGCCCTGAATTTCTTCCAATATACGGTAATACCCGCTATCATCACTAAAGTCCTGAAAAGCTACTTAAGTTAAACCCTTAACAACCGGTGGATTCTTTAATTCTTAACCCTCTCAGGTTTTGTTCACGATCTTCTATCTACAGTCTTATAGTTTCGTTACCAATTTGTTGGAAAGCTAGGGAAAAACATGAAAATTGATACACACAAATAATATGAGCTTGATCAACCAAAACTCGATTCTAACAATGAATCTGGTGAGGAACTTGATTCTAACAATGAATCTGGTTAGGTGTACTTATGCTTAAGTGACTCTCCTAAATGAACTGATTTGTTGGAATTTTCTGATAAATCCCATAACAAACAGACAAAAATCGCACTCTATTTTTACACAGAAAAACAGAAAAATTCGTTTGCTGGAAACGGTGTTTCAGCAACACAGTTTTTTTCAGTTGCTGAAACAGGTGTTTCAGCAACGCTGATCGTCGTGTTTCAGCAACGTAAACTTTTGACGTCTAGTAATTTTTGAGTTACGAGGTGTTTCAGCAACGGTGACGGAGTAACAGAAACAGGAAAAATTTAACTTGTATTCATAAACAGTAAACCAACTGACACAAATTTTGCCTTCCTCACATAGAGGGATTTCTACAAGGCTACTTTAAAGACAGTTCAAAAACTTAAAAAAAAACTTCATGCTGTAAACAGAAAATACATTACTGTGTCTGCACTGCTGTACATTACAGTAAACCAAAATACTCTGTCTCGTCTTAAAAATCAACACGCTGTTTTTCACTGCTGTGTCTGCACTCTGCATTGCTCTGACTGCACTCCTGTGCATTTACAAAACATGTTGCTGTAACACTCTGTTTCAGCTCAGAACGCTGCTGTAACACGCTGCTGTAAAATGCATTGCTGTAACACGCTGCTGTATCTACTTTTCTGCACTGATGTGCCTTCGTTGCTACTTCTACTCTTCTCTGCAGCACACAATCACATTCAAGCGTTGCTGCGCTTCTCTCTTACATTTCATTTACAGTCCCTGCACTGCTGTGCATGAAAGCTTCATTCATCTGAGCTCGTGCTGCTGCACATTCTTTTTCAAAACACAGAAATTACATTCGAGTGCTGCTGCACTGTATTGCTAAGAGATTAACACTACTATCGCTCTGCTTCTATGCTGCTGCTCATTACATTAAAAACAACACACCAGGAAAACTGCTTGAAATTATTATGACAAGACTCGAAATTAAAACAAGGTATGGAGCAGCAGAAAAATAAATCTGATTTCTGAGATTTCTGGATGTTGCGGTACATTCCCCATGTCCGCAATAAAACCTGTTGTTTACCATTTTTACCAACTCTGTCAACCGCATTAAATTTCATTTATCGCTTGACTGATAAATCTGGCTGTCAATGAAGATTCAACTTCACGTCAAATTCATTGCTGCAGGCCCTGTACATTCAATCGGACGGCTCTATCTGCTCCAGGGAAAATTGCTTTGGCAAAACTGCTGTCCAGGTGTCTGCGGTTTTAATTTGTGCTGGGAAGCGTACTGGTTTTATGGAAACAGTACGCAGCAGGGGAAATTAATATTTCAACACTCCCCTTTAATTTCAACTGCTGGGCATTCTGTCGTACCCAAACACTTCCTCACATAGAGGAATTCACCAACTGCTTCTGATGCAGTTCCACAACCAATTAAAATTGTCTTCCTCTTAATAGAGGGGTTTACCTGAAACTCTGCTTAAGAGCACCTTCCTCATGACAGAGGGATTCACCATAACAATGTGCTGAAGAGCACCTTCCTCTTGACAGAGGGATTCACCTGTGACTATGCTGAAAAGCATCTTCCTCTCAACAGAGGGATTCACCAAGGAACGCTTCAGTTCCAAAACCAATTTCTGTTATCTCAGAAAATTACAGTTTGAGCCACACAACCTGTTGCTGAAACACACAGTTTCAGTCACACAGTCTGTTGCTGAAGCACGTTTTTCAGCATCTGGTAGACAGTTGCTGAAACACGACTGTAGAATGCATTGCTGCTCCAAAACACAGCGAGAGCATCTTCCTCTTAATAGAGGGATTTCAACATGCCTGCTTCAGAGGCACTTCAATGTGTCCAAATTGACACTACTGTGTCTGCCTGATATTTTACACTGTTGTGTGTGAAAATATCTTCATTCGCATTGCTCTTCACAATGGCACTCAGGTTGCAATATGCTCTACACTGCTATTCATTACAGACTCTGTCTTCTCCTGAAAAACATTACACTGCTGTGTGTAAAACTTTCAATACATTTATGCTGCTGCATATACAGCTGTCTTAGCACTGCTATCTCAGCAACTCTCTATCAGCACTCTGTTTCAGCAACTCTGTCTCAGCATTGCTGTCTCAGCAACTCTGTCTCATTATGCTGTCTCAGCAACTCTGTCTCAGCAACGGCAACGCTGTTTCAGCACTCTCTCTATCACTGCACTGTTGTGCATAAAATAACTTCTCAAATTGCTCTTGTGCTGCTGCGCATTCCTTTCACATTTAACAACAAAAATACGCACTGCGTGCTCCCCTTCATTAATTACACTCGCACTGCTGCTGTGCCATTACCTTTCATTTTTTCAACAAAAATTTCATGCTGCTGCATTTTCTTATTTGCATTGCTGTGTAAAAACACATTTCTTCATTATCTCTTAGTTCTGGTTTCATTTTCTTCGCACTACTGTGCTTCTCCTTCTTGCCATCACGCTGTTGCCTTTTCTTATGCACCCTTGCTTCACACAATCTTCAACTTCATTTTTTTAATTACACAATGCACTGATGTGCAATTCCTTTGACTTTCTGTTGCCTCACACATTCTCATTCATTCCATGTGCATTAAAACTATGCGCTGCTCCTGTTTTTCTTTATGCATTTCTATGCATATTGCATTAAAAAAAATTTCAAACTGTTGTTTTATATTTTGTCTTCCCACTGCTGTGAGGGTCTTCTTGCTTTGCATATTTTTCTTCTTGCGCTGCTGCTCTTTACATTTGAGCGCTGCCCCCATTTCTTTTCTGCTGTTATGGCAGATTTAACTTCATATTTTTCTTTTATAAAAGGTCTTGATTAAAGAATCACTGTTAATACAGTTCAACAATAAAAATTACAAGCTCCCCTTTAGTGTATGCTTTATCTTCTTTCAGCAGAATCTTCTCAAAAGAAACTTAGATCGGCTGGAGAGCTCAAGAGACTTTCTCACTGTATTTCCTTCCTTCTCCATACTTGTGTAACTTTTTTCTTTTGAATGGGTCTAGCTTGCATAGGAGCCCATGTTAAGTTACAATCACGTGCCATATGCCCAATGTTATGACACTTGAAGCATTCAACTTTATCCATGAATAAGAATTCATGATTTCTTCTTGTGAAATTATTTCTTGGAGATTGTCGGGGACCACAACATCTATCTCCATGAAATGCTCTACAGTGTTTTGCCATATGACCAAAGTTTGAACAAGCATAACAATAACCAAAAAATGAACTTTGGTACCTGGGAGATGGAGGTTTCCTTGATGTACTTCTGAAGCCTTGCTGCCTTGAGATCCTTTGTTGATGACCATTGCCTCTTGCTTTCTTGCCATCAGCTACATTTCTTCTTGGAGCTGGTTTTATGCTTGGAGCAGGATTTCTTCTATTGCAGCCTTCATTTTTCTCCTTGCCTTTGCTGGAACTAGGAGCTTCACAACTTCTTTCTGGCTTCTTCACATCTCCTTTGCTTAAGGCATCCTCATACTTGTTTGAGGGTTCACCTACATACCCAAGTCCTGATTTATCATATGGAGATCTGTGATAGCTGAGCATATCATCCAAGGCTTGAGAGCTCTTCATGATCTTGTTCATCCCTTCAACCTTCTTCCTGAGGAGGACAATCTCTTCTTCCAACTTTTCACATACATTATTTTTCTTTGCTAGTTGTCCCTCAGTTTCTTCCTTGCTACGAGTAGCTTCAGCTGCTACTATTTTAAGGGAGATAATATAAGACTTCATTTTGGAGATTTCTGCTTGACTGCTCTCCATTTTCTTCTCAGCTTCTTGTGCCTGCTTTCTAGCTTCTTGTATTTCAGACTTAAGGGAGGAAACCTCTGCCTTGTACTGTCCAATCTCTTCTACAAGCTTGTTCACTCTTATGTGCCTTTGTTCAAGTTGACATGTCAAGACATCTGCCTGCTTCTTTGCTTCATTCAGCTGATTTGTCATGGATATGACTTTTTCATGGTGTTTCCTCTTGCTTTCATCAAGTTCCTTCTTAAGCTTGGCAAGCTCTTCATCCCTTTCTTTTACTTGAAGCTTGATGAGGTCAAGCTTTTCATTCTCAGCTTCTATGATGGGTTCTTCTTGACTCATTGTCATGGTCAATGCTCCCTTTGCATGAAGGTCATGCAGTCTGTCCCATATATCCTTTGCTGATGTATATTTTCCAAGATTCTTTTTCACTGAATCAGGGAGACCATCCAAGATAGTCTTTGCTGCTTGTGCATCATACTCCATGGATTCTTTATCCATATTGCTATCATCAATCACTGACTCCCAGACTTCAATCCCTTCAAACATTAGGAAAGCCCTCATCTTTATTTCCCATACATCAAAGTTTCCATCAAACCTTGGAACCTCAAATACAATGCTTTCAAACAGATTGCCTTCTAGTTTAGTAGAGGGGGGGGACACATTTTTAGCAGGCTTGGAGGCTTTCTTCTTTGACCTCGCCATTCTTATTTAGGCTTGACTGTTTTTTTTAAATCACTGACTGTTTCTTCAATAACACCACAGAAAATTAATCTGAGAAATACCTGGATCCTTTCTTGGCTGTGTCTTCACTCTGCTGGTGAAGCTGCTACCGCAATAAACCCTTCCTTCAGCTTCTTTGACGCTTCAAAGAGCCTGGACTAGCTCTGATACCATGTTGGAATTTTCTGATAAATCCCATAACAAACAGACAAAAATCGCACTCTGTTTTTACACAGAAAAACAGAAAAATTCGTTTGCTGGAAACGGTGTTTCAGCAACACAGTTTTTTTCAGTTGCTGAAACAGGTGTTTCAGCAACGCTGATCGTCGTGTTTCAGCAACGTAAACTTTTGACGTCTAGTAATTTTTGAGTTACGAGGTGTTTCAGCAACGGTGACGGAGTAACAGAAACAGGAAAAATTTAACTTGTATTCATAAACAGTAAACCAACTGACACAAATTTTGCCTTCCTCACATAGAGGGATTTCTACAAGGCTACTTTAAAGACAGTTCAAAAACTTAAAAAAAACTTCATGCTGTAAACAGAAAATACATTACTGTGTCTGCACTGTTGTACATTACAGTAAACCAAAATACTCTGTCTCCTCTTAAAAATCAACACGCTGTTTTTCACTGCTGTGTCTGCACTCTGCATTGCTCTGACTGCACTCCTGTGCATTTACAAAACATGTTGCTGTAACACTCTGTTTCAGCTCAGAACGCTGCTGTAACACGCTGCTGTAAAATGCATTGCTGTAACACGCTGCTGCGTACAAAAAAAACTTTTGCACTGCTGTGCATTACAAAGAGAGCTCTGTCTCTGTTCCTAAAAAACTTACACACTGCTGTGTCTACTTTTCTGCACTGATGTGCCTTCGTTGCTGCTTCTACTCTTCTCTGCAGCACACAATCACATTCAAGCGTTGCTGCGCTTCTCTCTTACATTTCATTTACAGTCCCTGCACTGCTGTGCATGAAAGCTTCATTCATCTGAGCTCGTGCTGCTGCACATTCTTTTTCAAAACACAGAAATTACATTCGAGTGCTGCTGCACTGTATTGCTAAGAGATTAACACTACTATCGCTCTGCTTCTATGCTGATGCTCATTACATTAAAAACAACACACCAGGAAAACTGCTTGAAATTATTATGACAAGACTCGAAATTAAAACAAGGTATGGAGCAGCAGAAAAATAAATCTGATTTCTGAGATTTCTGGATGTTGCGGTACATTCCCCATGTCCGCAATAAAACCTGTTGTTTACCATTTTTACCAACTCTGTCAACCGCATTAAATTTCATTTATCGCTTGACTGATAAATCTGGCTGTCAATGAAGATTCAACTTCACGTCAAATTCATTGCTGCAGGCCCTGTACATTCAATCGGACGACTCTATCTGCTCCAGGGAAAATTGCTTTGGCAAAACTGCTGTCCAGGTGTCTGCTGTTTTAATTTGTGCTGGGAAGCGTACTGGTTTTATGGAAACAGTACGCAGCAGGGGAAATTAATATTTCAACATGACTCTCCTAAATTAAGCCAACTTTAACATGCTGGAGTAATTACAATTTCTAACCATTTTGGAAATGACACCCTAAATTATTTTTGGTTTCTTGAATACAATCCCCGCCCTTATACACAGATATAAGGATTCCAGAGTATCTGCAACACACCAAATGAGGAATTCTCACTGTAATCGTGAACCTCCTGCAGTAAGATTTTATAAACTTTCAACCGTTTAGGTATTACTGTTGTACCGGGCATTCCTTGTTTTGCTGGTAACAAAATTTTTAAATAAAAAGCATAACTTGAACATTTGATAATGGAAATTTGTTGTGAATACAAATAAATGTTGTATTACTCAATTCAATGAAAGCTTGTCGAAAACTTATGCACGAATTATACAGGTGAAACCATTGTTCCATATAAACCTGCGATAATAGTAAAGAAATTGTAATATGATATTTAGTGATTAAAATTCCCTTCAGAGAGTATAAATAGGTATAAACATGGAACTCTTTAGGGTTTCTGAGATCAATACCCAGTCTGCACAACAAGCGAACCGATCCGCAGCAGTTTTCTTTGAAAATGTCTATCAAGACAGAATTTATCTAAAGAAGAAACACCAGCAAGAAGAGAGCTTATTTCCAGAAGAAACGCTTACAATTTGTCCAACAGGCATAAACTGGAAAAGTCTGAAGGGAGAAATCTGGCAAAGGTCCGATCTGACTGACTAATTGCCAGTAATCGATGCAAGCCCTGTGGAAAATAAGACTACAATCAGGTATCACCAATCGCTGAAGCAAATCGACTAATTTTATGTCTTATAGAAAAACTACATTCATTATATTATTGCACCTCACAAGGTTAAGTATTCCTTATAATTGTTATTCATAATTATTGATCCTATTTATAAATTTGGAATATCTTTTATAATTTATAATTATTTTATAATTTATAATTTATAATTATATTTATAAATTAGAATATCTACTTTTATATATCTATATATATATATATATATAAATAATAATTCCAAAATAATATAGCTTATTATTATATTTAATATTTATAATATTTAGGAACAATTACCAATCACATTTACAAATTTGAAATACACAACATATTTATATTAATTAAAATTCAAATAATTACATTTAAATATTATATCTTTTATATTATTGCGCGTCACATTTAGAGTTGTTTTTCACCATTACTATTTATATTTATAAGTTTGAAATATTTATTATATATATGAATTGCAGATTGGCAAATAATTGAGCGGAGTGGCTCACTTTATAGGAGTATGGTATAATTATGTCAGTGCATCATCAAAATTAAAATTTTGTTATATCTGTTCAAATTAAATTAAACTGCAAAAATACTAACTATACAACTTTATTAAATTTATAATTTATTTTCTCAATTAACAAAAAGAATCATTTTAAAAAATTAAAAAATCAATAATCAAATCACTATAATTAATTAACAAAAACAAATCATTTTGAAAAAATAAAAGATTTAAAAATCAATAATCAAATCACCCACGATTAATTAACAAAAACAAATCATTTTGAAAAAATTAAAAATTAAAAAATCAATAATCAAATCACCGACTATTTCCTGTCAAATTTTATCCCTTTGTGCCAACTAACATTCAAACGATGAAATATAATATTACGGCTCATTGAAAAAAATCCAACAAATATGGCGCCATCGTTCCTTGTTCTTTTCCCGTCGTGCCAACTAACATTCAACCGCTGAAATATAATATTGTCTTAAATGTTGTCTTTAAGGAGCATCTTAAATTATTGCCTTTATAGAGACAATAAAGAATTATATTTGAAGAGAATATAATATCACTTTTGCTTCTTTAGAGACAATATAAAAAAATGAATCCACAAAAATATCACACCATTGAAATAAATCAATATAAAAAAGTTTAATTAAAAATAAACTACAATATCATTGATTAATTCATCTTAATGCACAGTGGAATTGAACCACCAACCTCCTTCTTATAAGGCAAGTGTTCTGCCATTCAACTAACACCCTTTAAAGAATTATGTGATGATAGAGGCATTGATTTAAAAAAAATGCTTGATACATAATGACATAATATTTATAAAATCTATAATCGCACAACCCCTATTTTTAACTTAATAAAAAATAATTCAATAGAGTTAGATCAACATCACACCCATGTGGCATGACCTACACAACAATAATTACAATCAAATTAATCTAGTAATACAAAAAAACAGTAACTAGAATTAGCACAAGCTGTTAAAATCTTGCCACAACTATTGAATGGTTTATATTTAGTGTGTTTCCACTGTTGATCTCTTTCTCTAGTTCCTCTTTGTCCACACCATTGGTTAAAATATTATATTGAAAAAAGATAAGAAAGGAAATTTTCTGCAACTTGGTAAAGCAAGGAAAATCTTTAAAATGATTATCTTTGAAATCTGGTTAACAAAAGAAATCAACAATGACACGTCTACACAATCTAGATTGCATATTTCATATAAAAAAAATTCACCTCAAACTCAAAATACCATTTTTAAGGGACATCCCCAGATGAAGCATTAGCATGTCAATTTATAGGAAATTTGGAGAAGGTTCTGGCCATTTTAAATCATGTTCTATTGTTCATCTGCTTATATATAAATGAGGCAAATGTCCAAAGAGAAGAGAAGAAAATCTTAGGATTTTATCGCATGCTTAAAGAAACTCTTAGATCAGCCCAAAAAAACCAAAAACAGAAGAAGGATCAATGGGGGAAAAAGGGGAACCCAATGAGGAGTGGACAGGTGGGTTGTTGGCACGAAAATGACAACAAGGAAGAGACCTTGGGGTTCAAGATCAAGGGGCCAACAAGGCTCTATTTTATTCTAGCAATACATTGACATTTTCACCTTACTCGGACGACAAGGAGTCTCAGCCGAGGCATGCCACAACTGAGGTTAGATGGAGCAGGAGGGGTATCGAGGAAATGTAAATAACATACAAAAGTAGCGCATTAAAAAACACAATAATGCAATAAGGAACCCAAAATGCTTCTTTCGTTAACTGGAATATAAGAGAGTACATGATAGAATATAAAAGGCTCGAGGCCCGTTCATCAAATATTGAAAGAGTACTTTTCATAGAACACAACTGACAAGAATGGACATAAGCAGAGTCGAAGATAGTCCTAGCTCTTCCATAACCAATCCGACTCTCAGGATCCTATCCTTGCTCACCCACTTGATCACCAACTTCCTTATGATCTCTTTTGCTTTTTATCCTTTTTTCTACATTCCCACTGCCAGTTTCATTCGGTTGAAGCTGCCCTCGCCTGCCTTCTATTTCCCTTGCTCAGCTACTTCTGTACTCTTCCGCCACATTTTCACAACTTCCTGTTCACTCCCAATTCCTGTCCCTTTCCTTTGGCTATCAACTCCGCAACCCAAATTGTTGTCCCCGCCCCATGTTCTTGAACTTCTTGCCACCAAAATCCAAAATGAAGGCCCTAACAGGCGCTGACTACTGTTCTTTGACTCATCCCCAAGTTAATCTATCTTCAGTGTTGTCAGCTCTATTGTTGCTCCTGGTGGGGTCTGTCGTTATTGCTTGTTGTTGTGTTGGTTCCTCTTCTTGTAGCACCATTGCTTCTTCCCTTGGGTGTGTTGGTCCTGCTTCATGTGGGGCTGCTTCTGCTACATTTTGGCCCTTCTTTCCCAAACGAAGGCCCCAACTCAGTTACCGCGACAATCATTTCCTGGCGGAAGCAATTATAATCTTCCAATGTTGTATGCCAGACGCTCTGAGGGTTTATGTATGTTGGAGAAATTCGGCCATTGATGTGTAGTTTGGTTGCTCGGGCTAGGCATTTTGCAGGGTGCTCCACTTTTCTTCAACATCGTCACATACCTCCCACAGTGCTCTTACATGTTTATGGACCTGTGACCTCAGATCACGAATTTTATCTTTTGCTTCCACCAATTCCTCCTCAATTTTTTGTACCCTGTCCTCGAGATAGGCGATCTCATCATCGATTTGCTTCAGTTGGCCTTTGTCCCTATAGGTCTTTCTATCAGCAATGCGTTGTTGGAGTTTTTGGCAAAGTGGATAGATTGGCTGGTTTTTCAAGGACAAGCTGCCTGACCAATCATTGACTTGCTCCAATAGCACATAACCATCTGTCAGGGCATCAGTTAGCAAGCTTTTAGTGCAACAGAAGTGTTGAGTTTATGCTCGATCTCCATGATGTAGCTTGTAGTTGGATCGGGAAATGCTACTCTAGACATATCTAAACTCTTCTTTAGCTCCTTGTTGGTGGCCACAAGTTCTATGCATGATGTCTGAATATGGTCACAACAGTCGGCCAAAATGATGGCCGAAAAATCATCAGGTGCTTCAATTACTAAATCGACCACAATTGGCCAAAGTGCCCTTAGCTTTGATGTCACCTGCTCGACCTGCGATTGTAGTTGTTGATTGTTATGTCAAAGACAATCTCACTCAATCGTGATAGTGACAATTTGTCTCTTCTCCTGTTCATGCTCGGCGACCATGTAATTGTTTCTCTGTTTATACCTTTGAGCTTCCTGTTGGATAAATCCGAACAGTTGTGTAGATGACCAATGCTAAAGGTTCTTAGGTTTCACTGTTGATGGGTCCAGGAAGTTTCTTTATAGGGGTTGGCCGCTAGCAATGGATTTTTCTATGTGGCCTTGTGGGGAATTTGCAGGCTGTGTGGTTTCAAGAAATTGGGGAGTAGGAGGGATAATTACTCACTCTGGAACCACTAGGAAATTTATAGGAAATGAGGCTTCAAATAGTTCGATCGCAGTGGAGTGTGGTTTTGATGTGATTGGTTCTTCACCCGGGAGTTGGCCCATTCCTAGAAATAAGGATACTAGGGTTGTTTGAACAACAGTATGGTCTTCACCCCCATTTAGTGACTAGTTGGATTGGATAGCCGAATCGACTTCCATTTCTTTTGTGGTTATTCAAGTACCTGGAGGGACTAAGTTAGATAGGGTCATGAAGGTGGAAGTTGTATTGGGGGATGGATCCCACAACTTGGGTGAGACAATAGAGGTAGATTGTGGGTTTTCTTCAACAATTGGGGAGGTCGATGCTGACTTGAGTCCATCTCCGGTGAGGTCAACAATAGTCACGGGAGGCATTGTCTTTTGCTTCTTGGCCGCTGGTACCTTGGTACTTTTGGGCTGCCTAGGTTTGTGGATGGTTGGCTTTTTCTGAGAGTGAGGACTATGATGGGGGATAGCCACAACGAGGGGAGTAGTTATGATCAGATTGAACAAAGTAAACCCTTAAGAAGCACTAGACTGGGGAGTCGTACATGTTGAACCGTGGAAGATGGAAATTTTCTACTGAATGGAGCTCATCTGTTGCTCCATTTGATAGACCATCGACTGTAATTCCTCCTCCGACCCCCTCTTCCTTTTTCTCCCAACCATGTCTCTTGTCAGTTGTTGTGGTTGCATGCCCCCAAAAAAATATTTGAACTGGCCATATGTAATCTCGCAGACGACCCTTGGCCATGATCCGACCTCCGTGTGGAATTCCCCTTCTATCAATGTGAACCACTGGTGAACTCGTTTGAAAAGTCTCTGGATGGACGCATTATGGGTTGATATAAGTCTGGCCATGCATTACCCAAACCAGATTTAGTGTGAGTAGTTATCGAGAAATCCCTTGGGGATTCTTTTTGTCGCCCTTATGGTGGCAACAATCTTCTGGTACCAGTCCTTAAATCATACCTCATTGATCTCTTTGTTGCTAAGGTCCCTGGAAATCCTCCATGGTGTGTATATGAGCGTCAGTGGTTGCTCATATGTGATTTCTGCTAGGTTCCTCCCTAATAGCATGCACCATTTCCACATCACCAAAGTCATAATCAAATACCCAAAAATGAAATTTTTGGTTCGTCTATATAGATCCTTGCAAGATTAAAATAACTTATTTAGTAGAAATGCCGATCGGTTGAGCGACATTCCTTCGCAATAGTGCTCCGCAAGTGATATGGTGTCCAATGTGCATTCATTTCTAGAGAAATGTCTCATTACTTTCCTTGCAATGATGTAGCAAGTGAATCTGATGTGGTCCTTGTTGATCAAATATATTTTAGCGCCCTTGCCACCATGCTTGGTGTTATACTCACTGTAATAATCATTGTCCCCCTCCTTCTTGGCTCACTTCAACCTGGTCTTGAACGCGGTGGAGATTTCATCTCCTGTTGGTGAGAGCCTGGTGAGGCGTTGAATTTCCTCCACATGAATTTGACATTATTTGTCTAACCAGAGTGAGTCACCATGCATATTTCTCACCAAAATGTTAGTGCATTTCATTGTAGTGAAAGACGTTCCGAAAATCGACAAACTCCTCAAATTTATCAAAGTCGAACGCTAAAGTGACTGAGATGTTCCTTTGATATTCGTTGCCATTGTATCATCACCCTTTGGAACTTCTTCTGTATATAACTCTCACTTGAGAGCTAGAAACTAGAAATAGTTCGAAAGATCATTGTCTACCAGTGTTGCCTTATCATATTTCCCATACAATGATTCTATAACAGTATTATGTCATCTAGTTTGTCTTCAAGAACTGAGATTATCTTCGTCATACTTCTGCGCTGCTGATATATGACAGTTACAGGGGGCTAATAGCGAGTGCTTGAGTAACGTTGTTGAGTTTCGAGCCGAGACTCAAAGAATTTTCTCACCTGAATTGGAACTTCTAAAACTTCCTTCATAACCATGCAAATTAAGTAGACCAAATTCGACACGACGTTTCTGACTAGACTCGCTAACTAATTACTACGACAACTTTACCTATGCATACTTGATCATGTTAACTAGTCTTTGGCTGAGTT
The DNA here is from genome assembly GCA_031772625.1 of Pinus tabuliformis. Classification (NCBI taxonomy): domain Eukaryota; kingdom Viridiplantae; phylum Streptophyta; class Pinopsida; order Pinales; family Pinaceae; genus Pinus; species Pinus tabuliformis. Next base: position 1,344,242,461 of record CM062807.1, on the reverse strand, counting down.
GTACCTAACTTGGATGGTGCATGATGGGAAAAGTACAAAGTGGAGCAGATGGGTAATAATGTGACCGTAATGGCGAATTTATTGGTTAACTCTTTCCATAACAGGAAAAGATTCTATGGAAATTTACCTGATAGGGGTATTATTACCTAATTATTATGGAAAACACTCTAAATATGATGGATAATACTTGTGAAATATGTGACTAACCTCCACAATGACTTTCAGTTGCGGTGAGGTGGCATAGGTGCCGCAGTTGAGCTAACACACAAGAATTATTATATGGAAAATAAAATAAAATAAAATAAAACTTAAACGGATTGACTTCTTGATTGTCTTATTCCTACTAACTCTAAACCTACCTATAGGCCCTTTTCAGAGACCTCATCAATTAGAATATTGGGTGTTGTACTGATGGAAAGGCTTCAAGCATGCGCCATTCGCCCATCCTGGTATCAATATTCCATCCAGTTGAGCAAGTTTCACTACTCCAGACTCCCTAATTTCCGCGACTATGAATGGACCAAGACAATGCATCTGAAACTTACTTGGGAACTTCTGAAGCTTGATGTCTTATAATAAAAATTGTCCTCCAACTGTGAACAATTTTCTCTTAATGTGCCTGTCATGCCATGCTTTCTACCTTGTTTTCTCAATAGACTGGTGGAATTCAGCTTGAAATTTGGCTTCATCTAATTCCATCAATTCCTCCAACCGCTTTTGTAGTGATGCATCATCTTTAATCTTTGTATCATGAGCAATGAATATGCTCAGTGTTGCAAATTCAGCAGGTACCGTGGCTTCTCGTCCATATACCAACTGGAATGGTGTTTGCTTGTGTGATCACTTGATTATCGTTCACTACACCCATAACATAGTTGGTACAAACTCATCCCAATTGTCTTGACTTGCTGAACATATCTTTGTTAGTCCCTTCTCCAGTGTCTTGTTGAATGCTTCAACCATCCCATTAGCCTAAGGGTGGTATGGGTTGCTGTTATGATGTTGGACTAGGAAATTCTGCAGGAGGGACACAACTATTTCATTTATAGAATGAGTCCCTTGATCACTTGTTAGGATTTTTGGGCATCCAAACCTAGATATGATATTTTCAAAAATAAACCTTGTCGTTGTGTCTATTGTACAATATTTAACTGGTGCCACCTCTGCCCATCGCATGAGATATTCGGTTGCTGTGATGATATATCGTGCATGATAATGACATGCTGGTGGGTAGATCAACCAAATGAAATCAACTTCCCACTTTTCAAAGATCTACACTGTACATAATGGTTGTAGTGGTAATTCATCACGATGCGAAAGTTTTCCAACTCTTCGACACACATTGTTGAGATCCAAAACTCCCTTTTCTTTAGCAACTTTTCTCATCCATTCTTCTTTGAAAAATGCATCCTCATCATCAATAATCATTATACGTTGCCTCAAGGAGAAAATTTTAGTGATTTACATGTTATAATTTTATGTTTGCTGTTTGAATAAGTTTTTGTCTTTTACCTATGGAACACAGCCACATTCTGTAGCTAATCCGTTGTTCCGCAACTACCTCCACGCTTTTGCAGGTTCCAGGTGTCAAGAGGGGAAAATGGATACATGGGAAGCTTGGAAAACATTAGGGCATGGATCGTGTCCTATTCACCTAGCCCAGGTCGACAAGACTCCGGTTAAAGGGAAGTCAAACATAGAAACCTAAGGGAAACAAGACTATGTCTTGTACACGTTTCTCAGTGATGGGATCCGAAGTAGTTTCCTGAGGCCACGGACTTCATCAACCACTTGTGCAAACTGAATCCAATAGCCATTACCTTAGATTTATGTCTCCAGCAACTAAGGAAGAGAATTCTGTGGGCCTATCTACCTATGTGTTTTGTTGTAGCTCATTTTTGTCCATAAAACAATTGTATAATTTCTCTATAAATACCTGTGTGAAGAACACAGAACTAGTTCAAATTTGCTCATTTGTTAAGTTTAGATTACCGCTCTGTAGTTTTGAGAACTCGTTCTCTGTTTTCAATATAAAGACTATGTGTTTCATGGATACCTGAAAGCATTTGTTAGAGTGTTGATTAAGTGCATATAACATGAGCAGTTGCAGAGAGCCCCTGCACTGGTTAAGGTTACATTTTATTTTGTTTTGTTTTTTATAATTGAGCTGTAAAATCACTATATTTTTCCATGTTGCTTATAACCATTTGCTAACCTTGTTCATAATAGAATTTTTACTATTTTCTTACTAACACAGAACAACTTATTTCAGTACATAATAGTCTTTTGGTTTATTTTTTTTTTCAGTTTCTTATCAGTAGCTTAAAGTTGAGTTCAGTAGTGTAGAGTAATTTATTCCATTTGTTGTTCATTAGTCTTTAGATTTTTAATTAAACTAATCAATGTCATTTTATTATTAATTTAGTGACTCATGTTGTAGGTGAATGTTTCTAAAATCCCTTCTAGTTGATGGTTCATCTTAAACTAAGTGGTGGAATATTTCACTTATGTAATGAGTCTTTTTTTGCATTTTTGTATTTATTTTCTCTTAGAACAATGAAGTACGGAATTCCTCAAAATGTTATCACAAGGAGGTTGTTCTCCCAAAATTGTGTAGTAGAGTGACAAAGCACTTCATTTAAGTTTTTATAGTTGAACTGATAATCACCCTATGAGTGACCTTAGTTGAAGATTTATTAAATAAAAGGTATTACAGACCCATGTGCTCGTGTGTGTGTACTGTGTTATTGAAGCAACGGATCAATCAAATTGCAAATACACAGAAAATAAATGGAAAGAAAACAGAGAAATACAGTAAGAAACACAAAGACACAAGCATTTTTTAATAAGGAGTTCACCCTATTGTCTAGGGCTACGTCTCTGGTCCAGCTTCAGTGGTGGCCTTGTTTTATTGTGTCTTTCAGCAGAGAAATTACAATACAGGGACTCAATGTGAGTTCTCCTGAAGCAGATTTTTCTTGGCAGGGTGGTTCTTGGATTCCCCAAGCCACTCGAAGTACACAGACTCTTGGTCTTCCTACTAGCTCTGTGACTCTTGGTCTATAGTGGAAAGAGCCAACTGTGATGCTCAATCCGTATAGATTCCTCCATGGGAAGGCTTGATTCTTTAAGCTCTCTAGTGCTCAATGTTTCTTGTGGTCAGCTCAGCGCTCTGTCTCCTCTGCTTGGCTTTACTACTCTCTATGTTCAATCCTCCTCTTAGGGTTTACTGTTCACTGTCTCTCTTGGTTGCTTGGACTCTTCTCTATTGCTCCTCTCTTGATTCTCCATTCGGCTGTCTCTGTTCATGACTTTAGCCATTCAATGTCCATGCCTGTTCGGTTCCTCTCTCACCTACGTCGATTTGCCTACCACATGTGCACTTGGATTTCCCTGTTCGGTGTCAGCATGAGCACTCAGGAAGTAGCCATGTGTCTCCATCGAAACAAAACCGTCGCTTTGTTTCCTCCATTATGTCGTGGATACGTTCTTTCTCCACTGTGGTGGTCAACGAATTCCAAATCCCCTTAAATCGCAGCTTAATTCCCTGTCGATTCCACTTCTGTCTATCGGGTGCAATCTCAATCATCCGATCTGGGCTCCTCCAGATCCAACATCATACGCATGTCGAGCGCGGTTAACTTGGTCGACCGATAACGCGCGATCACAGTAGTTTTTCTCTCACCTCCGCTACCACACGTCGATCACTGAGTGGGATAACTCCGCTCTCCTCCAAAACCTCTTACCGTTCAAGGGTGTCCCGATCAAACTGTCGGTTTCCACGTCGTGGGTCCCACCTTCGTATGATGGCGCTTTTCGTTTCTCTGCCCATGGTCCTCTGGCTCCCAACGTGACCAAGTGCTTAAGGCTCTACCATTTCAGCCCTATTCGCCCAGTGATGCACGATTAGCCCAAGCACGCATCAAAAATCATATCCTTTTCCCATTTCGAGGCTCCCAGGGGCTACATTAACCTCCTGCACAGTCTCCATGGGCCTCGGTCAACGTGCTTTGACCGAGGTCCTCGACGTTCCATGCTGGCTAACATGGCCACTGGTTCAGGGTGTTTTCAATTGTTGTTTTGGATTTCATTCGAGATTTGTTCAACCTGATTTAGTCACGGTTGTTTGATAGTCGTTTATGGATCCGATTTGGATCATGGCCTCACTACTGAAAAGCTTTTGGACCACCAAAAGTCGGTTTTCTTCAAGCATCGACTAAGTGAGGAAACTGTTATCTCACTTGTCCAATTTCAATTCACTTCGCACTGCTTGGCTTTGAACCTTTTAGCCCAATCCTAAGGTACTCCACCTGTCCACTGCACATCGTCCTTACCTTCCTGTCCAACACTGTATCTTCTTGCAACTCATTAAGATATTTAGGTAGCAGGTCATCAACATAAGGTAATTGACTATGCTCGTCAGGGTACTCAATCATTGAAGGTTCAAACAACCTCAAGCAATATACATTCACCACTGAGTATATGTGCATGTAAGCTGGCAGATCAAGGCGAAAAGCATTCTCACCAATCTTCTCAAGTATCCTGAAGGGTCCATACCTGATAGGTTTTAGCTTCTTACCTTCACCTTGCATCATGTCCTTGTTGATATACAACGAGACTTGGTCTCCAACATGAAAACTATGCTCCATCCGATGCTTATCATGCCTAGCCTTGTACTTGGCCTGGCTCTTTTCTAGCTATTCCTGTACTACCTGATGGATCTCCTGGATCTGTTTAATGAACCTAGTTGCCCTGTCCACATCACTATGTCCATCAACCATGGTATCTTTACCAAAGAAAAAATCCAAAGGAGACCTTGGTATGAAACCAAAACAGGTCTCAAAAGGAGATATCTAGGTAGAAGAGTGTTTGGCTCTATTGTAAGCATGCTGCACATAACACAAGTGTTCATCCCAAAGCTTAGGGTGTTTGTTGCAATACCCTCTCAGTAACTGGATCACTGTCCTGTTAACTACTTCTATCTGGCCATCTATTTGTGGATGAAAATCCATGCTTTTCTTCAATTTGGTGTCCATTAGTTCCCACAGACTGGACCAAAACTTCCCCACAAATCGGGTGTCTCGATTAGATATAATAGAAGTGGGTAATCCAAAATGAACCCATACATGTTCAAAGAACAATTTTGCAGTTTTTTCAGCTGTAATCTGTTTACTACAGGGTATCAAAATACACATTTTGCTGAACCTATCCACAACAACATATAGATAATCATGACCCTTCCTAGATTTGGGCAGTCCTCCAACAAAATCCATGGAAATTCTTTCCCAAGGGTGAGAAGGAACTGGCAATGGAGTGTACAAGCCTAGTTTTCTGTTGCCGGGCTTGCTTTTAGCACACATAGCACACCCCTTTACATATCTAGAAACTGTCTCACTCATTCTTGGCCAATAATAGAACCTTTGCAGTTGTGCAACTGTTTTACTTACCCCAAAGTGACCTGATATCAGAGAAGTGTGTGCTTCCCTAATTATCTTTGCTCTCTCAGTTTGTGGAATGCAGAGTTTCCCACAATGATATAAGAGTCGGTCCTTTACATGATAGTCCAATTCTTCTACTCTTTTGCCTTGACTCAAAGTTTCATACACATCTTTAAACTCCATTTCATGAGCATACTGTTCTATGTAGCTTTCCTGTAGCACAAAATTATGCTTAAGTATGGTAGATGCATTTATAATGGGTCTAGATAACATGTTTGCAACCTTGTTATGTACGCCCTTTTTATATCTGATGACTAAATGAAACTGTTGTAGAAAACCCATCCATCTGTAATGTCTTGATTGTTGCAACTTAGTTTGGGAGTGTAAATATTGAAGTGGCTGATGATCAGTATGTATCACTATTTCTTTTCCCATTAAGTAATGTTTCCACTTTTTCACACTCTGAACTAATGCATACAATTCTTTATCATATGTAGGATAGTTGACTACTGCAGGATTAAAAGTCTCAGAATGATAACATATGGGTTTACCGTGCTATGTCAACGCTGCTCCCATGGCATAGTCACTAGCATCAGTTTGGATCTCAAATGGTCTTTGTAGATCTGGCAATGCTAGTATAGGTGTTGTACTAATTTTTTTCTTTCAAGGTGTCGAAGGATTTCTGCTGTTTGCCTCCCCACTGAAACACCTTGTTCAATCTTGTCAAAGCATGTAAGGGAGCTACAATTAAGGAAAAATTTGAAATGAACTTCCTCCAATACTGTGCTGCTCCTAGGAAGCTTCTCACTTCTGTAGCAGACTTTTTAGGCCATTTTACATTGACTGCCACTTTAGAGGGATCTATTCTCAATTCACCTCCCCCTACTATATGACCCAAATAATTTAGAGAGGTTTTGCCAAACTCACATTTGGAGAGTTTAACATAAAGGTTTTCTCTTTTCAGAACATCTAATGTCTGCTTAACATGCTTTAAATGTTCTTCCCACGTTTTACTAAAAATCAGAATGTCATCCAGATACACAATAACAAAATCATCAAGAAAAGGTCTGAGTATATCATTCATTAATCTCATGAAAGTAGCAGGGGCATTGGTCAAGCCAAAAGGCATAACCAGCCATTCATACAATCCCTGCTTTGTTTTGAAAGCAGTCTTCCATGCATCTTGCTCCGCAACTCTGACTTGATGGTATCCACTGTGCAAATCCAGCTCGGCGAAATAAATAGTTTCCTTCAATTGATCTAGAAGATCATCTATGCGAGGAAGGGGATAACAATTTTTTATTGTTATCTTATTCAGTGCTTGGTAGTCAATGCAAATTCTCCACGAGCCATCTTTCTTTCTCACCAAAACGATTGGTGACCCACATGGTGATGTGCTAGGCCTGATGAACCCCTTATCGAGCAACTCCTGCACCTGCTTCTTGATTTCAGAATTCTCTAAAGCAGATAACCTGTACATCCCAATGTTAGGCAAAGGAACATCTTGCCGAAAAATAATATCATGTACTATTTCCTTTTTGGGTGGCAGACCTTGAGGTTCTTGAAACAAGACATCATACTCTGAAACAATCTTTTCTATATAAGCTTGCTGATCAGAATTACAGCCCTCAAATACATTGGTTTTATCAGTTTTCTTTTCCTTTACAACCATCAATAAGAACCATTTGCATGAATTTATCATTCTTTTCATCTGTCCTGAGTTTATGAGAGTATAATTATTCTTGAGATTATGAGATCTTACAAAATATTCAATTCCATCTTTAACAAGTAGATATTTGTTCTCAGCTCTATAGAAAATAGCCTTTCTATCATACAAGTAAGGACTTCCTAAAACAATTCCACATATATCCAAAGGAATTACATCTAACTCAACCTCATCTACAAATGCTGACCCAAAAGAAAACTTGAGTTTGCACTGTCTATTCACTTGTAGTTGTGCTTTATCATTCAACCATCCTAATGGGTATGGCTTCTTATGAGGTGTAGTTTCTAATCCCAATTTCTTTACAATTGCTTCAGAAATCAGATTTACTTGTGAGCCACTATCAAACAAAGTATCAATCTTTTGATTTTTGGAAACAACTCGAATATGGAAAAGCTCATGTCTTTTTCTCTCATGTTCTTCATCAATAACAGATTGAGCAGAATTACTAGTAGATGCTTCTAAATTCTTACCTTTTATGCCTGTGGCTGCAATAATTGTTTCATCTCCCGAGTCTGACCCCAAATCTTTCTGAATAGTTGTAGCAGTCTTCCTCTTCTTGCCCTCGACTTCTTAGGCCTCAACTCTGGATGCAGAATCCAACAGTGCTCATCATCATGCCCCTCCTTTTTACAGTGAGTGCACGAAGCTTTGCCTTTTTGTGCAGTGTTAGCCTTCCTCGATTTCCACTTCTGCTTTCTTTTCTCCTTGCTCTTGCTTACAGTGGGTTGGGATGGTCCCCCAACTTCTGGATTTCCATTCTTTCCTCTAGCTTCTAGATGAGTAGCTTGTACAGATACCTCATCTATACTAGTGGGATTAAACATGAGGATGGTATGCCTCATGTAGATGTGTAGACCACCAATGTACTTCAAAAGAGTTTTTGGTGAGTCTAATGAAATACCCAACATCAATGCTCTCTTTCTGAACTCTTGAGTATACCCTTGCACACTTTTCCCTTTCAACTGCCGAAGAGTTTGCCAACTCATCATGGCTTGTTTCATGTAGGCCAATCGATAGAAATACTTTTTGATGGCAGAAAAAAAGTCACTCCAGACAGAGATAGCCTTACCATGCTTCCTCATATCAGCCTGGGTTCTTCCTTCCCACCAAACCAGGGCAGTGCCTCCTAGGCATAGGCTTGCCAGCTAAATCTTACTCTTGTCTAAGTCTATGTTTTGTACTCTGCAATACACATCAATTTTTCTTATCCAATTGTCGAACTTTTCAGCATTTAGATCTCCATCATATACAGGAAAATCAAATTTCACATCTAACTTAATCAAAGATGCCTTCTTATTATTCACAGGGTTACTAGGAGGTGTAAGGAAGCTTTCTTCTTTCCCCTTTCCTTTTGAGTGGTCATGGGAATGAGATTCATCTTCTTCTTTATCTTGCTTGGAGCTTGATGAATCTTCACACTTATGCTTTCTAAAGTCCCCATACATTTCTTCTACCATAGACTTTACAGCTAGGAAACTTTCTATGAATTGAGGGTATGGCCCTATAGAACCTTCCTTTGACATTGTCTTCCGAGAATAGACTCTCCAAATTTCAGGATTAGTTTCCACCAACTCTCCTTCTCCTAATTTGAGCTTTGATCTAGTGAGCATTCATAGCTAAACCAACACAAGCTTGTCTAACCTTACAACCTAGAGCTCTGACACCACTTGATCTGATAATCACCCTATGAGTGACCTCAGTTGAAGATTTATTAAACAAAAGGTTTTACAGGCCCATGTGCTGGCGTGTGTACTATGTTATTGAAGCAACGGATCGATCAGATTGCCAATACACAGAAAATAAATGGAAAGACAATAGAGAAATACAGTAAGCAACACAAAGACACAAGCAGTTTTTAATAAGGAGTTCACCCTATTCTCCAGGGCTATGTCTCTAGTCCAGCTTCAGTGGTGGCCTTGTTTTATTGTGTCTTTCAGTAGAGAAATTACAATACAGGGACTCAATGTGAGTTCTCCTAAAGCCGATTTTGCTTGGCAAGGTGGTTCTTGGATTCCCCAAGCCACCCGGATTACACAGACTCTTGTTCTTCCTACCAGCTCTGTGACTCTTGGTCTACAGTGGGAAGAGCCAACTTTGATGCCCAATCCAGATAGATTCCTCTATGGGAAGGCTTGATTCTTCAAGCTCTCTAGTGCTCGATGCTGCCTGTGGTCAGCTCGACCCTCTGTCTCCTCTGCATGGCTTTACTGCTCTCTATGTTCAGTCCTCCTCTCAGGGTTTACTGTTCACTATCTCTCTTGGTCACTTGGACTCTTCTCTATTCCTCCTCTCTTGATTCTCCATTCGACTGTCTCTATTCATGGCTTTAGCCATTCGACCTCCATGCCTGTTCAGTTCCTCTCCCGCCTACGTTGATTCGCCTATCACCTATGCGCTTGGAGTTCCCTGTTCGGCGTCAGCATGAGCGCTCAAGAAGTAGCCACGTGTCTCCATCGGAACAGTGCCAGCCTGTTCGTCGCTTCGTTTCCTCCGTTATTTCGTGAATATGTTCTTTCTCCACTATGGCAGTCAACGGATTCCAAATCCCCTTAAATCGTGGCTTAATTCCCTGTCGATTCTACTTCTGTCTATCAGGTGGAATCTCAGCTATCCGATCTAGGCTCCTCCAGATCCAACGTCATACGCATGTTGAGTGTGGTTGACTTGCTTGACTGATAATGCACGATCACGACGATTTTCTCTCACCTCCACTGCCACGTGTCGATCATTGAGTGGGATTGCTCCGCTCTCCTCCAAAACCTCTTATCGTTCAAGGGCGTCTCGATCAAACCGCCAGTTTCTAGGTCGTGGGTCCCACCTTCGTACGATAGCGCTTTCCGTTTCTCTGCCAATGGTCCTTTGGCTCCCAATGTGACCGAGTGATTAAGGCTCTACCATTTCAGCCCTGTTCACCCAGCGATGCGTGATTAACGCTTGGTGCTAATTGGCGCTAATCGTGTATCAAAAATCAGCTCCTTTTCCCATTCCGAGGCTCCTAAGGGCTACATTGACCTCCTGCGCAGTCTCCATGGGCCTCGATTAGCGCACTTTGACCGAGGTCCTCGTCGTTCCACGCCGACTGTCATGGCCACGGGTTCAGGGTGTTTTCGATTGCTGTTTTGGATTTCATTCGAGATTTGTTCAACCTGATTTAGTCACGGTTCTTTGACAGTCATCTATGGATCTGATTTGGATCAATAGTAGAGTAGTTGCAATTTCATTTTCAATCTTAGTTTTTCATTTAGTTTTGTTGCAATTTCATTTTCAGTGTTTCATTAAGTTTTGATTTTGCAATAGACTAAACAGTAGTTGTAATCTCATTTTCAGTATTTCATTTTAGTTTTGTTTTCATCATAGATAGCTGCAATTTCACTTTTAATATTTCATTAAACTGATTAGACAGTAGTTGCAACTTCACTCTTAAGTTCCTCTAGTTCATGTTTTGGAAACAATAATAAGAGCAGAAATAGGAACTCTATTTTCCTTTTCTTAACTAAACTTTACTTCTTAATCTAACTTTAAGCACTCTTAGTCCTCATTTCATTTCTTTAGCAGAAGTAGATTTAAGGTTTTTGTTAAATATATTGTACATCATTAGGGATTAAAGGATTAAAAACCCAAAACAACTTAAAACTAAAAAACACTGAAGTAAGAAGGGCCATCTAGCACATATAGTGCACTACACTTCGTCAATTTATGATACCCAGATTGATAATTTATGTAGAGCAGTTTAGGACACTAAATTGACCAAACATTTTGGCGCCGTTTTCAGGGAAGTGTAACTAGGTAGCCTTATCTCTTACATTCATAAAAAAAAAAAAAAAACAACAAAACAAAATAATGACATGCATAAAGAAAGAGATTCTAGGGGCAGATTTATAGCTAGGGGCAGAAATTCAATTCCTACAACTCCACCTACTCCACCAAGAGTTAGAAAGGACACACCTCCATCCTAGAATCATACTCCCAGCCATAGGATTCCTAGAATTCAAGGGGCAAAAACTCAATCAGAAGATTCTCCTACATCATCTACCAAAACAGTCCTAGGAGAGAAAAATTTTGAAACTCCAACAACAGGGATAACCTTTTTCACCTCCATAGGAGATACTATTGTAGTTGAAGAACTAGGAATACCTGGTGAGGAAGAAAAAGTAGAAACTCCCTCTCATAGTCCATTAATAGAAGAACCAGAGGAAGAGAGAATAACCTTGCAGGTTGAACCCTATACTGACAATGAAGAATAATGGAAGAAGAAGAATAAGATGGAGAATTATCACTATTTGGAGGAGGGGATAGAGGGAGAGGGAAAGGAAAGAAGAACAAGATGGAGAATTCTCACTGTTTGGAGGAGGGGGTAGAGGGAGAGGTAAGAAGAAATAATGGAGGAGGTAGAGCTAATAATGGAGGAGGCAGAGGAAATAGGGAAGTAGACAACTCTTTTGGATTCCCTATAGTGGATGAGGAAACACATACCACAATGAAAAACATCTTATCATCTGTCCTCCCAAACTTTTATGGGTTGAGAAGTGAGGACCCTGAAACATTTTTGTTTGAGTTTGAAGTCTTGTGCAGAACTTATGACTATTTAGAAGACTCTCAAAAACTCAAATTGTTCCCTTCAACACTAAAAGGAGCTACTTTGAAATGGTTCATGGGGTTAGTCACTCAATCCACTAGAACATGGAATGACATGAAAAGGGCATTTTTGGATAGATACTTGGATTATTGTATGCCTACCAATCATAAAGATGAGGTGTTCAAAATGATGCAAAAAAAGGATGAAAACTTAGAGGATTTACTTGAGAGATTCAACTATAATTTGAAAAGAGAAAAAATGAACAATTTAGATGAAGAAACTTTGAAACCTCTTTTGTTAAAAGCCATTATAGATGAGTGGATAGATATCCTTAACATGATGGGGAAGGGAGATATCTCTCAACTTCCGTTGAGTGACATAGCAGAACTATGTGTTCATCTCTCAAGAGGGAAATCTAAAATCGAGAAAGGGCCAAGAGATCCTTCTCTTCTTAAAGCAAACAAATCTGCAACTGGATCTGTAAGTAGGGCAGAAATTGGCAATATGCTTAATGAGTTCAAAACTAACATTTTAGGGAGCCTTAGTGAGCAGCTAGACACCCTTAAAATTCGAAACAAGCAGAAATAGAGGCTGATGCTTTAGCCATCTTTTGTCCAAAATGCAGAAAGAAACATGCTCTAAGGGAATGCCCTTTAGATGCAAAAATTGTAGAAACTTGTATGATTTTTTCAGAAATTCGTGAGACCAAGGGTTGTCCCTCAATCCCAGGTCTTAAGGTTGTCTTTCAAGAGGAAACAATCCCAAATTCTGCAGAACCTCTTTGTTTTGTTGCAAGAAGACCTTGGCAGGGGCCACAAAATCAAGGATTTAACAATCCAATGTATCTTCAACCGCCACCAATTTGGAATTCTTGGCAAGAACCTTGGCCTCAACCTCAACCTCAGTATCAATCTCAACCATGGGTGCAAGGGATACAAAATCCTTATGGAAGATTTGTTCAATATTATCAATATTCTCCATCCTATCAAAGTTATCCTCCCCCACAAAATCAGCAGCAAAATCAGCAACCACAACTTCAGAATCAGAACCCTCAACTTTCATTACCCTTTCCACAACAACCTCCACAACAAAGTCAAAATACTCAACTCTTACTTCCATTTCAGCAAAAACCAAATCAGCTAACTGCCCAACCATTGCCAAACACCAATAATAAAAACCCTCAGAATGCTTACATGGTAGAAGGAAAACAATTTCCAACTTACATGATTACTCCTCTAGATCTTAATTAATGATGTTCAACTTAGATCTGGTAGGATATTAGAAAAGGAAAAACCTTCTATAGTCATTCAAGAACAAGATATCTATGAGGAAGACTCTAAAAGTCAATAAAAGTTTTGAGGGAACATCCCTCCAAAACCAAAACATTGAAAAACGAAACAAAAAGAATCAATAAACACAACTCCTATCATTGAGCAACCAGTATCTACTTTTACACCTCCTTTTCCTAAGAGATTACAAATTGATAGAGGGGTAGAGAAATAGACATTGTTGCCCAATTATGACTTTCTAGATGAATTGAAGAATGTCTGTATCAAAATTCCTTTGTTACAAGCCATTAGAGAAATTCCTATTCTAGCCAAGACAATAAAGGAGTTGAGCATTAAAAGACCAGGAAGGAAACCAAGAGAAACAAAAAGAATTCACCTGGTAGGAAAGATAGCAGACATCATGATGGGAAAGATTGCCATGCAGAAATATGTGGATCCAGGAAGTCCAATTGTCAAAACACATATAAATGGAATTGAAATTCCAAACACATTGATTGACTTAGGGGCAGCAATAAACATTATGAGTAGACAAACTATGGAACAACTTAAACTTCCTAATCTTCTTTACACACCTACCTTGCTACAACTTGCAGATAGATCAGTAATCAAACTAGATGGTGTGCTAGAAGACATTTCAGTATCCTTATATTCTTGGGAATATCCTGTTGATTTCATGATTTTAACTCCCAAGAATAATCTACGAGGACACCCACTCAAATTAGGAAGACCTTCACTGGCCACAACTAATGCTTTTATTAGTTGTAGATCCGGTGACATGTATATTTCTTATGGTAATTCAACAAAGAAATTTACTTTGTATCCTCCAGCAAAAGCAATCACAAAAATAGATGACAAGGAATGGATTGATGATGAAGATGATATTCAACCTCTCTTTACTATGTCAGAAATTAGTGAAGATAGTCAAATTTTGAACACATTGGAAATTTTTGAAACATCTTCAGAATATGATCATGCACAATTCCAAGAAAAATCTAATGTTGAATACTTGTCATCTAGGCAGATGTCTCTTTATTCTATGGAAGAGTTTGGTAGCTCTACAATTGAAATTTTTCCAAGTAGGACATTGAACATAAACAAAAACTTGTAGAAACTACAACAAGAAGAGCTAACCAAAACATTACAAAAACATTCTGCTGCATTTGCATGGGAGTACACCGACATAAAAGGTATTGATCCTAAGACTTGTATTCATCATATCTATATTGAAGAAAACAGTAGACCAATCAGATAACCTCAGAGAAGAATGAATCCAAATCTTAGGGAAATTGTGAAAGAAGAGCTCCAAAAATTACTCAATGTAAACTTCATTTACCTAATTTCAGATAGCCAATGGGTTTCTCCTTTGGTAATTGTGACTAAAAATAATGGTAAATGGAGGGTGTGCATTGATTACCGAGAATTGAATAAAGCAACCTTGAAATATCACTTTCCTTTTCCCTTTATAGATCAAGTATTAGATACATTAGCAGGTAAAAATTATTTCTCATTCTTGGATGGTTTTAGTGGTTATAATCAAATTCAGGTAGCACTTGAGGATCAGGATAAAACCACATTTACTTGTCCATGGATAGCTTTTGCCTACCGAGTACCTCCTTTTAGGTTATGTAATTTACCTGCAACATTCCAAAGAGAAGTACTAGGAATTTTTTCTGATCTAATACATGATCGTGTAGAGGTGCATATGGATGATTTTACAGTCTATAGTAACACATTTGAAGAAGCTTTGGAAAATTTGGAAAAAGTCCTTAAAAGATGTAAAGAAACAAACCTTTCACTAAGCCATGCAAAATGCTTTATGATGTTTACAGAAGGTATTGTTTTAGGACATCACATTTCAAGAGATGGGATTAAAGTTGACAAATCTAAAGTTGAAGTCATCTCTAATTTATCAATTCCAAGTTGCCAAATGGATGTTAGAAGTTTTCTAGGATTTATAGGATACTATAGAATATTTATAGAAAACTTCACTAAAATAGCATCTCCACTCTTCAAATTGCTTACAAAAGATTCTGAATTCAAGTGGAATCTTGATTGCTAACTAGCATTTGAAACCTTGAAAACAAAAATATTTGAAGCACCTATTTTAAGAGGACCAAATTGGAAACTTCGTTTCCATATTTCTACAGATGCTTCAGATACAACTCTGGGAGCTGTATTGGGACAAAAAGATTTGATACCTTATGGCATTTACTATACAAGTAAGAATTTGACTCCCACTGAGTTGACTTATACTGTGACTAAAAAAGAATTCTTAGCTGTTGTTCATGCAATTAACAAGTTCAGACACTATATAATGGGCTATGAAACATTTTTTCATATAGATCACTCTACAATTAGATATTTGATGAATAAACCTATTACTAATGGCAGAGTTACAAGATGGCTTTTACTTTTGCAAGAATTCAATATTAATGTGCTAGATAGACCTGGAAAACAAAACATCGTTGTTAATTTCTTGTCCAGGATTCAGAATATGAAAGAAGACTCTCCAATTGAAGATAAGTTTCCTGATGAATATCCCTTTGCAGTAACTAATCAAACTCCATGATTTTCAGATGTTGCTAATTACTTGGTTATAGGGAAGTTACCTTCACATTTATTTCCTAGAGAGAAAAGAAAGATTATTCAAGAAAGTGCAAGATATTCATGGATCACTAACGAATTGTATAAAATAGGGCCAGATCTTATGATCAGAAGGTGTGTTAGGGAAGATGAAATGCTTGATATTCTCAAAGCATGTCATGATGAGTCGTGTGGTGGACACTTTGCTGACAAGAGGACAACCTATAAAATCCTTTCTTTAGGATATTATTGGCCATCCATCTTCAAAGATGCTAAAGAATATGTCAGGAGGTGCGACAGCTGCCAAAGGGTAGGGAAACCTACTCCTTCAAATGAAATGCCATTACAAACTTCGGTACTTATCGAACCCTTTGAAAAATAGGTTTTACACTTTATTGGACCTATTAATCCTCCATCCAAGCAGAAAAAATATATATTGGTATGCACTGATTATGTCA
The DNA here is from genome assembly GCA_031772625.1 of Pinus tabuliformis. NCBI lineage: Eukaryota > Viridiplantae > Streptophyta > Pinopsida > Pinales > Pinaceae > Pinus > Pinus tabuliformis. The sequence goes on along the minus strand of CM062807.1, from coordinate 1,344,226,391 downwards.
CCAAATGGGTAGAGGCCAAAGCATTACTTTTTGCTAACGAAAAATCTCTAGTTAGGTTTCTTTTTGAGGATATCTTTACTCGCTTTGGTGTTCCAAGAGAAATTGTGATAGATCAGGGATCTCGATTCACATCCAACATGATGGAAAGGCTTATGGAGGAGTACAAGATCAAGCATAGGAAATCTACTCCATATCATCCACAAGAAAATGGTCAAGTGGTGTCTACAAATAAAGTGATTGAAGGAATCCTCACCAAGATTGTGCGTCTACATAGAAGAGAATGGGCAGAAAGGCTTCCTGAAGCCTTATGGGCCTATAGAACTACATGAAGGAACACAACTGGACATACACCCTATGAACTTGTTTATGGTAAGCAAGTCCTATTCCCTATAGAGTTCCAAGTCAAAACTTTCAAGATGGTAGTTCAGTTGGGAATGGATTTATCAGAAGCTCAAAGACATAGACTGGAGCAATTAAATGAACTTGATGAAATCAGACAAGAAGCTGTTCAAAGGAATGGTCTAGTCCAACAAAAAAGGGCTAAGTGGCATTACAAATACATCAAGGACAAGAGGTTTCAAGAGGGATATTGGGCATTGTTGTTTGATTCAAAGTTTAAAGATTTTCAAGGGAAGTTTCAAACTCATTGGCTTGGGCCATATGAGATTGAAAAAGTTTTCATTAATAGAGAAGTAAGGATCAGAACAATAGATGAAAGTCAAACTCCTCTCCTTCTGAATGGTCATAGATTGAAAATTTATCAAAAACCAATCTCAAAGTAGGAGTTCATCAAGATCTTTCAGAACAATTTTGAAATGAAGTTGGTGAAGAAGAATACTTCTTCTCCACCAAATTAGTCTTTGTTTTTCCTATCTAAAAAATAAATAAACTGTATAAGGTTGAAAGCCAATCATTGATTGGCATGCTTATACAGAAAATACAGGCTGAAAATCAGAAGACTCTGACACCCTATATTTTCCATTTCTTTTCTGAAAAAAATGGTGACTCATTATGCATTCTGCAAAATTCATTGTCTTATCTCATTTCACTCTATTTTACTTTTGCAAGTTTCACTTCACTCCATTGCCATATTCCACCAATAAATTTTTTCTCCAACATTTCTTTCATCTCCATTTATCATATTCTCATATTTTCACTCACACGGTTATTTCCATTCCATTCATTCATAAGCCATATTTTATTCTCTGTTTTACATTCTGCAACTATTTCCACGTTCTGCAGTTGTTCTCGTTCCATAGCTGATCTTGTTCTGCAGCCAATATGATTCTGCAGCAACAATTTGATTATCAGTCCAAGCACAAAGAGGCCAATTAATAATAAAATTTCATATGCAGGTAATTGAAGAGAAAATAACTTTGAAGACCAATCACACCTAAAGCACCTGTGGAAGCAAACATCAAGATATTAGCCAGCGGAAGGTAAGGTTCCAAAGGTAAAATCAAAAACTTATTTCAAAAAGCAATACAAAAACATAAGTTTGTATAACTTGTATGATCACATGTCCCCTTGATTAATCATTATGTGATTTGATTGCCACGATGACTCCGCCACACATTCCATCTTCAATGCCAAATGGTTCAATGATGCCTTCATAACTAATCTCCATTTTAAACTCCATGACTCATAATTAACTGGACTTCTACATCCATACCTGTTAACGTTTAGATTAACGACATGACCTATCTATATACAGCTCTTCAAAACCTTGATTGTTCATTTATTACACCAAGTTTTTCTCTCGTACTTCTGCAGTCACTCTGTTTTCATATACTTTATGCATACAGTCATTCTATTTTCCACACAATTTACGTGTATAGCTACTTTGTTTCCATATATTTTGTATATACAGTCATTTTATTCATAGTCATCCTACTTCCATATACATTGTCATTCCGTTTCCATATCCATAATCGTTCTACTTTTATCCACCCAGTTGCCCCATTTTTGTATACACAATCCTCTTTATGCAGTCACTCAATTTCTTAGATAGTGAAGGGAATTTTGAAAAGTAGCCGAGAACAGAGGTAATGGGGCTCATTGTTAGAACTAAACCCATAAGGGTGAAGTACATGGAGGGTTATCCATAGCTGAAAGGAATGTTACAGAAGGTTGGTTGGTTGAGTTTTATGGAAAAATTCAATGGTTACCATAAGGAAATCACCAAATCCTTTGCTAGGTCATTTGATGGAATGGACGTGGAAATAGGTGAAATCAAATTTGCAGTTACTGAGTCCTTTATAGCTAAAGAAACAGAACTCCCAAGGCTAGGATAAAGGTGGTTTAAAATCAAAGAGTCTCATGATGAATCCTGGAAGGTCATTTTTAAAAATCCAGGTATGGACACTTCAGTTTTTAGAAAAGGGATTCCAATCTCTGCAGTTAAAAACAAATGGAGTGGCATGTTGTTAATTTTGCAAAAGTTTATTACATGTGAAGGGAGGTTTGGTTCTATGTATGTATATCATATATGACTGTTAATGAATTTTCTAGAAGATGGAACCCTCAATCTATCGTTTTTCCTGTTGAATAGTCTGAGAAGAATGGAAACTAATGTTCAGAAGAAAGTTCAGTCAATGGAAACCACTCTATATCACCATGGAATAGTGAATATTCTAGTTGAATTTCATTTGAGAAGTGTATGGGACACATGGGAGGAATTTTTGGTAAGGAACTTCTTCCAATATGCTCTAGAATTGCATGAGGGAAGTCCTGTAAAAAGAAGTAGGAGAAGGAAGACCAATCTCACCATTCAAAACACCCTTGAAACTTCAACAGAGAAAAACGATGAAGAAGAGCCAATCTATGAGAAATTAATAGAGATCAGAAAGCAGACTAAGCAGAGGAGAAAAATGAAAGAAAAGGTTGAAGAAATCCACAAGGATATTCCTGAACCTTCATCACCTAAGGAGGATGAACAACTGCTTTCTGAGAGACTAATCAAAATTAGGGAACAAATCAAGAAAGATAAGGAGAAAGGAAAAAGGAAACATGTTACAGAGGAAGAGATCATAGGCTCCCAAAACTTGAGGAGGAGTTCTAGACTCCAGGGAAAAGTGAAGAAAATGAAATCAAAAGAGACCCAGTTTATATATTTAGAGGGAGAAACTCTAACTCAGTCCCCTGACAATATTCCATATGAGAAAAGCCCATAGAACTCTCCTCCATAAAACTTTGAGAGCAACCCAAGAAGTGCCTCTCCTGGTATTGATCCAATCCAACAGCAAATTTATCACTACATAGAGTCATTGGAGTAAAAGAGTACATCAGTAGACCCAGGGATTTTAGTTAATCCAAAGCAGCCTACCACCTCACAAGAAACTTTAACTAGCTCCCTTAAACAGGAGATCTATGAGCTAGAAGTTCGAAATAGGCACATCAAAAGAGAAAATGAAGCCTTAAAAGAACATAACAAGTTGGATAAGATTATCCATGATAACACTATGCTTCACTTGGGTTTATGGCACAAGAAGAACATAAAACTAAAAAGGAAGAATAAGAAGCTAAACAGGGCACTTATTAACCTCAAGTACAGATTTCTCATGAGGAAGCCAAGGATGGCAGTTGGTGCAAAGAAAAACAAGAAGAGGTTGGATGTTTTGGCCGAAGTCTCACAACAAATGTAGTAGGAAGAGGAAATTCATAATTTTGGTTGCATGAGGACATGCAATAGTCTTGCAGTGGGGGTATGTTGAGCTCTAAAACTGCCTTTTCCTTAGCAACTTTTCTCATCCATTCTTCTTTGAAAAATGCATCCTCATCATCAATAACCATTATACATTTCCTCAAGGAGAACATTTTAGTGATTTACATGTTATACTTTTATGTTTGTTGTTTGAATAAGTTTTTGTCTTTTAGCTACGGAACATAGCCGCATTCTGCAGCTAATTGGCTGTTCCGCAACTACCTCCATGCTTTTGTAAGTTCCAAGTGTTAAGAGGGGACAATGACTACATGGGTAGCTTGGAAAACATCAGGGCATGGATCATGTCCTATTCACCTGGCCCAGATAGATAAGGAAGACTCCGATCAAAGGGAAGTCAAACATAGAAACCTAAGGCAAACAAGACTCTGTTTTGTACACGTTTCTCAGTGATGGGATTCAAAGCAGTTTCCTAAGGCCATGGACTTCATCAGCCACTTGTGAAAATTGAATCCAACAGCCATTACCTTAGATTTATGTCTCCAACAACTAAGGAAGAGAATTCTGTGGGCCTGTCTGCCTACATGTTTCGTTATAGCTCATTTTTCTCCATAAAACAATTGTATAATTTCTCTATAAATACCTGTGTGAAGAATGCAGAACCAGTTTGACTTTACTCATGTGTTATGTTCAGATTACCGCTCTGTAGTTTTGAGAACTCATTCTCTGTTTTCAATATAAAGACTGTGTGTTTCATGGATACCTGAAAGTGTTTGTTGGAGTGTTGATTAAGTGCATATAACCTCAGAAGTTGTAGAGGGCCCCTGCGCTGGTTAAGGTTACATTTTATTTTGTTTTGTCTTTTATAATTGAGGTGTAAATTCATTGTATTTTTCCATGATGTTTATAACCATTTGCTAACCTTGTTCATAATATAGTTTTTACTATTTTCTTACTAATGCAGAACAACTTATTTCAGTACAGAATAGTCTTTTGGTTTAATTTCTTTTCAGTTTCTTATCAGTAGCTTAAAGTTGAGTTCAGTAGTGTAGAGTAATTTATTTTATTTGTTTTTCATTAGTCTTTAGATTTTTAATTAAACAGATCAACGTCATTTTATTATTAGTTTAGTGACTCATGTTGTAGGTGAATGTTTCTAAAAGCCCTTCTAGTTGATGGTTCATCTTAAACTAAGTGGTGGAACATTTCACTTATGTAATGAGTCTTTTTCTGCATTTTTGTATTTATTTTCTCTTAGAACAATGAAGTATGGAATTCCTCAAAATGTTATCACAAGGAGGTTGTTCTCCCAAAATTGTGTAGCAGAGTGATAAAGCACTTCATTTAAGTTTTTATAGTATACTAGTTGCAATTTCATTTTCAATCTTAGTTTTTCATTTAGTTTTGTTGCAATTTCATTTTCAGTTTTTCGTTAAGTTTTGATTCTGGAATAGACTAAATAGTAGTTGTAATCTCATTTTTAGTATTTCATTTTAGTTTTGTTTTCATCATAGATAGCTGCAATTTCACTTTTAATATTTCATTAAACTGATTAGATAGTAGTTGCAACTTCACTCTTAAGTTCCTTTAGTTCATGTTTTGGAAACAATAATAAGAGCAGAAATAGGAACTCTATTTTCCTTTTCTTGACTAAACTTTACTTCCAAATCTGACTTTAAGCACTCTTAGTCCTCATTTCATTTCTTTAGAAGAAGTAGATTTAAGGTTTTTGTTAAATATATTTTACATCATTAGGGATTAAAGGATTAAAAACCCCAAAAAAAATTAAAACTCAAAAACACGGAAGTAAGAAGCGCCATCTAGCACATATAGTGCACTACACTTCATCAGTTTATGATACCCGGATTGATAATTTATGTAGAGAAATTTAGGACACTAAATTGACCAAACACACATCATAGCCTTTCACATATTATTTGGCATCCTTATAGAGTGTAGGCCACCATAACCCTTCTTGCAAGACCTTCCTCGCCATTGATTTTCCCTCGACATGCCCTCCCGCAACTCCAGAGTGGCACTCCCATAGTACATCTTGCCTTTCATGTTGGAGGAGAGATTGTCACAAGACTTGATCGAGGCCCAGCTTATAAATATGTCCTTCGATCAGCTGATGGTCAACTTCTCACACCACCATGTGTCACTTTTGCGTTGCTGTATGTCCCTCCGGACATTGCCCTGTGGATAGAAAAGCTGCAATTTCTTCCAAGTAGTCAGGTATTGCTTCTAGGCGGAATAAATCAACATCCGATAGTTGATCATCTAGGGAGCCCCCACTTTCCCTTGATTCTAGTCCAGAGAGGTGATCTGGTCCCACATTCAATCAGCCTGGTTTAATGATAACCTCGAATGTAAACGCTTGGAACAATAGTAGCCACTTGCAGATTCTTCCCTCTAAGACTGGCTTGTTGACCAAGTATTTTAATGCCGAGTGATCTGTAAAGAATTTGAACAGGGCTCTAAGTAAATAGTGCTGAAACATTTGCAAGGAGTATACCATGGCTAGTTCTTCTCTCTTGGTCATGGTATAGTTCTTTTCTGCAGTTAACAACTTCCTACTTGCAAAGAATATTGAATGATCCAAGTTCCCTTCCCCTGGTTGAACCAACACTACCCCTAGCACAATTCTTGATGTATTGATATGTGCCTGGAATTTTTTGTGCTAGTCTAGGTATACTAAGATGGGAGGACTTACCAAGTTTTCCTTTAGGGTGTTCAATGCCGCTTGAAAAGACTTTGCCCACTTGAATGTTTATGTATTCTTGAGTAGCTTCTCCATGAGGGCAGTTATGGATGCATAATTTTGGATCACAACTACTTCATATTAGCCGATGGTTCCATATTTAAAATTTCTGCAACCTTTGGAGGGTCCACACAAACACCGTATTTGCAATCGATGTGGTGCATCAATGTACCAAATGGAACTGCAAAGATACACTTCTTTAGGTTTAGGGAGATTTGTAGCTATCTACACCAATAAAAAATTACTCTAACTAAGTTGGCATGCTTCTTTGATAGGTTGTAAACTGTCCAATCGTCCATGTATACCTCCAAGAACTGGTGATGTAGTCTCTGAAGGCGGCAATGAAAATTTAGGAGAACATAGCAGGCACATTCTTTAGGCCACAAGACATGACATGGTATGCGTACGAACCCCATTATGTGGTGAACATTGTTTTCTTCTTGTCCTCCTCTTCTATTCGGACTTAATGGCAACCTGAGAACCTATTGTAGTAGCTACAACCATCCTCCCAAAATTTTCCTCTACCTCATTTTGGAGCCTCCCTACCAGCCATCCTTGGTAGCATGTCTTTCATTTCCCAGGTACTAATGCTTTCAGTTGAGTTTCTTCAGCTTATCAGCTTGTGTTTACTAACTTGTTTACCTTTCACCTGCAAGTTGGCCTCCCTTGACTTAGTCTTCAACTTGTTCTTGTGATAACTTGGAGAATTGTGCAGAACTTGAGGGTAGTCAACCTTTCTCTCCAAAATTGCACAGTGCATACTGACAGCCAGAACCGCTCTCCAAAATTGTGCAGAGTATGTAGGATGCCTTCCCCAAGAAAATTGCACAGAGAAACCCATCATTGGGCTTTCTCTCAGAATTTGTGCAATTCTAACTACAAACCTTGGCTTCTGTCCAGAAATTACGCAGAGCTTGAGGGGCAGTGAGAGCCACTCAGCCCAAAAACTATGCAAAATTCATCCCAAGGCTTGTTTTCAGTTACATGTGCTCACAGGTTGACCGGTTCCCTCCATGACTGTGCAATATTTCCTTCCATGCATGGGCAACTTTTTCCCGAAAATGAAAAAAGAAAAAAAGAAAAATCATCCCTAGATTTTAGGGATCTATTTTCAGAAGTTGGGGGTTACATGCAAAAGCCATTTTAGAAACCTCCGCAAAGTATCACCTTTTCCTAGAATTATGACATGCACGTCATAAGCCTCGATTGCAATATTGTGATAATGAGATTATCATAATCGCACATCTCTTATAGTTAATAAATATTGGTGGGGTACTCGAAGATAAGTTTTATTTACCATTTGAAAAGGTTTTATGATGCGCTATATTAATGAATAATAAATAACTAAGCGAAGCCATGATTTCAGTTATTAAAGGATTCTAACAGTATTTATGATTTCAAATCCCAAGAAGATTTGATGGCTTGTTTAGATTGATTCGCATTTAAAATTCCCTTTCCTTCATTTCAAAGCCTTGTGTGTTTTTATGCTTCCATGTTTAACTCCTATTGCTCTTCATTCCTTTGTATTCTCAATTTGTAGGTTTCACCTGAGAAATAATTGTGTAACAAGATGACTAAGTCGAAGAAAGGAAAGAAACCCAACAAAGCTACACAATCCTCTACTTCTGATGTAACAAAAATTTCCCCATTATTCTCAGACATAGCATGCACTATCAAGAGTGGTACTTCCTCATGGGAAACCATGTACGAGTTGTTGGAGAGTGAGGGTCCAAGGATAATTCAAAGTAAAGAAACAATAGATGCCACTACGTCTTCTTAAGCCTCCCACTTTGAAGCTACAAGTTCTTTCCTTCGCAGAATTGTTGCTTGACCTAAGATTTTACAATACACCGATATGGTAAAATGGATAATAGACAATATTAACATTGCTGACCAAGCATTCCAGACCTCAAGGAAAATGATTATTGGATCCTTCACAGCGGAAGACTTGGAAAGCATGTATCATATACTAGACCCAAAGAAGGTGTATGATAAAGCCTTCCTCGAGCATTTCATAGCCGAGAATGAGGAACCATCAGACCCAATTAAGCAATGGAGGTCCAATTCAAACAAGCACAAATATGAGAAATCGAGTATGTATTCTATATCATCTCTTGATGCTCCCTACTCTTATATTGCAAATATGATGTGTAGATTGTTTGAATATGCCGATACCACTGAATTCTCTATTGCGTAGGTTCCCATAATTGATGCAGTAGTAAATTATTTTATAATGGATTGGGACACTATCTTGTCTAACAACCTTGCCTTAAAAATTTTGGAATATAGACAACACCGATATGTCACCTCTAGAAAAGTCCCACCATTTTTTATGAGTGTCTACATTATGGATGCAGTCAGTTTCACTACCAGTTTCCCAACTATGGGGTGGAAATGGACTATTCAAGATCCTACCCCCATTCTTATATATCACAAAATCCTGTGGGAATCCAATTTTCAAACCCATTTCTACAAAATCGACCAAGGAATTATGCTACCCATCCACCAAGCTGTTTTTGACAAGAGGGCCCCAAGGTAATCTGATGAGGCCAAGATTGATATTTTACAAATAGGTAGGTGGTTTGGGGAAGAACTGTTTACTTATGTCCGAGTCATTGGAAGTATAGCACCTCCCCATGTTCTCCCATGGTATGTACCAGATAAACTGCTTTCCAGAGAAATTTCTTACCAAACTGTAGGGGATGGGATAACCAAGACCCTAAAAGATATAAAAAGTCACTTTGGCCTTCCTTTCCCATCCAATGTGGTGTTTATGCATTACATGATTTCAAGCATGCTACTCTTGAAATCGATCACATTACATATTTAAAGCTTACCAACATTCGTGGCAGACAGTTTGACCCCAATAAGGTTGCATAAAACTTCAGTGCTTCAGTAATATAAAATAGTTCAACCATGAGGATGTTGATTTCGATGACTTGTTTGAGTCAGCTGAGGTGTTTTCACAAGTGAAACATTTGGCTACTTTGAGATTGGACCCACAAGCGTTAGCTCGTTTCCACTAGTACAGAAAGAAAAGGTTACAAAAGATCCCTTTGGATCTATTAGAAATCCTTTGGAGCATGTACTTAAATATATATTTAGAAGCTTTTTGGATGAATATTTTTTAATCAAATAAAAATGGTTGATATTAATGATTGGGTGATTTCATTTAATTTTAATTAACACTATTTTTAATAATATAATTATATTAATTCATAATAAAATTATTATAATTATTTATTAAATAAATGTATTATTTAGGTGATTAATATATATGATTAAAATATTTTATCGATGATGAAGATGATTCACTAAGATTGATATGGTTTATCAGACTTTAAGAAAGTACTAGTCTAGATTCTTGATCTATCATGCGTTGAGAGGAATTAAACCCTTGAGGTGCAAACCTTTTTTTGGAATCTAGAATTTGAAGAATTTGACTTGCAAAAAGCTTGTAAAGTAAATCATAAGTTGTTTTTTTCACTATATTGAATTTTGATTGAGATAATTACTTGCAATGTTGAATAGAAAATAAATCATTTATTTAATGTTCTCACTAATATTATGCAACTCTTGATTTAGCCAAATATATTCTATTTTGTGAAATCCTCAAGTCTTCGTTAAAATTTAAACAACTTAATACACATTTAAATTTTATAATTTAACTATTATAAAAACACATAGCATTAGAAATTTACATCTTAGTTTCATATCATATGTTTTCGATTAAGAAACTATGGCTCACCTAAAGTTCATACTTACTATTCAAACTGGTATCGTTCATAACTACTAGTCAGACTGGTATCATTCATAGGTACTATTAGCAATCCAGGAAGCCCTCTTAGGTTGTAGCTCAGAGATGCCTGGAAACATATAAATCTTCAATATCGTTCTCTGAACTATTGGAATGGATTGCGGTTTGGATCAATTCAGATGACTGTTTCAACTCTATTTTCACTCAAAACATGCATGAACATCATCAACTTGACAATGCTTTCAACCACTAATGCTCAATAGTTTATAGATTCAATGAATAGATGGAGAATCCTCACTGTACAAGCAGATACATACATAAACACATATGAATGGCTAGCTACAGAAAGTAAATGAAGCTTACAAATCTAATTTATCAACACAAAGATAAGATGATAGTTATCTGGCATTCGACATAGAAGAAAACATGAATAACCCATCCAACTACAAGCATATAACAGAGGGAAATATGGTGATTGAACATATAACAACAAAAGAAGCTTGTATTACTAGAATTAAGATGAGACGCTGAGAGGAGCAGAGTCTCCACAGTCTCTAAAATTTGAACCCCTCATACTTCTAACTTTCAGCCATTTATAGGCTTTTTACAATGCTCTCAAGCTCTCTGAGGCTCGAGGTCTCTTAATATATCCCCTCTGGCTTCTAACTACTTGATGTTGTGATTAGACAGACATGAGCCAGAGGTCTCTTTTTCTAACAACCCAGTAACCAAATTCTGGTAATTTTGCTGCGCTGTCAGGTAGCTCGCTTGTGCCAGCGATGCTCCATGATCACTTCTGTTCGTTCGGCTGCATCATGCTGTGGCTTTTCCCCTTCTGGCCATCTTTCTCCCTTCCTCTACCTCCTGGCCTCTGTACTGTAAGGGAATGGGTCTTTGGGCCTTTGAAATCCTTTTGAATATTGAAAACAATAGTTTTCTGTTTTACACAGAGAAATGTTGAAACGCTGTGAAAATCCACCAAAACTATGTTCATTCCGGACTTCAAAAGTCCTTAAATACAGTCTATTCCTCTATTGGGTCCATCCTCATTGCTATCACAAGTCGCTTTGGCCTTCCTCCTTTGTATTTCGTTAAATAACAAAATATGTGAAAATACATTAAAAAACGCCTTTCGACAGATCTCAAAATCTATGCAATAATGTTTATATAGCCATCAGGTCCGGCTAATCACATCGCATGCATGTATGGGTATAGGCCCCGCTCCATAATGTTTCTCCGATTGCGATATCGCGATGCGATTAGTCACAATCACATATCGCGATAGCCCTAGGCCATTGTAAGCGCTCTATTGTGGTTACCGATTGCGATTTTCTGATCAGATCTAGACCGTTGATCGGCTAGATCTGACGGGTATTGTGCCTTCACTTGTTTATGCCTTTGATACTTTGATTTAATTGCTTTTATGTGTTTTTGGCTTCCCGATAGTGTTTCTTCGTCATTCTAAGGGCTCTTCTCATGTGATTTTTTTGATCTTTGGCATGATTTTACTAACTTTTGAAGACTTAGAGAGCATATTTGGATCCATCTGGATCAGGACTTGATGCAATTATAGATGTGAGAGTAATATTTTGAAGTACGACTTATGGCTAAAGCGGAGCAAGAGGAGACGTGGCTGTCAGAGCTAAAACATGGGTCATTTCCGCTAAAAATAGCAGCACTGCACCTTAGGGGCTAACATGTAGTAGTCATTTCAGTGTTTGTAGACTGGTATCGTTCATAGGTACCAATCATTTCAATGGTGGTTGATTCTTCTGATAAGTCACTTATGTAAGGCTTGATTCTTTGATTCTTGAAGACACGTGGAAATTTGAATGCATCAACCCGGTCGAGCATTGACCTTGATTTGACGTGAGCATTTGTGTTTTGGGTGGAGAAATATAAGTGATGATGTAACTATTCGCCAACTAATTCATAATATAGTAATATTAATTCATAATAAAGTTATTATAATTATTTATTAAATAAATGTATTTTTCAAGTGATTAATTTATATGATTGAAATATTTTATTGATGATGATGATAATGATGATTCACTAAGACCAATAGGGTCTATCGTACCTTAATAAAGTACCATCCTAGATACATCGAACTCCATATATATCATGTGTTAAGAAGGATTAAATCCCTCGAGGTACAAACCTTCTTTTTGGAATGTAGAATTTGATGAAAAGTTTGTGCCTAAAGGAATTTGATCCCTCTCGGTGCACGATAGATCCAGAGTTAGATTGATGTAGGTTACTTCTAGTCGAAGGAAACACTGTCACATTTTTAAATTATCATTATTATGTATATGTTTGAGATAAATTTCATACTTTGAAATTTACACTATGTTTCTTTGCTTGACATGACCATATCATTCTCTTCTTTAATTTAGTCTATATTGCTTGCCTTGAATGGTTTGTGTTTGGATGCTTTGAGTGGTTTGTGTGTTTATGTGTTTGTATTTGGATGGTATAATGTTTGTGAATGCATTGTGTTATATTTCTATATGTGTATGTAATTTTGTATTGGTAATTAGTTGGTGATGAAGGAAGGAGACAATTTTGTCAATAGTTTGCAGGAAGATTGATACTGCACATCTATTTCATTTAATTTTAGGTATCACAACTTTTGAAAACTAATTAATTCTTAATAGTGGCCCTCCAGGTATTACTAAATATATCTTGAAGAGTAGTTTTAATTTTAATTTTCTCAGTTACCTCAATTTGTTGAGATGATAGATATTGTTAATAATTTTAATAATGAAATAAAAAATTTGAATACAAAGTGAAAGTGTAATAATGTTGAATGACATAAAATGTGAATAATAAGAATGTAGTTAATACTAATAGTATTAATTGTGATTAATCTCAAACTATTTTCTTCTACTATTCTTATTGTCACCCCTGTTAGTTTTACCATATTTTCATATTGATTGTATGAAAAGAAGAGTTGAAATCGTAAATCATTCAAATATTTAACTTGAGTTATTGTACTACACATCATACATTCTCTCTTACTCTCCAATATTAATAGGTTGAATTACTAAACCACAAAAATCAATATTTATTATCAATACCTTTTTTGTGTGTACACTGAAATCAATGCACATTCTTAATCCAATCACTTTAAAATTAATGTACTATCATACATCCAATTAGATCAAATAAGGAATCAACATCTACTCTGAAATCAATGCATATAACAAAAGCCATCAAATAGGATTAGAAATGAACATCTACACTGAAATAAATGCATACATTGCAAGAAATAAAAAAGGATTAGAAAAGAACATCTACACTAAAATAAATGCCCATAATGCAAGCAATGAAATAGGATTAGAAATCAACATCAACACTAAAATCAATGCATCTAGTGCATGAAATCAAATATAATTAGAAATAAACTTCTACACTGAAATCAATGCATCTAGTCCAAGCAATTAAATAGAATTAGAAAACATCTACACTGAAATCAATGCAGTTAGTGCAAGCAATCAAATAGGATTAGAAATCACTACATTGAAATTAATTCATCTAGTTCAATCAATCAAATATCATTAGAAATCAACATCTAAACTGAAATCGATGCATCTAGTGCAAGCAATAAAATAGGATTAGAAATCACCATCTACATTGAAATCAATGCAACTAGTGCAGGAAATATTATTCTCTCTCTCTCTCTCTCTCTCTCTCTCTCTCTCTCCTCCATCTATATCTATATCTCCCTCCATATCTCCTTCTGTGTCCCTCTATCTCACCCCCAAACATACACACTTTCTCTTCATCTCTCCCTTTTCACTCCCTCTCTCTCTCTCTCTCTCCACTTTTCTCTTTCCATGTCTTTCTTCTTCGCTCCCTCTCTCCCCTTTCAACTCCATCTCTTTTTCCCTCCCTCTCTCCTCTTCTCTCTCCCTCTCTCCTCTTCTCTCTCCCTCCCTCTATCTCATCCTTCATCTCTCTCTCTCTCTTCCTCTCTCCTCTTCTCTCTCCCTCCCTCTCTCTCATCCTTCATCTCTCTCTCTCTCTCTCTCTTCATTCCTCCTCTCCCCTTTCCTTCAGTTTATCTCCTTCAGTGCAAGCAATCAAATATGATTAAAAATCACCATCTACACTAAAATAAAATCATCTAGTCCAAGAAATCAAATATTATTAGAAATCAACATCTACACTAAAATCAATGTACCTATTGCAAGAAATCAAATAGAATTAGAAAACTTATACACTAAAATCAATGCATCTAGTGCAAGAAATCAAATGGGATTAGAAATCAACATCTACATTGAAATCAATGCATCTAGTGCAAGCAATCAAATATAATTAGAAATCAACATCCACACTTAAATGAATGCATCTAATGCAAGAAATCAAATAGGATTAAAAATCACCATCTACATTGAAATAAATGCATCTAGTGCAAGAAATATTCTTCCCTCTCCCCCACTTCCATATATATCGATATCTCCCTCTGTCTCTCCTTCTTTGTCTCTCTAGCTCACCCCAAACATGCACACACTCTCTCTAGCTCTCCCTTGTCACTCCCTCTCTCTCTCTCTCCACTTTTCTCTCTCTATGTATTTCTTCTTCACTCCATCTCTCCCCTTCCAACTCCATCTCTTTGACCCTCCCTCTCTCCTCCTATCTATCCCTCCATCTCTCCTCCTCTCTCTCAAGTCCTCTCTCATCCTTCCTGTCTCTCTCTTTCTCTTGCCCCATCTCTCCCTCTCTCTTTTTCCTATAACCATTTCACTATCTCCCTCACTCTCTCCACCTCTCCCCCTCCATCTTTGTGGCCCCCTCTCTCTTGCCCTTCTCTCCCTCTCTCACTCCTTTCTTTCTCTCTCTCTTTATTCCTCCTCTCCCCTCTCCTTCAATTTATCTCCTTTAGTGAAAGTAATCAAATAGGATTAGAAATCACCATCTACACTAAAATCAATACATCTAATGCAAGATATCTTCTTCCCTCTCTCCTGTCCATCTATATCTATATCTCCCTCCATCTCTCCTTCTTTGTGTCCCTATCTCACCCACCAAAACACACAATGTCTCTCTCCATATCTATTTATCTCTTCCTATCTTTATCTCTTTCTTCTTCCCTCTCTTCACCTTATATCTATATTCTCCCTTTTTCTCTCTTTTGTCTCTAATTCTCACCCCCAAAGCATATACACTCTCTCTCCATGCCTATTTTTCTCTTCCTCCCTCCTCCTCTCTTGCTCTCTCTCTCTTCCCCTTCTCTCCCTCTCCCCCCATTCTATCTCTCTTCCATCCTACTCTCCCCTCTCCCTCTCTCTACATCTCCCTTATCACTCCCCATCTCTCTTTCTCTCCACCTTTATCTCTTTGTGTCTTTCTCCTTTCCTCCCTCGTTCCCTCCCTCGCTCCCTCCTTCTCTCTCTCACGTCGTCGCTCTCTCCCTCTCTCTATCTCTCTCTTTTTCTCCCACCTCCCTCTCTCTCTCTCTCTTTCTCTCTCCACCCTCCAACTTTGTCACTATATCCCTCCCTCTCGCCTTTTTTCCCCCCTTCTCTCCATCTCTCCTTGTTTGTCTCTCTATCTCACCCCAAACTTACACACTCTCTCTCTCCATCTCTCCCTTGTCACTTCCTCTATGTCTCTCTCCACTTTTCTCTCTCAATTTCTTTCTTCTTCCTTCCCTCTCTCCCCTTCCAACTCCTCTCCCTCCCTCCTCTCTCCTCCTCTCTCTCAATCCCCCTCTCTCGTCCTTACTCTCTCTCCCTTTCTCTTCTACCTCCCGCTCTCCCCCTTTCTCTCCCTTTCTCTAACTCTATCTATCTCTCCACCTCTACCACTCTATGTATTTGTTCTTCCCTCCCATATATATATAGAATTAATATATATCATGATATATTAATATATATTATAAGATAACAAATATAATATTGTATTAATTCAAATTTATTAAATTCAATAATATTAATACTAGATTTAATGATGTGTTTTACATGGCATGATGACAAAATTATAATAAAGATATATCAAATTACTATTTTCAAATATTACAACTTTGACGTGGAAATATTATGTCTTTAAAGATTTTAATATATCCATAAGATATGGTTTTCCTTTTAAAGATTCATTTTACAAATATTTAATTAAAAGAAAAATTTTGGAGCACGATTTCTTTGTGTTGAATTAACTTTTTTACTTTGGTTTAATAAATGGTATTGCCTTAAGTAAAGAGTAAAGATGTTTAAAATTTTACCTAATTTGGAATTTTAAAAGTAAAAAAAATTGTTTTGAAGGTAAATTTATGGTCCATTTGAATTCAAAGTATATGATAAAAGAACTATTAAAGGCATGAGATAATTGTATTATAGTCTTTTTTATCTATATGGTTATTTTCATTTTGTCTAGGGAAGACATTGATTTATTATTATTATTATTATTGTTTTATTGGACAAATATAATTACACATTTCCCTCATACTAGCAGTGGAATGGGCCTATATGAGCAATGAGATTAATTGAGATTTTTTAACATGCTATTTATATGCTTGAAAAGAGAGGAGAGAAGTATTCCTAGATCATCCTAGTTTTGCTACCTTAACAAGTCAAGAAGGTCGGTAGTGTGGCAAAGATTTTGAAAATTAGAATTGATGTGAGTAATATCTAGACAATTGAATAGAAAGTGTTTTTCATATTCAACCCTATTAGTATCCCAAAGATGACTCTTTAGTTACAAGGATTTTTGGGAATTGACCAATGGTTAGTTTCACTTTGAAGCTGGCATGAATTAGTTTGTATTTTAACAATGTTCATTTCCTTCTTAGCACTATTCAAGACACGGAACAATATGATTTCCTCCTTATGGAGCATCCTTGTATCATCCTAGCTTGAACTAGAGGTGAAAGATTTGGTTAAAATTAAAAATCATTTTAGAAAACCTCTTGGCTTCCCATATAAATATATATTAACTATCTTTAATAATAATATTTAATTTAATAATAATATTTGGTTGATGTTTTTGTATGAATTTTGAGCCACCCTTGAACAAGGGAGTTGAAATAGTTGTCAAAAACCATGGAAAATTTTAGGGGCTAATGTTCGCCCAGTGGGCTAATTTTCCATGTTTTTTCCAAAAAATGATTCGCCAATTTCCATTTTTTATAAAAGATGATTCGCCCAAATTTTAGAATATAAAATTATTTTATCTTAAAAATCGCCAACATTATATAGAGGCTATATATAAAATCATTATAAATTTGAATAATTTTGCAAATATATCATTAAAAAATTTATAGTTTGCATATTAGGGATTAGTGAGATTCGCCAATGTTTTTAAACTTCAAGAAAATTTTCCATCCTTAAAATTTTCCTTGTCAAAAACTGATGAAAGAGGCAGCCAAGAATAAGGAAAATCTAGAGTAATAAATGTAGCTAATCAAATAACCCATGTTAGAGATGCAAAGGAGACTACTATGTAAAGCTAGATGTGAAGTATCTCAAAATAATAGACGAGATGATTACGTTGTTAATATCAAAAGCTAGAGAACAAGTAAAGATTAAAATGTGAGTTAGAAATGTAAGAGATCGAAAGGAGACTCCTATGTAAACCTAGATGCTAAGTAAGTAAAAATAATAGACGAGATGATTATGTTGATTAACTAGAAAGCCAGAGAACAATCAAAGATTGTAAATTGAGTTAGAACAAGTAAAGGGTAAATGGCCTTTTTATATCACTAAGCTTTTAAAGTAAATTACAGGTTGTTTTTTTTTCCACTATATTGAATTTTGGTTGAGGTTAGTTGTAATGCTGAATAGAAGAATTAATCATCTATTTAATGTTCTCATTAATATTTTGCAACTTTCGATTTAGGTAAATATTTTTTAAAACACTTTTTATTTATGCAACTTTAGATTTAGGTAAATATCTTTATTATGCAACTTTCGATTTAGCTAAAGAACTTTTAAAACAATTTTTATTTATACAATTTTAGATTTAGCCAAATATCTTTAGAACAATTTTTATTTATACAATTTTAGATTTAGTCGAATATCTTTAGAACAATTTTTATTTTGTGAATTATCAACTCTTTGATTAAAATTTAAACAACCTAATACACATTTAAATTTATAATTTAACTATTATAAAAACACATACCATTCGAAAATTACATATCATTCTCATCTCATATGTTTTCGATTAAGAAACTATCTCTGCACCTAAAATTCATGCCTACTATTAAGACTGGTATCGTTCATAGCTACTAGTCATTTTAGTGATGGTGTAACTATTTCCCCGCTGATTCATATTTGCCCCACACATTTTCGTGGTTAATTAGACTATATTAACGTCTAGCTTTAGGCAAGATCACGACATCAAAATCATCAAGAGAAAGGAGAAAATATGGGAGATCTTGGATTTGTATCTGGATCAATAGGCGTTCTTATTGATAGGGTGGTTCAAGTAATAGAGGGGCACATCAAGATTTCTCTTTGTTGCAGAAAAGAGTTGGGGATTTTGGAAAATTTAGTGAAGTAGATTCAACCTATAAACATGGAAATTCAACAATATTGAACCTGTTACAGTTAACCACTGGCTTCAAACATTGAACAAAATTATGATAGATGCAATCAAAATAGTGCATAAATGTCAAGTTCCAACATATAATATGGTATCTCGATATTTGTCGAGTAAAAAAATCAGGAAGAGTATTGACGGTTTGCAGAGTCATCTGGAAAGACTGCCTTTGATTGGATTCACTCATCAACTCAA
Organism: Pinus tabuliformis; assembly: GCA_031772625.1. NCBI lineage: Eukaryota > Viridiplantae > Streptophyta > Pinopsida > Pinales > Pinaceae > Pinus > Pinus tabuliformis. The sequence continues at coordinate 1,344,207,473 of CM062807.1, read as the reverse complement.
TTTTCAACTGCAAAACATACAGTTACAGAGCCATGAAGCTGCTCAGAGCCAATCTTCAATTCCTCCAACAAGGCAGCCAAGCCTTGCAAGTTACAGGCAGTAGCCAATTCAAGAGGCGTGCATTATGGGACAAGATGAGGTATTCGAAACTGTAGAATATGAAATGACTTATTTCCAGCCAGCTGATAAGCCAACAATACTATGAATAAAAATACATATAAAAAAATAAAACAAATAAAACACAGTTACCGTGTGACCTAAAAACTACTGCAAATCTCATAGATTAATTGAAGCATTAGCTACATTCTTATATAGTAAAATTATTACTAAAATCAACTCTGAAAAGAATCTAATGGCATTACAACTAATTTCCAGCACTTTCTAGCAGTGACCACCCTAACAATTTGCTACTTTAATTTCACAGAGAAAACAAAATCTACGGACTAATTTGTTAGCAATTTACATAACTAATTAAGAATTATTCCCAACACTCCCCCTTAATGATTAATGAGGATTTACTATCTTATCTCGTAGTGCTAAAAACTAATCTTTTGCAGCTGCTTTGGGGAAGATATGTGCTAGTTGATGCTGAGTATTTATATGCTTCAATTCAATATCCGTCTTTTGCACCAAATCTCTAATGAAGTGATATTTCAGGTCAAAATGCTTTTTCCTGCTGTGACGAATTGGATTCTTTGCTAACTTGATTTCACTTACATTATCACAATAAATCACTGTAGGCTCAATTTGTTTTTCTCCAATTTCTTCCAAAAAATTTTTGAACCAAAGAGCTTGTGTACCTCCTGAGGTAACTGCAACATACTCCGCTTCTGTGGATGAGAGGGCAACAATTCTTTGCTTTTTTGAGCTCCATGTAATCAAACCAGAACCAAAAGAGAAACAATTTCCAGATGTGGACTTACGGTCATCAAGACTACCTCCCCAGTCTAAATCACTAAATCCAACAAGATTGAACTTTTCAGAAGTTTAGTAATGAATACCAAAATTTAGAGTGCCTTTCACATACCTTAAAATCCTCTTGGCTGCCTTCATATGTATTTTAGATGGATTTGTCATATACCTTGAAACAAGTGAAACTGAATATGTAATATCAGGCCTTGTGTGGGTTAGAAATATCAAGCTCCCCACAATACTTCTGTAAGTTTCTCATCAACTAAATCAACACCATCATCTCTACATAACACATCTCCATGAGCACTTGGAGTAGGGGATGGATTACAATCAAGCATATCAAATTTATTTAGCATATCCTATGCATACCTTGTCTGACAAATGAAAATCTCATCCTTACTTTGATAAACCTCCATTCCTAGAAAATATTTCATGATGCCTAGATCTTTCATCTCAAATTCATTCATCATAGAAACTTTGAATTTATCATTCATCTTAGAACTACTACCCATATACAATAGATCATCAACATACAAACTTATGATTAGAATATCAATACCTTCTTGTTTGTAGTAAAGGGTAGGATCACTCTTACTTCTCTCGAAGCAATTTTCCTGAAATTATCCATCAATCATTGCATACCACGCTCTTGGTGCTTGCTTGAGACCATACAAAGCCTTCTTCAACTTGTAGACATTATTCTCCTTTCCTTCCACTTCAAAGCCTTGTGGCTGCTCCACATATACTTCCTCTTCTAAGTACCCATTCAAGAAGGAACTTTTCACGTCCATATGATGTATGCTCCACTTTTTCTGAGCTGCTAATGAAATCAACATTCTAATGGTCTCCTATCTTTCTACTAGTGCGAATGTCTCTTCATAATCAATTCCATAATTCTGTGTGAATCCTTTAGCAACTAATCTTGCTCTGTGTCTTTCAACACTCCCGTCACTGTTATATTTAGTCTTATAGACCCATTTGGTTCCAATCTTTTTCTTGTCATGTGGAGGCTCTCTCAACTTCCAAGTGTCATTCCTTTGAATGGAATCCATCTCTTCTTGCATGGCTTGCATCCAAACCTCATTACTACATGCATCTTCAAAACATGATGGCTCAAAATCAGCCTTGGCCAATAAAGCAAAATTGACTATCTCACCTATTGGGCTTTCTTCATGTGCTTGATTTGCACTCCTCTGATAAATATCACTCAATCTTCTTACCTTCCTTGTAGAACTTGGAGAAGAAGTTGGACTTGAAGTTGATGTTGAAGAAATTGATGAAGGGCTGCTTGGTGGAGTTAAGCCACTAGTTACGGAAACATTAGCTGGCTACTCATGATCATTATCAACAATTATATCATCATTCAAAACAGATTTTGTCTTCTCAACATGACCTTTCTGATGACCATAAACTCCCCCTTCATCAAAAATTACATCTCTTGAGACAATAAGCTTGTTATTTAGAGGATTATACAATTTATAAGCCTTGCTTGTCTCACTATACCCAATAAAAATACATAACTCACTCTTTGCATCTAAATTTTTTCCATTTTGATCAGGTACATGCACATAAGCCAAACAACCAAAAACTTTGAAATGATTAACATTAGGCCTTTTTCCATACCAAGCTTCATAAGGAGTCATCTTTTCCAGTGCACTGATGGGGCTATGGTTGAGGATGTACACTGTTGTAGCAACTGCATCTCTCCAATAAGAGTTTCTCAATCCCTTAGTTTGTAACATGTATCTTGCCATTTCAACCACAGTATGATTTTTTCTTTCATCTATGCCATTTTGTTGGGGTGTGTATGATGTAGTATGTTGCCTCCTGATGCCATTCATATCACAATAGCTCTAGAAAGCTTTTGAGCAGAATTCTCCTCCACGGTTAGTCCACAAACATTTGATCTTGCACCCTCTCTTATTTTCTACAAGGGCGTTGAGCTTCTTGAATGTATCCAGGGCTTCACTTTTGGCCTTCAAAAAATATACCCAAAAATTTCGTGAGTAATCATCAATAAAAGTGATGAAATATGATGACTTACCCAAACTATTAGTCTGCATAGGACCACATATGTCTGAATGAACAAGATGAAGTGGGTGATGAGCCCTCCATGCAGTTCCATTTGGAAACCTTTCCCTTGCATGCTTTCCTTTAGCACATCCTTCACAAACCTCCTTATGCTCTTCTACCTTGGGCAAACCAGAAACTAATGCATGTGAGGTTAGAAACTTCAAAATGTGAAAATTTAAATGCCCATACCTCAAATTCCATAACCAACTTGAGTCCTCATAAGCCATATTTGCAAGGTTGTTGTTATGTTCACCGAACCTCAAGGGAAACATCCTATTTCCTGTCATAGGCACAATAGTGATCACCCTATTTCCCTTATTCTTATCATAAATAGTACATGTCTTATTTTCAAAGACTAATTTATAATTTTTCTCACATAGCTGCCCAACACTCAACAAATTATGCTTCAATTGTGGAGTATAATAAATGTCATGAATACTCTTTATACCTTCTTTTGTTTGGACCTCCATAGCTCCTTTGGTAGCAACCTCCAATGATTTATCATCACCAAGCTGGATCTTGGATTTGAAACTTCCATCCTTTGCTGAAAACAACTTCTCATTCCTTGTCATATGGTTAGAGCATCCAGAATCTAGGTACCAAACATCTTTACTAGTATTTTCACCTTTGGCATAAGATAAAAATAAGTGATCTGGAGGATACTCACCACTTTCTTGAGCATAATTAGCATTTTTACCTTCTTTCAATCTGCATTCTCTTTCAAAGTGGCCATACCTATTACAATAGTAACATTGAACATTTCTCTTATCAAATCTACCTCTACCTCTTCCTCTAAAACTACCTCTTCCACTTGAGCCACCTCTTCCTCTACCTCTTGAATAATTTTGGCTTTGCCATTTAACTTGACCTTGATTTCTTTTGGTACTGTTCCTGCTTGCATCTTCATTCTTTGTAATTTTTAATTTAGAGGAAAAAGCTTTCTCTACACCTTAAAAAATGTCCTTCAATCTTTCTTCCTGAGACATCAAAGATCCAACCAATTGATCAAACTGTAATTTTGTCAAATCCTTACTTTCTTCCATGATTATGGCGACATGATTCCATCTATGTGTTAAAGATCTCAATACTTTTTTATTTAAAACTTCCTTACTTACAGTTTCTCCAAGTGTAGCCATTTTATTGACCACATCTTTGACTCTCACACAATAGTCACTCACACTTTCAGCTTTTTTCATCTTCAAATTCTCGAACTCTCGCTTCAATGTCTGAAGCTTGACCACCTTAACTTGATCACTACCTTGGTAAGCTTCTTGTAGAGTCTCCCAGGCAACTTTGGCAGTTTTTTCTCCTGATATTCTTGGAAATAAGCTCTTATCAAGAGCTATTTGAATGTGAAACAAAGCTTGAGCATTCTTCTTCCTTGCTTCCTTTCTTGTTGTTATTTCATTGGCTGTAAGGACATTCCAATCAACTGGCTCCTCATATCCTGATTCCACAATCTCCCACAAATATTTTCCAATCAAAAGGGTTAGCATCTTAATGCACAATAATCATAATCATTCCCATCAAATTCTAGAACTAGCATCTCGTTAGAATTCGACATGATTAACATTGGCAAAATTCCAACAATACAACTTTAACCAAAAACAATTTTACCTACTCTGATACCACTTGTAGAATATGAAATGACTTATTTCCAACCATCTGATGAGCTGTTGAGGGCCCCAAAGTCGGGTCAACAACAAGGGGGATACCCACCCGATCCGGAACCTGGTTGGCGGCTCCTTGCCCGTTTGGAGTAGTGGGTCCGACTGGGGGTAATGGGACCAGTTTACAAATGTCATGGGTGTGTGTGTGTGCGTAGAGTCTGATGATATTAATCTAGAGGTTTTTCTAAACTAGTCTTGATTTTAACTGTTGAACTAACTCTATGCTAATGTAATCTAATGAAGAGAAATACATCTGATCTATGCTAACCCGGGGTGTTTTTCTTTTGTTTATGCGATCTAGAAAGATTTCTAACAACAGCTGGTAATAAAGATCATTCAACTGATATCAGAATATAAATCAATAAAGATAAACCATTCTGCATAAGAAGTTAGGCAGATCGGTTGTGAACAGCGTATCGCATAATCAGTTTTCTATATGTTAAGCATGATTAAATGATCCCACCGTACAGAAGTGCCAAATGGTAATGCAGACATTCATACAATAACATATAAAGAACTCAGCTAAATATCACTTTAGGGATACTAGCAGAATCTAGTCAAAAGATAAAAGTACCATTTATGACTAATTTCACCAATAAACTTCAAGTAATAATAATTTATTTCTACTTGTTCTAACATCTGCTAAGTACAGAAGTGCAACATTAGTAACAGATATTAAAATGCAAAAATAAATAAATCTTGATCCATCCATTCATCAAAAACCTCCTCTGAGGGTGCAGAAGTGCATGTTCTGAGGATAATTTTTTTGACAGATTTCCAGACCCTTCTCGAAAAACCATGAGAAGGGTTAAATACTACTAGCTAATTGATATTAATTACACGAATCTAGGGAATCGGCTTCAAATGACCGCCCTTTACTAAAAGCAAATTTATTTCTAAAACTTTAAATCTAATTTTCTGACCGTTTCTGTATATTCTCTTTAGTGTTGTCAACAGCGCAACGTTTTCCTGGGAAGAGTCGGCTGACTGCCTTCTTCTTTTGCTCGGGAGATAAAAGTGGAAATAACAGGAGCTGGCACTTCCTTCTGACAGACCGGAAGATATTTTCGAAAACCTTTCTCTAGCTGGGTGTATTCGCCGCGTGTATACTTAGCACAACCCAGGTCCTTCTCGAACTGATTTTGCTGTTGCTGTTTTGGTTTCCGGTTGTGCGAATGACTGAGCGGGTTAGGAGTCGCGCTGTATGGACAACCCTCTGTTTCGAGAATTGTTTCCGTTCTTTGTTCCAGGTTTTCCTGAAGCGTCTTCCTTCTTTTGCGTTTCTCTTTTTGCTTTACCCAGTCTGAGCTTCAAGATCTTTTGTGAACACGCTGCTTTTGTGCGCCTTTGACTCTGAGTTCTGGATAGTCTAATTTCATCAGTGCCGGTTGTCTGATAGTCTGGAATCCGCGGTCCTGCTGCATGCAGCATCCGTTTGCGGAGGCATCTTCTCTCTGCTGTTTGATTGGCGCTTTCCCCTTTCTCTCAGATGTTTCCTGCATATAGATTTATATCAGTTGCGTGTCTTGCAGTCTACGCAAAGAAGAAGGGAAATGAAAAGATTGACATGAAAGCATTAAACTCTAATGAATGCGTAATCCTGACATGCATCATGACTTGACTCTTTGATAAATGCGATGAAATCATTCCTTGATATTCAAGCATGGGGTCATTAAATTCCTTCAAGGCGCGCACTTAATCCTGGGCTTGTCGTGTGATAAGTCTTTTCAGATCGCAGATCGCAAATCGCTGCCATCGCAGATCGCAAATTTTGTTTAATGGTTATGTCGTATAGCGTGATGCTTGCGATTTGCGATTTCGCATATCGGCGGTCGGTGTTTTTCGAAGGTCTTCTTTTAAAGGGGCGCGTGTGGTGTATGCGACGCAATGAACTTCGCATCGCTCATTCGCGGTCTTGCTTTTCGCGCTCGAGCCATGCTTCGGCCTTTCTTTGCGATGCGATTTAAGCCTTAGGGAGAAAAATATAAAAACTTTAGAAAAATATTTTTTGGGATTTTTTGTTCAGGGTCCCCTCTTTGCTTGACATTATTGCTAATGTCAAGTGAAGAAGGGGGGTTGTTGGTGACCACAACAATGGCGATTCACTGTGAAGAACGAGTTATCTCTGCTTGTTCTATTGCATTTTCACTTCCAAAACAGAAAAGTTTTCTTATGCCTAAATTTTGTTATGGACAGATAGAGTATTACCCCTTATCCTGTTAATGATGTTTCGTCACAACTTTTTATTTCATTCCGATTGTTTGCTTCCTCTGGGCTATTTCTTGTATTTATACCTAGACATTACTCAGTCTTTTCAAAGACAAAATAAGGTCTTCTCTGTGTACTGCCTTTGTAAAGTATGCTCATTTGTCGTAGGTAGAGCCTCTGCTGCCCGCAAGCGTCCATAGCCTCGACAGGGTTACCATATTATCCAGCAATGATCCTTTTTCCTGCTTGAGGTTATTTACAACATTCCAGAGAAAAACCCTTTTGACACTTTTTCTTTCCTTTTTAATTTTTTTTTTATTCTCTAAAGAACAATGTCTTGGTTTGGTGGCCAAATTATGACACAGTCATTCACTTGATTTACACTTTTGCTGAACAAGCCGGCTCGCGATGAGACCCCTTGTCTTTTGATTGCAACAATCTTGAGTCGTTGCCCTGTTTTGATAGATAGTAGTGGCAAAGTCAGCAAGTTATAATATCTGTGATCATGATAAGTCGGCTCGTGATGAGACCTCTTATTCTTTGAGATATAGTGTTTTCTTGGATTGTTTCTCTGGATGCTGCGATTTTCCTTAACAGGGAGGAAGTCATTGTTTTTCCTTAAGAAAGCTCTGGACGACAATAATAGAGTTTAAGAAAAGCAGTTTCGCAGAGAATACTTATTTTTCTATTGATGATACTTTTCATTGCATTGGCATAGAACAATTTTTTGCCAAAAGTTACCTTCATCCCAGATTTCTTTGTAAAGTTGAAACTAACATCACATTCAGGCTAAAGTTAACTCTACCTGTCAATAATAAAAGTCAGATTTTTCGAAAAGTCTTACTATTTATACAAGTGAAATCAAAATCTAATAGAGAAATGGTATATACTTCATAAATACAACTTATGATCACTCACAACCAACCTTATTTATATTTAAAAAAATAAAACTAAAATAAAACTAAAATTATCCTACAAAAATTAGAAGGATAACCTTCTATGGAAAATATATTTTGAGGATTTGTCCGTTTACAGGCAGAGAATCTCTCCTGCCTATTAAGTCCTGCAACACAAAAGTCGATGGGCCTATGACTTCTACGATTTGAAAAGGACCAAGCCATAGCTTCTGGAATTTCGTATGTTTGCCCTTCTCTTCGTGAGCCTTATCCCACTTCAAAACTAGATCTCCCATCTGAAAGTTTTTTCTGGTCATTATGTTCGAATCAAAAGAGGATTTTATCAGCGCTTGGTGGTGAGCGTGGGTTTTCTTGGCCTGTTCTCATTGTTCTTCTAGCTTGATTATTTCTGTTTGCCTTAGTTGTAAGGGAGAAGTGGATACTTCATCAATGTATTGTACTAAGGACAAGGAGGGAATGACTAAGTGAGTAGGAAGAACTGCTTCTCTCCCGTAAACTAAATTAAAGGGAGAAGTGCTGATAGAGGCTTTCTTTGTAATTTTGTCTGCCCATAGGGCGTTTACTAGCGCTTTATGCCAATTCTTTTGGCTTTGGTCGACTGTCTTTTTGATAATCCTAATTAGGTTCTTGTTCGTTGATTCAGCCAACCCATTACCTTGCGGATAGTAGTTGGCAGAATACTTTAATTTGAACCCTCTTTTGAGTGCGAACTTAGTCATGGTATTTCCAGAAAAATATGAAGTGTTATCGAATATTAAGGCCGTTGGCAATCCAAACCTAGTAATGATAAACTGATCTATGAATTCAATAATATTTTCAGAATTAGCTGTCTTGAGAGGAACTGCCTCTACCCATTTAGTAAAATAGTCAGTTGCAGTGAGGATATACCTATGCTGTTTAGAGGAGTGAGGAACGATCTCACCTATTATGTCCAGGCCCCATTGGCTGAATGGCTGTTCGATGTTAACCGGCTGCAGTGGCATGGATGACTTCTTTTGTTTCCCTGTAGCCGTTTGGCAGACTTGACATTTTCTTACGTGATTGTACGAGTCTTTGAACAGCGTGGGCCAGTAGTATCCTGCACGTAAGATTTTGTGTGCGGTGGCTTCTCCAGCATAATGTCCACCTGCTGGTCCATCGTGGAGTTCCTGCAAAACCTTTTCGGCTTCAGTTTTCTCAAGACATCTAAGAAGCACAGAATCATAGTTTCTTTTAAATAAGACATCATCTACGAGCTGATATTGTTTGGCTTTTAACCTCAGGGCTCTCTTTTTGATGTGATCCAGGTCAAATGGAGCATATCCGTTTTTCAGGAAATAAATGATGTCAGCATAAAATGATTCTGCGTCGTTTAGGCTTACCTCATACGTGTGTACCTCTTCAGGTGATTCTTTGGAGATTTGTGATGCTCCAGCTAACATCTTGCAGAAGCCTTGGCCTCTTACGATGTGTGTCAGCTTGATTTCCAGGTCGTATTCTTGCAAGGCGGTGATCCAATTCGCTCTCTTCTCGCCCACGTCTTTCTGAATCAGGAGGTTTCTTACCGCTGGGAATGGTACTATGACCTTGGTATGGGCCTTTAGCAAGAAGGGTCTGAAATATTTGACCGCTTTGAAAACGGCATACGCCTATTTTTCTACGTCCGAATATTTCAGCTCAGCACCTTGTAAGTTTGAGCTAAAGAATGCGATTGGGGCTTCTGCCTTTTCTTGGTTTGCCTGGGTCAAGATGGCAGCATAAGAATTTTCTGAGTCAAACGTGTATAAGATGAATGGTTCTGAAAAATTTGGGGTTGCTAGGGATGGAGCATTGATGATGGCTTGTTTGATTAAGTTAAACGCTTCGTGCTCGTCTAGACCCCATTTAAAGTTTGAATTCTTTTTTATCATTTTTTGTAAAGGAGAAATAATACGTGAAAAATCTGGGACCAATCTTTTCACAAAATTGATCTGTCCTAGGAAAGATTGCATGGTCTTTTTGTTATGGGGCATGGATATCTCGGAAATTTCTCTGATTCTGTCAGGTTCAATGTCGATGCCCGATTTGGACACTATGAACCCTAGCAATTTTCCTTCACTCAACGCGAAAAAAGATTTCTTCGGGTTAAGCGAGATTCCATACCTTAAACATCTTTGAAAGATTTGCTTCAAATCTTTGAGATGGTCGCTTCGGTTCTTGGAGTACACAGTTATATCATCCAGGTAAATCACTACTGATTTATTGACTAACCCTTTGAATGCAATGTCCATAGCCCTTTGAAAAGTAGCGTCGGCGTTGATCAGACCGAACGGCATCTTCCGATACGCGTAGGTACCCCATTTAGTTCGGAAGGTGGTTTTTAGCTGATCGTCTGGGTGTACCAACACTTGATTATATCCTGAAAATCCATCCAGGAAAGACATCAATTCTGAGCCTGCTACAGCTTGTAGTATTTGCTCCATAGGTGGGAGGGGAAAATTGTCTTTCTGACAGGCTTTGTTGAGATTCCGGAAGTCGATGCAGATTCTAATATCTCTGTTTTTCTTCCTAACAGGTACCATATTGGATACCCATTTGGAATGTCTGACCGGGAAAATTATTCTGGCTCTCAACAACTTATTCAGCTCAGTTTTTATCTGATTTTCCAGGTTGGGGTGGATTTTCCTGAGCTTCTGTTGGACGGGTTTTTCGTTGTCAATCATAGGGATAGTGTGCTGAATGATAGAAGTGTTATAAGTTTTCAGTTCATCGTAGTTCCAGGCAAAGACGTTTTTGTACTGTCGTAGAAGACGGATGTATGCTGACTTTTCTTCAGGAGCTAGGCCTTGGCCTAGATTAACGTTTTGGGGTTTCTCTTTGGTTCCTAAGTTCACTGATTCGTAGTTCAGAGTTGAACTGTAAAGTTTGGCGTTAGCTGATCTTTTGAACCGACTTTTTAAGTCATACAAATCTTCTAATTTGACCACTGATTTGGGTATAGCATTATCCGTGCCATTTTGTTGTATTTGGTGGTCATGACAGTCCTCGTCGATTATCTGGTTTGAGTAGGATCCTTCAGAGGTAAGGAAACTTACGATGTCTGGGTCGTCGTTGAATACTCTCCAGTTGGTGATGTTGTTAGGGATAGACGGCTTAAAAATTAACTCTATGGAAAACCTATCTGGACTAAAGTCTTCGGAGGGGATGAGTCTGGAGGCTACGTTTGCTAGCAGGTCTGCGCTTGCATTGTGAAGTCTTGGGATTGATGAAATATTGAATGCTGTAAAATGCGCAGTGAGATCTTGCACTAAAGACTGATAGTGCTTTAAATGACTAGACAGGCAGTGTATGGTGTTACGTACCTGTTTGACGACGATCTCGGAATCTCCAAAGACTTGAAGATATTTGACGTTGCAGCCGATTGCTTTGTATAGGCCTTGCACCAAGGCTTCGTATTCCGCTGTGTTGTTCGTGCAATCGAACTCCAGCCTGCATGTGAGCATAGTCTTATTTCCGTCGGGGCTAATCAAGACGCATCCTGCTCCCGCTCCCTCATTGGACTTAGAGCCATCAAAATATAATTTCCAAAATAAAGAAGTATTTACAGGGTTATCTAAGAAACTAACACATTTTGAATCATCAGTCTGGGAAACGTTTTCTACTTGGGACACGACTGAATTTTCTAAATATCGTGATATGTGAGCATTGAAATTTCCAAGGAAAGAGTCTACCGAGTAGTTGCCTATGATGCTGCAGTTGTATGCTATGGCTTCGTTGTCTCCCTCCAAATCCATCACTATGTAATTTTGGTGCAGTTCTCGTTCAACCTTTATTTGATTTGGTTTCGCGTTGAAGGGTAACCACATGTGTGACTAGTCAGTCGAAAAATATCCGTGGAGCTTCTCGGACCAATCCCTGCTAAGAATTAGACCATAAAATTCAGGGATGTCAGCAACTAGAATATCGATGACCTTGCATACCTTGGGGTTGGACGACAGTCTTATGTTCACTTGATTAAGTTCGCCTATCACTTCGACTTGTGATCGATCAAGTTGAACTATGCGCACTGCGGATTTTTGCGGTTGAACATTAAGTTTGGCACATATTGACTTAGGTAAAATATTGGTTGAAGCACCAGAATCAACCAAGCAGTTATGCACGTTTCTGTTAAAGATCTCATAAGTGAGGAGGAAAGGAGGAGTGTGAGATCTAGACCTCCCTCCAATCAAAGCGATGTCATTTGGATCGATTTTATTGATCGCGTTGATTGGGGGTATTCCTATATTATGGGAAGCTATAGCTGTAGGTAGAGGTGCAGTAGGTACGGCGTGTAACTCTTTCATCATGATCTTCTGTTGGTGTTTCAATTTGCTCAACTCGTACAGGGTGATATTAGCCCTAGTCTTCTTCATGTCGTTGATGATGTTATACTCCATTTCATCTGACACTATTAGTGCCTTTGATGGAGGCGATTGCTCTGATTGGACTGGACTAAATGAGGTCACTTTAGGGGTTGTCTTCTTTGTTGCGACCCTTTCTTTCGCTGGAGGGCTTGCGCCCTTCTGTTTTGAGGTAGTCTGGGGAGGATCAAGTTGATTTCTACTTCGTGTGCTAACCGGAAGTGCTTCTTGATCTTTCTCTTGTGGGAGGATGAAATCCCACATTCCTTGCAGTTCCACCACTTCTTCATCGTCGGTCTGCGTTTCGATGGTGCTCTCTTCTTCTTCTTCTTCAGATTCCACATTCGAGACCACGTTGGGTGGCTTCGTCTCCATAGGGGGATTTCTTTTGAAATTCCTAAAAGGCTTTCTTGGGGACGATTCTGCTACTTGCTTTCTTATGTCAATCATCTCATTAGACATGGCTTTCAAGACTTTTTGTAATCCTTCCATGTCAAAAGGATCCTTCGTTTGCTTCTTCTTGGTTTCTTCTTTGAAAGAGATTTTCTTAGATTTACGCTCTTCAATTGTAGATCTCTTTTCTAAGGCCACTACGCGTCTTTCGACTGCCAATGCCTCAGCCAAGTTTTCGACTAAGGTTGTCTTGCTTGCCCTATCTACGGAGATGGCCAAGTTTGAAGGTAAGGCCGTGATGTACCATTCGCATCTTACTTCCTCGCTGGGCTGGGAAGCAGCGGGGATTTTATTGAGGATCTTGTTGAACCGTAAGTTAAAATCTTTAATTGGTTCCCTAGCCTCAGCTTTAAGATTGGACAGATCGTTGATCAGTGTCGCTGTCGATCTATCATCGCCGAATTTGGTGAGAAATTGATTTTGAAAAATATCCCAGCTGGTGATAGATCCGAAGGGTAGCGAAAAGTACCATGACCCGGCTATCCCTTGCATCGTATAGGGGAAGAGTCGGACCACGGCATCTTCGTTGGTGACCCCGTTGAGATTAACAGAAAGCATGAAATTATTGATATGTTCTTCAGCTAGCATTCCAGTTTCTGGATTGAACTTTGGTAACCACTTCTCAGAATGGGCAGGTATTGGACTCAGGGGTGGAGGCATTAGAACCGCCCCAGGGTTGTTCCATGGAGATTGTGCCATCGCTGAGTTGCTGGTTAATAAAAGTGTAGAAGATGATCTTCGAGGTTGAGAAGATAGAGATGTTACGATCTTTGACGATTGTGGAGGAAGGTTTGCGGAAGATGGATGAGTGATTTGAGGTGGAGATGTGGGTGGTTGACTTCGCGGAGATGGTGTTGAAATGTACGAGGTGGATGAAAGAGTCTCTCTGTCAGACTCTTGAAGTGTTTTCCTTGCTCTTTTCCTAGTGGGGAGAGGGATTTCAGTTGGCTGAATGCCGAACTTTTCACTCTTCAATCGGGTCAGAGGATGAGCAGGGTTGTATTGCGAAGTCAAGCTGCCTTTAGATTTATCAGATTTATGGTTAAAAATAGAGAATCCCTGGAGTTTACGGATCAAGGTTTGAACTTCAGGGGGATCGACAATAAGTTGTTCTGATGTATCGGGATGTATAGCAGCGGTGGATGTCCGAGCGACTTCCAGTTTCGAGTTTAGTCGTACCAGGGAAGTCGGGGAAGTTGGTGAGGGTGACTTGCTCTTAGAATGGTATTTGGATTTTGAGTTATGCGCCATTCATAGCTTGGCCCTCCTTCTAGCGCCAGAAATGTTGAGGGCCCCGGAGTCGGGTCAACAACAAGGGGGATACCCACCCGGTCTGGAACCTGGTTGGCGGCTCCTTGCCCGTTTGGAGTAGCGGGTCCAACTGGGGGTAATGGGACCAGTTTCCCAATGTGATGGGTGTGTGTGTGTGCGTAGAGTCTGATGATATTAATCTAGAGGGTTTTCTAAACTAGTCTTGATTTTAACTGCTAAACTAACTCTATGCTAATGTAATCTAATGAAGAGAAATACATCTGATCTATGCTAACCTGGGGTGTTTTTCTTTTGTTTATGCGATCTAGAAAGATTTCTAACAGCAGCTGGTAATAAAGATCATTCAACTGATATCAGAATATAAATCAATAAAGATAAACCATTCTGCATAAGAAGTTAGGCAGAGCGGTTGTGAACAGCATATCGCATAATCAGTTTTCTATATGTTAAGCATGATTAAATGATCCCACCATACAGAAGTGCCAAATGGTAATGCAGACATTCATACAATAACATATAAAGAACTCAGCTACATATCACTTTAGGGATACTAGCAGAATCTAGTCAAAAGATAAAAGTACCATTTATGACTAATTTCACCAATAAACTTCAAGTAATAATGATTTATTTCTACTTGTTCTAACATCTGCTAAGAGTACAGAAGTGCAACATCAGTAACAGATATAAAAATGCAAACATAAATAAATCTTGATCCATCCATTCATCAAAAACCTCCTCTGAGGGTGCAGAAGTGCATGTTCTGAGGATAAGTTTTTTGACAGATTTCTGGACCCTTCTCCAAAAACCATGAGAAGGGTTAAATACTACTAGCTAATTGATATTAATTACACGAATCTAGGGAATCGGCTTCAAATGACCGCCCTTTACTAAAAGAAAATTTATTTCTAAATCTTTAAATCTAATTTTCTGACCGTTTCTGTATATTCTCTTTAGTGTTGTCAACAACGCAACGTTTTCCTGGGAAGAGTCGGCTGACTGCCTTCTTCTTTTGCTCGGGAGATAAAAGTGGAAATAACAGGAGCTGGCACTTCCTTCTGACAGACCGGAAGATATTTTCGAAAACCTTTCTCTAGCTGGGTGTATTCACTGCGTGTATACTTAGCACAACCCAGGTCCTTCTCGAATTGATTTTGATGTTGCTGTTTTGGTTTCCGGTTGTGCGAATGACTGAGCGGGTTAGGAGTCGCACTGTATGGACATCCCTCTGTTTCGAGAATTGTTTCCGCTCTTTGTTCTAGGCTTTCCTGAAGCGTCTTCCTTCTTTTGCGTTTCTCTTTTTGCTTTACCCAGTCTGAGCTTCAAGATCTTTTGAGAACACGCTGCTTTTGTGCGCCTTTGACTCTGAGTTCTGGATAGTCTAATTTCATCAATGCCGGTTATCTGATAGTCTGAAATCCGCGGTCCTGCTGCATGCGGCATCCGTTTGCTGAGGCATCTTCTCTCTGCTGTTTGATTGGCGCTTTCCCCTTTCTCTCAGATGTTTCCTGCATATAGATTTATATCAGTTGTGTGTCTTGCAGTCTACGCAAAGAAGAAGGGAAATGAAAAGATTGACATGAAAGCATTAAACTCTAATGAATGCGTAATCCTGACATGCATCATGACTTGACTCTTTGATAAATGCGATGCAATCATTCCTTGATATTCAAGCATGGGGTCATTAAATTCCTTCAAGGCGCGCACTTAATCCTGGGCTTGTCGTGTGATAAGTCTTTTCAGATCGTAGATCGCAAATCGCTGCCATCGCAGATCGCAAATCGCAGCCATCGCAGATCGCAAATTTTGTTTAATGGTTATGCCGTATAGCGTGATGCTTGCGATTTGCAATTTCGCATATCGGCGGTCGGTGTTTTTCGAAGGTCTTCTTTTAAAGGGGCGCGTGTGGTGTATGCGACGCGATGAACTTCGCATCGCTCATTCGCGGTCTTGCTTTTCGCGCTCGAGCCATGCTTCGGCCTTTCTTTGCGATGCGATTTAAGCCTTAGGGAGAAAAATATAAAAACTTTAGAAAAATATTTTTTGGGATTTTTTGTTCAGGGTCCCCCCTTTGCTTGACATTATTGCTAATGTCAAGTGAAGAAGGGGGTTTGTTGGTGACCACAACATAAGCCAACAATACTATGAAGAAAAATAAATATAGAACAAATAAAACACAGTTACTGTGTGACCTAAAAATTGCTGCAAATCTCATATAATAATTGAACCATTAACAACATTCTTATATAGTAAAATTATTACTAAAATCAACTGTGAAACAAACCTAATGTCATTACAGCTAATTTCCAGCACTTTCCAGCAGTGACCACCCTAATAACTTGCTGCTTTAACTTTTCAGAGAAGACAAAATCTGCTAACTAATTTGTCTGCAATTTACATAACTAATTAAGCATTATTCCCAATAGAAACCCTTAAACATCTACTAACAGATGATAAGGAAATCACAACCTCTATGACATCCAGAATAGTCGTTGTTAGCATGGGTGGATCTGGAAAAACTCTGCTCCTCAAGAGAGCCTTGAATGACAAGCAAGTGCAATAGCACTTTGAGAAAGATTTGATTCTGTTGTTGACAGTTTCCCAAAATTTGTCAATCATAAATCTCTGCAATAACCTTGGGAGACAGATAGACCTCCATATAAGTGAGGGATTTGACATGAGATGGAGCCAAGAAGATGTCAAGAGATGGATTTATCAAAAGACTAGAAGTAGGAGATTCTTGCTATTTTTAGATGATATTTGGGATGATAGTGAAAATCTATTGAAGATGTTGGGCGTATTGGACGATCAGAGGAATGAAACCTCCAAGATCATTGTATCGACAAGAGAT
Source organism: Pinus tabuliformis (assembly GCA_031772625.1). Taxonomy (NCBI): domain Eukaryota; kingdom Viridiplantae; phylum Streptophyta; class Pinopsida; order Pinales; family Pinaceae; genus Pinus; species Pinus tabuliformis. The sequence goes on along the minus strand of CM062807.1, from coordinate 1,344,190,762 downwards.
CGAAGAGTCCTTTAAAAAATGAGAGTGGGTACCCAAATTTCCATGGATAGTCTGTCTGTAGATGAGAGCTGGAGCCTCTTCTGCTTTCATGCATTTGTAGGTAACAACACAGTCCACATGTTGGAAGCGAAAAGATTGCCCAGGATGTCTGTGCGGAGTGTGATCGGCTTCCGCTTGCTCTCAAAGTAATAGGAGCAGCCATGGTGGGCATCACGTCGCCATTAGATTGGCAGTTGACTCTGGAGAAGTTGCAAAATGCGGATAAAGTGGACCCTCATGTAGAGAAGAAACTCTACAATTGATTAAGATTGAGTTATGATGCATTGTGCACCTCGCAATATTTACCTTTGCAGCTCTGCTTTCTCTACTTGGGTGCCTTCAAAGAGGACGAGGAAATGTATGTACAGGATTGATAAACTTGTGGATAGGAGAGGGCCTTATTCGCAAGAATTATGGTAAAGATCCATTAGAAGTTTGAAGGGCTTATGCTAAATTTTTAGTGGATCGATGTCTAATCGAAGCCAGTATTAAGGATGTTGATGGACAGGTGGTGATCTTCTCTGTGCATGATGTTTTACATCATCTAGCACTGCAAATTGCCGAGAAGGAAGAGAATTGTTGTTTCAAAGCAGGGAAAGGTTTAGTGGAATTCTCATTGAAACATTACGCCCGTAAAACCATGATTTCTCTGAGGGCCAACAATTTTAGGTTAATGCCTAATGGATATCGAGGTCAGGGTCTGCGGGCTATGTTCCATCAAGAGTGGTCACTACTCTCACCTCTCTTAGACTTATTGATTTGGGAGGGACATCCATCAAAAGTTTGCCTCATAACTTTGGAGCGTTGAAGCATCTGGTCTTCCTTTGTTTAGCAAAATCGCCAATAGTGAAGTTGCTAGATTTAGTAACATGTTTGAAGAAGCTCACGATACTAGATCTGTTAGAATGCTACCAACTCAGTGAGTTTCCTTATGAGTTAGGTAAGATGACAAGTTTGATTTATCTAGATCTAAGTTTCTGTCAACAATTGAAGTGCATGCCTTGTGGGATCTCTGCGTTGACATCGCTAGAGTATCTGAAAATGGAAAGATGCTGGAAAACTGGCTGCAAGCAACACCACCACAAAGAAAACTTCTTTGTGATCCGATGGGAGGTCGTGCTCGTGCTCACTTCCAGGATCTTCACCCTCTGAAGCACCTTAAATGGTTGTGCTAGAGTGCTCGAAGGAGCCAATTACAGATGGAGTAGTGGACAACATGATAGAGATGAGGACTCTCATCCTAAGGATGTCACATATGTAGGAAATACCAGAGGACATGATAGGTATGGTAAAGCTAAATAGTCTCTTTGTGGAGTCCAACATTTTGGGTAAGATCCCATCGTGGATATGTGGTTTCCAATGTTGGAAATAATACTGAGAGGGGGGGTGAATCAGTATTATCAGATGAATCAAACTTTTCAATTTCATACTCAGAAACATATACGCTACTTCAATTTAGTGAACCCGCGTGTACACGCTACTGTATCTAATGAAACTCGCGTATATCCAGAGATCTTATAATTCAGTTAGCTTAATCTTCAGTAAATGCATCAGATCATTATTAAGCATATTAACAGTAAACAGGTGCAGAATAACAGAACAGAACATCACACAAGAGCCACACACATGAACACAAAGATATAAGGTGGAAACCCAATGTGGGTGAAAACCACCTGCTGCAAGTCATCTCAATCTTCTTCTTAATAAGAAAATCCTTTTACAATATTTGTACTGGTGCAGTCTTATACCAGTACGGGAGCTACAACCCCCTTTGCTCTTGTACTAGCCGATCCATTTACTAGTACGCAGGCTGCTACCTGCTACAATGCTCCAAAGATCTCCTTTAGCTTTTGTACTAGCTTAGATACTAGTACGTAGGTGCTTGCCTACAATCTTCTCACCTCCAGGTACCACGTTTCATCAATTTTCAGACTGGATACACTGAAGCACAACACATAATCTGAAAGGCCACATTTCATCCAATTTTCATACTGGACCCATAACTATCATTGAAGCTCAAAACAATCATCAAACTCTGAATCACTGAAACCCTGTTAACAACAGTCACCAGAACACAGAGCAGACACAGAACTCTGTAGTAACCATCAGATCCATCTGCAACTTCAAATATCAAGCTTTACAATGTATACGCTACTTAGATGAATCAAACCCGCGTGTATACGCGCTTTTATCAAAGCCAACCCGCGTACAGATCTAAAGATAATTTCTATCAACTTGCAGCTGTACCAGACATCAGTCATACTCATAACACTTATAGAACTATACATGCGTCAGTATGTAGATCTAGAATAAGCATCATAAAGATAGTTCATTTCAAACCATTTGATCCCGATCTCTCCTTAGATCTAGTTCTCCATCAACCGATGAGATCTCTCCTTAGCTCAGATCAAGCAATACATCATCAACCCATAACCTGCATACTGGATCTAATGCTTCATCAGATATTTAAGACATTTCAGATGCACTTGCCTAATGATTTCCTTCTCCTTATATAGCCTTAGGCCTTGTTCAATACCAAGAGCCAAAACCATAGAAATCCAATACCATCAACTTCAAAACTAGGGATCAACACGTCCGCCGAGACGCCAAGGTCCAAAACCATAGGCACAACTTCCAAGGACTAACCGCCATGGACCAAAGGTACTTTTCCACATACACGCGCTTTTGCTGTAGCCAACCTGCGTGTACACGCGACTTGGGCTTAACGAACCTGCATGTATGAACTTTCTCTTCTTCTTATAGTCTGATCATCAATTCCTTGCTGCTGACCTTCTGTACTATGATTTTTCATCAGTGAGGTTTGCCATCAAGGACAACACTTATCTCATAATGCCAACAATCTCCCCCTTTGGACTTGATGGCAAAGCTAACTTGTCACACTTAGAACTATCATCTGATTCCTTTGAGCTGTCCTCCATCAGTCACATCTGATATCTCTTCTGAAGATTCATCCAGTTATACATAAGTGAGATATTCTTCTATGAGAGGGTTGCCATCAAGTACAACACATGCATCATAATGCCAACAATCTCCCCCTTTGGACTTGATGGCAACAACACCAAATCACTCTCCCCCTTTGACATCAAGGGCAAAGGGTGGACCAAGATATTCTCTTCCTTTGCTGAATCATTCCACTGTCCATACTCCCCCTGAGTACCTGCTGACATCTCTGAATAGTCTCCCCCTTTGTATATGCCAAGGTGTACCAATCTGTTCATGCTCCCCCTGAGTACATGCTGAATCTCTGTACCGTTGAAGTGTGTTGTACATGCTCTTCCTGACTGTAGGCAAGATCTGCAAAAGATGTTCTTCAAGAAGAACATGACTCTATACATCATAAAGGACCTTCCTATCACTTAGGACTCATACATACATCCATCTCTCAACTAAGTGAGGATATACAAAAATTGACACATCCACCCAACCAAGTGGGAATACATCAAAATTTTACATATGACAACCAATCACATTGCATCAATCATCCCAGGCATAGTGGGGAAACCAAAATAGGCCGTTACATGACCTTGACACCAAGAAAGAGATACCACAAAAGAGATATATGACATAGAGACGAAATAACTAGACCAAGACTTATGAAAGTCACCAGCAGCATCTGATAATCACCATTCAGATCAGCAACCAAGAGATCCTTCTGTTCTCCTTTCGCCTTTGTTCCTCCTGAAATCAACACCAAATGTGAACTAGAACCAAAAGCTTTAAGATAATGCCAACAATGCATCATTGGAAGATTATCTGCTCCCTCTGAACCTGTGCCAGATGATCTCTGTCAGACCTATATCAGACTTTCTGCAACCAACATCTGTCCCTGCTGATTTCCTTCAAATCTCCATATACGCGTCTGTATATACATAAACATGCGTATATACGCAGATATCCCTTACGCAACACGCGTACACCATATACGCGACTATCCCCTTGTAAAACGGCGTATGCACGCGGATATCCTTTAAACAACACGCGTACACAAATTTCCATATCAGCAACCTGTAAATGTCCTGTAGAGAATAGGTCATCAACCTATAACAAGGTATGTCTGCATCAATTCATCCCTTTGAACAAAATTCAGAGTCATTCACATTGTATCATGTGTGAAACCACCATAGCCATTTCATCAAGCTCTACATGATCCAAGTATCATTACTTGGGAACATCTGCATTAATTAACATATGTAAGTATAAACCTATCATCATATAGATAAGAACTCATCACCATGTCTCCAATAAAGCAACTTTGAGTAGTCATCCATGTATCAGCATTATGTATCTTGAGCTCAAGCTCATTTGACAAAACTTCTTGATATCATCAACAGCAACAATCCTTATCCACAAGAGTGCCTGCATCATAACTGTATGATTTTTATGCATATGACAACGGCAGTATATGAGTGACCCATCATCAAGTGAGGAAGATGTATATTCAAGCTTTGTACTTCTTCTTGTCCTTATGAAGATCACCATGTAAGCACCATATATGCATCATCAAAGAATCATCCATAAATCTGATCTGAACATCAACTATGTAACCCCAAGAATCATATGAGATTTTATCATAGACAACTCACAACCACATCATAGAAAGATATATCATTTAGCCATATAAGAATCATCACCAAGGATTATTAACCATAATGCCAACAATGAATTACTAAAGGCATATGCTCCCCCTCAACCAATGCCATCTGTTAGATCTGATCATGCATAAGCATCAAAACATCATCATCCTCAAGTTAGGATCAAAACACTTCTAGACATCATACAAGTAACAAAACATTTCCACACATCCTCAGCAGACTGTAACCAATAGAGCAAATAATAGACTGAATCATATCAGATCCTTTTTCTGATCCTGTCCCCACTGCTTTTCCTCAAACTGACATATACGCGACTTTGAAGTGTTTAACTCGCGTATATACGCGACTTCCCTTTAAGGAACTTGCGTATGAGATTCAGAACGCTGAAGTTTTACACTTTCAGCTCCCCCTGAGTCTGATATGTCTGTGTTGTGCTGTGTCTCAGTACATTGTGCTGACTGTACTTCCTTCTTCCTCCATATCTTCAAGTGTGATGAGGTTTTCTCCTTTTGGTGTGATGTCCATCCTTTGTTCCTGCATTCCTTTGCTATATGTCCAAGCTTGTTACATGCATAACATCTTACATGTTTCATATTCCTCCTGTAGCAATCAGCAGCTTTGTGACCATACATATTGCAAGCAAAGCAATATCCATTAAAGTACCTTGATTGAGATGACCTGTCCGCATAATAGTCTTGAACTCTTCTTCTTCTACATCTAGCTGCAACATGTCCACGATTATGACATACATAACATTCAACATTATTCATAGGAGGAGTAAAAGATTTTCTTTGAGGAGTCTCTTTCCTTGATTGTTGATGGGGTTGACCTTTCATTTCTTCACTGATCACTTTAGATTTCTCTTTAGAGTTCCTTGCCTCACCTTGTGAGCTAGATTCACCTTCAACAGATTCATGAAAACCAAGACCGGTCTTGATAGCAGGAGACCTTTGACTACTAAGAATATCATCCAAGACTTTAGAACTATCTTGAAATCGTAAAAGCTTATCCTTTTCTTCTAGTTTACCTTTCAAGATATTTACCTCAACCTGAAGCTGTTCTTCCTTTTCAAGAGATTGCTTTTTCAAATCTTCTTCATCTTTCCTTCCTTCTTCCATTTGTTCCCTTAGTTTGAGAATCTCCTTTTCTTGTTCTTCATTCAGATCCTGTTGCATTTGACGAACTCAGAAGGCACATTCTAGTTGAGATTTTAAGCTGATGACTTCATTTTCTTGTTTTCAATTGCTTGATGTAGATCTTCATTTTGCTTCCTATGAGCTTTCTTCTTAAGCTTCTTTCCCATTGTTCCACGGATCTCCTTCAAGCGATCAAGCTTCTACCAAAGGACCTGCTCTGATACCAATTGTTGGAAATAATACTGAGAGGGGGGGTGAATCAGTATTATCAGATCAATCAAACTTTTCAATTTCATACTCAGAAACATATACGCTACTTCAATTTAGTGAACCCGCGTGTACACGCTACTGTATCTAATGAAACTCGCGTATATCCAGAGATCTTATAATTCAGTTAGCTTAATCTTCAGTAAATGCATCAGATCATTATTAAGCATATTAACAGTAAACAGGTGTAGAATAACAGAACAGAACATCACACAAGAGCCACACACATGAACACAAAGATATAAGGTGGAAACCCAATGTGGGTGAAAACCACCTGCTGCAAGTCATCTCAATCTTCTTCTTAATAAGAAAATCCTTTTACAATATTTGTACTGGTTCAGTCTTATACCAGTACGGGAGCTACAACCCCCTTTGCTCTTGTACTAGCCGATCCATTTACTAGTACGCAGGCTGCTACCTGCTACAATGCTCCAAAGATCTCCTTTAGCTTTTGTACTAGCTTAGATACTAGTACGTAGGTGCTTGCCTACAATCTTCTCACCTCCAGGTACCACGTTTCATCAATTTCCAGACTGGATACACTGAAGCACAACACATAATCTGAAAGGCCACATTTCATCCAATTTTCATACTGGACCCATAACTATCATTGAAGCTCAAAACAATCATCAAACTCTGAATCACTGAAACCCTGTTAACAACAGTCACCAGAACACAGAGCAGACACAGAACTCTGTAGTAACCATCAGATCCATCTGCAACTTCAAATATCAAGCTTTACAATGTATACGCTACTTAGATGAATCAAACCCGCGTGTATACGCGCTTTTATCAAAGCCAACCCGCGTACAGATCTAAAGATAATTTCTATCAACTTGTAGCTGTACCAGACATCAGTCATACTCATAACACTTATAGAACTATACATGCGTCAGTATGTAGATCTAGAATAAGCATCATAAAGATAGTTCATTTCAAACCATTTGATCCCGATCTCTCCTTAGATCTAGTTCTCCATCAACCGATGAGATCTCTCCTTAGCTCAGATCAAGAAATACATCATCAACCCATAACCTGCATACTGGATCTAATGCTTCATCAGATATTCAAGACATTTCAGATGCACTTGCCTAATGATTTCCTTCTCCTTATATAGCCTTAGGCCTTGTTCAATACCAAGAGCCAAAACCATAGAAATCCAATACCATCAACTTCAAAACTAGGGATCAACACGTCCGCCGAGACGCCAAGGTCCAAAACCATAGGCACAACTTCCAAGGACTAACCGCCATGGACCAAAGGTACTTTTCCACATACACGCGCTTTTGCTGAAGCCAACCTGCGTGTACACGTGACTTGGGCTTAACGAACCTGCGTGTATGAACTTTCTCTTCTTCTTATAGTCTGATCATCAATTCCTTGCTGCTGACCTTCTGTACTATGATTTGTCATCAGTGAGGTTTGCCATCAAGGACAACACTTATCTCATAATTCCAACATCCAACTACTAAATTGTCTAATACTAAGAGATTGTCCCCAACTGGAGGAGATCCATGGAGCGTTGGAGAAGCTTGAATGGCTAAGGAGGCTGGATATAGTTAAATCCTCGTCTTTAAAAGAGTTACCCGATGCATTTGGAGAGGCATGTGTCTTTCCATGCCTATAAAGTTTCTGGTTGGAGGAAACTAATGTGGTTGACAGTTTTCCTCCGATAAGGGATTGGACTCCGCCTCTCTTGAAGAAGTTGGGCTTAGTCTTTTGCTCTAACATCAGGACCATTCCTCTAGGACTCAAAAATTTACATAATCTTAGGGAACTGCATGTGTATGGTAGTCCCTTAATACTCGAATCTATTGAAGAAGAAGGTGGCGAAGCATGGTCTGCAGTTCAATCAATGGAAGGAGAAAAGCATGTACAGATACTAAGGAAGTGGATTGACGAGCACCGCCATAAAGATGGGATGGGTTGCTCAAGCATATGAAAATGGGTTTTCCCATTGAAACCATGGTCATGGTTGTTGGGAATTTTCTATTTAATTCCAAAACAAAAATAACTTGAATAGAGGATAATGCTCTGTTTTAAGATAGGATCTTAACACAGGGAAGCAAAAAAATTGTTTTCAGAGGACTGAGTTTTTCCAAACACACATAAAAGATTTCTATTCATTAATAAAACTGTTGATACAATATTCTTCCTCTCACAGAGGTATTTCACCAGGAACGGTTCAGTTCCACACAAGAAAAATTACTCTGTCTCTCCTTTGAAATTTTTACACTGCTGTGTGTAAAAATTTCTTACGTTTACTGCTGTAAAAAAAACTTCTTGTTTCATTCACACTCCTGCATTACAAAATAAAAACTCTGTCTCTCAAAATACACTGTTGTGTAAATTATTTCTTCATTCACACGTTGCTGCGGATATGCGTTTTCATTTCATTTTCAATGAACAACAATTACTTCAACCTGTTGTAAAAATTTCCTTACATTCGCTGCGATGAGCTTCTCTTTACATTTCATATGCAAAATGAACAACACTACTTTCTTCACGCTTCTGCGTATGTTTCATTACATTTCATATAAAACAAAAATCATGAATATATATTTACCTATGCTATACTCCCATGCAAAAAAAACATTAAAATTAAAACATTTACCTACAATCTATGAACACAATTAATTTCATTAAATGTTTTACTAGCAAACTAGCGATCAAACTCAAAACTTTCACTTCACGTCAGTATTCATGTTGTAGGCATGTATCAACCGTTGATCTAATCTGACAGTTGTCAAGCATGTTGTGCTGCCCATTTCTGTCGAACTTTATGCTCCGATGAAAAACTCTTTTGCAAAACTGTTGTGCACGTGTCAGCTACTGGGTGTTTTCGCTGCCCTCCAGAGGAAAACCACTTGCTCGTCAAAAGTGGTGCGATGGAAGTACTGCCGGTTTTCAAAAATTTACGGTCGTTGTTTTAATGGAGCTGCAGTTGAAATTAAATTTCAACACTCCCCTTTAATTTCAACTGTTGGGTTATCAGTCATACCCAGACATTTCCTCAAAAACTCGAAACTTTTCTGTCCCAATATCTTGGTTAGAATGTCTGCAACCTGCTCCTGAGTTCTATAGTGTTGTAAAACAATTTCTCCATTGTTTACCAATTCCCTGGTGTAATGAAACTCTGTGTCAATGTGTTTCGTTCTCTTATGAAACACCGAATTCTTGGATAATGCAATAGCTGAGCTATTGCCAAAAAAGATCATAGTTTGCTCTTAGCATAAGCTCCTTAACATCCTTTTCATCCAAACTTCTTGACATGTTGCTGCTGTAGCTACCACATATTCTGCCTCTGCTGTAGACAATGCTACAATAGGCTGTTTTTTAGAAGCCCATGAAACGGCTCCTGAACCCATGTGAAAAACATAACTGGATGTGCTTTTCCGATCATCCACACTTCCAGCCCAATCACTATCAATGTATCCAATTAAATCTGAACATTCTGAAGTAGTATATAAAATGCCAAACCTTTTAGTACCTTTAACATACCTCAGAATCCTTTTTGCTGCCTACCAATGTGCTTCTTTTGGCCTCTCCATGAATCTGGAAATTAAACTAACAGCATACATTATATCCGGCCTAGTTGTAGTCAAATACATCAAGCTGCCAACTATGCTCTTATACAAGCTAGGATCAAAACCCTTGCTGTTGTCCTCTTTGCTGAGTTTTAATCCCATCACTGTGGGAGTGATTGCTGCTTTGCTTTCCTGCATATTGAATCTTTCCAACACTTCATTAACATATTTCTCCTGTGAGATAAAAATCCCATTTTTATTTTGTTCTACTTCTATTCCTAAGAAGTATCTCATCAAACCCATGTCAGTCATCTCAAATTCTTCTTTCATGACTGTTTTGAAATTTTCAATAAGGTGATCATCATTACCTGTAAAAATAACATCATCAACATATAACACAAAAATTAGTAATTTACCATCATTTTCTTTGATGTAGAGGGTGGGTTCTCCCTCACATTTTTCAAATCCATTTTCCAGTAGATAGGAATCTATCTTATTGTACCACGCTCTTGGTGCTTGCTTTAGCCCATAAAAAGCTTTCTTCAATCTGCAAACTTTGTGCTCTTGGCCTTTCTTTTCATAGCCTAGAGGTTGTTCAATATAAACCTCTTCCATTAACACTCCATTTAGGAATGCTGACTTCACGTCCATTTGGTAAACTTTCCACTTGTTTTGTGCTGCTATGGACAACACTGCTCTCACGGTTTCCATTCTAGCAACCGGTGTGAAAGTTTCCTCATAGTCTCTCCCATACTGCTGCTTATATCCTTTGGCAACCAGTCTTGCCTTGTGTCTTTCTATTTTGCCTTCAACATTACTCTTGGTCTTGTAGACCCATATAACTCCAATGACTTCCTTTCCTTTTGGTAGTTCAACTAAATCCCGTGTCTTGTTTCTTTCTATGGCATTCATCTCCTCATCCATAGCTTCTATCCATTTCCTATCCTTAATTGCTTATTCGAAATGAACAGGGTCATCAACATGACAGTATAAATCAAACAAAGAGTTCATACCTTCATTTGCTGCCTCTTGTTCATAAATATCACTTAAATTTCTGAACTTCTTACCTCTTTCATTTGGTGTGCAAGTTCTTGAAGAAGCACTTGAATTTCCTCCTTCTGGTGTGCTTGGAGAAGCACTTTCATTTCTCCTCAATGGTGCCCCTTGCTGTCCTTGTGTTGGTGCTGCTATTTGGGGATGTATTTCAGCCATCTCTTCATCATTTTCATCATGTGAAAAAGAGCTTTTAACATTCACTGTTTTCTCTATGCTTCCATCCCAAGATTCCTCCTCAATGAACTGAACATATCTACTCACAATGAGCTTCTTGGTGGATGGGTTATACAACCTATAAGCTTTGGATTCCTCACTGTATCCAATGAAAATATATTTCTCCTCTTCACTGTCCAACTTCTTCCTTAGCTGATCTGGAATGTGTGCATAGGTTACACCATCCAAAAACTTTCATGTGGATGACTCCTTGCTTTCTCCCACACCATGCTTATTCTGGCATTCTGTTCATGACTGCTTTTGTAGGGCATCTATTTAAAATGTACGCTGCACAAGGTACATCTTCAGTCCAATAATCATTTGGCAAATGTTTTGACTTTAACATACTCCTCGCCATATCCATGATTGTCTTATTCTTCCTTTCGGCAACTCCATTTTGCTACGGAGTGTACCTAGTGGTAAACTGCTTATGAATTCCATTGTCTCTACAAAAACGTAGAAATTATTTGGAGATATACTCACCTCTTCTATTAGTTCTTAGAACTTTGATATGAAGCCCACTTTGGTTTTCTACAAGTTCTTTGAAATTGCAAAATCTTTCAAACACTTAACTTTTGTTCTTCAGGAAGTAAACCCAAGTTTTTCTAGTAAAATCATCAATGAATGTTAGTATGTAGTGGCTACCTGCAAGTGATGGAGTTTGCATCGGTCCACATAAATCTGAGTGGACAATCTCTAAGGGTGCTTTTGTCGTTATGCTTTTGCCAGATGGAAAACTTTCTCTGTGTTGTTTCCCCAAGATGCAACCTTCACAAAGGCTGTCTGGCTTCTCTATCAATGGTAATCCTCTTACCATTCCTTTTCTATTCAACAAGTTAAGACCTCCAAAGTTGGGATGTCCAAATCTCAAGTGCCACAACCAATTTTCATCCTTTGGGTCGCTTTGGAAAGCCTCTTGAGTCACTGCTGCTATTACTTCTTTATTTTTCAAATCTGCCTTCATTCTGAGAGGGAGCATCTTATTCCTTGTCATCTTCACCTCAGCAATACATCATTTTCTAGGTTCTCTATCCATGATGGTGCATACATCATTCACAAAGAAAACATTGTAACCCTTTTGAACAAGCTATCCAATACTTAAGAGGTTACATTTCATTCCAGGAACATAATAAACATCTGCTATGGTTTTCTTTTCACCTTTCTTTGTTAAGACTTTTACTTCTCCTTTTCCCATAACAGAAACTTTATTGTCAGTCCCTAGTGTGACTTGTGACTTCACACTTTGATCTAACATAGAAAACAGGGCTATGTTTCCTATCATATGGTTACTGCAACCGGAGTCTAGAAACCATACATCTTCACTCTTTTCTTCAGCCATATTACAAGCTAAAAACAAATTGTTTTGGCTGATATTTTCTTTAGTGAAATTTGCACTAGTTCTATTACTCATATCATGTTGTTTCTTCCTACATTCATTTGCATAATGCCCATATTTTTTACAATAATAACATTGGACATTGGATTTATCATACCTTTGTCCTTGAGCATGATGTTGTCCACTTTGTTGGTTGCTGCCTTGGCCTTGGTTCTGATTTGGATTGCTGCCTCTTCCTTGAGCATTTGCTAGACTATTTCTTCCACCTCTATTTTGGCTTCTACCTCTTCCTCTCTTGTTTCCTCTGCCTTGACCTCTTCCTCTTCCAAAGGACATCTGGGTCTTGAAGGCATGCTCTAGAGATGAGTTTTCATTTCTACTCAATCTTTGCTCATGTGTTATCAGTGATGCATGTAGTTCATCAACTGTGAAGTTTGTGAGATCCTTTGTCTCTTCTATGGTGGTGACAATCACATCAAACTTTTAGGGTAGGACCCTCAACAGTTTCTCCACAATCCTCCTTTCTTCAAGAATCTCTCCATGAGACCTTATCTGTGTGACCAGACCAATCACATGTGTGAAGAATGAGTCAATATTATCTGACTCCTTCATGCAAAGATTCTCAAAATCTCTCCTCAGCAACTGTAGTTTTGTTGTCTTCACTTTCTCCATGCCTTGATAGGCTATATTGAGAGTTTTCCATGCTTCTTTAGATGTCTTGGCTGCTGCTATCCTTGGAAACACACTCTCATGCACTGATTGATATAAAAATAAGAGGGCTTTAGAATCCTTCTTCTTATAGCTCTTCAACAAATCTTTCTCTTCCTAATTCAAGTTATTAAACTCATCTTCATCTGCTGGTTCTTCAAATCCACCCTCAAAAAATTCCCATAAGTGTTGGGAAGTAAGAATATTTCATACTTATGGCCCAATAGTCATAGTTTTTCCCATTAAAATGTGAGAGATGAGTATTAAAGATACCCATACTAGTGCTAGCTCCAGCCATTCTTGCACTCTTAACTATGCTTCAAAATACTTGACTGTGTATTTAAAAGTAACTAATTGTCTTCAACAAAAAAAACTAATCTTGAGAAATACCTTAGATTCTTTTGACTGAGTCTTCACTCTGCTGGAGAAGCTACTGCAGAAATAAATCCTTCCTTCAGCGTCTTTGACACCTTCAAAGAGCCTGGACAAGCTCTGATACCATGTTGGGAATTTTCTGTTTAATTCCAAAACAAAAATAACTTGAACAGAGGATAATGCTCTATTTTAACACAGGATCTTAACAAAGGGAAGCAAAAAAAATTGTTTTCAGAGGACTGATTTTTTCCACACACACATAAAAGATTTCTATTCATTAATAAAAATGATGATATAATATTCTTCCTCTCACAGAGGGATTTCACCAGGAACGATTCAGTTCCACACAAGAAAAATTACTCTGTCTCTAATTTGAAATTTTTACATTGCTATGTGTAAAAATTTCTTACATTTACTGCTGTAAAAAAAACCTTCTTGTTTCATTCACGTTGCTGCATTACAAAATAAAAACTCTATCTCTCAAAATACACTGCTGTGTAAATTTTTTCTTCATTCACACACTGCTGCGAATATGCATTTTCATTGCATTTTCAACGAACAACAATTACTTCAACCTGCTGTAAAAATTTCCCTACATTCGCTGCGGCGAGCTTCTCTTTACATTTCATATGCAAAATGAACAACATTACTTTCTTCACACTTCTGCGTATGTTTCATTACATTGCATATAAAACAAAAAACATGACTATATGTTTACCTATGCTATACTCCCGTGCGAAAAAAAACTTTAAAATTAAACATTTACTTACAATCTACGAACACAATTAATTTAATTAAATATTTTACTGGCAAACCGGCGGTCAAACTCAAAACTTTCACTTCACGTCAATATTCATGTTGCAAGCCTGTATCAACCGTTGATCTAATCCGATGGTTGTCAAGCATATCGCGCTGCCCATTTATGTCAAACTTTATGCTCCGATGAAAACCTCTTTTGAAAAACTGTTGTGCATGTGTTAGCTGCTGGGTGTTATCGCTGCCCTCCGGAGGAAAACCACTTGCTCGTGAAAAGCGGTGTGATGGAAGTACTGGCGATTTTCAAAAATTTACGGTCGATGTTTTAATGGAGCTGCAATTGAAATTACATTTCAAGAATGGTGTTGTCCCTCATGGTACTACCCATAATGCTTATTATGTGAGATGCTCTATGGTCGTTTTCATTCAATGCCTTATCTTCAATAGTTTCGATTTGCCACTCATTCCACTTTCACACAGTTGGAATCACTTGAGTTCTGAGACCATGACTGACTCTTCAAAATTTCTTTTACGCAAATTATCTCTTCTTTTAGGAATCAAGATCAAGATCATGATCTTTCAGGGAAACTGTTCTCTCTTCGTTCAGGGAATCAAGATCATGTATAAGTACAGTGAAGATTGAAATCTACCTATCATATTATGAAAAAAAATGTGACATTATCAATTTGCATTGATTTTTTAAATGCTTTTGAAATGGGAACCAGAAAATTTATCACGAGAATTACAAGTTAGAACTTAGTAAATTCAATATTTTAATGTTATTTTCATATTAGAACCAGATGTAGTTGAAAGGTTTATAGCACTAAGTACATGGAGGTCGCTGCACTATTGGATGGGAGGAAAACTTAGATTTGACTGGTCACGGATCAAAACCAAAGAGGTGTTGGAAATAATAATCCCAACCACCGCAATAAACAGCTCAACAGCAATGATATTTCTCAGAGGTAATTTTGCAGGTTGCATCCCTGTTTGAAGATGCAAGGACTAAAGAAAGCATGAACCATTCTGAAAAGCAACAAGGAATTTAAAGCATTCAATGTACTTTGATAAATATATATGGCCAAGAATTCATTCAGAGACTATTGTCCACACTCCAGAAACACTTGCGCGATTCTGATTACACTCAACAACAACATCATATTAATTACTTTGCTCTATCATGAATTAAATGTAAAATCTTATGTTGAGTTATATATGAATGTAAAAGTCATTTTGTAATAGGTTAGAGAGTAAGAGGTTAGACAAAAAGAGAGCACAAGTCTCCGGGGAGAAAATGGTGGAGCAAATTTTGTTGGGCACGTAAAAACAACAATTACAGTATTTTACTATGTGTTATTCCGCGTGAAATTTTAGTTTTTACTTGATGAATGAGCCGTAGTCTCATGTGAATGTATTTTCATGTTTTACAATTTAATACTAAGTTTTTATTGTGTTGCTCCAAACTTACTTTGTTAATTTTTTCGTGAGTGAATATTATTCATTAAGTCTCTAAAATAGCTTCACCGTCTATGAGTGAATATTATTCATTAAGTCTCTGAAATAGCTCCGTCATGCGCGAAGGTAGCTGCGCGAAATTAGCTCCACGGTGCGTGAAGCTAGCTGCCCAAACATAGCTTCGCGAAAGTCATAACTCTCTGCCCTTCATGAAAATTAAATTTCCTAAATATTTCTAACATGGTATCAGAGTAGGGTAAATATTGTTAGTGTAAAAACAAGTGTTTTTACTAGCAGTAAGAATTGTTTTGAAGGCAGATTGTTTTTAGCATATTTACGAGTAGGTAGAAAGGTTTTTTTATCCTCAAAAATGGCAACATCAAGCACAAGCTTGACTAATCCTCAAATACCTCACTTTAATGGAAAAAATTATGATTATTTGGCTATTACAATGAAGGCCTTGTTTTCTTCTCAAGACATTTTGGATTTGGTGGAGAATGGTTTTCAAGAACCAACAGATGCAGCAACATACAATGCCTTATCTCAATAAGAAAGAGATTTATTAAGGGACAGCATGAAGAAAGATTCAAAAGCTTTGTTTTATATTTTCCAAGCAGTTCATGAAAGTATTTTCCCAAGGGTTGCAGTAGCAATGAATTCTAAGCAAGCATGGGACACCCTCCAGACAGTCTACCAAGGCATGATAAAAGTCACGACAACAAAGCTGCAAATGTTGAGGAGAGATTTTGAAACACTTTGTATGAAAGAGTCTGAGAATATAGACTCGTTTTTTACACATGTAAGTGCGCTGGTTACTTAAATCAAGTCTCATGGTGAGATACTTGAGGAAAGAAGAATAGTTGAGAAAGTTTTGAGAAGTTTGCCAGCAAGGTTTGAGGCCATTGTTGTGGCCATAGAAGAGACAACATGATCTCTCATAGTTCTCAGTGGATGAGCTTAATGCATCATTGATTTCTCATGAACATATACTGAATAGAACAACAGGCTCCTCATTGGAGCATGCCTTCTAGACACAAGTATCATTTGGTCAAGTTCGAGGTAGAGGAAGATCATATGCTAGAGGAAGAGGAAGAAGCCCACATAGAGGTGGAAGAATCAGCCCTTCAAGCTCAAATGGAAGAGACAGTAATCAAAATCCAAGTCAAGCCCCAAGCCAAAATCAAGCACAAGGTGACAAGCATGATAAATATCAAGTTCAATGTCATTACTGTAAGAAGTATGGTCATTATGCAAATGAATGTAGAAAGAAGCAATATGATATTAGTAACAGACCAAGTGTAAATTTCACTAGAGAAAATTAGAACCATGATAGCATGTTTTTAGCTTGTAATGTAGCATAAGAAAAATACAGTGATATATGGTATCTAGATTCAGGGTGTAGCAACCACATGTCAGGAAACATAGAAATGTTTTTTGATCTAGATGAAAATGTGAAATCTAAAGTGACATTAGGGACAAATAGAAAATTCTATGTCATGGGAAACAGAGAGTTAATATCCTAACAAAGAAGGGGGAGAAGAAATACATCTCAGATGTTTACTTTGTCACTGGTCTGAAACATAATCTCATGAGCGTTGGACAACTCATGCAGAAAGGCTATAATGTCTTCTTCAAAAATGACGTGTGCCTCCAAGAAGACAATTGATTGCAAAGGTTTAGATTATAAACAATAGAATGTTTCCCCGAAAAATAATATTAGATTTGCAGAAAGAAAGTGCACAAGCACAACTATTTATGAACTCACAAGAAGATGGAAGAAAAGAGGCAGCTGTCACACAAGTAAACTTTCAAGCAGAGGTAAAAGATGAAAACTAGTTATCGCATTTGAGATTTGGACATCTCAACTTTGGAGGTTTGAATATGCTGCATAGGAAAGACATGGTGAAGGGTTTACCACTCATGGAAAAACAAGACAGTGTATGTGAAGGATGTATCTTGGGCAAGCAACATAGAGAGACATTTCCAATAGGAAATTCAGTAAGGGCAAAGGCACCTTTGGAGATTGTCCACTCAAATTTATGTGGACCAATGCAGACACCATCAATTGGTGGCAATCACTATGTATTGACCTTCATAGATGACTACACAAGGAAGACATGGGTCTTTCTCCTAAAACAAAAAAGTGAAGTGTTTGAGTGCTTTCGCCAATACAAGGCTCTTGTTGGAAAGCAAAGTGGGTACTACATCAAAGTCCTTAGGACTGACAGAGGTGGCGAATATATCTCAAATGATTTCCTTCGATTTGGTAGGGAGCATGGAATTCACAAGAAATTTACAACAAGGTATACACCTCAGCAAAATGGTGTGGTAGAAAGGAAGAATAGGACCATTATGGAGATGGCAAGGAGTATGTTGAAGGCAAAGCATTTTCCAGATGACTATTGGGTTGAAGCTATCACTTGTGCAACATATATCTTGAATAGATGTCCAACCAAAAGCATCCAGAACAATGTTTCTAAAGAGGTATGGAGTGGAAGAAAGAAAAATGTCACTCACATGAGAGTTTTTGGATGTTTGGTGTATGCACACATCCTAGATGAGTTAAGGAAGAAGTTGGACAGCAAGGGGGAGAAATGTATATTTTTTGGATACAGTGATGAATCAAAGGCATACAAGCTCTACAATCCATCAACGAAGAAGATCATAATCAGCAGAGATGTGCAGTTCATAGAAGAGGAAGCATTGGATGGAATTTTAGAGAAGACAGTCAATGTCAAAGCATGTATACCACATGAGGATAGAGAAGAATTAACAGCAGCAAGTAATTCCTCAACATTGACTCCCTCTACTCCTATTAAAGCGCAACAAAGCAGACAACATGCAACACCATCAAAAAATAATAGGACAGTTTCGTGCAGCCAAGCAAGTGCTTCTCCAAGCACACCACAAAGCGCAACACCAAGTGACATGTCAAGGTCACAACTCTAAATAATTATTTACTTTAACATTTAAAATATTTTCTCGCCTTCAACCTCATAAGTTCAGATAAACACAAATACAAAACGATTTTTGGTTAGGTCTCTTATAGATTTGTTTCTTCAATCAGTCATAAGAAAATATTATTACGTTACATGTATCATATTTATGTTAACTGTCCACATTTGTTTCTTCAATTGACCATAGAACTTAGCCCTGCAGTCGGGTCTTGGACATGCTCTCTTCACATATAGAATTGAGCATTTCTCACTTGAAAATATTGAATAACGATATTCTTGCATAGCTAAAGTTGTGGAAGGATATTTGTTTGACATTCTGCAAATATTCCCATGGAGCCAAAGTCGAGGGGAAATAGTTATTTGACCTTATATATACTTCTAATTCTAGATTTCATCTAAATCCATTCCCTTAAAAAGTATAATATTGTTATTGAAACATAAGATTAATCTTTCTTCTCCTCATTAGAGGACCCTTAATTATTCCCATTGTTATCTATGATTTAATACCAAGATGGAGCATTCAAGAGAATGATACCCATGACGACATGGCAAAGAGCCTTACGTTCTCATACATGAAAGCCTCTTTAAGCTCTCCTACTACCTCACTCATGCTGGGCCTCCTAGATGACACATCCTCAACACATTTGAGCGCTAGTTTGGCAACAATAGTGATTGATTTCATGTCATATTTTCCATCCATATTCTTGTCTACGATTTTCACCATTTTTCCAGGGGTTTCATTGATGGCCACATAGTCTTTCACCTGTGATGTGAAAATATAATTATTCGTACACACACTTAAAATGAAAGCGTATGTAGTAAATTTGGGTGATTAATTACAAATAAATTCCTTACCCATGTCAAGAGATTAATCTCTTCCTGAGGTAGAGTCACATCGATGGGTTTTATCCCGCATATAATTTATAATAAAACCACACCAAAGCTATATACATCGCTCTTTTGAGTGAATTGTTGAGTCATATAATACCTGTAAGAATATCCAACAATAAAAATGAAGTTGTCGTGGCTCTTAATACTTGATCGAATTCCTGGGGCATCAAAAATAAAATTTCGAAGAGAAATGCAAGTTATATGTGTGCCATTCCAGGTATCCAACAGTTCCCATCACTGTATCCTCTATAGGAGCCTTCTGATCCATTGTCATCATCAACAAACCGAAATCGTACAGTTTTCCATTCAAATTGTTATCGAGAAGGATGTTAGCAGTCTTCACATCCCTGTGAATTATCATTGGAGTGCAACACATGTGCAGGTATTACAGTGCTTCATATAGAAACAGAAATGGGGGAATATTGTTAATCACGATTTCTCTTATATACTTGTATTAAAACGCAGAAAATTAAACAACTTTTACACTACAAAAATGTAGTGTGATCTGTTTTTTTTATATAAATTACCCTCAGCCAATATTATACATAGGTTGCGTGGTATAATATTTGCCTTGGGGTATGGCATTGTAATGTGGATTTCCATGGGGATTGTGATGTTGGCGTATAGAATTGCCCCCAGGATAAGAAGTTCCCCCTTGACTCATTTGAGGTTGTGAGTAGAGTGCCCCCATGGATTGGTTGAGACCTCCTTAAGGATTCTCACCCGCCAGAGAACTAACCATATGTCCTTGACTAGCATAAGGGGTGTTCATGTCAATCAATGATTGACCATGCATGCCTGAAAACGGAGGGGGAACTGTTACATTTTCGGCCGGTATATGCATATTGGGAGTGCCCCCAGATATTTGAATCTGGGGGTTAGAACTATACAATGGATGACAACCATATTGTTGGTTGAAGGGACCCCCGCTAACTGTGCTATATTGAGTGTTATAAGGAGCGTTGTATGTAGCACTTGTCGAAGGTATAGAGTTTGACACTTGTGTACGTCCTTAAGAGTATGGCCACTACGGATACCTCAAATCATAGACACTACTAAGGGGGACATAGTCGCAAACAGTATGCTATGTGGGTAGGATACCTGAGTCCCCGACTCAGCTCTGAAATCCCTGAAGGGATCCCCAATACACAGAATACCCAAAGGAGTTGTAATAGAAGGTGGGCTACCTTCAGTTACAGTCTGATGTTGTCTCGTATTTAGCTCCGTGTTTACTGGAGTGGTCCCGGTAGTATGAGTGCAGAAGGATTTTTCTCTCTTTTAATGACACTAGTTTTGGTTTCTGATCTTGGGTAGTTTACTCACACTACCTATCCCAAGATCCTAGCCTGAACTAATGTTTTTTTTCTCTAGAAAGAGTTACTGATTGATTTTAGGTAGATTTTATCTGTACTTTTTTAGTGTCTTCGGTAGGGGTGTTGACATATGATATTTGGTGGGACTCCCACTCAAAATCATGCAAAAGGCAATGCTTGAAAATATTCAATTCAATGAAATAGGATGTATTCTACAAGGGAGTTTCTTCCATACATCCATATTTGTTCCATGCATCCTAGTCATTATAACACTAGCATAACCGACAAAAAAATTTCAATGCTTTCTAACAACTATTTGAAACCAAATAAAGAAGATTTTAACCAGCTATGCAAAAGAATGAATATTTTTTTTTTTTCCTTTATAAAAACTTTTAGAAAGAAAAAAACTATTTCCTAAAAAAAAATTCTTTCAGGACACAGATCTTGCTAACAAAATATAGCTGCAGATCCTTTATCAGCCCATGAGTAGGTTTCCCATCCCCTTTGAGGTTACAAACACAACTGCATGTCAAAATTTGGGTGACTAATGCTCTGTGCTAGAGGCCACAAAGAGTTACTAGAGGTACTAACACACTGTTTGTGCATACACAAATCTTTATAAATCTCTATTTACTCTGCTAACCTGCGTTAGTGTGGGAAAATACTTCAAAACAAGGAATTTGGGATCAGATCCAGGGCTGAATATATGAAGGAAGAATGCTACAAGGCCTTGATGGGTCAAAAGAGGAATGAAAAAGTATAGGAAGGTCTAGAAGGAGGAGGAAACTAGGAACTTTCCGGGTGAACCAAGAACTAATGTATAGTCCCCAGTGAAGTTGCCAATTCTACTATAGGATAAAATGCATGGTGTATAGAGAATGGAGATACCCTCAAAGGTCTTTTCGGGACCTTTGGAAGACTGTAAGATTATCTACAACTATCACAAAGCTACATGCATGTCCATAAACAATAACTAACTATCAAAGCAAGACAAATTCATTACGTCAAGCCTCCATGTATGTTTTTTGGAGAGCACAATGCAGCTAGGTGGAAGTCCCCTGAGCCAGCTCTAGATCATGTCCTGCACATAGAAGAGACAATCATAGTCACATCAAACAACCTTGATAATTAATACATGAATATATAAAAGACATCTAGTTACACATAATTAAGCTACTCATGCTAAAAGGGAATGGACAAACAAATAAATGAATGATAGTACCAACATCATAGAGTAGATAGTACAATTGCAGTTCTATATTAATGTTCAAAGAGTGATTAGAACCATCTGTTGCATCAGCCTTCCCTTACCCCTCCAACTCCTCTCTCTCTCTCCCTTCTTACCAAATTCTTATGCTTAGATTTGAGGCTATGCTCGACAATCAAGTAAGTTATCCTTTCAAATGATCTAACCTCTATCACCATAGCCCTAGCTCTACTTATGTAGCATTCGAGTTAGGGTTTCCAAGTTCCTCCATGGATTTCTTTAGGCAAAAGCAATGATGTTGCCATGCTTTTGAGCTCTTTCCCATTTGCCTCCTTCATTAATATTAGAAATCACTCAAATAGGTTGAACTCTAGATGTTTCCTTGCTTTTCTGAGTAGATTTAGGAGGGAATATAGAGATATTTATGAGTAAATTTGCTACTTTGACCTCTATATTATCATTAGGATCCACTAACGTTGTTCCCGAACCAACAAGTAGAGTTAGTAGGGTCACTAATGCTCCCTTAGGCTTATAGAGAAGCTTTATAAAGCATGTTGTCGGTGTATAGACAACATTAGTGTGGAAACACGGCCTATGATTTTGGCTATTGCTTCAGCCATCATGTCTTTCTCCTCTGAGTTGATGAGAAGGTCATTTTGTTGTATAATAACTATTAACAATTCCTCTGGCAGGTATCCATGCATTCGAATTCATCTGATGAACTTCTACTCCTATGGTGCATGCATACAATAATACTATGACAAACTATTCCCACAACATATTTCCCAATTCCCTTGTTACCGCATACACCCCTTTTAGATTTAAATTCTTATAATTTCATCTCTTAAATTTCAAATCAGAAATCCCACATTTCTATTTTTTATTTTTTATTTGTTAAAGAGAGTAACTTATGTATCTATTCAGGAATTGGAGATAAATTAACATAAAAGTAGATGAAACCAAAGAAAACTCATAACAAAAATAATTCAAACAAGTATAACCAACATGAACTCACTTGGGAATCGAACACCACCACCCAACCAAGAACTGATTTCCTCTAGTTCACCCCTAAGCATAGAATTCTTGCCCAAGATTCAACAAGCTCTTGTTGATCCCTTCCATGGGTATTTAATTGCCTTCTTTCATGATAAGGTTTCCTTTCGCGACATGCCATTTCTATGGATCTTTTTATCCACTTGCCTAGGCTTTTCCCATAAAAGCTTGCTTTTCTCTCCCATAATATTTTTATTTTTTTTCTAAGCTTAGCATCTTTCTCCAGCTAAGCAACTTAATGGATATTTATCTCCCATCCATTAAGCTTACCTTGAATTTGATATAATTATTATCATGAAAGAATTATTTATTCCCATTCACCAATGTGGTTTTGTTTTGAAAGAGTCTCATCTCTAGGTGTCTCATTCCCAAGTACATACACTCTATTTATTTATTTATTAGAAATTATTCATTAACTCATTGTTCCCATATTTTCCATGGCTTTTCCACCATTCTCTCCCCAAACAAGATTAAGTATTGAAAGGATATTATGTTCTCCCCTCTTTAATTAACACCATCCTTGGTGTTTGTGACCCAATGTCTCTTTTCCCTAAATCTTGCTAGATAGAATTATGCAACTTTGCTTTGCATTCCCAAGTAGATGCTTCGGTAATACAATCTTTCTTTGTACTTCAGCCTAGATAAGATCCCTTCCATATCTAGATATGAAGGAGTTCGCTCCACCAGTATCCTTCTAGTGCTACCTGTAACATTTGTTCAAGGCACCAATGTGAGAGTTGTCACTTACACATTTCAGAAGTATTGCTACACAAAAATGGAATATTATGAGCTTTAGTCTAACTATAATTTTTTTACCTTGTTACACAAAAATATCGTCATCATGATTATTTGCAGTCAGTATGGGTCTATCATCACTTGTACTGTCCTCCTAAGCAAGTCTCAGACCTCATCTCTCCAAATCAAGCTTTAGAAATGAGAGAAAGACATTAAAAATCAATGTAACTCTGGTTCCGCACTTTCTCTCATGGTCACCTGCGGTCCCACACCTTCTGTATACAAAAAATGTGGACCTACCCGCTATGTCCCTAACGGTGTAGGTGCGAACCCATGTGAAAGTCAAAAGGCACAAGTTTTATCTTAAAAAACTCACTTTGGGTTAATTATAGAGGTTACTAGAAGGAAGTTTGACGTGGATTGTTCGCTCTGAGGTGGTTCATGCATCCCAAAAAAGAAGGAGCTAATCCCTTGATGAGAGGAGCTATCCCTTTGAAGGAGGGCTTTATCCCTTTGAAGGAGGACCTAGTAACCTCCCTCCATTGCACTATAAATACAGGCATTGGGCTAGTTGCTAGGGAGGTTAGAAGCTGAACATTTTTGAGGGTAAATGCTGGTGAAATCAAGACTTCCTAGTTAGGCCTAAAGAGGAGAGATCACATACCTTTTTTGGTTTCATTGGGGAGTGAGTGAAACTTGTCAAAGTAGAGGAGACATCTTGCTGGACCCTGGGAGGAGCTTGTACAACGTCAAGGCAAAGGTTGTAAGGTTCTTCTTCTTTTGAATTAATACAATCAAACTCATTTTTCTCAACAAGTATCTTATGTTATTTGTTTCATGGACTCCTTGACTTTCATGTTAAATATGTTTTATGCAATTGGCTTTTCAGGTGCTATTTAATTTGTTTGCCTTGTTTGTGTTTGCAGATTCGCGAAAAGGAGCCCATTTGGATTGAAGGATCGAGGGCATCCACAAGCTAGCGTTGGACCTAAGGTAGGCCCTAAAAACACTTGTTTGCTATTGTCTATCAAAGCATATTTAGAGAAAGATAGTGTCTGGTTGGTTTGCTTGTCATTAGGTATTCTTTAGATTCTAGGAAGGTCTATCTTGTCTGCAAGATCGACTTATTCCGTGTGACAAAATGGTGACTCCGCTGGGGACTTGATTGTTCTCCTTGTTTTTACTTTGACCTGAGAAACTCTATTTTTGTTTCTGTTTTTGGCTTGTTGTGTGTAAAATTGGGTAGAGTTTGTAGATCCAGGGTTATTTTTTGTTTTTCATAGCTTTGGGAGAGGACCGCACCCTAGCCGTTTGACACAGTGGGTACTTACCCGCAGCTTGGCTTTTAGCACAGAGCAGGACCACACCCGTGCCAACTGTGGACCTGCAGACCCTGTCAAAATTTTGAAAACCCTAAAATTCCCTCTGTCAGTCAGCTTAGTTTGTCTTTAGAAATTGTTATCCACTGCCCAGACCTGCATATAACTTGTTAGAAGCTTTCCTTGGATTGATTTTGTTAGTGTTAGGGTTTTAGGTGAAATTCCTAGGAGTTTTGCTTGTTGGGTTTGTTTTTCATTTTGGTTGTGTAGTGGCTCTGAGCTTAGAAGCTGTAGGGACTTTAGATTACCTTAGTGTCTACCAACCTTCTTATGAGTCTGACCATGTATGAAATCTCCCCTTGTTGAGGAATCCGTTTTGTATTTTCTCATTTCAAAACTTCGAAAAGCTTGTGTTTGAGAGTTTGGATTTTCATTTAAAAAAAAAAGAAAACGAAATTGGTTGTTCTTGACTGATTTGTGATTCTGCATGAATTAGTCCTTAGCTTACATCTAGCTGAGTAAAACATCCTCTAAAAAGACTTTTAGTAGGATTTGACTTCAAATAGGTTTTTATAGTTTGTAGCTCTCAAAGTTAGTCATTTTTATTAGTTTTGAGTGTTTTATTTACAAAATATAAAAAAAATAATCTCTTTTGAAAAAGTTTGTTTTTTGTAGTGATTGAGTGCTTTGAAACGAAAAGGGAAATTTTTGTGAAATAATTAGTTGTCCATTTTGAGTGCTTTGGAAAGAAAAAGGCTCTTCTTTTAATTTTTTTAATTGAAAAAGATTTGTGTTTACAAAGTATTTGCATTCTCAAACTCTTTCTTAGTTTAGAAGTTCATCGAAGAGAAAAAGGATTGTTTGGATCATCTTAGGTGCATTTTTAGTGATTTTGAGTCGAGTCTTCATACCACGAGTTTCATCTCGGCACCTTTGGACTTAAACAAAAACCACTAAAATTAACGCTTAAAGTAAAATTCACGTAACATTTTTATTTCTAGGGCTCTGATACACCAACTTAGCTTAGGCTAGTGTCTTGGAGTAGGAGAGTAATTAACTCTCCAAGACAGTAAAAACAAACAAGTAGCTGTATCTTGTGGTAGGGAAGAAATCCAATTGTTGCATTTATGCTCTAGGAAAGCTCCTCTTAAAGGAGAAGCACGAGATCGTGTCTGAACCAGTGTGGGAATCAATCCTTCGTCATTGGGAACGACGCCAGATATTCACGTATTACAAACGGTAAACCTCAGATTAACCATTGTCGAGGAGCCTGGGGTCACTTGTTGGTAAACCTTGGATTATGTCAAGGAACCTTCAAGGGGATTGAGCTTGCTACTCTGCCCTTGCATGCGTATCAGATCATAGACTGTTCCCCCAGGTGTATTTGTCTCAGTTGGTAACCTTAGTGGCCATATTCTTTAGGACTCTTCCTAAGGTGACAGTGGTGGGAAGATCCCTCTGTACCTGGAGCAGACGTCGGCTAGACTCACTTGGATTTTCTGGGGGGTTCACTTCACTCGAGACGGTTAAGTGGAAGAACTTGTGCCAGTCTATTCATTAAGCAGGTTGTCGGGGTAACTGTTCCAACTGCCATTTCTGTACTGAAATCTGCGACGTTGGATTTCATCACCAACTAGTGTTTTCAGTTCGGAAAGTTACTGTTTGTGTGTGTTTGATCTCCTAGATTCTTTAGGCATATGATTAAAATTTGTTTGGTTCTTTAGAGACTTTAGGTACTTTTCATTCAGATTTTACCTTGTTTGCGTGTGAAGTAGTTAAAAGTCTTTAACTATGGCTGAATTACCAAGACAGTCCCGTAGACTTCGAGGCCAGTCTCTTGAGATTATAAACGTGGCTGAGTTACTGAGGAAGTCCCGTAGACTTCAGGGCCAACCTCCTGAGGAAGTACCGATCCAACTTGAAGGCTTAAAAGTCCTTGTAACTCCTAGAGACAGTAGAGTTGGGTCACCGGAAGAAGGAGAATCTTCTTTGATAGTACATCCTGATTTTCAAACGCCAGTAGCAGAATATAATCCACAGTCAGTGTCTGTCTCCGAAATCGCTGATAGCTTTTCATCTACTAGCAATATAGTTGAAGAACCCGAAATATCCAAGCCTGAAAGTGAATTTGCTGCTACTCCGACATCGAGGTTTGTTTCTCCATCTTTTAGTGGTCCTGGTTCACCTAGGGTAGAAAGAATAATCACTCAAGATCTTCCTTCTAGATTGATTTCTATTGAAGAACTTGCTCCAGAAGAAGAAGAAGTAGGCATCCCTATCCCTGAAAATCAACCTGTTATTGAATTAAGGGAGCGTGAATCAATTTTTTACAGTCCGCCTAGGAGTAGTTCTTGGTATCTTTCTTTGACTAATTATTTAGAAAACTCAGGGTTAAGTTTTTCACCACCTCGTGCTCCTTATCACTCAACACCTAGAGGTTTTTACACTCCCGTCAATATGGCAGGACAGTCGTCCATGTTTACTCAATTGCCTGAATCCTTTTTGTATGGCGGTCCATCTGTTCCCTCTGGGTATCCATCTCTTTCTGGTACTTTTTTGGGAGCATCTCCTCAACCCATTGAGTAAGGGTTATTAACTGGAAGCAATGGTACAAAGCCGTTGAGCGTAGAAGACATTCTTATGATGTCAGGTTCCATGCCCAATCGTCAACCTCAAGGTGGCCAGTTACCGCCTGGGGGGCAGCCTCAATTAACGCTTGGGGGGCAACCTCAGGGTACACAATTTGCATCTGGGGGGCAACCTCAAGGACAGTACATACCTACGAGACAGTACGTTCCTCAAGGTCAACCCCAGACTCAATATGTACCCCAAGGTCAACCCCAGTATCAATTTATACCTCAAGGTCAACCCTAGTATCAGTATGTGCCTCAAGGGTATCAACCCCAAGGTCAATACTCAAACCAAGGTTTCCAACCACCCCAAGGTCAAATGTTTGTTCAAGGAACGGGAAATGTAACTTTCAATTATCAATCCTACCCTCAACCCGGTTATGGTCTTCAGTATTCTCAACCAGTTATGGGTCAGTACCTCGGAATGAATATAGTATGGGATCCATCGCAAACCCAACAGGTGTTGAAGCCAAGTCTACAGTTGTCATCTCAAACTGGACAACCCTTAGTTTCTGGTACACCCCAACAACCAGTCCAGTCTAACATTGAAACTTCTGTACCTTCGGTAGTTTCTCAGCCTGGGCCTAGTACACCTCGTACTCCGCC
Source organism: Pinus tabuliformis (assembly GCA_031772625.1). Classification (NCBI taxonomy): domain Eukaryota; kingdom Viridiplantae; phylum Streptophyta; class Pinopsida; order Pinales; family Pinaceae; genus Pinus; species Pinus tabuliformis. The sequence goes on along the minus strand of CM062807.1, from coordinate 1,344,162,570 downwards.
TCAAACGACTGCTACAACTGCCGCTACATCTGTTCAATCTACCCCACCTAATTCTGGAGTATTGACAGCTCTGGTTTCTACTGTTCCTGTATCTACTCCTCAGACATCTTTACCACCGTCTGGATCTACGATTCAAACTTCGGTTCAGATGCCTGTAGGACAACCTCGTTTAAGTACGGTCGTCACAAGTCAACCACAATTCACCTATCAACCATACCAGGGACAGTACCAATTTGGTCCTGTTGTCTAGCAGCCAGTTTATCAGTATCAACCGTATCGTGGGTACACCTATCAACAACCTCAACAACCCCAGTACGGTCTGGTTAATCCCGGTTTTCCGGGAGGATACAATATCTCGAACGCGGTTCCTATTCCTAGTTATCCTGGATATCCTCCTCCCGGGGCTAGTCTCATGACCCAGAGTTTTAGGGATCCTAATCGACAGTTACCATTTATCGCAACTTTGGACTTGCCTGACTTGTTCGCACCTAACGAACGATCCCATTAATTATCTTCCGTTTTGGCCGCCAATGCCGAATAAGTTGCCCAATGACATTCCCAAGTTCGAAGGTAAATCAGGAGAGGATCCGTCGAACCATGTGATGACTTACCACCTCTAGTGCGCGTCTAACTCCATCACAGATGATTCGATCCATCTTAGACTTTTCCAGCGCACTCTAATTGGTCTCGCGACCAAGTGGTACATTGAGTTACCGCGAGGCACTTTTTATAATTTTAGTCAGTTAGCTACCTCGTTTTTAACTCATTTTCAGTTGCCAGTCCGATATGACAATGGCACAAAATTGTTAACTTCGCTAAAACAATCGACATCCACGTACATTTCAGATCATATTCACGAGTGGAGACGTCGACGCCGTTTAGTGAAGGTATTTATTCCGGATCAAATCTTGGCTGAGTGGTTTGTAAAATTTTTGTTGCCAAAGATCATTGAAGATGTTGCTAAAGCCGGAGTTGTTACTGAGGAGCAAGTCATTTCTCAAGCACAATACCTTGACTTGGTCTATACTCAGTCAGGTATGTTACATGAAAAAATCCCCGCTCTTCCCAAGTCAAATCAAATCATTGCAACTACTTCGGGATCTCATGTCGCCGATGGTATGATCGGCACGGTTAACACTAAAAGTAAGAAGAAGTCTTCCAAGAATTCTTCTCCTATCATAACCTTGCCTGATTCCCCAACAGGAGATTCTTCTGCAGAGATTTCCGCCGATATTCACGTTGTAGAGTCATCTACAGCCAAATCAAAATCCGGTTGGAAGAAGAAAGGAAAGAAGAAGAATAAAATGGACAAAAGTTCAAAGGAGAAACCTGAAAAGGCGAAATCTAATGATGAAAAGTGCAAACCTCATTATCCTTGTCTCATTTGTGACGATGAACATTTCACAAGAGACTGCCCTCATCGTGCAGAGGTTGCGAAGATTGTCAAGGGTTCCCAAACTCCTGCTATTTTGAAGGATCCTTTTCCGGCTCAAGGCAGCAAGACGATATGTTCATCCTCGAGTGCCAATGAAGAACCCATACTGATGATGTCCCATATTAGGATTGCGACTTGATCGCAAGATTATGGTAGTAAGAGTCTTGTTGATGGTAAAGAAGCAGAATCTTCTCATTCTAATCCATCAACCTCAGCTCCCGGTTCCAATCCACTACAGATCGAGAAACCTAATCCAGACTTAGTAATCAAACCGCCCGCCAAGGGTATACTTCGAAAGTCAGCTTTCAATCCACATGCGAGAGTGGATCAGAATTATAACATTGTTGAGGATTTAGCTATTTCACCCTCAGCAATGTCGGCTTTGGAAGTGCTCCAATCATGCCCAGCACAACGTAAATTACTTTTGTCGGCTATAGGAGCTATTGATATTTAGGACCCGAACCTAATAATTTTCGATCTAGAAAATAGTACACCACGTTTACCTCATCAATTGGCTTTCCAGATACCAGTGATAGTAAAAAACAGGCCTATTCATCGGATTGTAAATGATGAGGGAGCTTCAACGTGTATTATGTCGATACAGTGTTGGAGATCGCTTGGTTCTCTTTCACTAAATCAATCCCCGACGATTCTAAAGGCCTTTGATGGCCGTGGGTTTCATCCTTCTGGCATTCTACAAGATTTGCCTATAGGGGTTGAAGGAAAAACCGTTAGTCTAGATGTGGAGGTGGTTGATGCCCCTCTAGACTACAACCTTCTCTTGGGTCGAAGTTGGTATTACGCTACGACAGTGGTCGTTTCATTGGTCTTTCGAGTAATAAAATTTCCACACAATGGAAAGATCGTGACAATAGACCAGCTGGCTTACTTTTCTTTTGACCCAGCCTCTTCGGAGAGTATTCAACATGTTGGTAAAACGACTATCCCATATAAGGATGTTGGAGTAGGATTAGTTAAAGATGTCAGTTTACTGGGAACTTTTCCTTTTCCTCCAATCAACGCATCGACTTCATTTGCAACCATTCATATGATTACATCAGACACCATTATTTATGATGATCCTTGGATCATCCCTTTTGAATCTGAGATATACTCATTTGGTGATTCCATGCCTTTGAGTCCATATGAAATTGCCTATGAAGCTTTGCAGTCGTTTGCTGACTCGTTTTCAACCAGAAATGACTTAATGAATGTGATCTGTGAGGAATCACTTTTCACATCAACCTCGGATTTAAGTACGTTTTCTAAACTTGTTCACTTTGATGAGAAAATTCGTGAAATCCTATGTGTAGATGATTTACCATGGGAAGATCTCCTTCACAGATCTTCGTTTTTACCTAAGGATGACCGTTTCGAAAATGATTTCTCATCAATCTTTACAACTGAATATGTCAAGGAACCTCAGAATCCAATGAAACATCCCAATTCAGAGTTAAATTTGGGGACCATCTCTCGAACTATTCCTATTGACATTTCGGTTAAGCCCGGAATTGTTGAAAACATTCATATAGGTGCCTCGTGTACAGATGGCGAAATTCAATTATATAAGGCCCTATTTCAAGAATTCCGCAATGTGTTTGCCTGGTCCTATGAGGAAATGCCAGGAATTGATCCCGTGATTGTTGTTCATGAGATCAAAACTTACCCGGACGCTAAACCCATCCGGCAACGTTTGCGTCAGATTCACCCGCGAGAAGCTGCTGCAATTAAAGCAGAAGTTGAAAAACTATTGAAAGCAGGTTTCATTTATCCAATCACTTTAACAGATTGGGTATCGAATATTGTTCTGGTTAACAAAAAATAGGGAACAATAATAATATGCATCGACTATAGGGACATTAATCGGGCCTGTCCAAAGGACAATTACCCAACTCCCTATATCGATCAAATCATTGATGATTGTGCCGGCAGCGAATTATTTTCCTTCATGGACGGTTTTTCCGGATACAATCAAATCAATATTCTACCTGCTGATCAACCAAAAACGGCTTTCATTTGTCCATGGGGGACATTTTCTTATTGCAAATTACCTTTTGGGCTGAAGAATGCCGGAGAAACTTTTCAAAGGGCGATGTCTTATGCGTTTCATGACATCAAATACATTGTGCAACCCTATCTCGATGACTTGCCTGCTCATTCATTACATCGAGCTGATCACCTCGTCCATTTACGAGCAATCTTTATGAGGTGTAGGCATTATCGGATTCGGTTGAACCCACACAAATGTGTCTTCTGTATAGAAACGGGTCGATTGCTGGGGTTTGTAGTTTTGAAAGCCGGCATTCGCGTTGATCCCTCGAAGGTCGAAGCTATCATCAAATTACCTCCTCCTTCGAGTCTTCACCAACTCCAAAGTTTGCAGGGGAAAGAAAACTTTTTACAACGATTCATTCCTAACTACGCCGAGATTACAAAGGGTTTTACCCGGTTGTTGAAGCAAAACACTCAATTCTATTGGGATGAGATAGCTCATAAATCTTTTGATGCACTCAAACACGCGTTGACCCATGCACCGTTGTTACATCCCCCCAACTACAACCAGGATTACTTCTTGTATCTTGCTGCCTCTCATTCCACCATTGGGATGGTCTTAGTTCAGGAAGATGAATCAGGAACGCAACATGTGATATATTACCTCAGTCGCATGCTAAACCCAACTGAGCTAAAATACTCGCATGTGGAGAAATTGGCATTAGCAGCTGTGCAAGTTGTCCAACGTTTCCGTCACTACATTCTACTACGTAAAACTACGGTAATTTCGGATTGCAACCCTATGATCTACATTTTGACCAAGCAATTGCTAGGGGGCAAGTACTGTAAATGGATCGTTATCTTGCAGGAGTTCGACTTGGAGTTTGAGAAATCTAAGTCTAAGAAATCTTTAGTTTTTGCGGAATTAATGTGTGACTTCTCGCGTGCTGACATAGAAACTGTGGCGGAGGAACCCATTGCGGACGAATCCTTGTTTCTAATCAGCACTTTAGATCCGTGGTATGGGGATATCATTGTTTATCTCCAGACCCAATCCTTTCAGCCAGAAATTTCAAGGTCAGAACGTCGGAAAATTCGATTCCAGTCCCAACAATTCAGGATTATAGGAGATACTCTTTATCGCCGTGGGGTGGACTCTATTTTTCGACATTGCTTAACTCACGAGGAAGCTGAAAGGGTTCTAAATGACTGTCACTCTGGAGTGTGTGGCGATCATATGTCTGGGTTTGCCATAGCCCAAAAGATATTGCACCCTGGCTACTTCTGGCCGTCTTTATTTAAAGATTGTATTATGGCGGTCCGAAAATGCCACAACTGCCAGATTTTTGATCGTAAGATGCGCGCTCCACCTGCTCCTCTCCACCCTATAATTGCCGTTGGTCCTTTTGCCAAATAGGGTATCGATTTTATTACATGTAACCCTCACTCGGCCGAGGCGCATGCGTATATCATCCTTGCGGTAGATTATTTTACTAAGTGGGCCGAGGTGATGCCTACATTCGAGGCAGACGGCAAGACAGCTGCAATTTTCATGTTCAATCATATAATTGCTAGGTTTGGTGTCCCGCAAGCGATAATCACTGATCATGGGCGTCATTTTCGAAACATTATGATGACCGAACTTACAGGCCAACTTGGTTTACGTCACAATAGTTCAACCCCTTATTATCCAAAAGCGAATGATCTGGTTGAATCCATCAACAAAGTTTTAGTTATCATGATCTGACGAATCATTAGGATTCATCAGTTGAATTGGCACAACATGCTATTTTCAGCGGTTTGGGCGTACCGAACTTCAGTAAAAACATCAACAGGGTTTACTCCTTTCCAACTAGTCTATGGTTTGGAAGCCGTGTTACCCATTGAATGCAAAATCCCGTCACTGCAAATGCCCATCGAGTTACTTCCAGCCACTTCCGAAGAGGAAAAGCGTTTGTTATACTTGGCTCAATTAGATGAGAATTGACGTGATGCTGCATTGGCAATCGAGACTCACGCAAAACGAATGAAAGCTTAGTATGATCGAAAGGTGACCCCTCAAAATTTTTCGAAAGGAGATCTAGTCTTAGTGTATGATCAAGCTAATGATAAATTAGGCGCTGGAAAATTCGTTCCTATGTGGCATGGTCCCTATGTTGTCAAGCGAAAACTAGCCAAAGGGGCTTATGAATTGGTAGACTTTGATGGAGACTCTTTGGGTAAACCCAGAAATGGCCTTTACTTAAAGAGGTATTATGCTTAAAAGAATGGGTACGGAGAATTTTAGTTAGGATAGTTTTTCTTTCTAGCTGGTGTGTTTTAGTTTAAACAGTGTGCTTAGCTTAGAGAGTGTTTTTCGTCATTTTTCTTGCTTATCTTGGTTTTACTCTTGATATTGCAGATGTCGATGCCTCTCCAAACATAAATTGGTTTCGTTGATGGTGCTTGTCGTAATACATGGAACATCTCTTCCGCAGCTTGGGTTATCTATTCGCCCTCTGACAAGTTAGTATCTATGAATGGGGTAAGCCTCGGTCAAACAATGAACAACATTTCCGAGTACAGTGCAGTGATTGAGTTATTGTTTGAATCTATTTCATTTGGGATTCGGAGTTTGATAGTGAGGTTAGATTCTGAACTCGTTGTATTACAACTTAATAGAGTGTATGCCATTAGAAATCCAGTGTTATTAAGATTATTTTTGAGAGTGCGTCTCTTGGAACGTGAGTTTGATTACATTGAATATCAGCATATTCCAAGGTCTTTAAATACATTAGCAGGTGCAATTTCTTCTCGAATGTTAAATAGACATTTGCAATAATCATACATGTAAATTTAAAATCATTCCATAACATGATTAACAAGATAAAGCCGGTAATAGTGATATATATATATATAGGAGTGTGTCAAAAAATACATCGTCTTCGATCATAGGTTGAAAAGCACCTTATGATCGGCAAAAATCATAAGTACAAAAAACAAAAATGTCACATGTGCCCACAATAGGCGATCATCCTATCACTGGTGATGATCTCTATAAGAAACCACTGCACGGGCCACCTTGCAAAGGAACCTCCTAAAAGGTCCCGGGACTCCGATCACATAGTGCTGAAGTCGACGAGGAATGTCGTCTATAGTGGTCTCAGGAATATCTCCTGCCAAGCGCTTGAGATGACCCTCCAACTTGGCGAAAACCTCTGCTGACTCATCCTGTGGGGCTGGCGCAGGTACAACTGGTTGTTTTCTCTCGAAAGGCCGGAGAGCGGCTAGTCTCTATGGACCCACATCTGCATTTTAAAATTTTTACTATCAGTTTTAAGACGATGGAAAAATAAATAAAAAATTAAAATAGGAAAATGTTGAAAAGGATTTTACTAGACTCATCCCACTGCTCTCCTGGTGGAAGAAACATGTCTGGGTCACCACGAAAATCTATCCCAGCATAAGGAAAGTCCTAAATGGAAAAGACCTGGTTTTCCAGCAATTGGAAATACTCAGGTTTGAAACGAGCAACCTCTGTCCTCTCGTCCGGGTGACGGGCCATGACTGCGACCCATCGCATCAGTTTGGGCTCTCAAGGAAGCCCAGCTCCAACAGTAAGGTGTTGTGGGATCAACATAGGAACCCTCTCCAGGCCAAAACTCACAACTAGAGCCCCATAACCAAAGGTATTTAGTCGTCCGTTCTTGGCCCTGGTCAGTTGTCCTTTCACATTGGCCAACATGGCATCGCACCAGTTGAAGATGGTAACTCGGGAGCAATCAACTGCCATACGCATCTGGGATACGGTGGCAATATGTAATGTAGCAGCTCCGCAAAGTCTGGTGACAGTAAACGCAATCACCATGAGTTCAGGACGGGATATCGTCTTTATGTCGATCCCTTTGTCTCTAGCCTGGTTGTTGCAGTACTCTAGCCGGAGGCTATCAACATACTGGCCACCTGGCCTAGTCCCGTGCAGAGTCAAGTCTTCGCCTCTCTTGGGCAAACCAGTCAAGAAATATATGTCCACCAGCTCGATTTCGAGCTGGTGGCCACCAATGAAGAAACACTGGTCTTGTATGCTCCATCTATCAACCAGCCACTGTAAGAAATCCACTTGAGCCCTCATGCCAGGAATGGCCCAGAATTTATACAGTCTGCACGCCCTCAAAGCATCAAGTGAAGGCTAATGATTCCCTGCGGCAGCATCCACATCCTCGTGCTCTCATTCATGCCAATCTAGCATGATGTGCTCTCTGCATCAAGCATAAAGATTAATTAAATTGCTAGAAAATATTTTGGTTGGTCCATTTTTGAGAATTTTTGGGTTCAAAACCCTTGCGACGGGGTACGCACCCTCCGGGTTAGACACAGTGCGTGGGTCCGCACTTTGTCTACACAGAAGTTACGGACCCCGAGCTTTTTCCCAATGGAGAAAAAGTCAGGGTCCGCAGGCCTGCAATGGTAAACCTGCGGGCCCCCGCGCACGGGTTTTGCCCCTAAAAACCCTCCCAAAAAATGAAATGAAGGACTAAAACAAAAAACTAAACGGTTGAAAATGAAGAGTAGGATGATGTGGATTACCTGGAGAAGACGACACTCGATTCCGACGGTTGGATTTTCCGAAATCTTCACGGGAAGTTTTCTAGCCAAAAGCACTATTTTTATCACCCAAATTCAAATGTTAAAAATGAATTGGCAAAGGCCCTTTTTATACGTTTTTTGAGTAAATAAATCACAAATTTGTTTATGTTTCACTTTGAAAAGGTATTTTGTGACGTTTTTATCCATTTCAAACAGGTATGAGCAATGTTTGCGTTTTTGTGCAGAGTCAAGGATTATTCCTGCGAAATCTAGCATTTTCAACAAAAAAACATGTAGAGTCATCTTTAAGCTCTTTTCTGACTCCTAAAACATGAAAATATTGCCGAGTGTTTCTTTTAAACTCGTTAAAATGGAATTAAAAGACGGTCCACTTACAGCTCTTTTCCGACTGTAAAAACATGAAAAGATTGCCGGGTTTTTGTCATTTCAAATTCGATATTGGTTATAAAACGACGTGTCATTAATCGCTTTTTTACTTTTTCGGGTCAAAGGCACTAATGACAAAAAGGACTCCTTGGTCGTAAAAGATCAAGCGGTTCTCTCAAGTATTATTTTATACTTTTTCGGTCTTGGGAGACACAAATGTACGAAAAAGGTCAACACTAGAGTCTTCTTAAGTTTTCTCAGACTCTCTAAAATTGAAAAACGCCGAGTTTCTCCTATACTGGACTCGTTAAAATTTCACAGTAAAGGACCTGTTCAATTACAAACAGGAACGAACCACTCCTTCTTAGGGTTCGAATTTAAACTAAGTTGGACTCATCTGAACGATGAGTTTATAATCAAGCAAATGTTATCCTCCTCAAGCTTGTCAAAAAGAAAGAGGTACTTGCCAGAAATGGTGGGGGAAAAGAGAGGAAAATGAGCCTGTTTTTCATACTTTGTAACCACTCTTGAACACGACACTTTTATTCATCTGGGTTGGGAAATCCTTTGCCTAACAGTTGATCAAACGACATTGAAAGTGTTCAATCGGTTTATGGGTATTAACTTTGGGTCAATTGTCACCAAACCATCTGTCGTGTCGTTATGTGTTCAAGAGGTCACTACCAATAAGCCATTCATCTGCAAAATATCTGTCATCCATCTTGACCATCCCTGAGTCAGTCTTTGCAACTAAATTTCTTCAACTTGATCTATGATTTCGTGTTGTGGGCTTGCCTACGACGGATCGCTTTCTATCGACATCAGCTCATTATCTAGAAAGATGATCTAGGAATCGTCAGTACCTTGAGATCTGCATGCATCAATGGCAGATTTCTCGCCTTTGACGACAGTTTACATCATTGACTTTCGATCAAAGGATTCTGTGACATGCTCGACATCAACACATCTATTCGCATCTCATGGACTGTACTGGGTACTTTGAGAGCCATTGACATTACTGGTGGTTTCTCTCACACTTGTTAACAGTTTACATCATTGAATGGTAATCAAGTGGTTTCTACCATGTTCGACATCAACACATTCATTCGCGTGGATAGAATCGTACTGTTTCGGGAAGTAGAAATGAAGACCCTGGATCTAGTTTCCACAATCCAGGCTATGAGGAATTTTGTATTCATTATATAATGGACTATTCATAAACAGATGGCTGCATCTTCTGTATACAAAAACAGCGGACCTGCCCGCTCTGCCCCTAACGGTGTAGGTGCGAACCCCTGTGAAAGTCAAAAGGCGCAAGTTTTATCTTAAAAAACTCACTTTGGGTTAATTATAGAGGTTTCTAGAAGGAATTTTGATGTGGATTGTTCGCTCTGAGATGGTTCATGCATCCCAAAAGAGAAGGAGCTAATCCCTTGATGAGAGGAGCTATCCCTTTGAAGGAGGGCTTTATCCCTTTGAAGGAGGACCTAGTAACCTCCCTCCATTGCACTATAAATACAGGCATTGGGCTGGTTGCTAGGGAGGTTAGAAGCTGAACATTTTTGAGGGTAAATGCTGGTGAAATCATTACTTCCTAGTTAAGCCTAAAGAGGAGAGATCACATACCTTTTTTGGTTTCATTGGGGAGTGAGTGAACCTTGTCAAAGTAGAGGAGACTTATTGTTGGACCCTGGGAGGAGCTTGTACAGCGTCAAGGCAAAGGTTGTAAGGTTCTTCTTCTTTTGAATTAATACAATCAAACTCATTTTTCTCAACAAGTATATTATGTTATTTGTTTCATGGACTCCCTGACTTTCATGTTAAATATGTTTTATGCAATTGGCTTTTCAGGTGCTATTTAATTTGTTTTCCTTGTTTGTGTTTGCAGATTCGCGAAAAGGGGCTCATTTGGATCGAAGGAGTGAGGGCATCCACAAGCTAGCGTTGGACCTAAGGTAGGCCCTAAAAACACTTGTTTGCTATTGTCTATCAAAGCATATTTAGAGAAAGATAGTGTCTGGTTGGTTTGCTTGTCATTAGGTCTTCTTTAGATTCTAGGAAGGTCTATCTTGTCCGCAAGATCGACTTATACCATGTGACATACCTTTTCAACAATTTAACCCAGGTTTCCCATTTTAACTTCCCTTTAGTTTCTAATAGCAGAAAGAAGAATGCTCCTTTTTCCAGATTGTATGTACTCGTGTTCAACACTTGCTTCATGCAATTCCTTTGCAGTTAACATCTCAAATCACATGCATTTTAGGAATCAAAATGTCAGTAACTTTAATATATATATCATAAAGCTACCATAATTCCTTTTCATTTCCTTTTCTTTTGTTCACAATTGTATTCAATGTTATGAATATATACTTTATCATAAAACTCAAAAGAGGAACTTTACATATTACCTTCAGGGAAGTCATAGTAATTACTCAACTATTGTTTCAGTTCATTTATCAATATGCATCTAGTATGGTAGCTTACTTCTTTTAGTTTTATGCTTCAAGTGGACTTAATCAAGTATATTGAAGATATTTTATTACATATTTCCATGCCCTTCCAGAACTCGTTGAAGATATAAGGCTACTAACAACCTATATACCTAAGGAGTATCTTATTATATTTGATCTTCATGGTTAAGTATAAAAACTATTTTCCTTACACCATGAAGTCATTCACTCATTGATCTATGCTTCCACACATAGTACATTCGTGTCACTATTTTTCTCTCTTCTAGACTTCTCTGTTCTTACGTGCCTCTATTTTCATTTTCTAATTAGGTTTTTCTTCCTTTATCTGGGTTGTACCCTTTTACTTAATTTTATTTAACTTCTTCACTATTTGATTGGCCATTCGGTTGATCTAATGGCACCAATATTACCGTTTCTAGTGATTTACGATAATTTTTTATCACACTGACACATATGTGGTTATCCAAATTTCTATAATGTATGAGCTTCCACATATATATTTTGAATAATCCCTTCGCAAACCAATTCTGACCCCATATCCCTATTCATATGGTGGGTTCTCTAGGAAACGTTTCTAACTAACTTCACCTCTATCCCAATATTTAACATATGTTCATTGTTACTAAAGAGTATCCTTTCTACTTTTCACAGCCCGAAATGACCTTACATATTTAGATTTGTCTGGGTTACAACATTTCTGTAATAAATATAATTCATATTATGTTCAGAATTTGTAATTCAATGTGATTGAATCTTACTTATTAACCAATTATGTATCCAAAACTAGCTACCAGTCACAATTCCTGCTTTAAAAACGGGTCTGGTGGGATACTATATGCTATGTGCATTTCATCTACTCCCGAAAACTACTAGTACATAGTTTAACAAGATCAGTAGCAACATAGCATTACCATATATGATGTTTGTATGACCATTCATCCAGTTTTATGACCATTGATATATTTGTCCCTCAAATAACCAATGGTGTTTTACATCTTGCATATAAAGGGGTAACCATCATCAAAGTACTATCCTTAGAATGCTATAAGGTATATACGATTTCATTAATGAAGCTTAACTATTTCAACCTTTGTTTTTATCTTGATGATTGATGTATCTGCTCTAATTATTATGCATTCACGGCAATTTCTAGTTCTCATTTTCCTTAGAGAAGCATTTTTAACCCCCTTTTCTCCTTAGAATGTGGGTTTTTCTGTAGTACATGTTACCGATTTAGGTGACTCTATCACTTGTTTAACCTTATGTATCTCACACCATCTATCTTAAGTCGGTCTTCTCAGTACTACTCGGGATTGTAGGTGATAATAACCCTGGCATGTACACATGCCTTTGGGTCAAATTAGACCACAAACTCCAAAATATACTACAGGAACAAAACTTCCTTAGTTGGAGTGCCCAACAATGGTGTTTCAATCCTTGCACAATTCAGCCTTTACTAGCATAAAAAGTGGGTCATATCATCATATTAGACATGCCCTTAGTTGGGTTGGACAATACTGGTTATTACCTATAGGTTTTGTATCACAACGATAAGAATTTGTTCGTGCATCATGCCTCAAACTACTTCTAAAATTGAGAACATGTGTGAATTATGCTTTTGTTCCAATCCAGCATATATCTCTCTTTTGTTCTATGTTTCTTTTAGTACCAAAGTGAAATAGCCAATTAATAATGAAGAGATCCATCCTCCGTACCTATTCGGATGTGTATTCTCAACTAAGCATTGGTGGTAAGTATTTCCACCCTGTCTCTTTAATAATGCTAATAGCTTCTAGAATGAGGCTTTTCATATTGAATGTAACCCTATTAGCATAGGGACAATGCAACAATATTGTACAGTTAGTGAGGAAGTTTTGGATTCAACATTATTCAAGTTTATGTTACCCTTTAATTATCAATTTTCACTTTGCATTCTCAAATTCAAACTTCCAATAAAACTTTAAGGCTTTATAAATAAAATAGTCAGCAAACTAGTAGAATACATACCTCCATCTATAATTGGCTTAATCGCACTGGGGTAGGCTAGTAATACAATGGACATTACTTGGAATCTTATATTCTTTTTTGTGTCTTCGATATCCTCAGAATACATGTTATGTTTATATTAAGTTTAATATTTTGATTCATCATTAATTTTATACAGACAACCAGTAAATAACAATTTTCTTGAAGATTGGTATAGCACCCTGATCTTAAGCATTTCCATCACTATTAATAACCTTTTTCTTGTAGTTGACAGTTGCCCATTGACTTCAACATTGAACTTATAACCTGGTCATTCCAGTCAATGATAATGTTTGAACATTATATTGTTATGCTAATCTTCGCTATATAGCAACATCTATGATGTGTTGCTGAATTGATAAACTGTACATATATAGTTCAATGGCTAGTAACCATACTATTTTCTTCCTGTTAGGTCCAAGATTTGAACCTAGGGTTCTGATACCATCTATCACATACTGAGGGTTAGCACAAATTTCTCACATACCAACTCACATTAAAATCACATCATTATTATCTCTCTCTCTCTCTCTCTCTCTCTCTCTCTCTCTCTCTCTCTCTCTCTCTCTCTCTCTATATATATATATATATATATATATATATATATATATATATATAATGTATCCAAGCATTATACTTTGGAGATGAACAATCTAGTTAACACCATGGATATATTTGCTACACTTACCATTCTAATATTAGATAATTGTCTCTCACCTTCTCTTTTATAATTATGAATTCAATGATATTCTTGGTATGATTGGGTTTAGTGTTCAATGTGGAAGGGGTGTTCTAGGGTCACAATTCCTCTTGTTGGGCTACGATTATAAACATTGAGGTTATGGAACCTAACAATGGAAAAGAGGTGCCCCATAGACTTTGCTGATGAAGACAACCTAATACCCCACCCTTATTCTCTTAATTATTTTTTCCTAAAATCTATCCTCTCCTCCCTGATTTGGGTTTTTACCCTTAGTTATATTCAGGTGCGGTCCATGTTATTTTGTTATCCCTTTATTTAAATTCATACAACGTGACTAGGGTTCATCCTTATGTTAATGCTTTTTGTGGGGATCTAATGGCATCTATTTTCTTGCATGACCTATCGCTTCTTTATATCCACCACACGTCTCTGACCACGTGATCGGGTACCACGACCCTGCAGTTTCCGCATTCACCAAGGAGATGAGCCATCTATGGTTTAGATCACCAATATCGAATCAACGATGTACATTTACTTCGAAAACCCTAAACTCTAGTGTTGGCCTCCATTCACTTATTTGGTTTTTGGTTTCACTATGTAAGAGGGAGGGTTTGGAATTCGTGCTCTGTGTTGACGCTCTCAGTTGCGTAACCATTTCATTACTCTATATGACCACATGGTTACATCCCGAAGTGATTCCAGTCCTCTCTTAGTCTATCCTATGTATTACTCTCTTCAGGATAGAATTGTGGTTATATTTGGAGGGGAAATACGATATCTGTAACTCTCCCTCAATCAGGTAATTTAGCTAAAATCTATTAGGTCTATGAGTTTTATTTTCTTACTTCGCCCCCTTTTTTTCTTTAAGTTCTAACTCGTTACTGTTCCTCTTTTGACATGTATGCGGAGGACTGGATCACCAAGTTTGGCATGAACTCCATCCTTTCAACATGAATGTGTCTCTGCATTTCGGCTCACAGTAAGAAGCTTTTTTCTCACGAACATGTGTTTCAACTAAGTTTTTCTCCAAGAATGCTCACAGTTTTCCTAATTCATGTATGCTTGTTCTTACTATCTTGTCTAGACACACTATTCTAACATTTGCAGGCTTTTTAGTCATTGCCCCTGTTTCAGGTATTTATATGCCCTTCTCGCATTCCTTATTCAATTTCTTTTATCGTCATTTAAGATATTTATTTTACTAACACCTCTTCCCCTGTGGTGGACTATGTCGCAAGTATTTCATTTGCCATTTCTTTTGTCTAGTTGCAGCTCCATTATGTCATTGCTCCTGAAAGGGCGAACCCTGATACGTCCCTCTCCTCTCTCCAGGTTGGTTACGCAATGTTTCCCTCCTTTTGCGAGTTCCTTGTTCACCAGTTGAACAAAACATTTTAGAACATTAAAGAGAAATTGGGATTATTTACAATTTTTGAACGAGGGTGTCCATAGTGCCCCTGGATTGTTTTCTTTCTAGTTCATGATTATTGGACTCCTTCCGACAGTCGGCTACATGCCCTTAGTCAGGGGTTTATCCATTCATGGCTGGTAGACAGTATAGTTGATTGAAAATGCCTCTTAAGTAGGTTGTACATTTAATGTATCTATTTACTATTTCACTGTTATGAATCACTATCATTATGAATATACTCGTATTTATTTCATGTTGTTACTTCCATGCACTTGTCCATTATGTGTTGGTTTCTTCATAAATTTCTTTTGTTACAATGTTTTGTTTATGTGGAGTTATTTAGCTGTAATTTTATCTCTCATCTCTCTTTATCTATTGTCCCTTGCAACCACTAACAACTTTGATGGTATTCCCATCATGCATTCCCTTAAGAGATGACCATACGTCAATTTTATGAGTAATCTGTTTCAATACTATTTTATATTTTGCGCAATGAATGGCTTATCATGCTATACTATAGTATAGAATGTCTACCTATTTATTTTCGCTTGTTGGTTAATCTATAACCATATGTCTTCTGTACAGTGATTTATATGCATACTTGAGGAATGGCTAGTCTATCTTTTGTTATGAGAAGTTTTATGTTTACCTTCCCAGTAAATTAATTTGAATGGTGAACAATAGTCACTTCATAGGTTACTGTTTCATTTTTGTAGATCCTATTCATTCCTTAAGGAAATAATTTAACCTGTATAAATTAATCATTTCATATATGCAGAGCACTGTACCAGTGTTATCATAGTCCTACTCATTCCATCTCAATCAGTTACCCTTATTGTTCTAAACAATGTTAAAAATATTGTTCTAATTATCTCCCCTGAACATTGCACTAGATCAAGGTGTATCTAGCACACTGTTTGGATGGGTTCCACAAATCACATGAAATTATCTTAATTCTTGATTTAACTCAAATCCCTATTCAACTCCTGAACATTATCTCAAGTATCTTGGATACAAATATCTTCGTCGCAATGATTCCTAAGAACTTTCTCAATAACCCGTTCATACGGAACTGGTTCACAATACCTAGTGACACAAAGTTGGTTCATAATAACCATAGCAGTTGTAATGAATTTATCAATGCTATATGAATCATAGATTTTACGAGTCTCTAAACTAATTTTTATGCATGAAGCGTATTATTGACCTATTTTTTTATGTCTGAAGCTTTTCTGGCACCACTTGCGACAATGATTTTGGGCAAAAACGTATCATCGGGCGAACTCATAATAGAATATTAATTCAAAGGTATTGTTGTGCTTCACTTAGTCATAGAATTCATTATAGAAAAGAGGTATATAGAGCTAACTTGTGTATGGCCCTGATATTTGGTTCTTCATGCACCCTCACCCTTCCATTCAAGAACTATATTGATTTCAGGATTCATTAATTCAACTAATCTGGTCGGGTGATCAAGTGGATTGAATTTAGTGGAATCATAAGGTGATTAGTATTTAATTCTTACTGAAGTGATAATGTATAAAACATATTAATAACATGTTACTTCATAGGATGTAATACAACTCAGATTTATATGCATGCCGCATGTATTTAACCTGTTGGTGCTAATTTCGTTGGTTATACTCATCTAATTGAACATTTCTCACATGAAATAAACAATCAATCTTTGTATCTAATCTGTACAACTTCCACCTCTTTTGTTTCTATAATCTGGTTAACCATATTCCTACATGGATACACTATATTGACTGTCTTATAATTAATTGAGTTATTTACCCATAAACACATTGAACTTGTTTATAGTAATATTGCAAAGAATGTCAGTACCCATTTCCAGTTTATTTAGAACCCATAGTCATATTATCATCGTAACCCATAGCTTATGATTGTATCTTTTCCTAGGCTAGCATCATAACCTACTATAAATTTCCTTTGTGGAAAGCAAGTTTACAATAGTTAGGTAAATTCAAATCAGATTACGAAGTTCAGCATAATAACTAATCATTTAACCTCTATTATGCATTTTCTTTCATCTACCGAACTTCTACTCCTATGGTGTGTGCATACAACAATACTATGACAAACTATTCCCACAACATCTTTTCCAATTCCCTCATTACCGCATACATCCCTTTTATATTTAAATTCTTATAATGTCTGCGGTTCAATTTCAAATCAAAAATCCGACATTTCTATTTTTTTCTTAAAGCGAGTAACTTAGGTATCTTTTCAGGAATTGGAGAGTAATTAACATAAAAGAAAATGCAACCAAAGAAACTCATAACACAACTAATTCAAACCAGTATGACCAGCAGGAAGTCACTTGAGAATCGAACACCATGTCCCAACCAATAACTGATTTCCTCGAGTTCACCCCTAAGTAGAGAATGCTTGCCCAAGATTCAACAACCTCTTGTTGATCCCTTCCGTGGGTATTTAATTCTCTTCTTTCATGATAAGGTTTCCTTTAGCACCATCTCAGTTTTGTGGATATTTTTATCCACTTGCCTAGGATTTTCCCATTAAAGATCACCTTTCTCTCCCATGATGTTTTAATATTTGTTCCAAGTTTAACATCTTTCTCCATCTAAGAAACTTAATAGATATTTGTCTCCCATCCATTAAGCTTATCTAGAATTTGATCTAGAATTATTATCATGAAAGAATTATATATTCTCATTCACCAATGCGTTTTTATTTGGCAAGAGTCTCATCTCTAGGTGTCTCATGCCCAAGTACATACACTCTATTTATTTATTTATTAGCAATTATTCATTTACATCATTGTTCCCATATTTTTCATGGATTTTCCACCATTCTATCCCAAACAAGATTAAGTACGGAAGAAATATTACACTTCCCTTTCCCATGACAAATAATTTCCTATCAGTCCATAATGTCACTTCAGATTTCACACTTTCATCTAGATTGGAAAACATGTATCTGTTCCCTGTCATGTGGTTGTTGCACCCTGAATCTAGAAACCATACATCACTATGCTTTTTTTGTGCTACATTACAAGCTAAAAACATGTTATCTTGGTTCTGATTTTCCTTTGTGAAATTTACACTTTGTTTGTTGCTTATATCATGCTGCTTCCTTCTAAATTTATTTTCCTAATGACCATACTTCTTACAGTAATGACATCGAACTTGAGATTTATCATACCTCTCACCTTGTGCTTTATTTTGTCTTGGGCCTGATATTTGGTTCTTCATGCACCCTCACCCTTACATTCAAGAACTAGATTGATTCTAGGATTCATCAATTCAACTAATCTAGTCAGGTGATCAAGTGGATTGAATTTAGTGGAATCATAAGGTGATTAGTATTGAATTCTTACTGAAGCAATAATCTATAAAACATATTAATAACATGCTACTTCATAGGATGTAATACAACTCAGATTTATATGCATGCCACATGTATTTAACCAATTGGTGGTAATTTCATTGGTTATACTCATCTAATTGAACATTTCTCACATGAAATAAACAACCAATCTTTGTATCTAATTTGTATAACTTCCACCTATTTCGTTTCTATAATCTAAGTAACCATATTCCGACATGGATACACTATACTGACTGTCTTATAATTAATTGAGCTATTTACCCATAAACACATTGAACTTGTTTATAGTAATATTGCAAAGAATGCCAATACCCATTTCCAGTTTATTTAGAACCCATAGTCGTATTATCATCGCAACCCATATTTTATGACTGTATCCTTTCCTAGGCTAGGATCATAACCTACTATAAATTTCCTTTATAGAAAGAAAATTTACAATATTTAGATAAATTCAAATCAGATTACGAAGTTCAGCATAATAACTAATCATTTAACCTGTATTATGCATTCGCTTTCATCTACTACACTTCTACTCCTATGGTGCATGCATACAATAATACTATGACAAACTATTCCCACAACATCTTTTCCAATTCCCTCATTACTGCATAGATCCCTTCAATTTCAATTTCAATGTCAGCTCTTCAATTTCAAATCAGAAATTTGACATTTCTATTTTTTTTTAAAGGGAGTAACCTAGGTATCTATTCAAGAACTGGAGAGTAATTAACATAAAAGCAGATGAAACCAAAGAAACTCATAACAAAACTAATTCAAACCAGTATGACTAGTGGGAAGTCTCTTGGGAATCAAAAACCACATCCCAACCAATAACTGATTTCCTCGAGTTCACCCCTAAGTAGAGAATGCTTGCCCAAGATTCAACAACCTCTTGTCGATCCCTTCCGTGGGTATTTAATTCTATTCTTTCATGATAGGGTTTCCTTTAGCAGCATCTCGCTTTTGTGGATATTTTTATCCATTTGCTTATGTTTTTACCATAAAAGATCACCTTTCTCTCTTGCGATCTTTTAATTTTTGTTACAAGTTTAACACCTTTCTCCATCTAAGCAACTTAATAGATATTTGTCTCCCATCCATTAAGCTTATCTAGAATTTGATCTAGAATTCTTATCATGAAAGAATTATATATTCTCATTCACCAATGAGATTTTATTTGGCAAGAGTCTCATTCCCAAGTACATACACTCTATTTATTTATTTATTAGCAATTATTCATTTACATCATTGTTCCCATATTTTTCATGGATTTTCCACCATTCTATCCCCAAACAAGATTAATTATCGAAGGGATATTACACTTCCTTTTCCCATGACAAATACTTTCCTACCAGTCCCTAAATGTCTCTTCAAATTTCACACTTTCATCTAGATTGGAAAACATGTATATGTTCCCTGTCATGTGGTTACTGCACCTTGAATCTAGAAACCATACAACACTTTGCTTTTGTTGTGCTACATTACAAGCTAAAAACACGTTATCTTGGTTCGGATTTTCCTTTGTAAAATTTACACTTTTTTTGTTACTTATATCATGTTGCTTCTTTCTAAATTCATTTGCATAATGACCATACTTCTTACAGTAATGACATTGAACTTCAGATTTATCATACCTATGACCTTGCACTTTATTCTGGCTTGGGCCTTGACTTGGATTTTTATTGTTGCCCCTTTCACTTGAGTTTGAAGGGCTCCCTCTTCAACCTCTATATGGGCTTCTTCCTCTTCCTATAGCATTTGAACTTCCTCTGTCTCTACCTTGACCACATGAAACTTGTGCCTTGAAGGCATGCTCCAATGAGTTTGTTGCTCTATTTAGTCTGTGTTCATAAGAAAGCAATGATGCATGAAGCTCATCCACTGAAAATTGTGAGAGATCCTTTGTCTCTTCTATGGCAATAACAATGGAATCAAACCTTGCTGGCAGACTTCTCAAAATTTTCTCAACTATTCTCCTTTCCTCAAGTGTCTCACCACGAGACCTGATTTGAGTAACTAGTCCAATTACATGTGTAAAGAATGACTCTACATTCTCATACTCTTTCATAAAAATAGTCTCTACATTCTCATACTCTTTCATACAAACAGTCTCAAAACCTCTCTTCAACATTTGTGGTTTTGTTGTATTAACTTTTTCCATGCCTTGGTAGGTTGTCTGGAGGGTGTCCCATGCTTGGTTGGACTTTATTGCTGTTGCAATCCTTGGGAAAATACTTTCATGAACTTCTTAAAAAATTTAGAAGAGGGCTTTTGAATCCTTCTTCTTATTGTCCCTCAATAAATCCCTTTTTGCTTGTGTCAAGGCATTGTATGTTATTGCATCTGCTGGTTCTTGGAACCAATTTTCCACCAAATCCCACATATCTTGAGAAGAAAACAGAGTCTTCATTTTTATATCCCAGTAGTCATGATTTTTGCCATTAAACTGAGGTATCTGAGGATTAGTCAAGCTTGTGCTTGCTGCTGCAATTTCTGAGTGTAAAAAAGACCTTCTCACTCCAAAAATATGTGTTCAAAACAACCTTTTAATTTCTAGTAAAAACACTTTTTTTTACACTAACAAAGGTTTAACCTGCTCTAATACCACATGAAAGAAATTATGGGTAGAGAAGAGGATTCTTTCTATCGACAATTCAGTTGTTGAGATCAAATTGCAATTAGACATGAGCTTAAAGCACACAGAAAGTGACTATACCACGTGAAAGAAATTATAGGTAGAGGAGAGGATTCTTTCTTTCAATTTGTCTAGATCAAATCATAATCAGACATGAGCTTAAAACACACAAAAAGTGACTCACCATAGAACAAAGTAAAATAGAGTGGTTGCAGTAAAATTAGAGGTATATACTTGAGATTATATTTTAGAACTCATGAAAATAAATTCGTGTAATAGATGGAGGCTACAACTCCTTCACCAAGTAAAACAAAATTCTTACGAAGTTAAAACACCCAAAAAGTGACTCATGATAGCACAGAGTAAAACAGGTTAAAACTAGACGAAATTTTAAAACCATATTGCACCAAACTATATTTTAGATTATATTTCAAAAAACATGAAAATACTTTAGATTATATTTCAAAACACATGAAAATACATTCACATAATAGAATGGAGGTTGCACCTCCTTCACTGAGTAAAACAAAATTTTTACCCACCAAAATTTGCTCCACGATTTTCTCCTCTTCACCTCTCACACTTACACCCACCACTAAAGTAAATACTTTTACAAATGTATATTTAAAACATACATTTCACATTTACGCTATTATGCTCTTAACCTGCAAAATGATACCCAAATACAGAATATGCGAAGAAAAGATCCCAGGACACAGAATAGCAATGATTTTATTATTCAGAGAGTAATGTTCACTTGCCTCTTCGAGGGGGCAACCTCCAATAGAGCAGAGCTCGACTACAAAATAAGACACGATGCTCCTCGCAGGGAGTCTCTATCCTTTATATATGACTCATACATGAAATACCACGGGCCAATACCGTGGGTTTTATTAATACCATCTATCTAATACTACGGCCCATTTGCAACTAACTGTGGTTCCGTCATTAATTACGGATTAACCACTTACAATTAATATGGGATTTATTGACTCTTGACTATGACGTGATCCCAATACATAAATAAGGGGGTTAGGGTGGGACCCTAACATGCCCTCCCCCTTAAGACAAGCCTTGTCCTCAAGGCTGAAGCTGCGGAAACTGCTGAAGAATAGTTGGTGGTTCCCAAGTTGCATCTTCCGGAGAGGTGTCTTTCCATTTGACGAGGACTTCCTTAATCATGCGGTCGCGTAGTTGCTTGTCTTGTGTGTCTAGGACCTATTCGGGTTGAAGCCAGATGGACCCTTCTTCATCCAATTCAAGTAGACTGGTCTGAATTCTAAAATTGTTCCCAATCACTTTCTTGAGGTAGGAGACATGGAAAACTAGATGGATTTTTGCAGTAGGTGGCAAGGCCAACTTGTAGGCCACTTCTCCAATGCGTTGAAGTACTTGATATGGTCCGTAGAATTTGGGAGAGAGTTTCTGACACCCCTTGTCCTTGAGTGATGTTTTCTTATATGGTTGTAGCTGTAAAAAGACCTGATCCCCTTCTTGAAATTGGCGCCCTAAGCGATGTTGGTCTACCTGTTGCTTCATGCGGTTCTGAGCTTGATAAGATTCTCTCGAAGATGGGCGAGCATGGTTGCGCGGTGTTGTAGGAGTTGATCCACTACTTTTACTTTTAGCATCCCTTGAGATACGAAGTAGGTGAAGGTGGGAGTTGACCATATACTGCTTCATAGGGAGTCATTTTGGTGGTGGCATGATAGTTGTTGTTATACCACCATTCATCCAGAGGAAACCACTGTACCCAAAGGTGTTGCTTTCTGAAGTGAAACACCTGAGGTAGGTTTCTAGACATTTGTTGACGGCTTCGGTTTGACCATTTGTTTGCGGATGATAGGAAGTACTGAGTTTGAGTTGAGTGCCTTGTATTCTGAAGAGTTCTTGCCAAAAATTACTGGTGAAGATCGGGTCACGGTCGGACACAATAGAAGTGGGCATGCCATGCAATTTGAAGATCTGATCCATGAAAGATTGAGCAACCAAAGTTGGTGTAAACGGGTGGGGTAGGGTGCAGAAATGAGCATACTTCGACAATCGGTCCACAACCACCATGATGACTGACTTGTTCCCTAACTTTGGAAGACCTGTAATGAAATCCATAGAAACCTCTGTCCAAATTGATGCCAGAATGGGCAATGGTTGTAATGTTCATGGTGTGTTGACAGTTTCTCCTTTGTGGCGTTGATAGCCATCACATTCTGCTACGAAAGTAAGGATGTCCTTTTTCATGCCTATCCAAAAAAATGATCTTCTGGTGCGAGCATACGTCTTCTGAAAGCCCGAATGTCCTGCAATGGGAGATGAGTGCACTTCTGCAAAAATGCGACTTTTGAGGGTGGATGTTGGTGATATTACGACTCTGTCCTTGTAGCGAAGAATATCATCCTGCCACGCGTAGCCCTTGGTGGAATTTGGATCTACCTGCAATTGAGAAATGAGTTGGGAGAGCCCGGGGTGTGAAAACCATTCCTTGCAAGCCTCTTCAATCCATTCTGGAATGGGGAGGGAAATTGCTAACAGAGTACTTTCCTCCTCAAATTGGCGAGATAATGCATCTGCTACACTATTGTCTTTCCCTTTCTTGTAAATGATCTCATAGTCATATCCCAACATTTTGGCTAGCCATTTATTTTGTTGTGGGGAGGATAGGCGTTGCTCCAAAAAATATTTAAGACTGTGATGATCTGTGCGGCTTTGGAAACGTCGCCCCAATAAGTAAGGTCGCCAGGTCTCGACTGCATGTAAGATGGCCATCATTTCCTTCTCGTAGGTAGATTGGCCCAGATTCCTCCCACTGAGTTGTTGGCTTGTGAAGGCCAACGGTCGCCCTTCCTGTATTAAGACCGCCCCAATACCTGTACCCGAAGCATCACATTCAATGAAAAAAGATTTGGTGAAGTCAGGGAGTGCTAATACTGGAGATGAACACATGGCATTTTTTAGAGCTGTAAAGGCCTGTTGTGCTTCCTCATTCTGGAAGAATGAATTTTTCTTTAGGAGTTGGGTGAGGGGCTTCACTATGCGACCATAGTTGCAGACAAATTTATGATAATAGCCTGTGAGACCCAAAAATCCTCTCAAGCTCTTCAAGGTCTTAGGTTGAGGCCATTCCTGCATTGCCTAGATCTTTTTGGGGTCCACCTTGACACCTTCACGCCCCACAATGTGGCCCAAATACTCTACTTCTGCCATGCCAAATGAACACTTGGACATCTTGACAAATAATTTATGCTTGCGGAGCAGTTGCAAGAGTAGATCTACATGCTGAAGATGTGCG
Source organism: Pinus tabuliformis (assembly GCA_031772625.1). Classification (NCBI taxonomy): domain Eukaryota; kingdom Viridiplantae; phylum Streptophyta; class Pinopsida; order Pinales; family Pinaceae; genus Pinus; species Pinus tabuliformis. Next base: position 1,344,138,284 of record CM062807.1, on the reverse strand, counting down.
GCCCAAGTGCAACTATAGATGAGGATGTCATCGAAGAAGACAAGGAAAAATTTCCTGAGATATGGTTTGAGAATGTGGTTCATAAGGCTCTGAAAAGTAGAGGGGGCATTACAAAGACCAAATGGCATGACCAGGAATTCATAATGGCCTTCATGAGTTCTGAAAGTAGTCTTGGGGATGTCGACTTCCTTCATGCGAATTTGGTGGTAGCCTGAGCGAAGATCCAGCTTAGTGAAGAATTGAGCCCCATTGAGTTCATCCAGCAAATCATCAACCATCGGGATGGGAAATTTATCTTTGACTGTCAACTTATTGAGGGCCCTGAAGTCGAGACACATCCGCCACTCCCCATCTTTCTTGAGAACCATGACCACTGGGGATTAATAAGGACTAATGCTGGGACGAATGACACCTGCTTCCAAAAGTTCCTTGATGATTTTTCTATTTCATTCTTTTGGGTGAACAGATATCTATATGGGCGCACATTTGGGGATTGGGCCCCTGGGACCAAGGTGATGCTATGATCATGTTCCCCTCGCAAGGGTGGAAGCTCATGAGGCTTGTCAAAGACTGGTAGATGGTTATTTAAAATCTGTTTCATCTCAGGATGAATTGGCAGAGGCTTTGTTTCGACTGCCTGGATGGCATTAAATTGAGCTACAACTCCATGATTGCCCTTTTTTAACAATTTTTCCATCCTATGCGAGCTGATGATAGAGGGAGCTACCGCCTGGAGTCCACGGAGGGTATGTGTGTAGTTGTTCTACTTAAAACTCATATACAACTCCTGGAAATCCATTGTGATTGGCCCAAGAGTGTGGATCCATTTAGTGTCGAGGACAATGTCGCAAGCCCCCATGTGTATGGCAAACATGTGGGTTTTCAACTGATAATCCCCCATTTGAAGTTTGACATTTTCACAGCGGCCTTCACATTTCATTGTGCCTCCATCTGCAATTTGAACTTGGAAGTTAGAAACTGTTCGTACAAAACAATGCACTGCTTCTGCGACTTTTTGATGGATGAAATTATGTGTACTTCCACTATCAATCAAGACTACTACTGGGCGATGTTTAATAAAACCTCTGATTTTGAGAGTTTGAGGGGAAGAAATCCCTACCAACGCATGCAGCGAAATAACTGGTTCGTCAGGGACATTGTCCTGTTGGTTGTATTCTTCTAGCGCCTCATGGTCCTCAAGTGGTGGATATTCCTCTGTTGAGCTGTAGTCAGTGGAATCTATTTGAAAAAATTTGGGCTCCTTGCATTTATGACCTGGGGAGTATTTTTCATCACAGTAGTAACATAGTCCTTGCTTTCTTCTTTCGGTCATTTCCGCAGGTGACACCTTTTGGACCTTAAGTGTTTGAGTCGTGTTGTGAGCCTGTGGGGGGCGACCTTTAGCGGAGAAATTTGGGCGACTGTATTAGGCTGCTAATGCACGTTCCATGTTACGAGCTACCTTGCAAGCCTTCGTCCATGTGGGAGGGTGGTGCAGTAGGATTTGAGCTTTGATGGCTTCTTTAAGACCGCTGATAAAACATTCTGTGTAGAACGCATATGAGAGACCCCAAGTGCGGAAGGTTAAGGCTTCAAAAGCTGTAATATATTCATCCACTGTACCAGTCTATCAGAGCTTAGTAAGACGACCCAAAAAAGAGTTCTCCTGTTCAAAGCGGCCTTGAAGAGCTTTTGTAAATTGTGTCCAAGTCCTAAAAGGTCCATTGCAACGTTGATGCCATTCCCACCATTGCCACCTTTCATTTTCCAAGTACATGTTCCCCAACATAAGCTGAGTCGCATCATCTAAGATACGATTCAGTTTGAAATATTGGTCCATTTGAGCTATCCATGCCGATGGGTGAGAATCGTCAAATTTATGCATATCCAACTTGGGAGGTCGCTGACTGGGTGGTTGGTGGGTGTGCCAGACGTGAGGAGAGTGGCTAGACTCACCCTCATTGTATCCATTGCCATTATACGCCTCCTCGTGGGCTTGCTCCTTGTCCTTCGGGATGAGTTGTGCGACCTGGTTGCATAGTCCGTTAAGCTGAAGGCTGAGGGTGTGCATGGATTCTTCAAGTTTTTCCATCCTTTCATTGGCCATCGCTTGAGCTCTAGTTTCTACCATACACCAACCTAATGAAAATTTGGGACCGCCTAAAAATTTTCACTAGTAATTGAATGGTACCACCGTGCTCAGCTCGTCATCCTGATTCTGATGGGCTAGATTACCAATAAGCACCCCTGAAGATCTCACACATTTTTTTTTCTCTGAAAACTCCTAACAGAGTTTTACTCCTTCCTTATCAATACTGTAGTGGCCAAATCCTCAAAATTTCAATGCGGCCAAAAGTCCTGCGAAAATTATACCCTGGTATAGGAACCCTTCACAACGACTCCGATCTGGTGGATCTAAGAGATCTGAATGGCGGATCTGATGGCGGAACAGACTGCTTCTGTAGATCTGATGGATCTAATAGATCAGAATGGCTAATCTGCGAACTCGAGACTGTGGGACTGATGTCTGCTGCTGCTGCACCCCTTTGCACAAGCAGGTCTGGAAGAGATGCTGTGTGATCCCCTGATAGAAAATGGGAACTATGGTCTTGAGGAGTGTCAGGTGCTACAGATCGCAATATACATAAGGGTCTGGCAGTAGTACTCGGCCCAATGTTTCAGGGCTCTAACTAAGGAGGATCGACCGTACCCTTAGCCGTACAACCCGACTACCCTATCGTACGGGTGAGTAATCTCCGTGAGTGCTGTTCTCGGTGTACTATAGCCACAAGACGGCCGACGGTTTATCTATGGCGAGGTTTCAAGGGAGCATAGGGGGCTTCCGATATACACAGAGGGTACGTGGAAGACAATCTATGCGCAGTTCTGTCTAATGCACTACTACTCGAAGGGGTACCCACAAGGGTTACAAGGGAGTCCAACAGATGTGACCACCTCTTGTATTTCCTGCGTGCATGCCTCCCCAAATCCGCAGGTTTATGCGCTTAACGACAGATCCCGTGGTTTAAAGACGCTCGAACACGTCTCTAGCCAAAAAAAAAATTGCTAAGAAATGGAGATCCCACCGGCCCTGGAAAGTGCTCTGATACCACTTGTTATGCTCTTAACCTGCAAAATGATACCCAAATACAGAATATGCGAAGAAAAGATACCCAGAACACAGAATAGCAATGATTTTATTATTCAGAGAGTAATGTTCACTTGCCTCTTCGAGGGGGCAACCTCCAATAGAGCAGACCTCGACTACAAAATAAGACACAATGCTCCTCACAGGGAGTCTCTATCCTTTATATATGACTCATACATGCAATACCACGGGCCAATACCATGGGTTTTATTAATACCATCTACCTAATACTACGGCCCATTTGCAACTAACTGTGGTTCCGTCATTAATTGCGGATTAACCACTTACAATTAATATGGGCTTTATTGACTCTTGACTATGACGTGATCCCATTACATAAATAAGGGGGTTAGTGTGGGACCCTAACATACGCCCACCACCAAACCAAAGACTTTTACACATGTATATTCAAAACATACATTTCAACACATAAATTTATGACAAAGTCAAAATATGAAGACATGGTACGGGAATTTGTATAAAATAAATGATTTCTGAACTTGTAGATGTTGCGGAGTGTAACTAATAGTTGCAGAGTGAGTGTTTTCCCAGCCCTTCATTAAATAAGCATTCTTTCTTAATTACTTGATGTGTATTGCGGAATGGTGTGATGTGTACTCATGCTCAGAACTTCATGTAATCTGTCCTTCAACCTACAAACAAAAATCAAACTTGCAAACAAAATCTACTTGGCAAGTATGGTTGTTGTGAGTGTTTTTAAAGCGATGGTTAGGATTAATTTTCCAGCAATTAAGATATTGAAGGCATCTTTCTCTTCTATCCAGTTCGGCAGGATTAATTTTCCAACAATTAAGATATTTCTCTTCTATCCAATTCTGCAGGATTAATTTTCCAACAATTAAGATATTGAAGGCATCTTTCTATTCTATCTAGTTCTGCCATATATACTGAAAACAAAAAGCCCCTATTTGTTGAAATATACTTTCAACTGTTGTGCTGCCGAGAATCCGCCTTCGTGCAACAGCAAAACCGCTTGTCCCTTCCCTGCACCGCTTTTATGGAAGGACGGTATTTCTGGAGGGGGCAGCGATCATATCCATCGGCGAACACGTGGCTGTCCTGTCCTTTTCAAAACCACCAATCCCCCGGTAGGTAAAGTTCGTGCAAATGGGACCTCCGGGGAAATTGTGTCAACCCTCTGATTGACCTTGGAGCTGATCTACGGTTATTAAAAAATGTGTTGGCATGCGATATGGTATACGACTCGAACCAGATGTGAAGGACGAGAAATAAATTTACCCCCATGAATGTAATTTATTAAATGTATTGTGGGCAGTAAACGTAGGTAAAATATTTAATTTTATGATTCTCGTTGACTATGTAATGTTTTTTTTGTTGTTCTAGTGTGAATAATGTGAGAGGATAAGATGCAGCAGTGCGAAGGGAAAATTTTATGCACAGCAGTGCGAATGTGAAGTGGGAAAATGCAGCAGCGAATGTAATTTGTAAGAAAGTTTCTCACAGCAGGTTAAATGTAATTTTGTTTGGTTGTTGTAAATGCAATGAACTTTCTATGTGAAATGCGCAGTAGCACGAGATAATTTTTTGAGATTGAAATACATTGAAAATGTAATGAGACACGCAGCAACGTGGAGGTTATGTTCTAGTTTTTGTTGAAAGGGTAATGTAATACGCAACAATGTAAATGTAAGCAGTGAATGTGAGAAGTAAAATTTTTACACACAACTGTGTAATATTTCATAAGCAGAGACAGAGTATTTTTTCAGGAGAAGACAGAGTAATTTTTTTTTGCATTTGAAGCAGTCTTGGTGAATCCCTCTGGCAGAGGAAGAAATTTGTAACAACAATTGTCTTTGACTAATGAATACAAGTTTATTTTGTTGTGTGAAACTCTGTTCTTCATCTCCAGCAAACAATTTTTTTTGCTTCCCTGTGCTAAAATAGAGTATTATTTTCTAGGAAAAAACAAAGCATTTTCTCTGTTCAGATTTTGTTTGAATTTACCAGAAATTTCCATCATGGTATTAGAGCTTGTCCAGGCTCTTTGAAGGTGTTGAAGAAGCTGAAGGAAGGATTTTCTTGCTGAAGCAGCTTCTCCAGCAGAGTGAAGACTCAGTCAAAAAATCCAAGGTATTTCTCAAGATTTCTTTTTGTGTTGTTGTTGAAGACAGTGAGTGATTTTTTAAATACACAGTCAAATATTTGAAGCATAGTTTAGAGTGCAAGAATGGTTGGCTCCAGCACCAACACTAGCATGGGTATCTTTAATACTCAGCTCCCACAGTTTAATGGGAAAAACTATGACTATTGGGAAATAACCATGAGAGATTTTCTTGCCTTACAAGATTTATGGGAATTTGTTGAGGATGGATATGAAGAACCAGCAGATGAAGATGAGTTTAATAGGTTAACTCAGGCAGAGAAAGATCTATTGAAGAGCTATAAGAAGAAGGATTCTAAAGCCCTCTTATTTTTGTATCAAGCAGTGCATGAAAGTGTGTTTCCAAGGATAGCAGTAGCTAAGACATCCAAAGAAGTATGGCAAACACTCAATATAGCCTATCAAAGCATGGAGAAAGTGAAGATAGAAAAACTACAATTGCTGAGGAGAGATTTTGAGAATATTTGCATGAAAGAGTAAGACAATATTGACTCATTCTTGACACATGTGATTGGTCTAGTCACACAGATAAAAACTCATGGATAAGTTCTTGAAGAAAGGAGGATTGTGGAGAAACTGTTGAGGGTCCTACCCTCAAAGTTCGATGTGATTGTCACCACCATAGAAGAGACAAAGTATCTCACAAACTTCACAGTTGATGAACTACATGCATCACTGGTAACACATGAGCAGAGATTGAGTAGAAATAAAAACTCATCTCTAGAGCATGCCTTCAAGACCCAGATATCCTTTGGAAGAGGAAGAGTTAAAAGCAAAGGAAATAAGAGAGGAAGAGGCAGAAGCAAAAACAGAGGTGGAAGAAATAGTCCAACAAATGCTGAAGGAAGAGGTAGCAATCCAAATCAGAACCAAGGCCAAGACAGCAGCCAACAAAGTGGACAACATCATGCTCAAGGACAAAGGTATGAAAAATCCAATGTCCAATCTTACTACTGTAAAAAATATGGGCATTATGCAAATGAATGTAGGAAGAAACAACATGATATGTACAATAGAACTAGTGCAAATTTCACTAGAGAAAATATCAGCCAAAGCAATTTATTTTTAGCCTGTAATATTGCTGAAGAAAAGAGTGAAGATGTATGGTTTCTAGACTCCGATTGCAGCAACTATATGACAGGAAACATAGCCTTGTTTTCTATGTTAGATTAGAACATGAAGTCACAAGTCACACTGGGGACTGATAATAAAGTTTCTGTTATGGGAAAAGGAGAAGTAAAATTTTTAACAAAGAAAGGTGAAAAGAAAAGAATATCAGATGTTTATTATGTTCCTGGAATGAAATGTAACCTCTTAAGTATTGGACAACTTGTTTAAAAGGGTTACAATGTTTTCTTTGTGAATGATGTATGCACCATCATGGATAGAGCACCCAACAAACAATGTATTACTGAAGTGAAGATGACAAGGAACAGGATGTTCCCTCTCAGAATGAAGGTAGATTTAAAAAATAAAGAAGTAATAGCAGTGTTGGAGAGGCAAATCCCCTCTACGGATAGAGGTGATCCCTACTAGCCCAGAATGGGTCTAGCAGCAATCAATCAATGCTACTGTGCAAGTTCCTAATTGCAAATAAAAGAGAGGCAATGAACACCTACTTGGATTCCAACGCTATTGTTTGATGAAGAGGTGTCGTTCTCGCTCCTTCGCTTTGGCCGGTCACGATCTTCCACGATCCCCGTAGATAGATACCTACACACACGAAGGGAAACACAAACACAAGCGTGAAATCTAATAAATGCAATTATACATCAGTCAGAAAGGATGTAATTCACATTAACCATTGCAAAGACAAATGAGAATGGAACCATAACAGTAGTCATCTATTATTAATCAATAATAGAGAAAGGTACAACCAAAGTTCTGACGCTGAGTCCTTCTCTAGAGGGTCCAGCCAGCAAGTCTCTTAAGCATTCACCCTTGGAGGTAGATTCTCCCAAGACAAAACTCTCTCTCACACAAGCAATACTCACAACCTTCCTTAAGCTTCCTCTAGCAAATCCACACTTGTCACACCAACTACCTACTTGCAGCAGCACTCTAAGCACTATGAATTCCACGCTATCAAAAACTATCCAAAAACTAGCTGCTCATGGCAATGGTGGAGATTTAAATAGGAGAAGGAGTCTCCATGAATGGTGGGAGGATGAGCTTATCTCCAAGGAAGGTGGCTCAAATGACGAGCAGACATGCCATACAAGGCCAACAACCAGGTCTGGAGTCATCTGGAAGGCTGGCTGTTAGAACAAACTCGCCCAAACAGGATCAGCGCGGGTGCATAACTGGACTGGTGCGCTGACGTCGCATCTTAACAACAGAGCAGGCTGTGTCAACGCGACTTAATACAAGCATAGGATGCGCTGGGTCATGAAATTCGACCAGCATGGAAAACACGTGTGCTTCCGTGCTGGCAGCGCATTCGGTCTGTTATGGAGCGCCTATCAGCGTGGTTATTTTGCCAAAAGTCGCGCTGATAGCAAAAACTTTGGCAAAGTGGGTCATTTGGCAGCCTTAGAGAGCATGAGCATGATTAATTTGAATTCATGACATAGTAGGGAGCCTCACAGGGAGACAGTGACAAATTACTATGTAACAGATGCCCCCTAAAGCATGAAGCCCGAGAGAGTGGGAGGGGTGAAATGCTTTACAAAACTGCTAAACTGGAACACCACCAGGAAGAACCGGCACGTATGTACAACTGATATCGTGATTACATGTAGTCTAGGCATGGGCGCAGCCATCCAAAAGACATACAAAGAAGGTCGGTGGTATGGACGCAGCCACCCAGCTGAAGAGACCATGATGATAAGAAGGTATGGTCGCAGCCATCCCAAAGACTTAGGTATGGGCGCAGCCATCCAGCAATGAGTCATGTAATGATAATCCACAAAATCGCAACCCGGTTTGCAACAGACAAAAACCAGGGTCTTGCGCTCCATCCCAACCCGAACAAAGTACAAGTCCAAGCATGTGAATACATGAGCTGAAGTCAAACATGCAAGAACATCGTCTGATTACCAGCCAATAATGAAAACTGTTAACAGAGGCGAGAGGTACCACCAATAATGACAATGGTCCTCAAGGTACTTATAGGTACAATCCGCAGCGTGTGAATCAATGAGCTGGCGTCGAACACCCACAGAATCATCCGATCGGAGGCCAATGATGAAAACCTAACGTCGAACACGAAGAACCTGCGATTGAGGCATGCAGGCTCTAAGGCATCTGAAGGGAGTCTCTAGGTCACTTTCCTGGATAATGAGCTGAAGTCGACAGGAAGTAACCTTGATCGAAGGTGGGCCATGATGTTTCCCACATCATCGACACGAGACAGAGAAGGATAAAAGTTTTTGTGTGAGACATCAGAGGGAGGTGGTAAGCTTGCAGAGGCCAACTTCTCTTCAACATATCGGCGGCACGACAGCGGATTTGGCAGTATCTGACATCGAATCCAAGAAGAGTTCTCCATGGTTCAAGCTTGTGTAAAAATGAACCCATACCCAATTTACATCTCGTGATTGCCATGTTTATCCGCTGAATTCTGCTAGATGAGCCTTGGTTGTTTTCATTCCATCGCCGCCATCTCTTTGGCCGATCATATGCTTTCACTTGATTGTTTTTCCTTTCCTGAGGAACTGCAGCGATGAGTGGTTTTATTAGCCAGCCTCTTGACCATTACATGTTTTGAGCAGTTCCACCATTGCTGGAACCAGTTGCTACCTTTTATACGACTCGTTCCTCTAGGACGAGTCACCTTTAAGCTCTTTTCTGACTCGTAAAATGTGAAAAGATTTCTGAGTATTTTTCCCTTTTTTGACTCGTTAAAGAGAATAAAAATGGAGGTCTGCTTTTAGCTCTTTTCTGACCGTTTAAAAATGAAAAGATCGTCGAGTTGTTCCTCTTGACTCGTTAAACATTAATAAGAGGAGGTCGCTTTTAAAACTCTTTTTACGACCGTGTAAACACAAAAAGATTGTCGGGCCTTTTTCGTTTCTGGCTCGTTAATGGTTACGAAACGACGTGATGTCGATCGCTTTTTTACTTTTTCAGACCGATATCAGTACTCATGAAAAGTACTCCTCGATCGTAATGGTCGGGCGGTTCTTTCGAGCATTGTTTTATACTTTTTCGGGCTCGAGAGACACAACTTTACGAAAAAGGACCCCCCTGGAGTTTTCTTTTCCGCTGTCTTTTCAGACTCTCTAAACAGGAAAAGACGCCGAGTTCTTCCTTTGTCAGACTCATTAAAACTTAATGACATCGAACACCGTCGAAATGACGCTTCCCAAGCATATGCTATCCCCGTCAAGATTGTCACCCAAAAATAATTGGAGTACCTGCCAGAATTGTTGGAGAGGTAAATCCCCTGCGGAGTTGCCAAATTGTTGGAGAGGTAAATCCCCTCTACGAATAGAGGCGATCCCTACTAGCCTAGAATGGGTCTAGCAACAATCAATCAATGCTACTGTGCAAGTTCCTAATTGCAAATAAAAGAGAGGCAATGAACACCTACTTGGATTCCAACGCTATTGTTTGATGAAGAGGTGTCGTTCTCGCTCCTTCGCTTTGGCCGGTCACAATCTTCCACGATCCCCATAGATAGATACCTGCACACACGAAGGGAAACACAAACACAAGCGTGAAATCTAATAAATGCAATTATACATCAGTCAGAAAGAATGTAATTCACATTAACCATTGCAAAGACAAATGAGAATGGAACCATAACAGTAGTCATCTATTATTAATCAATAACAGAGAAAGGTACAACCAAAGTTCTGACGCTGAGTCCTTCTCTAGAGGGTCCAGCCAGCAAGTCCCTTAAGCATTCACCCTTGGAGGGAGATTCTCCCAAGACAAAACTCTCTCTCACACAAGCAATACTCACAACCTTCCTTAAGCTTCCTCTAGCAAATCCACACTTGTCACACCAACTACCTACTTGCAGCAGCACTCTAAGTACTATGAATTCCACGCTATCAAAAACTATCCAAAAACTAGTTGCTCATGGCAATGGTGGAGATTTAAATAGGAGAAGGAGTCCCCATGTATGGTGGGAGGATGAACTTATCTCCAAGGAAGGTGGTTCAAATGACGAACAGACATGCCATACAAGGCCAACAACCAGGTCTGGAGTCATCTGGAAGGCTGGCTGTTAGAACAAACTCGCCCAAACAGGATCAGCACGGGTGCATAACTAGACTGGTGCGCTGACGTCGCATCTTAACAACAGAGCAGGTTGTGTCAGCGCAACTTAATACAAGCATAGGATGCGCTGGGTCATGAAATTCGACCAGCGCGGAAAACACGTGTGCTTCCATGCTGGCAGCGCATTCGGTCTGTTATGGAGCGCCTATCAGCGCAGTTATTTTGCCAAAAGTCGCTCTGATAGCAAAAACTTTGGCAAAGTGGGTCATTTGGCAGCCTTAAAGAGCATGAGCATGATTAATTTGATTCATGACACAGCAGGGAGCCTGACAGGGAGACAGTGACAAATTACTGTGTAACAAGCAGCAATGACTCAAGAGGCTTACCAAAGCAAACCGAATGATGAAAATTGGTTGTGGCACTTGAGATTTGGACATCCCAACTTTGGAGGTCTTAATTTGTTGAGTAGAAAAGGAATGGTAAGAGGATTACTATTGATAGAGAAACTAGATAGCCTTTGTGAAGGTTGTATTTTGATGAAACAACATAGAGTAAGTTTTCCAGCAGGGAAAAGCATAAGGGAAAAATCACCCTTAGAAATTGTCCACTCAGATTTATGTGGACTGATGCAAACTCCATCACTTGCAGGCAGCCACTACATATTAACATTCATTGATGATTTTACAAGGAAAACTTGGGTTTATTTCTTGAAGAACAAAAGTGAAGCGTTTGAAAGATTTTGCAATTTCAAAGCACTTGTAGAAAACCAAAGCGGACTGCATATCAAAGTTTTGAGAACTAATAGAGGAGGTGAGTATATCTCCAAGGAATTTCTATGTTTTTGTAGAGAAAATGGAATTCATAAACAATTTACAGCTAGGTACACCCCGCAGCAAAATGGAGTTGCTGAAAGGAAAAATAGGACAATCATGGACATGGCGAGAAGTATGTTAAAGGAAAAGCATTTGTCAAATGATTATTGGGCTGAAGCAATACATTGTGCAACGTAAATTTTGAATAGGTGCCCTACAAAAGCAGTGATGAACAGAGTGCCGGGAGAAGCATGGAATGGGACAAAGCATGGAGTCACCCACATAAAAGTTTTTGGATGTGTGGCTTATGCACACATTCCAGACCAGCTAAGGAAGAAGTTGGACAACAAAGGGGAGAAATGTATTTTCATTGGATAGAGTGAGGAATCTAAAGCTTACAGGTTGTATACCCCATCCACAAAGAATTTTTTTGTGAGCAGAGATGTTCAGTTCATTGAGGAGGAAGCTTTGGATGGAAGCATAGAGAAAACAATGAATGTTAAACACTGTTTGTCTCATGATGAAGATAATGAGGAGATGGCTGAAATACACCCCCAAATAGCAGCGCCAACACAAGGACAGCAAGGGATACCCTTGAGGAGAAATGAAAGCGATTCTACAAGCACACCACAAGGAGGAAATTCAAGTGCTTCTTCAAGCACTTGTACAACAAATGAAAGAGGTAAGAAGTTTAGAAATTTAAGTGACATTTATGAACAAGAGGCAGCAAATGAAGGTATGAACTCTTTGTTTGCTTTATATTGTCATGTTGATAACCCTGTTCATTTCGAAGATGCAATTAAGGATAGGAAATGGATAGAAGCTATGGATGAGGAGATGAATGCCATAGAAAGAAACAAGACATGGGATTTAGTTGAACTACCAAAAGGAAAGGAGGTCATTGGAATTAAATGGGTCTACAAGACCAAGAGTAATGTTGAAGGCAAAATAAAAAGACACAAGGCAAGGCTGGTTGTCAAAGGATATAAGCAGCAGTATGGGAGAGACTATGAGGAAACTTTTGCACCGATTTCTAGAATGGAAACAGTAAGAGAAGTGTTGTCCATAGTAGCACAAAACAAGTGGAAAGTTTACCAAATGGATGTGAAGTCAACATTCCTAAATGGAGTGTTAATGGAAGAGGTTTACATTGAACAACCTTCTGGCTATGAAAAGAAAGGCCAAGAACACAAAGTGTGCAAATTGAAGAAAGCTCTTTATGGGCTGAAGCAAGCACCAAGAGCATGGTACAGTAGGATAGATTCATATCTACTGGAAAATAGATTTGAAAAATGTGAGGGAGAACCCACCCTTTACATCAAAGAAAAAGATGGTAAAATATTAATTGTTGTGTATATGTTGATGATGCTATTTTCACAAGCAATGATGTTTATCTTATTGAAAATTTCAAAACAGTCATGAAAGAAGAATTTGAAATGATTGACATGGGTTTGCTGAGATACTTCTTAGGAATAGAAGTAGAACAAAGTGGAAATGAGATTTTTATCTCACAAGCAAAATATGTTAATGAAGTATTACTAAGATTTAACATGCAGGAGAGCAAGGCAGCAATCACTCCCACAGTGATGGGATTAAAACTCAGCAAAGAAGACAACAGCAAGGATTTTGATCCTAGTTTGTACAAGAGCATAGTTGGCAGCCTCTTGTATTTGACTGCAATTAGGCCAGATATAGTGCATGCGGTTAGTTTAATTTCCAGATTCATAGAGAGGCCAAAAGAAGCACATTGGCAGGCCAAAAAAAAGGATTCTGAGGTATGTTAAAGGTACTAAAAGGTTTGGCATTTTATATACTACTTCAGAATGTTCAGATTTAATTGGATACACTGATAGTGATTGGGCTGGAAGTGTAGATCATCGGAAAAGCACATCCGGTTATGTTTTTCACATGGGTTCAGAGGTCATCTCATGGGCTTCTAAAAAACAGCCTATTGTAGCGTTGTCTACAGTAGAGGCAGAATATGTGGCAGCTACAGCAGCAGCATGTCAAGAAGTTTGGATGAGAAGGATGTTGAAGAGCTTATGCCAAGAGCAAGTAAAAGCAACGGTGATTTTTTGTGACAATAGCTCAACTATTGCATTATCCAAGAACGCAGTGTTTCATAAGAGAACGAAACACATTGACACAAAGTTTCATTACATCAGGGAATTGGTAAACAATGGAGAAATTGTTTTAGAACATTGCAGGACTTAGGAGCAAGTTACAGACATTCTGACCAAGCCATTGGGACAGAAAAGTTTTGAATTTTTGAGGAAATGTCTGGGTATGACTGATAACCGAGCAGTTGAAATTAAAGGGGAGTATTGAAATATACTTTCAACTGTTGCGCTGCTAGGAATCCACCTTCGTGCAGCAGCAAAACCGCTTGTCCCTTCCCCGGACCACTTTTACGGAAGGATGGTATTTCTGGAGGGGGCAGCGATCATATCCACTGGCGGTCATGTGGTTGTCCTGTCCTTTTCAAAACCACCAATCCCCGGGCAGGTAAAGTTCGTGCAAATGGGACCTCCAGGGAAATTGTGTCAGTCGTCCGATTGACCTTGGAGCTGATCTATAGTTATTAAAAAAATGTGTTGGCATGAGATATGGTATGCGGCTCGAACCAGATGTGAAGGACGAGAAATAAATTTACCCCCATGAATATAATTTATTAAATGTATTGTGGTTAGGTAAAATATTTAATTTTATTGTTTTTTATTTTATATTTCCCGTTTACTATGTAATGTTTTTTTTGTTGTTCGGGTGTGAGTAATGTGAGAGGGTAAGATACAGCAGCCCTAAGGGAAAATTTTATGCACAGCAGTGCGAATGTGAAGTGGGAAAATGCAGCAGCGAATGTAATTTGTAAGAAAGTTTCTTACAACAGGTTAAATGTAATTTTGTTTGGTTGTTGTAAATGCAATGAACTTGCTATGTGAAATGCGCAGCACCGCGAGATAATTTTTTGAGATTGAAATACATTGAAAATGTAATGACACACAGCAACGTGGAGGTTATGTTCTGGTTTTGTTGAAAGGGTAATGTAATACGGAGCAATGTAAATGTAAGCAGTGAATGTGAGAAGTAAAAATTTTACACACAGCTATGTAATATTTCATAAGGAGAGAGAGAGTATTTTTTGAGGAGAAGACAGAGTAAATTTTTTTGCATTTGAAGCAATGTTGGTAATCCCTCTGTCAGAGGAAGAAATTTGTAACAGCAGTTGTCTTTGATTAATGAATACAAGTTTATTTTGGTGTGTGAAACTCTATTCTTCATCTCTAGCAAAAAAAAATTTGATTCCCTTTTCTGGCAAAAACAGAGCATTTTCTGTTCAGATTTTGTTTGAAATTACCAAAAATTTCAATCACTATTGATCAGTTGTCTAAGCGAGGATATTCTGCCACTCCTGAACAAACAAATACACTATGAGGTCATCTACAATGGATCAACCATATGTGTTGGATCCATCTCATCTACAATGGATCAACCATATGTGTTGGATCCATCCTGCACCAGGCTGCTGGAATGTAAGAAAGGCACTGGGGCTGGTCTTGCCTAGGCTTTTTCCGTGCCACTGTACCACCTTTTTCCATATTTCCACTTTTATGAATTTTTTTGGTCCCGACTGAAGACCCTGCTAATTTTCTTTTTGTTCTAAGCTCTCTCCAATAGCCACTCTATGTTATCAGGTTATGGAAATTTTGAAATATGCTCTCTACCGTAACTGTCAAATTGAATTATTTTATGAAATATGCTCACTACAGTAACCTGCAAATTGAGTTATATGAATCTAATATGAGTACGTATCATTTTGATTTTTGATTTATATGAATCTATCATCTTCCATTTGTATTTTTATCTTCTAGTCGCTAGCTTAGGGCTTAGAATATATTTTTTTGAAATATTCCTGGCTTCTACATGTTGGAATTTCTCTTTCAAAAGCTAACACAGCGTCGGTGTCACTGCTTTTACCTTTAGAAATGTTAAAGGCATGACGTTACCTTGGGACCCAAACCCTTCAGCGACTGCAGAAAACAAAATTATTTTGACAATGTAACAAGGGCGGGAGCCTTGCCTGTACATTAACATACACTGTTTTTGGAATTTTAACCTTGGAAAGCAAGACTTCGACTCCAAAGTAAAAATCTTAATTATCCTGACAATGTAACAAGGGAGGAAGCCTTTCATTTCCCATTCAACATACACATTTCTTGGCATTTTACCCCTGGAAAACAAATATTTGACTCCAAATTACAAAACCTTAAGTTTAATTGTTGAAGTTGAGTGGAAGTTCCATCGGACGAAAATAAATAAATTATAGTGCATCATCACTTGGCAGGTATACCTTGTGCTTGCATACTTGTCTTCGATTTGATTCAAATTCCATGTATGGTTTTGATTTGCCACTCATTCCACTTTGACACAGTGGACGTCACTTGAGTTATGATACATGACTGACCATTCAAATTTGCTTGGGTAAACTATTAGTTCCCTCTTTCATGAAATCAAGATCACATGTGATATTATAGAAAAAATGTGACATGTTAACAAATTTTCATTGATCTTCTAATTAATATTTTAAAGTGCTTGAAATGGGAACAAGAAACATCCGTCATCTGAATTATAAGTTAGAACTTGGTAAATTCCATGTTTTAAGGTTACTCTTGAATCTTTATAGGTTTGACAACGGCAACCTTCTTTAGCTTCACTTTCTCATACATGAAAGCCTCTTTAAGCTCTCCTACTACCTCACTCATGCTGGGCCTCCAACATGGTGTATGCTCAACACATCTGAGCGCTAGTTTGGCAACCATAGTGATTGATTTCATGTCATATTTTCTGTCCATATCCTTGTCTATGATTTTCACCATTTTTCCAGGGGTTTCATTGATGGTCACATAGTCTTTCACCTGTGATGACGTGCAAATATAATTATTCGTACACACACTTAAAATGAAAGCGTACGTCGTAAATTTGGATGATTAATTACAAATAAATTCCCTACCCATCTCAAGAGATCAATTTCTTCCTCAGGTAGAGTGTGATCGAGGGGTTTTCTCCCACATATAATTTCTAATAAAACCACACCAAAACCATATACATCGCTCTTTTGAGTGAACTGTCCAGTACTTATATACCTGTAAGAATATCCAACGATAAAAGTGAAATTGCCGTGGCTCTTAATAGTTAATCGAATTCCTGGGGCATCAAAAATAATATTTCGCAGAGAAATGCAAGGTATATGTGTCATTTACGCTGGATCCGCGTATCCCAAAGTTCCTTTCACTGTATCCTCGATAGGAGCGTTCCGATCCATTGTCATCATCGACAAACCGAAATCGACTAATTTTCCATTCAAATCGCTGTCGAGGAGGATGTTTGAAGTTTTCACATCCCTGTGAATTATCATTGGAATACAACATACGTGCAGGTATTGCAGTGCTTCAATCAGAAACAGACAAGGAATATGGTTAATCACGATTTCTCTTATTTAGTTGTATTCAAATACATAAAATTAAACAGCGCTTACACTACAAAATTGTAGTGTGAAAAAAAGTATTTATATAAATTACCCTCAGCCACATCGATTGCTATTTTGAGCCTGCTTTTCCAATTTAGTTTGGAAAGTCCTCCTGAAAGACAAATTTATAATTAAATGTATACTGCTTTTGTTGCAATATCAAATCAACCAAACAATATTCCTGGGAGACATACTTACCATAAAGATGGTCCGTTAAAGACCCAGACATGTACTCGTGGATAAGCATAGGCTGTTGGGATTTAGCAAAACAGTAACCCAGTAAACACACCAAGTTCTTATGATGGACTCTAGAAAGCAGATCGACCTGTTAACAAAGTGAATCTGTATACATCAATTTTACCATGATCACATATATTTTTAGAAGCGAAATAATTCGAAATTGGAATTACCTCAGTGAAGAACTCCTTAAATCTTTCTACTGAATTGCACATTTCTACTGCTATCTCCTTTCCGTCCGGTAGTCTACCAAGGAACACCGGTCCAAGGCCACCAGACCCAGTCTGCTGACTAAAGTTTTGTGTGGCTTCCACAATCTGGTGTAGGGTAAAAACCATCGATTCGTCTGGGGTAAAACCCATCGATTCGTCTGTAATCATATAAAGTTCGCAAAGTATGAAAGCACCGTCTATATGGGGAAATCCCACTATATTTCATATTAGAATGTTCTTAAAATATAAGTTCTTGAACTTCATTATGTAGTTTTTCCCAGTTTTTATTTTTTTCTTCTTCTCGTGTTTTTCCCCACATGGAACATTGAACATCTGAATTTATATTCTCACCTTTATTGAGAGGCAGCTTTTCGCTGAATTTTTCCCCGGCACGCTGCTTTGCCCTGAATTTCTTCCAATATACGGTAATACCCCCTATCATCACTAAAGTCCTGAAAAGCTACTTAAGTTAAACCATTAACAACCGGTGGATTCGTTAA
The DNA here is from genome assembly GCA_031772625.1 of Pinus tabuliformis. Lineage (NCBI taxonomy): Eukaryota > Viridiplantae > Streptophyta > Pinopsida > Pinales > Pinaceae > Pinus > Pinus tabuliformis. Next base: position 1,344,120,539 of record CM062807.1, on the reverse strand, counting down.
TTCTTAACCCTCTCAGGTTTTGCTCACGATCTTCTATCTACAGTCTTATAGTTTCGTTACCAATTTGTTGGAAAGATGGGGAAAAACATAAAAATTGATGCACACAAATAATATGAGCTTGATCAACCAAAACTCGATTCTAACAATGAACCTGGTGAGGAACTTGATTCTAACAATGAATCTGGTTAGGAGTATTTATGCTTAACTGACTCTCCTAATTAAGCCAACTTTAACATGCTGGAGTAATTACAATTTCTAACCATTTTGGAAATGACACCAACTTTGTTCTTCCCTAAATTGTTTTTGGTTTCTTGAATACAATCCCCGCCCATATACATACATATAAGGATTTCCAGAGTATCTGCAACACACCAAATGAGGAATTCTCACTGTAATCGTGAACCTCCTGCAGTAAGATTTTATAAACTTTCAACCGTTTAGGTATTACTGTTGTACCGCGCATTCCTTGTTTTGCTGGTAACAAAAATTTTAAATAAAAAGCATAACTTGAAATAAACCTGCGATAATAGTAAAGAGATTGTAATATGATATTTAGTGATTAAAATTCCCTTCAGAGAATATAAACGTGGAACTCTTTAGGGTTTCTGAGATCAGTACCCAAGCTGGAAAATTAGCACTCAAGTTGTTGTTTTGAAGATGTATGCACAACAAGCGAACCGATCCGCAGCAGTTTTCTTTGAAAATGACTATCAAGACAGAATTTATGTAAAGAAGAAACACTTGCAAAGAGAGAGCTTATCTCCAGAGGAAACGCTTACAATTTCTCCAGCAATCCGGCAAAGGTCCGATCTGACGGACTAATTGCCAGTAATCGATGCAAACCCTGTGGAAAATAAGACTACAATCAGGTATCACTAATTATTGTTATTCATCATTATTGATCCTATTTATAAATTTGGAATATCTTTTATAATTTATAATTATATTTATAAATTAGAATATATATATATATATATATATAATAATTTCAAAATAATATAGCTTATTACTATATTTAATATTTATAATATTGAGGAACAATTTATTTACAAATTTGAAATGCACAATATGTCGTTCCTTGTTCTTTTCCCGTGTGCCAACTAACATTCGCTCCTTGTTCTTTTCTCGTCGTGCCAACTAACATTCAAGCGATGAAATATAATATTACGGATCATTAAAAAAATGCAACAAATATGGGCCATCGTTCCTTCTTCTTTTCCCGTCGTGCCAACTAACATTCAAGCGATGAAATATAATATTACGTTCCTTCTTCTTTTCCCGTTTCAAGCGATGAAATATAATATTACGGATCATTAAAAAAAATCCCACAAATCGGACTCTATGATTTCGATGAAGAAACCGTTCACTTTGATGTGACTTGAGCATTTGCCTATGAAATCGATCACTGAATGCTCGTCAGCTCGCTTTTATCATGAAATATGGATTAATATAGTGTTGTTAAATTATTTAAATTGAATTATTTTGTTGGTGATTTGTAAGGGATCGATCACTGCATGCTCGTCAGCTCGCTTTTATCCTGAAATTGTTGGTGTACATGCACTAGCTGTAGACTAGCCTTAGACTTAGACTAGCTGTAGTTAACTCATTGCTTGCATGCATGCGGCACAGCACACTTAACTTTAGTTAGCTTTAGTTATTGCATGCACAACTAAGCTTAACTTAGGTGCTTTTGTGTATTTATTCTCAACTTCATAATGTAGAATTAACTTTTCATTCTTTCTCAATTCTTGCTTGCTTTCTTCGTTCTCTTGCAAGCTTGTTATTGTTTTACAGATCTAGATCTATCTGTGTTTCACAAATCTTACATGGTATCAGAGCACAGGGATTTGTAAATCAGTGCACAAGCAATTTATTTGCAGGTTCAGAAGATTGAAGCAACAACAAAGAATGGAGTCTATATTGGAGTTTCCACAATCGGCAATTCTCACTCCATATAATTATTTCGAATGGAAGCCAAAGATTCAACTTCATCTCAGAAGTAGAGGCTTATTTCGAATAACCATGGAAACGGAAGTTGAACCAACATCAGCAGTGGAGAAATCAAGATATTTCAATCGCATGGACGAGGCCTTCGGCATCCTATGTTTATCTATTTCTCCGGAACTACTATTTCATGTTGAATCATGTTCAACTCCAAATGAGGTATGGAAAATTTTGGAAGAATTGTTTGGAAAACAAAATGAAATGCTTAGAATAATAAACGATTCGATCGCAATCTATAGAAATAGTCGTGAAAGCTTTAGCTTAGAACCGGAGGACCCGCATGTCGCCAGCCTGTACGCCACCAACTACGTCCAAGGCCAAGTTATTCTTGATGCGCAGTCACCAGAAAACATGCTTCATGTTATGCCGCCTCCGTCGAAATATGATTACTCTCAAGGACAGAAACCTTTGTCTGGCTTGTTGCCATTGACGGAGCAGGGTTCATGTTCTCTACAAAACGCTGGTTCATACGAAGATGCGGAAAGTTCTTGCGATGAATCTTATTATGAATCCAGTGCTTTAGAGAGTCCAACTCATGTAAAGAACGAAACATCCGAGGAGGCAATTACCGCCGAAATCTTTAAAGAGGTCGAAGACACCAAGTTCTTGGATCAAGTTGATCACATGGAGATTGGGGTGTACACCGGTTACTCGCTTCTCAGCACAGCCCTTGCATTGCCCGATGATGGAAAGATTCTAGCCATGGACATCAACAGAGAGAACTATGATATCGGACTGCCTATTATTGAGAAAGCTGGAGTTGCCCACAAAATTGACTTCAGAGAGGGCCCTGCTCTGCCAGTTCTGGACGAAATGGTTAAGAATGAGGACATGCATGGATCGTTCGACTTTGTGTTCGTGGATGCCGACAAAGACAACTATCTAAACTACCACAAGCGTCTGATCGATCTGGTGAAGGTTGGAGGTCTGATTGCATATGACAACACCCTGTGGAACGGATCTGTGGTGGCCCCACCCGATGCTCCCCTGAGGAAATATGTGAGATATTACAGAGATTTCGTGATGAGCGTGTACCCTCGTGAGCCCGAGCCAATGAAGGAGCTCCACGAAGTGACTGCCAAGCATCCCTGGAACCTCATGACTACTTCTGCCGATGAGGGTCAATTTATGGGCCTCCTGCTGAAGCTCATTAACGCCAAGAACACCAACTCTGTCATCACAACGCCGTGCCATGAGGAAATCTTGCCGATCATTTCGGCTACCACGCAGAGACCTTACACTCTGCGAGGATACGCATATTCTGGCGGCAGGCGAAAAGTTGTAAGAGTCGAAATAACGTTCGATGGCTGGGAAACGTGGAAGCTATGTACAGTGAATCGCCCGGAAAAACCCACGAAATACAACAAGCACTGGTGCTGGTGTTCTTGGGAGCTGGATGTCGAAGTCATGGAGCTGTTAGCTGCGAAGGAAATCGCTGTCAGGGCTTGGGATGAAGCCATGAATACGCTACCCCACATCGTCCACGTTGGCCCCGGGAGCACCAAACTGAAGGACGCGGAGTCGATGGAGCAGAACGAGATTGCGAGATCGGCAGAGGGCATTGCTGCATTTGTGGAATCGAAAACCAAGTACCACGTGGGGTCGATCGAGCGGCCACCGCCGATTTCAAAGAAGCAGGTGATCTTTGTGGGCGGGGTGTTGGTATTGGCCGCCCCCTTCGTTGTCAAGAGGATCTTGACCCAGGACACGCCCTTGCATGACCCCAAGGTTTGGCTGGCCGCAGCAGTTTTCATCTATTTCTTCAGTGTCTCCGGCGCTATGCACAACATTATTCGGAAGATGCCGCTTTTCATGGCGGACAGGATCAATCCCAACAAACTGGTCTTCTTTATCCAGGGCTCTGGCGTCCAGCTATCTCAGGCGAGTTTTGGGAAATTCGGAGACGACGAGCCGCTCCGCTTGCTGCCCAAGTGCAGCCATGCTTTCTGTATGCCGAGGTTAAATGCTTTCGCTCAGCGGGGTAATGATCTTCTTCAGGCACGAGTGGAAGAATTGCAAGTTCAATATCAGCGGGGTAAATTTGTGTTTGCAGACAATTACAGCGCTGTTCTCAGAATTTTACAGTCTGCACAGCTGTTCGGGTTCGAGATCGACTCGGGGTGAATGACACGACTGCCGATCAGTTGTATTTTTTTTATTTTTGCATTATATTTTGAGGGGGGTTTTCTTCCCACTGGGTTTTCCCTCTTTCCTCATTTTTATGCATTGTATATGGGTACCTAAAATGGCCGTGTTGCCGGGACTCATTCATTATTGCATCACACTCACCTAAGTTATGCTTAAGGGGGGGTGTTGGTGTACATGCACTAGCTGTAGACTAGCCTTAGACTTAGACTAGCTGTAGTTAACTCATTGCTTGCATGCATGCGGCACAGCACACTTAACTTTAGTTAGCTTTAGTTATTGCATGCACAACTAAGCTTAACTTAGGTGCTTTTGTGTATTTATTCTCAACTTCATAATGTAGAATTAACTTTTCATTCTTTCTCAATTCTTGCTTGCTTTCTTCGTTCTCTTGCAAGCTTGTTATTGTTTTACAGATCTAGATCTATCTGTGTTTCACAAATCTTACAGAAATATGGATTAATATAGTGTTGTTAAATTATTTAAATTGAATTATTTTGTTGGTGATTTGTAAGGGATAGATTTTAAGCATTTCACTTTTATTAAATGTCATTAAGAGACTTAGTAGACTTATTACATGTCACCAAGGAGGTATGGGCACTATAACATAGTGAAGCATGACCAGTGTTAACTTGCAAGTACTCGTGGGTCTTGGTGGGTTCTATGCAGAGTCGGGTCACTAGCATATAACCCGTATTTAAGATCCAAACTTTGCGGGTATCTTATAGAACTCGTCTACTCGTATAAGACCCGCAGGTATTCTATAGGACCTACATAGAAACAGTCGAGCCTCAAAAGGCACAAAATGTTCAATTCTTTTATTTTTATTTTTATTTTTTTAAATAGCCCATCAAGAACACAATAATACAATAAGGAACCCAAAATGCTTCTTTCGTTAACTAGAATATAAGAGAGTACATGACAAAATATAAAAGGCTCGAGGCCCGCTCATCAAATACCAAAAGAGTACTTTTCATAGAACACCACTGACAAGAATGGACATAAGCAGAGTCGAAGACTGTCCTAGCTCTTCTGTAACCAATCCAACTCTTAGGATCCTGCCCTTGCTCACCCACTTCATCACCAACCCCTTCCTCATGAGCTCTTTTGTTTTTTATCCTTTGTTCTACATTCCCACTGCCAATTTCGTTTGGTTGGCTTTGTCTGAGAGTGAGGACTATGATGGGGGATAGCCACAGCAAGGGGAGTAGTTATGATCGGATTAAACAAAGCAAACCCTTGAAAAGCACTGGACTGGGGAGTCGTACATGTTGAACCGTGGAAGATGGAAATTGTCTGCTGAATGAAGCTCATATGTTGCTCCATTTTACATACCATCGACTGTAATTCCTCCTCCAACCCCCTCTTCATGTTTCTCCCAACCATGTCTCTTGTCAGTCGTTTTGGTTGCATGCCCCCGAACAAATATTTGAACTGGCCCTCTATAATCTCGCACACGACCCCTAGCCATGATCCAACCTCCATTTGGAATGCCCCTTTTGTCAATGTGAACCACTGCGACCTCATTTGGAAAGTCTCTGGATGAACGCATTATGGCTTGACATAAGTCTAGCCATGTGTTATTCCAAACTTGATTTAGTGTGAGTAGTTATCGAGCAATCCCTTGAGGATTCTTTTCGTCGCCCTTATGGTGGCAACAATATTCTGGTACTAGTCCTTAAATCATACCTCAGGTCCCAGACATCCTCCATGATGTGTATCTGAGCGTCAGTGGTTGCTCATCTATGATTTCTGCTAGGTTCCTCCCCGCTGGCATGCACCATTTCCACATCGCCAAAGTCATAATCAAATACCCAAAAATGAAAATTTTGGTTCATCTGTATAGATCTTCGCAAGCTTCAAATAACTCATTCAATAGAAATGTCGATCAGTTGAGCAAAATTCCTTCGCAACAGTGCTTCGCAACTGATATGGTGTCAAATGTAATGACATGCTGGTGGGTTGATCGGCCCAATGAAATCAACTTCCCACTTTTCAAAGATCTACATTGTACATATTGGTTGTAGTGGTAATTCATCACGATGCAAAACTTTTGCAACTCTCCGACACACTTCATAGCCTTTCACATATTATTTGGTGTCCTTGTAGGCTATAGGCCACCATAACCCTGCTTGCAAGACCTTCCTCGCCATTGCTTTTCCCTCGACATGCCCTCCCACAACTCCAGAGTGGCACTCCCATAGCACATCTTGCCTTTCATGCTAGAGGAGAGATCATCACAAGAATTGATCGAGGCCCAGCTTATAAATATGTCTTGTGATCAACTGATAGTCAACTTATTACACCACTATGTGTCTCTTTTGCGTTATCGTATGTCCCTCTGGACATTTCCCTGTCGCTATGAAATCTGCAACTTCCTCCAAGTAGTCAGCTATTGCTTCTATGCGAAATAAATTAGCATCCAATAGTTGATCATCTAGGGATCCCCCACTTTCCCTTGATTCTAGTCCGGAGAGGTGATCTAGTCCCACATTCAACCGGCCTGGTTTAATGATAACCACAAATGTAAACTACTGGAACAACAGTAGCCACCTGCAAATTCTTCCCTCTAAGACTGGCTTGTTGACCAAGTATTTTAATGCTGAGCAATCTGTAAAGAATTTGAACAGGGCTCCAAGTAAATAGTGTTGAAACTTTTGTAAGGAGCATTCCATGGCTAGCTCTTTTCTCTTGGTCATGGTATAGTTCCTTTCTATAGTTGACAACTTCCTACTTGCAAAGAATATTGAATGATCCAAGTTCCCCTCCCCTGGTTGAACCAACACTACCCCTAGCACAATTCTTGATGTATTGATATGTGCGTGGGATTTTTTGTTCTATTCTGGGTATACTAAGATGGGAGAACTTACCAAGTTTTCCTTTAGGATGTTCAATGCCACTTGACAAGTCTTCCCAATTGAATGTTTCCGTATTTTTGATAGCTTCTCCATGAGGGTGGTTGTGGACACATAATTTTGGATGAATCAACGATAATATCCTATGTGGCCTAGCGTCGATCGCAACTACTTCATATTAGTTGACGGTTCCATATTTAAAATTGCCACAACCTTTGGAGGGTCCACACAAACACCATCTTTGCAATTGATGTGGCCCAACAACGTACGAAATGGAACTGCTAAGATACACTTCTATAGGTTTAGGGAGATTTTTAGCTATCTACACGAGTCAAAAATTACTCTAAGTAAGTTGGCATGCTTCTTCGACAGGTTGTAAACTGTCCAATCATCCATGTATACCTCCAAGAACTGGTGATGTAGTCTCTGAAGGCGGAAATAAAAATTCAGGAGAACACAGCAGGCACATTCTTTAGGCCACAAGGCATGACGTGGTATGTGTATGAGCCCCATTATGTGGTGAACATTGTTTTCTTCTTGTCCTCATCTTCTATTCGAACCTGATGGTACTCTGAGAACCTGCTGTAGTAGCTACAACCATCCTCCCAAAATTTTCCTCTGCTTCATTTTGGAGGTTGTCTACCAACCATCCTTAGCAGCATGTCTTTCATTGCCCAGGTACTTATGCTTTCAGTTGAGTTTCTTCGGCTTATCAACTTGTGTTTGCTAACTTGTTTACCTTTCACCTGCAAGTTGGCCTCTCGTGACTTAGTCTTCGACTGGTTCTTGTGCTGACTTAGAGAATTGTGCAGAACTTGAGGGTAGTCAACCTTTCTCTCCAGAATTGTGCAGTGCATACTGACAGCCAGAACCGCTCTCCAAAATTGCGTAGAGTATCCAGGATGCCTTCCCCAAGAAAATTGCACAGAGAAACCCATCACTGGGCTTTCTCTTAGAATTTGCGCATGTTCTGACTAGAAACCTTGGCTTCTGTCCAGAAATTACGCAGAGCTTGAGGGGAAGCGAGAGCCACTCAACCCGAAAACTACGCAGAAGTCATCCCAAGGCTTGTTTTCTGTTACATGTGCTCACACGTTGACTAGTTCCCTCCATGACTGTGCAATATTTCCTTGCACGCATGGGAAAATTTTTCCCGAAAAGGAAAAAAGGAAAAAAGAAAAATCATCCCTAGATTTTAGGGATCTATTTTTAGAAGCTGGGGGTTACATGCAAAAGGCATTTTAGAAACCTTCGCAAAGTGTCACATTTTCCTAGAATTGTGACATGCACGTCATAAACCTCGATTGCGATATTGCGATAATGAGATTATCATAATTGCACGTCTCTCATACTTAATTAATCGATACAGTGATATCGCTATTGCATATCGGCGGGGTACTCGAAGATAAGTTTTATTTACCGTTTGAAAAGGTTTTACGATGCGTTATATTAATGAAAAATAAATAACCACGTGAAGCCATGATTTCATTTATTAAAGGATTCTAACAGTATTTATGATTTCAAATCCCAAGGAGATTTGATGGCCTATTTAGATTGATTCACATTTAAAATTCCCTTTCCTTCATTTCAAAGCCTTGTGTGTTTTTATGCTTCTGCGTCTAACTCCTATTTCTCTTCATTACTTTGTATTCTCAATTTGCAGGTTTCGCCCAAGAAAGAATTGTGTAACAAGATGACTAATTCGAAGAAACGAAAGAAACCCAATGAAGCTACCCAATCCTCTACTTCTGATGTAACATAAATTCCCCCATTATTCTCAGACACAACATGCACTATCGAGAGTGGTAATTCCTCATGGGAAACCATGTACGAGTTGTTGGAGAGCGAGGGTCCAAGGATAATTCAAAGTAAAACAACAACAGATGCCACTACCTCTTTTGAAGCCTCCCACTTTGAAGCTACAAGTTCTTTCCTTCATAGAATTGTTGTTGGACCTAAGATTTTACAATACACCAATATGGTAAAATGGATAATAGACAATATTAAGGAAAACGATTATTGGATCCTTCATAGTGGAAGACTTGAAAAGCATGTATCATATACTAGACCCAAAGAAGGTGTATGATAAAGCCTTCCTCGAGCATTTCGTAGCCAAGAATGAGGAACCATCAGACCCGATTAAGTAATGGAGGTCCAATTCAAACAAGCACAAATATGAGAAATTGGGTATGTATTCTATATCATCTCTTGATGCTCCCTAGTCTTATATTGCAACTATGATGTGTAGATTGTTTGAATATCCCAATACCACTGAATTCTCTGTTGATTGGGTTCCCCTAATTAATGCAGTAGTAAATTATTTTATAATGGATTAGGGCATTATCTTGTCTAACAACCTTGCCTTACAAATTTGGGAATATAGACAACACTGATATGTCACCTCTAGAAAAGTGCCACCATTTATTATGAGTGCCTACATTATGGATGCAGTCAGTTTCACTACGAGTTTCCCAACTATGGGGTGGAAATGGACTATTCAAGATCCTACCCCCATTCATATATCACAAACTCCTGTGGGAATCCAATTTTCAAACCCATTTCTACAAAATCGAAAAAGGAATTATGCTATCCATCCACCAAACTATTTTTGACAAGAGGGCCCCAAGGTTGTCTAATGAGGCCAAGATTGATATTTTACCAATAGGTAGGTGGTGTTAGAGTCGGTCTGGTCAGCACTCCGTCAGAGATCAAAGCTCTTTGTGCATTTCAATTTTAGGTGTCCCGCTTCATCCACTCAGCTGCATTTCACTAGGGACATGTCATGATCTGAAGGAGAAAGTCATGCTACTCATTTTCCCTCATGACGGGCTTTTGCTGGTTCAGGTCTTGGTCCAAAATCAATTAAATTCATGATAGTCAAGGTCTGGTCCTATTTCAGGACATAGTCATTTTTTATTGTTTGGGTCTAGAAATTAATCAGTTTGGTCTCTGAAAACATGTCCAGAACAAGCCATGCAGGCTAGAGGGAGACCTTATACAGCTATGGTTCAGAAATCTTCATCGTCGTCTGAAGAGACATCGACTCTTCTTGAAAACTCTGTTTTGAAGAAAAGTCAAACAAGGTCAACTATGACAAATTTTTCCAAAAATCGCCAGTTGACATTTTCAGATGCAGTCATGCATTTCAAAGCCAAGTGCCCTATCATACAGTCCCTGCGAGAAAATACTGAAAATTTCATTATTTGAGCCCAAATTTCAAAGAAAAATGAAAAGCAGAGTTTTTAAAAGTCAATGAAAAAAAAGTGCAAAATAAAAAACATTAGAAAGTGAGTTTTCAAGGAAGAAAAAATCAAACCAATTTCTCTCAAGCCTATATATACATGTTTTGACCCAAAGCAGAGGTATTGTGCTGCTAAATGACTTGGAGAAGACATTTGCAAAGGTGTGAAGTTGATACGGTGAGCGTTTTAGTGAGTTGGGAGGCGATTTGGGAAGTGCGGTGCACACAGGCAGGAGTGCGGCGCACTCACCGGGCGCGACGCACACGCAGCCAGCTCACCGTTGAAAGATTACATCGGCGCGGCGCAAACAAGGTGTGCGACGCACTGGGAATTTCACACAGCGCACAGAGTCCAACAACCCAAAACAATGCCAAACCACTTCAAAACTTGGAAAAAGCAATCAAATTGAAAGGTAAGCCTTGTAACAACACTTGCTCATCAAGTTTTGTCAAGAATATGGTATTTTTGAAGAGGTTGAATGATATCCAAAGCACAATGGCTAACCATGAAAAATTCACCATGAAAAACAATGGATGGGGTTGCAAGTCTGCGATGATGCCACCAAGGTTTTGCTCTCTTCCCCTTGTCCCCTCACTCCTCACCATTTTCACCCCCATTCCTCCTTGTCTCTGAAGAAAACCAACCTAAAATCCCCCTAAAACCCCCTCCCCTATTTTTCAAGCAAAAGTTGTGTCGTTTGACCGCGCGCGGCGCACACACAATGTGGCGCGGCGCACTCAGGGTGTGCGGCGCACTAGGAGCCCGGCCACAGTGTTAACTTTACACTGGCGTGACGCATACTCGGTGTGCGGCGCACTGGGCAAAGCGCGCGGCACCCAGACCTATGAGCCTAAGAATGCACTGAATTGCCCAAAAATTTTGGAATTGGCTCTTAAAATTTCAAAAGTGCCCATAAATCTTTTCACCACTGATCCTAAGCTTAAAGAAAAATATGATGTTGGTGACCATGAGACCAAAAACAAATTTTTTTAAGAAAACACAAAAGGGTAAAAAATCTAGGGTTTTTGCTACAGTAACACAATTGCTAAATAAGCTCCTACCTTACCTTGATCAGCTGATTTCCCTGGAGCATTTTCCCCTGATAGTTACCCTAGCTACATTGCAATCATATCCCTTTGTCCCCTTTACTCATATTGCTAAAAAATTCCTTAACCCTACCCCATCAAAAACACACCCCAGACACTCCCAAATGCCTGATAAATTTCCCCTTTAAACCCCTATTCCCCTTTTCATCATTCCCCTCCTAACACTCCCCTGTTTTATTGTCCCCTTGGTAACATATTTTCAGAGCATTCATCAATGTCATTGAATTCAAAGGGTAGCACTAAACTTAGGGTACAAGCAGCAATGATGGCATCAGAAAATTCATCAGATTATGAGGGGGATACACACAGTGACACAGCTTCAGGAGAACAGGCTCCCCAGAGACCTAGGAGAGGCAGACATGTCAGGGATGAACCAAACACCCTCACTGAGTTTCAGGCATGCCCTCTCGCTATGTCTTGTTTCCAGCACTTAGCATGTTTCGAATTTTGTCAGAGGGTGGCAAATGTCAAAATTCATCATGAGTTGGCCCGTCTTTTTGCACTTCACCTACATGGAGGTCAGTCTATCTTGGCAGGTGTCACTTTCACATTGACACCCGAAACCATATCAGTGGCAACAGGCATACCAAATGTTGGAGAACAGTCGCACAAGAAGATGAAGGTGGAGAGGGAACTTTATGAGCCTTAAATTAAGGTCAGTTGTTTGAGTCAGCTCACAAGAGTTTTCCCATTCAGATTTCTGAGATATGAGTATGCTCCGCTCATGAAATTGATCATGAAATACTTCAGTTGTGAGGGGAGGTTTTCTTGCCTTTATGCCTATCACATCAGGTTGCTCATGCACTTTACCAGGGTGCATATGATGAACCTCCCATTTTTCATTTGTGGGAACATAGAGAAAATGAAAAAGTTCATGGAGCACAAGACCCCTCGGCAGCAGCTCAACAGTGTATATCACTTCGCTCTTATCCAGATTTTGGTGGATCATCAGTTGGGATTGTAGGGCATTGCTTGGGAGGACTTCATCTCCCGTGACTTCTTCAACACTCCACCGGTAGTATCAGAGGCAAAGCATGAGATAGGTGGTCCTTCTCATCAACATGAGCGCCATGAGACCACTGTGGTGCCATTTTCCATCACATATCAGAGAGGCTATCCCAAAGGCACCGGGCCTTTGTTTGCAGCAGCAAAGCGAGTGTTATCTCCACCCGGGGTGGAAGGGGCCTCACTTCCTACAACGGTAATACAGGTACAGGACAAGGGCAAGAAGCCCAAGCATGAGGAGGGGCCTTCAAGTGTGCCACCAAGTGAACGAGAGACCAAATTCATTCTCCTTCATGATGATGATGATACAGTTACACATCCGCAAAGTGCACAGCTGAAAGAGACCATCCAGGAGAAAGACATAGAGATTCAATCCTTGACACTCAAGTTGGAGATGGCCAAATGGAACATCAGGTATTTGGAGCAGAGGAAAAAACAACTGGAAGACCAGCATGTGATCATGGAGCTGCAGAACATCTGTGAGGATCGCCTAACTGCCCAGCAGAGGAGGATTGAATTCACTTCATTGGAGCAACAGGTTATTGATGATCGTGAATCTGTGCTCGAGAGAGTTAACATGCACCTGGACAACATGTTGAACAAGGTCGATGAAGACAACACACTGCTGAGACACATGGCTCGTCATTACAGGGCACAGAACTTGAGCTTGAGAGCTCGAATAAGGAGTTTGAAAGAAAAATTAAGGAAAGCCACAAGAAGGGAAAAATGGGCAAAAGAGAAAGACAGGCTTAGAATCTTGGTTGAGGCTTCCTTGGCTCAGCATGGCACTCCATAGAGAGCCCCCAGCCCAAATTTCAAAAAATTTGGGGCAATTTTGTGTTTTTGGAAATTTTTTGGTCAAAAAACAAGTTTTTTCTCCCTGTGCGTTGCGCACCCCGCGCGATGCTAAAATTCTAGAGCTCCACATGAGGAACGTCCTGCATATTTGGATTCAACATCGAAAAAAACGTCTACTGGTGTCCGGGCAAGAAATTTTGACAAGTTTTGGGTCTCCTTAAGGTCAAAAGACACCCAAAAATGGCCTCTCTGCCACGTTTTGGACACACAGAAAGCAATCTTGGGAGAATGAAGCTTTGGAGGGGAAAATGAGCTTCAAATTCAGAAATTATAGTTGGGTTGGAAAGTAGACAGGCCAAGATTTCCAATAAGCCCACTTGGGCACATTTTGGACACCTACAAGTGCCCCAAAAAAGTCCCCAAAGTAGCGCAACGCACAGAGAAAAGCGCGCGATGCACAGAGGAAATTTTGCCCAGTTTGCTCCCATTTCGTGAAATTTCCAGTCGCGACTTCTCCAAGTGGCACGGTCATCCACTATTCGGTTTTTTGGCATCAAAGGTGGCTTTTAAAGAGTTTTCTCTCCAGGTGGGCATCTATCCAAGTGGCAAAGAATGCAAAGGGTCACCACAACCAAATGTCATGCTTGAGAGCGCTGCACCTGTAGCTGATGGTTGGCTCTCCATCTCCTTTTCGAAATGATTTGAGTAACTTCCCAACCCCTGGGCATTCCATCTCTTCTCTACACTTTCTATATATTGTAAGCAAGTTATTTGCAAAGGGTTGGCTGGCTTGTAACTTCTGAGAGACTGTGGGAAAGAAACTATGTTTTTGCACTGTGTATTTTTAACAGAGAGTTTAATGAAAGGCAATGGCTCTGTTTCATGAGATTCTTGTGGTTGTGGGTGTAGCAAATGTGTTCTTATGTTCCATATGTATCTTGTTATGTTTCATAATTCATTTCATATTTCATTTCAATGAAATTTTCTAAGTGAGATTAGGTAGAATTCAATTTATATTGCTCTGCCTGTGGGAAAATTTCATATGCAGTGTTATTCTTCTGTTGAAAAGGATTCATGCAACCATGCCCTTTTCACTATCTTCGGTGATCTTTCCATTCTGCGTCACCTTAAGTTAAAATTGCTGCGCTTCCCGCCTACCTTGCCTCATGGAATAATTTGTGCCTTCATTTTCAATTCTTTGTTCTTTGTTAAGCGCCAGTTCCATATACATCTCATAAGTTCAGTCACTTCGAAAATCTTTTCCAAAATACTTTTTCACTTACTAGCCTAAGGTCAATATTGCAATTGTAAGTCATCTCAAACTATTTTTCCTATCCATTCGCTGAGCGTGATTTGGAGAGATCCCTCTCCTGCTGTGGTAGGGCTAGCTACCAGACTGAGCATGGTTTGTGGTTACCCTAATGTTTGCCTTCTTCAGCGTAAGGCAGATTTAGGTGCTAACAGGTGGTTTGGGGAAGAAATGTTTACTTATGTCTGAGTCTTTGGAACTATAGCGCCTCCCCATGTTCTCCCATGGTACGTACCAGATAAACTGCTTGCTAGAGAAATTGCTTACCAAACTGTAGGGGATGGGATAACCAAGACCCTAAAAGAATCTAAAAAGTCACTTTGGCCTTCCTTTCCCATCCAATACGGAGTTTATGCATTACACAATTTCGAGCATGCTACTCTTGAAATCGATCACATTACATATTTAAAGCTTACAACCGTTCGTGGCAGATATTTTGACCCCAATAAGGTTGCATAGAACTTCACTGCTTAAGTAATATAAGATAGTTCAACCATGAGGATGTTGATTTCGATGACTTGTTTGAGTCAGCTTAGATGTTTTCACAAGTGAAACATTTGGCTACTTTGAGATTGGACCCACAAGAGTTAGCTCGTTTCCACAAGTACAGAAAGAAAAGGTTACAAAAGGTCCCTTTGGATCTGTTAGAAATCCTTTGGAGCATGTACTTAAATATATATTTAGAAGTTTTTTGGATCAATATTTTTTAATCAAATAAAAATGGTTGATATTAATAATTGGGTGATTTCATTTAATTTTAATTAATACTATTTTTAATAATATATTTATATTAATTCATAATAAAATTATTATAATTATTTATTAAATAAATGTATTATTTAGGTGATTAATATATATGATTAAAATATTTTATCGATGATGAAGATGATTCACTAAGACTGATATGGTTTATCGGACTTTAAGAAAGTACTAGTCTAGATTCTCGATTTGTCATATGCCCAGAGGAATTAAACCCTTGAGGTGCAAACCTTTTTTTGGAATGTAGAATTTGAAGAATTTGATTTGCAATAAGCTTGTAAAGTAAATCATAAGTTTTTTTTTCACTATATTGAATTTTGATTGAGATAATTACTTGCAATGTTGAATAGAAAATAAATCATTTATTTAATGTTCTCACTAATATTATGCAACTCTCAATTTAGCCAAATATATTTTATTTTGTGAAATCCTCAACTCTTCGTTAAAATTTAAACAACTTAATACACATTTAAATTTTATAATTTAACTATTATAAAAACACATAGCATTAGAAAATTACATATTAGTTTCATCTCATATGTTTTCGATTAAGAAACTGTTAACACCCAAGTTGTTCCCTATGACTCCCAAGGGAATACGGCCGGGGTAACCACTAACCAATCTTTGGATCACAGTTTCTAGCCAAACTGCAATCATAGAGGGCTCTCTCTTTATGATTTATCTCTGTTTGTAATGATTTTAGGCTAGCTATAAGTTCAGGTCTGTTTTGAGTTTTTGCTTGGATGATAATTTCAATCAAGGTGCTTGTGTATTTTTCAAGAGAGTTCTAGTCCATTGGGCTATGGAGTCAGTGGTCCTTTAGATGCTTGATGTGCTGCTGTGATACTGTAGTGATGCTGCAGAGCCAGATTAGTGTCTGAGAAATAACGTTTGTAATAGTGATGGAATGGAGTGTATCCAGTTAGTGCAAGGCAATTAAGAATCTTACAGTTTAACTGTTGGAGTAAGACAGTGAGAATATTGACCTAGGAGCATTTAAGAATTTCTAGGTGATATTCATACATATAGAATTAACAGACACATGAGCAATTAAGAATTCATGTACATATTTAACCCTGAGGACAAACATTTACAGCAGCAAAAATTGAGCACAAGGTGCAATAAAACAAATCTTGTACTATTCTTTCTTTCCTATTGCTAGCTTAGTGTGAGAAAAGTATGATTTGATAAACATAAGAAAACAAGAACAGAGTTTTGAAGAAAACTTGTTATTTCGTCAGACAGCACAGGAATTCTGCATCAACACATGGAGCATCCTCCAGACATCAAATAATTTCAGGAAATCACTAAGCTCATCCAGCCCTTTGTATTAGATAATTGAAAGTGTACAATACAAGTGTTCTCATAGAGAAAATTACCAACCCCTTATGAGTTGCTCAGGGGAGTTTATATACAAAATTTACATCAAAAAATATCAACGAAATGAGTTATTATCTCATTTATGATATGCTAATCTCCAAAGTGCAGTAGCTGAAGGAGTGAATGCAGCCGAAATTCCTTTATGCTTCAGCTGTCAAATAGCCAGAAGATATTTGGTCTTTATGGCTGTTAGAGTCGGTTGGAGATGCGCTGTCCAAAATTTGGCTAGTTGTCATAGTCTTATGTGATGAGTCATTACTCAGCTGCTTTTAAATGCTAACCCTTTTCTGTTGTTTGTCTTCTAGTGACCTGGAGCTGGCAGTGACCAAACAGCTGGACTTACCGTGGCAAAATCTGAAGCATAAACTGCCACCAATCCTCCTTAGGCATTTGATGCCTGCGTATTTTTATCAATGTTTCCTCTGCCTCTGTATGTTTGTAAAGATTGGGAGGTGTCTCAAACAGGTGATTCACCTCATTCTCAATGTAGAACATGCCTTCAAGTTTTTCATATAAACTCTGTCCTGTAGGAGGCCCTGCTGGTTCAGATGTACTGCCAGATGCAATAATCTGATTTTCAATAGTGGTTGCCATTCTATTGGCCATTTGATCTAGGGAGATCAGCTTTCCTACACCACTTAGCAAGCTGGGGAGGCCTTATGCTTGCAGCACTCCCATTTTGGCCTTGTATTCCTCCACATCTGCTTGCATTTCAAAAAATTTCCTCTCTACGGTTTGTATATAGTTTCTTAGAGTTAGTGTTTTCATGGCAGAGAGGACAGCTTCTGTTCTGTTGGGAATGCCTATGGCTGCTAATTCTTCCCTTTCCTGTCTATTCAGGAAGTCTATCATCTTGTTGGCCTGTTCTGTTTTGTTACCCAGTACTGTCTTGGCCTTCTGAATTTCCGCTTGTGCCTGGCCCATCAAATCCATCTGCTCATGTATTATTTTTATTGACCTCCACTGCTGTTTGATGGATTGGCCAATTTTAGCCCACAGGATTCTCTTTATGTCAGCCATAGATGTCTCTAGATTCAGCTCCTTTTCTAAGGCCTTTATCTTGTCTCTTTGGGCTTTTATTTCTCTGCCCTGTTCTGCTACAGTCATTTTGGAATTGGTATACTTGGAGTCCAGTTCTGCCAATTTTTCCTTGGCCTTCTTTATTTCGTCTGCTTGGAGCTCCATTGCTTTGACGGCCTTTGTCAATTCTTCTACACTTGGACTAGTATCTGGGGCTGCTGCTGTTCCTGTTGCTTCTGCTGTAGGGGGCACTGCTGCCCCTGAAGTTGCTGCTGTTGTTGATGTAGTTGGAGGAGCTTGGGAAGTGGAATCTGCTTGTTTTTCCTGTAATATTCCTTCCAGCTCTTTCTCCAGTTCCCTAATCCTTTGGTCTTGCTGCATTAGGAGGTCTAGCTGGTCCTCAACCCGTTTTTTCTTTTGGAGTTCTGCTGTTTGAGGGTACTCTGTGGGCTGCAGCTTAAACCTCTTCTTCATTGCGTTCAAGTCATCATCTTTTTTCTTCAGGAGGGCCTTTACACCCGTTGGATCACTAGGATCATGTCCTAGATCGATGATGATCTCCTCCAGGGACTTTATCCTGTTGTCTTTGGATTGCGATGACAATCTCTCAAAATCCAACTGGGTGTTGGTGTTTTTTAGGGACTCCTTCAGCTCATGGGCCAAGGTGGCCTTCTCTATTAGGGTCGTATAGACCATCTCTCCAGTTTGCCTGTGGAGTTCAATCTGGTCCATGGGATGTATATCCCTGGCTAGGACCTCCACCCTTGTCTTTATGAAATCTGCAGGTGTCTTAAGCTCCGGCCCCATTGGCTTGAAGTGGCTCAGGAGCAGTCTCTCCTCCTGAATTTCATACACCGACAATAGTCTCTCTTGCTGGGCTGGTGTTGCATCTACGAATTGCTTGTAGACCTCGGCCCTTAGCAGCTCATTCTAAGCTTTTATCTGTTTGAAAGAAGCCTTGGTGCTTTTGGGCTTCTTGGCCAGCTGGGAAGAGGAGGACACCTCTAAGCCATGTTGTAAAGTTTGCTCCTGCTAAAAGGAGCTTGTACCTGTGTGTTGACTCCCCTCCTTGTCTTTTCTTTCACTCTCCAAGACATCATCAGTAATGTCTTCTACCTCTGGGGAGTCTGCTCTTTGCCTTTTGGCTTCTGGCTCGTGGGAGGATCCACTGAGAGGAGTGGACTCTTCTCTATCTCTTTTAGTTCCCCTGTCCTCATGTGTTGGGGTCTGTAAGATTGGGGCAGTTATTGTCTCCTTTTGTGGAGGTGGAATTTGCAGTGTTGGAGCTGCTGGTAGCTGAGTCTATGGAGGGACATTTTGCCCTTGCTGCTGTTCTTGTTGCTGCCCTGTTTGCTGCTCTGCTTCAGGGGCAGGCTTTTCTTTTGTTACCTCCTCTTCTGTGCCCATTATACCCTTACCTTTATCTAACACTGGTGCTGATGTAGAAGGTGCCTGCGGTGCAGTCTTTGTAGCCGAGGTCCCTTCTCCTATTGAATAAGGCGGTCTGAAAGGTACCTGCTGCACATAGTCTAGGTCAATAGTCTTTTCAAGCTCCCTCCTACTCTTTAGCATTCTTTCTTCCTCAGTTAGATTTTCAACTAGAGTGTCCATCTACCATTCTTGTAGGTTGGCATATTTTTCAATGTGAGAGTACTGGCAATGTTTAATGCCTATCAGCCTATATTTGTTTCTTCTGGCAGTGATGAAACCTTGAGGGTCATAATGGACCCACCGAAAACTATAGGATAACTTGTATTTATCCTTGAGGATTAGGTCTGCCTCTTCCCACCCTTCTTTTTTGTTCATGATGAAGGGGCCTAACTCATGTTTGAACTTGAGGTGGGCCTTCTTTTTGGCGCTGTGGAAATGGGTGAGGTCTGACTGAATCAACTGCCTGTAATATTCTAAGGCAAATAACCTCATTGGTACATATTTTGGGAGCCTGTATGGACAGAGCTCACAGCCATAGATCCTAATGACAGTATGGTTCTCATATAGGTACCAGTCACCTATTTTATATTTTCTAGAAAGCTGCAGGGCTTTCTTTATCTCATTTGATACCCTGGGAGGAGGGGACTTCATCAACAGGCAAGAGACTGGGTAAACAAATTGGTCAACAAATTCACAGTAAGTATAGGGTGAGTTTGTGACTTTATGAAAGACAGAGGTCCAGAAGATAACAGATCTTCTGTCCCCTTTGTGATCCAGCCTTCTGATGTAGCATGGGAAGGCTTCAGAGTGGTAGTACATGAATAGGTGGTAAATATAGGCTGAGTACCTGAAGACCCCTTGCCTGTCCACCTTGCTCAGCTGATCATGAATCTTATTGGCAATAAATTTAGCAAAGTTATATTTCCTGGCAGGGGGTTGGCGTGGGCTATATGCAGATAGCAACACCAGCATCGTTTTGTCCACATGCTCACTGTTTTTGTATCCCAGCACATAGGCAATCATGTCCAGTAAAATCTTGCCTATATCGTTGAAATGGATACCCAGGTAGGGAGGCGGCTCTGTAGGCTGGCACTCAGGTCTCATGAAATCTCTGGTGACCCTTTGAATTTCCTCACTGGTCATCCTTTCACCAGTCTCTATCAAATTTCTCAAGGAAAATGGGATTAGCAATTCTGTCTGATCAAAATGTAGCATCTTGTTGATAGACTCAGCATTAATGTAAAAAAGGATTCTTCCAGATGGAGTGCTAACAGTTCTGTGCTGCCCATTATAGTTTTCAGCACATAGGTGAATGATCTCAGGGAAGACATTTACAGCTGGGAGCCAATAATATGGTAGGTTTGACTCCCATATCCCATGTGTGCCATGACCATCCTTATAGTCTTCTCTCAACTGACTGAAAGTTTGCAAGAAGTCCCTGTTTCCCTCAAAGTCTTCAATAAGGCAGTCCTTGTCAACCAATGGCAAGGCCTCCAGCTCTCCATTTGTTGGATTCAGTGGAGCTACATTGAGGGATGAGGATGCAGAAGCAGCCATTGTAAAACTTGATTTGACATGAGGTGATGGCAATTGATAGACCAAGTCTGAAGTGTTTTTCTCAGTGAAAATGCAAGCTGGTCTGTGCAGTTTGCTGCAACCTCTCAAGGATGTGAACTGCCAAGGGTAAGTTGCAGATGTAATGAGGTTTCTTTTGGTAAGAATGTAGCTGGCTTGTACTCGGCAAAAGGGAACAATGCCGAGCACCTCGAGGACAATTTTACGGTTTCAGCCCGTGGAATGACCGCTCTAATGTTGAATTATAGTTCAGGGGTGGTGCAGGTTGCTTGGGCTTACTTTAGGTAACAAGCAGAGTTGAATTTAGGATTTTTACCAGTTTTTTAATGGTGAATTTATAGAGAACTGGAATGCATGGGCAAAGTGGGGAAAACTGGTGAAATACCTGGAAAAACTAGCTTGGAAGCCTGCGGACCGAGCTGTGGAGGTTTAATTCCGTCAAATTTTGTACTTGCAGCGGTCGAAATGTCGAATTTGATGGCTGGCGACAAATTTCGCGACAGCTGGTTGACAACGGCTACTTCTTTTGCGCGTGAAAATGACCGAAAACGGCTTATTTGGTCATTTATAATGTTAAATTTGGAAAAAGTATGTATTTGGCGCTTTTCCGCCGATGACGTCAGCATGACGTCATGGTGGGGCCCGGGTACGGAGGTGACGTGGTTGCTGAGGTGTGAGCCAGGGTGGCAGGGGTACGTGGAGGATCACATGGCGCGGGGTGGGCGACAGGTACTACATCAGGATGACGCAATGATGACATAACAGACGGCGGTTTCGGAATAGTGGTAAGCGGGTTCCCCGCATCGCTTTTGCTGGTGAGTGGTATTGGGGAGGGGGGCTCCGAACAACCTCGGCGATTGACACGCGTCCAGGGTACGGAGCGGGAAACCACTTTCCCCGGACGCTAAAGGTCGGCAGGTCGGGGGACGAAAATGACCGCCCACCGTAAGATCTGGGCGGCGGAGATCGGACGGCTGGCGGGTCCTCCAACGGATCGTGCAGGTTGGGGGGGCCCGCCGGCCCATTAAAATATTCAATTAAATATTTTGGGCGGAGAACTATAGGAAAGTGGGTTTTTCATGTGTTTTGGGATTTTTTTCGGGTTTTCAAGGATTTTTCAAGGGTTTTTATAAGAAAAAGGGGTTTATAGGGGTGATTTTAGCAAGGGAAACAAGGGTTTTTTGTGTTTTATAGCAAAGGGACGGTGAGGGCTAAGGGAAGAGGTTGCTGCTCATTACCAGAGGTTAGAGCAGCTCCAAGATAGGGTTGACCACAGTCCTAGATGGACTAAAGTCTCCCTTGACCATTTATTTGGCTATACTGCCAAGAGGAGGATATGTACATAGTGCTGGGATTTATACACCTTAGTGTTATTTATAGTAGGGAAAGGGGGACATAGGGGATTTAGATAGTAGAGTTAGTGGTTAAGATGTATGAGAGGGTAAATGAAGGGTAAACCACTAAGTTTATTTGAAATTTACTTAGTTTAGGGAGTAGATCAAAATGAAAAGAATTTTACACAGGAAATGTGGCTTTTAAATGAACAAGAATCATCATAAAACCTCAGAAATTTCTCATCAATCTCCATGGATGAAGGGGTGTTAGTAATAAGAGTGGAAGGGGAAATTGGGGAATTAGACATGCTCCTTTTTCTTGCTTTTCTTATTGAACCAGCAAGATTCAATCTGCAATGAATACCACTTCTGCAACCCCATCTACTTACCCAGCTACTGTGCATAGCATTTTTTATTTCTTCTTGGAGGGTGCACTTGGACTTGCAGACCCTTACTTGCCTTTTCTTTTATTTGGCTTTTTCTTTTGGTTTT
The DNA here is from genome assembly GCA_031772625.1 of Pinus tabuliformis. Taxonomy (NCBI): domain Eukaryota; kingdom Viridiplantae; phylum Streptophyta; class Pinopsida; order Pinales; family Pinaceae; genus Pinus; species Pinus tabuliformis. The sequence continues at coordinate 1,344,098,084 of CM062807.1, read as the reverse complement.
TCTATCTACTTCTACCCTTATTTCTTCCAAGGTCCCAGATTAAGTTGTTGGGAGCCTTTTCTTCTCTACCTGAACTACTTGTCTGCCAAGATTAAACAGTTTGGACAGACTTCCTTCTCTAATCTACAACTGCAAATTTAAACCATGGAATGATCCAGATTAGACTGTTGGACCATCCATCAAAATTTTAAGTCCATACCAAGCGATAAGCACAGATTGCATTCTCTTGGAAATATGTGATCTTTGAATCATCAAAGCAGAGCATATTTGGACCTTTCATAGCCAATCATGAAATATGAAACCTATTGGTATAGGTAGCTAACAGTGGCTCCACATGGGGATGGTGTTTCATTTGAAAGACCAAGAACAGCAGGTCAGATTGCCTTGCTCCTTGATTGCTCTTGCCCATCTTGTAGTTCGCTACTTTGAAGTGCCAAAATTGTGTGCTTTTCTTCTTGGTAGACCTCTGATTCTATTTGCCTTTTGCTGGCAGTCAATAAACTTAAAAAAAAAAACTGCATTTTTACAATCTAAACAGAAAATAATATATACATCTACATATATACAAGGGGACCTTAGGCTGTACTCATGGGTAATAGTCAAAATAATGCTTCAGCATCCTACGATTGACAGGACCTTCATCCAAGTCAGTTTCATTGAGACTTTTTAGAAAGTAAGTGTTGTTACCTTGCACTGCTTGGACAACAAATGGTCCTCTCCATAAGGAATCAAATTTTCCATGTTTTCCTTTGTCTTCTCTTCTTGCATCCCACTTGAGGACTTTATCTCCCACACTGAAATCTTCTGCCTTAGTTCTTCTATCAAAAGCCTTCTTTAATTTTTCTTGTAGAACTTGAACTCTGCTGAAAACCTGATCTCTGGTTTGCTGCAGACATATGATTTGATTGATTCTTCTTTGCATATCATTTGGTTCAGCTTGGCTTTCTTGAAGAAGCTTCATAACAGGCACTCCTAATGATGAGGGGAACTTGGCCTCTAATCCATAAACCAACTCATATGGGCTGGTCCCAATTGATCTTTTGGTTGTTAGTCTATCTGCCCATAGGGCATTCACAAGCTTCTTATGCCAATTCTTTTTGTTCTCTTCTAGCACTTTCTTTATGATGTTTACCAGACTTTTATTTGATGACTCAGCAAGGCCATTTCCTTGGGGATAGTATGCAGTAGAATGGCCCAAAGTAATGTGAAATTTGTGGCAGAAGTTCACCATCTTCTTTGATCTGAAAGCTGCAGCATTGTCTGTGATTATTTTGTCAGGACAGCCAAATCTAGCCAATATGTTGTTCTCCAAGAACTGAATAATTATTGAATCATTTGCTTGTCTGCATGGGGCAGCTTCAATCCACTTAGTGAAGTAGTCTGTTGCTGTTAAAATCCATCTGTGTTGGCCTGAAGATGAGGGATGAATTTCCCCAATGAAGTCCAATCCCCATTGTTGAAAAGGTCTCTCTGTTGCAATAGGCCTTAAAGGAAGTGGCAGCAACTGTCTCTTTCCCTCAAACACTTGACATTTATGACATGAGGTGATGAATTTCTTGACATCAGAGAACATGGTGGGCCAGTAATATCCAGCCCTTAGTATCTTGTCCACAGTGGACTTCCAGTACAAGTGGCCACCACAGTCACCTGCATGGAATTCTTTTATGACATTCTCAGTTTCATTTTCAATTAAACAGTGCAGCAAAATACCTTCATGGTTTTTCCAAAGCAGATTGCCATCCATCACACAAAATCTTGAGGTTCTCATTTTTAAGAATCTACACTTAGTTTTGGACAGTCCTGGGGGAGCACACAGGTTTTGTAACACATAACAGATATCAGAATACCAGGGGGATTGTTCAAAGGCTACATTGATCTTTGGAGTCGCCAGCTCCGGTTCACTGTCCAGCTGGTTAATGTTTAAGGCTTGAAAATTTGTTTCTGTCATTAATTTAGCCAAGCCTTGCCCTTTTATTAGTTTTGTAGGTTTTATCTCAATGTCAAATTCCAAGATGCTGGCAATCCATTTTCCTCTTCTGCCCTCTAAATTCTCTTGGGTGAGAATGTCTTTGACAATAGGACTTGGCACATATGCTTTAACATGGGAATAAAGGATATAAATCCTAAAGTCTTTAATGGCTTTGAATAAAGCATAAGCTTGCTTTTCCATGATTTGATACTTTAAAGGTGCATCTCTAAGAGCTTTGCTAAAGAAAGCAATTGGCTTCTCATTTCCTTGGTCATCTTTTTGCAATAAAACATCAGCAATAGTATGCTGGGACGCAAAAGAGAAAATGATAAATTCTCTGTCAAACTGAGGATTGGTCAACACTGGGGTTTGGGTAAGGGCCAATTTTATACTTCCAAAGGCTTGATTGGCTTCAACAGTCCATTTTACTTTTGAATCTTTCTTTAGCATGTTATTTAATAATCTGATTAGTTCTGCTAAATTTGGGATAAACCTTCTTAAGAAATTGATTTTTCCCAAGAATCCTTGCAACTCTTTGACATTTCTTGGGTGGGGCATTTTTAGGATAGCCTGTATTCTATCTGGGTCAATTCTAATGCCATCTTTAGAAATGATGTGGCCCAATAGCTTACCTTCTTCTAAACCAAACAGGGATTTCTTGGGATTCAAGGAGATTCCATATTTTCTGCATTTTAGGAAGATCTGTCTCAGATGTCTTATATGTTCTTGGTCTGATTTTGAGAAAGGTGTAAGGTCATCTAGGTAAATGACTAAAAAGTCATGAATCTCCTTGGCAAAGGCAATATCCATGGCTCTTTGAAAAGTTGCCCCTGCGTTTTTCAATCCAAAAGGCATCTTTACATATTTGAAAGTTCCCCATGGGGTTGTAAATGTTGTTTTGTCCTCATCATCAGGGTGAACTAAGATCTGGTTGAAACCTGAGAATCCATCAAGTAGCGAAATTCTAGAAGCCCCCACTACTCTCTGCAAATTGTGATCCATCTTGGGTAAGGGGTAATTGTCTTTGAGGGATACTTGGTTCAGATTCCTCAAATCCACACACAGCCTAATTTCACCTGTCTTCTTTCTTGTAGGGACTAAGTTGGAGATCCATTCAGAGAATCTGATTGGTGCTATGATGCCTGCCTTGAACATTTTTTGTACCTCTTGTTCCATTGCTGGGAGAAGCATAGGGTTGATTCTCCTCGGTTTTTGTTTAAAGGGATTTTGATCAGGTTTGAGAGGGATAGTGTGTTGGATTACAGAGGTGTCATAGGACTTTAGGTCCTCATAGCTCCATGCAAAAACATCCTGGAACTCTTTGAAGAGGTCAATGTATTTGGGCTTTTGGTCAGGAGGTAAGGAAGCAGATAATTTAATTATCTTGGGCTTCTCACTTGTACCTATGTTGCACTCTTCAATGGCTGCATTTAAGGGCTGCATTTTTGGTTTTCTAGGGATGTCATTTGAGTCAAAGATGTCTTCTAGTGGAGTTAGGCCCGTTGGTAGAAAATTGTCTTTCAGCTCAATGATTTCAGTTTCAGCATTGGCCACCTCTTCATAGTTAAGTTGTTGAATTTGCTGAATGTTTTCCTTGTTGAAAATGGTTGGACTCAGCATTAGTTTTGCAGTTCTAGGTGATATTGGGTGAGCAATCTGTTGAAACTGTATTTGTGATGGACTTGCTCCATCAAATATTTGTGATTGACTTGCTGTCTCAAGTATTTGTGATTGACTTGCTGTATCAGTGTCAATATTTAGTCCTGCAAATTCTTGCTGCATAGTTAAAAAATGATTTATTTGCTTGTCATCCTCAAATACTTGCCAATCATTGATATTGTTTGGAATGGAGGGTCTGTGTTTTACCTCAGCTGTAAAACAATGGTGGGGCTCAAAGGGCAACTTGCAGGTACTTGCAAAGGTGGCTAAACTATGAGCATGTAGATTGTGGGTTCTGGAAATTTTAGTAATTTGGAATTCAGAGAAAAAGTTTAGTACCTCAGCAACAGCAGACCTATAAGTCCTTAGTCTTTTGTCATTGGTGACAAAGTTTCCCTTCACTTGTTGGATAACTAAATCTGAATCACCCATGATTGAAACCCTGGCAGCTTGCAAGAACTTTACCAACTTGAGTCCTAGTAAAAGAGCTTCATATTCTGCCATGTTATTAGTACATCTGAAATTCAATCTATAGGCTCTGCCTTCTGCATGACTATTTTCTTTATTGTGTACCCAAACTCCAGCTCCTGCCCCTAATTTGTTAACTGAGCCATCAAATTCAAGGAACCATAGAATATCCTGTTGGAAAGGAGATTTGATGATCTGTTCATGGGCTGGCAATGTGAGTAGCAGTTGTGGTTTTTTCTCTAGCTTGTCTTCTAGGACAGTCTCATCATTTGATTGGATGTTCTTGACAACTAGGGCAGCAGCAACATCTAGTGTTTGATTGGCTGTTGTTTCATGGGTGATAATACTTTCATTTGAATCTTCCTCTTGTATGAATATCTTGGTTTCAACCTCACCTTTTAGGGGAGTTGTGGTGTCATTGAAGAGAATGTATGAGTCTATGTCTGAATGGACAGCATATATGGGAAAGTTTTGAGGCTTTTCTTCACTGCTGACCATGTATTTCATAAGTGTTTCTCTGTACAGTCTTTTTGGTTTCCCAAAAACAGAGATGGTGGCATATGACATGTCTAATTGTAGGGAACCTTGGAGTTTAGCTCCCCATGATCTTGATAACAGCATCCCATACTTAGGTGGGATATCAGCAACTACCACATCCATTAGGATTGTCTTGTTTGGGTATTGAACCAGAGATACACATAAATCTTTTATGAGACCTAGACACTTGTCTTGGCTGGAGTCAAAGGAAAACAGATCCTTATATGGTCTTTTTATGTCTAAATTCAATCTCTCCATGACTGCTTTCGGCATGAGATTGTGAGAGGCACCTGAGTCAAACATTGCATTATGTAATATTTTATCATGAATATGTAAACTGACATAGAAAGGTAATACCCCTGTGACTATCGTTTTTCCATCCACTTCTGGACCAAACAGGAGTTCTGGGGTATCATCCAGCACATTGACATCATCTTTGTTGCTAGTGAGTTGAAGGGACTTTTTGATCTGCAATTTATAGACGTCATGTTTGGCTAGTTCCGAGAGAGGAATTGCTATCTTTAATTTGCCAATTTCTGTTTCTAGATCAAAAGGTTTTTCAGATTGAGTCTTGGGGTTATAGGTGACAGTCCTTTCCTTGTTTATTACATCTTCTTCTTGATTTTTGTCTTGACTTTGGGACTTATCCTTTTTACTCATCTCTTGAGGAGAAAGAGTTGAATAAGGATAAGTAGGGGGAGTGCCCATAGGCTGCTGTTTTAAGGACAGTGGTTCAGTGATCTCCTCAACAATCACTTCTTCTGTATGTGAAGTCATTTTGTCATTAGGTTCTATGACTATAACTCTTTCAGGCTGCTGATTATCCTTTTTCTTTTGATGCTGGTTAATATTTACTGTTCTGCTCCTCAGTTTGTATTGTTTATGGACTTCATAAACAACAGTGTTGTAGCCTTGTTTGAAGTCAAAGGATTCACCTGACTTAGTTTGGAACAGTTTGATTTCATCATCCTCATGATCTTCTTGTGTTAGGAAAACTTGGCTTTCCCCATCTAGACCCAATAAATTAATCTCAGGATCTTCATTGGGCTCTACTGATGTGGAAGTTTCTGCATAATTTTCTTGGAAAGGGGGTCTTATATCTTGATCAGCACTGGTTTTGCCAACGCCTGGGTTTTGCGTGTTGGCATTATGATTCACGTGTTGTCCTTGATGGCAACTCACTCAGAGGTTGGTACAGGTGATGGCAACTTGATCAGAAGACAGATCCTAGTACAACATGCCAAGGAAGTTCATACAAGCAGGTTTGTTAAGCCCAAGTCGCGTGTACACGCAGGTTGGCTTCAGCAAAAGCGCGTGTATGTGGAAAAGTACCTTTGGTCCATGGCGGTTAGTCCTTGGAAGTTGTGCCTATGGTTTCGGACCATTGTGTCTCGACGGGCGTGTCGATCCCTAGTTTTGAAGTTGATGGTATTGTGTTACTATGGTTTTGGCTCTTGGTATTGAGCAAGGCCTAAGGCTATATAAGGAGAAGAAGATCATTAGGCAAAATCATCTTTTGACAAGGCTTGAATATCTGAAAGAGAAAGAGATCTGATATGCAGGTTCTGGGTTGCTTGATCTGAGCTAAGGAGAAATCACATCGGTTGATGGAAGACTAGATCTAAGGATAAATCGGGATCTAATGGTTTGAAATGCACTATTATGATATGGTTGATTATACGTATTTCTAGATCTGCATACTGTCGCAATATTATGTTCTGGGTCTAACTGATGTCTGGTACAGCTGCAAGTTGAGAGAATTTATTTTTAGATCTGTACGCAGGTTGGCTTAGGTAAAAGCGCGTGTATACGCGGGTTTCGCTCATTGAAGTAGTGTATATCTCTTGAAGCTTGATTTTTGGGTTTGCAGTTGGATCTGACTATTATTGCAGAGTTCTGTAGACTGCTCTGTGTTCTGGTATCTGGTGATTAACAGGGTTTAGTGGTTCAGTGATTCAAAGTTTGATGATGATAGTTTTATGCTTCAATGATCTGTTGTGAAAGTTGAATGAATTGTGGTCTACAGATTGTAATGTTGTGCTTCAGGAATATCCAGTCTGAAAATGTATGAAAGGTGGTACCTGAAAGAAAGAAGATTGTAGGTCAGCACCTACGTACTAGTATCTTAGCTAGTACAAGAGCAAAGGGGGGTTGGAGCTCCCTTCCAAGGAAGATTGGAGAACGAGAGAAGGTTGTAGCCTTCTGCAGGTTGTAGCCTGCGTACTGGTATAAGGCTGCACCAGTACAAAAAGATTGTAAACTGAAGTTTCATATTAAAGAAAGATAGAGACAACTTGCAGCAGGTGGTTTTCACCCACATTGGGTTTCCACCTTATATCTTGGTGTTCATGTGTATGGTTTCTGTGTGATCTGTTCTACTGCATCTGCTTACTCTTAATATGGTGAATAATGTCCTCATGCACTCAACTGAAGATAAACTGACTGAATTATAAGATTTCTAGTTATACGCTGTTTTCTTTATTCACTGTTGCGTGTACACGCTGGTTCTCTTAACGAAAGTAGCGTATATGTTTCTAAGCATTGAAAAAGTTTTATAGTTCCGATAATACTGATTCACCCCCCCCTCTCAGTATTATTTCCGACATTGAGTTCTCCTAAAATTTGGATTCCTAGGAGGGTTGTTTTGTGGTGCTTCCCATGATGACTTTCTTTCAACCGATTCCACTCTATCACCTAATCTTTTCATTCCATTTAGTATGTCATCAAGCTTTTGATCAAAGGCAGAGGGTTCCTCTTTGAAAACAGTCCTCTTTTCCAACCTTGCCCTGTTTCTTTTGGCAATTAGGTTGGCTTCCACTGTGACAACAACCCTTTGGGCCTCTTCAAGGGATTGACAGTCTCTTTCCTTCAACTGATAGGCCATGTCAGGGTCAAAACCATCAGGGAATTTGTACAAGGCTAAATCAGGAGGAGGCCTTAAATTTTGTGGAATTGAGTTATATACATTGTTAAATCTTGCACAATACTCCAAAACAGTCTCCTGGGGACCTCTTTTGATAGTGTCATATTCCCCAAGTATGTGCAGAGGATCTTTCTTCTTCTCCCATCTACTAGTAAAGGCTTGATACAGTTCAGCAGGAGTTGTAATGGAGTTTGCATTCAGGGATCTAAACCAAGTTCTTACATCCCCAGTTAGGCTTTGAACAAACATCCTCATTCTGACACTGTCATCATCTATTTCATAGGTCTCAAAATGGTCTTGCATCCTCTTGGCATGCTGAGCAGCTGTCAGAGGGCCATTGGAGTCAAAATATGAAATTTTGGTTTGGTAATCTTGGGGTAGAGCTGCAGCATTAGCTGGTATCTGCAATGGTGCATATCTGTTAGCCATATTTACAGGATTTAGAGGATTAACAGGGGCAGCTGGGATAATAGGAACAGTGGGTATCACAGGGGTAACAAGTAGGGGTGAACCTAGAATGTTGGTCAAGGGGATATGTGCAGTGGATGAAGATGTGAGAGGAGGACTTTGAGATGTGGATGGTGAACTAGGGGAACTAGGGGTAGACCGGAAAAGGACCTTGCATGGGGTAGATATAAGGCTAGGATGATCTGAATCTGAGGTTAAATCAGCAGGCTGCTCCTGCTTTTGCTGCCTCCTAATGTTTCTTGGGATGGTATTTGGATTATCAACAATGATAGGTGGATTAGGGTCAGGATTTTCCCTAGTATGCCGTGGATTTTTCTTAGGAGCCAGTTTCTAACTGTTTTTTTAGGATTTTGTAGGAAATTTTTATATCTGAAAGGACTGGATGAAGATTTTGGAATGGCTATATATTCTTAGAGCTAAGATGAAGATTCCCTAAACAAGCTCCTCCCTAAAGCTGTTAATGTGATACAGAAACAGATTAAAGGCCTCTTGACTTATTTCAGGCTTGATAGTAGCTATGGAAGATATATAGTAATTGAAAAACCTCAAGCACTCCCCAGTGGAGTCACCAATTATGTTAACACCCAGGTTGTTCCCTATGACTCCCAAGGGAATACGGCCGGGGTAACCACTAACCAATCTTTGGATCACAGTTTCTAGCCAAACTGCAATCAGAGAGGGCTCTCTCTTTATGATTTATCTCTGTTTGTAATGATTTTAGGCTAGCTATAAGTTCAGGTCTGTTTTGAGTTTTTGCTTGGATGATAATTTCAATCAAGGTGCTTGTGTATTTTTCAAGAGAGTTCTAGTCCATTGGGCTATGGAGTCAGGGGTCCTTTAGATGCTTGATGTGCTGCTGTGATATTGTAGTGATACTGCAGAGCCAGATTAGTGTCTGAGAAATAACGTTTGTAATAGTGATGGAATGGAGTGTATCCAGTTAGTGCAAGGCAATTAAGAATCTTACATTTTAACTGTTGGAGTAAGACAGTGAGAATATTGACCTAGGAGCATTTAAGAATTTCTAGGTGATATTCATACATATAGAATTAACAGACACATGAGCAATTAAGAATTCATGTACATATTTAACCTTGAGGACAAACATTTACAGCAGCAAAAATTGAGCACAAGGTGCAATAAAACAAATCTTGTACTATTCTTTCTTTTCTACTGCTAGCTTAGTGTGAGAAAAGTATGATTTGATAAACATAAGAAAACAAGAACAGAGTTTTGAAGAAAACTTGTTATTTCGTCAGACAGCACAGGAATTCTGCACCAACACATGGAGCATCCTCCAGACATCAAATAATTTCAGGAAATCACTGAGCTCATCTAGCCCTTTGTATTAGATAATTGAAAGTGTACAATACAAGTGTTCTCATAGAGAAAATTACCAACCCCTTATGAGTTGCTCAGGGGAGTTTATATACAAAATTTACATCAAAAAATATCAACGAAATGAGTTATTATCTCATTTATGATATGCTAATCTCCGAAGTGCAGTAGCTGAAGGAGTGAATGCAGCCGAAATTCCTTTATGCTTCAGCTGTCAAATAGTCAGAAGATATTTGGTCTTTATGGCTGTTAGAGTCGGTTGGAGATGCGCTGTTCAAAATTTGGCTAGCTGTCATAGTCTTATGTGATGAGTCATTACTCAGCTGCTTTTAAATGCTAACCCTTTTCTGCTGTTTGTCTTCTAGTGACCTGGAGCTGGCAGTGACCAAACAGCTGGACTTACCGTGGCAAAATCTGAAGCATAAACTGCCACCAATCCTCCTTAGGCATTTGATGCCTGCGTATTTTTATCAATGTTTCCTCTGCCTCTGTATGTTTGTAAAGATTGGGAGGTGTCTCAAACAGGTGATTCACCTCATTCTCAATGTAGAACATGCCTTCAAGTTTTTAATATAAACTTTGTCCTGTAGGAGGCCCTGCTGGTTCAGATGTACTGCCAGATGCAATAATCTGATTTTCAATAGTGGTTGCCATTCTATTGGCCATTTGATCTAGGGAGATCAGCTTTCCTGCACCACTTAGCAAGCTGGGCAGGCCTTTTGCTTGCAGCACTCCCATTTTGGCCTTATATTCCTCCACATCTGCTTGCATTTCAAAAAATTTCCTCTCTACTGTTTGTATATAGTTTCTTAGAGTTAGTGCTTTCATGGCAGAGAGGACAGCTTCTGTTCTGTTGGGAATGCCTATGGCTGCTAATTCTTCCCTTTCCTGTCTATTCTGGAAGTCTATCATCCTGTTGGCCTGTTCTGTTTTGTTACCTAGTACTGTCTTGGCCTTCTGAATTTCCGCTTGTGCCTGGTCCATCAAATCCATCTGCTCATGTATTATTTTTATTGACCTCCACTGCTGTTTGATGGATTGGCCAATTTTAGCCCACAGGATTCTCTTTATGTCAGCCATAGCTGTCTCTAGATTCAGCTCCTTTTTTAAGGCCTTTATCTTGTCTCTTTGGGCCTTTATTTCTCTGCGCTGTTCTGCTATAGTCATTTTGGAATTGGTATACTTGGAGTCCAGTTCTGCCAATTGTTCCTTGGCCTTCTTTATTTCGTCTTCTTGGAGCTCCATTGCTTTGACAGCCTCGGTCAATTCTTCTACACTTGGACTAGTATCTGGGGCTGTTGCTTTTCCTGCGGCTTCTGCTGTACGGGGCACTGCTGCCCCTGAAGTTGCTGTTGTTGTTGATGTAGTTGGAGGAGCTTGGGAAGTGGAATCTGCTTGTTTTTCCTATAATATTCCTTCCAACTCTTTCTCCAATTCCCTAATCCTTTGGTCTTGCTGCATTAGGAGGTCTAGCTGGTCCTCAGCCCGTTTTTGCTTTTGGAGTTCTGCTCTTTGAAGGTGCTCTGTGGGCTGCAGCTTAAACCTCTTCTTCATTGCGTTAAAGTCATCATATTTTTTCTTCAGGAGGGCCTTTACACCCGTTGGATCACTAGGATCATGTCCTAGATCGATGATGATCTCCTCCAGGGACTTTATCCTGTTGTCTTTGGCTTGGGATGACAATCTCTCAAAATCCAACTAGGTGTTGGTGTTTTTTAGGGACTCCTTCAGCTCATGGGCCAAGGTGGCCTTCTCTATTAGGGTCGTATAGACCATCTCTCCAGTTTGCCTGTGGAGTTCAATCTGGTCCATGGGATGTATATCCCTGGCTAGGACCTCCACCCTTGTCTTTATGAAATCTGCAGGTGTCTTAGGCTCCGGCCCCATTGGCTTGGAGTGGCTCAGGAGCAGTCTCTCCTCCTGAATGTCATACACCGACAATAGTCTCTCTTGCTGGGTTGGTGTTGCATCTACGAATTGCTTGTAGACCTTGGCCCTTAGCAGCTCATTCTGAGCTTTTATCTGTTTGAAAGAAGCCTTGGTGCTTTTGGGCTTCTTGGCCAGCTGGGAAGAGGAGGACACCTCTAAGCCATGTTGTAAAGTTTGCTCCTGCTGAAAGGATCTTGTACCTGTGTGTTGACTGCCCTCCTTGTCTTTTCTTTCACTCTCCAAGACATCATCAGTAATGTCTTCTACCTCTGGGGAGTCTGCTCTTTGCCTTTTGGCTTCTAGCTGGTGGCAGGATCCACTGAGAGGAGTGGACTCTTCTCTATCTCTTTTAGTTCCCCTGTCCTCATGTGCTGGGGTCTGTAAGATTGGGGCAGTTATTGGCTCCTTTTGTGGAGGTGGAATTTGCAGTCTTGGAGCTGCTGGTAGCTGAGTCTGTGGAGGGACATTTTTCCCTTGCTGCTGTTCTTGTTGCTGCCCTGTTTGCTGCTCTGCTTCAGGGGCAGGCTTTTCTTTTGTTACCTCCTCTTCTGTGCCCATTATACCCTTACCTTTATCTAACACTGGTGTTGATGTAGAAGGTGCCTGTGGTGCAGTCTTTGTAGCCGAGGTCCCTTCTCCTATTGAATAAGGCGGTCTGAAAGGTACCTGCTGCACATAGTCTAGGTCAATAGTCTTTTCAGGCTCCCTCCTACTCTTTAGCATTCTTTCTTCCTCAGTTAGATTTTCAACTAGAGTGTCCATCTGCCATTCTTGTAGGTTGGCATATTTTTCAATGTGAGAGTACTGGCAATGTTTAATGCCTATCAGCCTATATTTGTTTCTTCTAGCAGTGATGAAACCTTGAGGGTCATAATGGACCCACCGAAAACTATAGGATAACTTGTATTTATCCTTGAGGATTAGGTCTGCCTCTTCCCACCCTTCTTTTTTGTTCATGATGAAGGGGCCTAACTCGTGTTTGAACTTGAGGTGGGCCTTCTTTTTGGCGCTGTGGAAATGGGTGAGGTCTCACTGAATCAACTGCCTGTAATATTCTAAGGCAAATAACCTCATTGGTACATATTTTGGGAGCCTGTATGGGCAGAGCTCACAGCCATAGATCCTAATGACAATATGGTTCTCATATAGGTACCAATCACCTATTTTATATTTTCTAGAAAGCTGCAGGGCTTTCTTTATCTCATTTGATACCCTGGGAGGAGGGGACTTCATCAACAGGCAAGAGACTGGGTAAACAAATTCGTCAACAAATTTACAGTAAGTATAGGGTGAGTTTGTGACTTTATGAAAGACAGAGGTCCAGAAGATAACAGATCTTTTGTCCCCTTTGTGATCCAGCCTTCTGATGTAGCATGGGAAGGCTTCAGAGTGGTATTACATGAATAGGTGGTAAATATAGGCTGTGTACCTGAAGACCCCTTGCTTTTCCACCTTGCTCAGCTGATCATGAATCTTATTGGCAATAAATTTAGCAAAGTTATATTTCCTGGCAGGGGGTTGGCGTGGGCTATATGCAGATAGCAACACCAGCATCGTTTTGTCCACATGCTCACTATTTTTGTATCCCAGCACATAGGCAATCATGTCCAGTAAAAGCCTGCCTATATCGTTGAAATGGATACCCAGGTAGGGAGGCGGCTCTGTAGGCTGGCACTCAGGTCTCATGAAATCTCTGGTGACCCTTTGAATTTCCTCACTGGTCATCCTTTCACCAGTCTCTATCAAATAGCTCAAGGAAAATGGGATTAGCAATTCTTTCTGATCAAAATGTAGCATCTTGTTGATAGACTCAGCATTAATGTAAAAAAGGATTCTTCCAGATGGAGTGCTAACAGTTCTGTGCTGCCCATTATAGTTTTCAGCACATAGGTGAATGATCTCAGGGAAGACATTTACAGCTGGGAGACAATAATATGGTAGGTTTGACTCCCATATCCCATGTGTGCCATGACCATCCTTATAGTCTTCTCTCAACTGACTGAAAGTTTGCAAGAAGTCCCTATTGCCCTCAAAGTCTTCAATAAGGCAGTCCTTGTCAACCAATGGCAAGGCCTCCAGCTCTCTATTTGTTGGATTCAGTGGAGCTACATTGAGGGATGAGGATGCAGAAGCAGCCATTGTAAAACTTGATTTGAAATGAGGTGATGGCAATTGATAAACCAAGTCTGAAGTGTTTTTCTCAGTGAAAATGCAAGCTGGTCTATGCAGTTTGCTGCAACCTCTCAGGGATGTGAACTGCCAAGGGTAAGTTGCAGATGTAATGAGGTTTCTTTTGGTAAGAATGCAGCTGGCCTGTACTCGGCAAAAGGGAACAATGCCGAGCACCTCGAGGACAATTTTACGGTTTCAGCCCGTGGAATGACCGCTCTAATGTTGAATTATAGTTCAGGGGTGGTGCAGGTTGCTTGGGCTTACTTTAGGTAACAAGCAGAGTTGAATTTAGGATTTTTACCAGTTTTTTAATGGTGAATTTACAGAGAACTGGAATGCATGGGCAAAGTGGGGAAAACTGGTGAAATACCTGGAAAAACTAGCTTGGAAGCCTGCGGACCGAGCTGTGGAGGTTTAATGCCGTCGAATTCTGGACTTGTAGCGGTCGAAATGTCGAATTTGATGGCTGGGGACAAATTTCGCGGCAGCTGGTTGACAACGGCTACTTCTTTTGTGCGTGAAAATGACCGAAAACGGCTTATTTGGTCATTTATAACGTTAAATTTGGAAAAAGTATGTATTTGGCGCTTTTCCGCCGATGACGTCAGCATGACGTCATGGTGGGGCCCGGGCACGGAGGTGACGTGGCTGCTGAGGTGTGAGCTAGGGTGGCAGGACACGGTGGCGGGTGAATAAGGTGGCAGGGGTACGTGGAGGATCACATGGCGCGGGGTGGGCGACAGGTACTACGTCAGGATGACGCAATGATGACATAACGGACGGCGGTTTCGGAATAGTGGTAAGCGGGTTCCCCGCACCGCTTTTGCTGGTGAGTGGTATTGGGGAGGGGGGCTCCGAACAACCCCGACGATTGACACGCGTCCAGGGTACGGAGTGGGAAACCACTTTCCCCGGACGCTAAAGGTCGGCAGGTCGGGGGACGAAAATGACCGCCCACCGTAAGATCTGGGCGGCGGAGATTGGACGGCTGGCGGGTCCTCCGACGGATCGTGCAGGTTGGGGGGGCCCGCCGGCCCATTAAAATATTCAATTAAATATTTTGTGCGGAGAACTATAGGAAAGTGGGTTTTTCATGTGTTTTGGGATTTTTTTCGGGTTTTCAAGGATTTTTCAAGGGTTTTTATAAGAAAAAGGGGTTTATAGGGGTGATTTTAGCAAGGGAAACAAGGGTTTTTTGTGTTTTTGAGAAAAGGGACGGAGAGGGCTGAGGGAAGAGGTTGCTGCTCATTACCAGAGGTTAGAGCAGCTCCAAGATAGGGTTGACCATAGTCCCAGATGGACTAAAGTCTCCCTTGACCATTTATTTGGCTATAGTGCCAAGAGGAGGATATGTACATAGTGCTGGGATTTATACACCTTAGTGTTATTTATAGTAGGGAAAGGGGGACATAGGGGATTTAGATAGTAGAGTTAGTGGTTAAGATGTATGAGAGGGTAAATGAAGGGGAAACCACTAAGTTTATTTGAAATTTACTTAGTTTAGGGAGTAGATCAAAATGAAAAGAATTTTACACAGGAAATGTGGCTTTTAAATGAACAAGAATCATCATAAAACCTCAGAAATTTCTCATCAATCTCCATGGATGAAGGGATGTTAGTAATAAGAGTGGAAGGGGAAATTGGGGAATTAGACATGCTCCTTTGCCTTGCTTTTCTTATTTAACCAGCAAGATTCAATCTGCAATGAATACCACTTCTGCAACCCCATCTACTTACCCAGCTACTGTGCCTAGCATTTTTTATTTCTTCTTGGAGGGTGCACTTGGACTTGCAGACCCTTACTTGCCTTTTCTTTTATTTGGCTTTTTCTTTTGTTTTTTCTATCTACTTCTACCCTTATTTCTTCCAAGGTCCCAGATTAAGCTGTTGGGAGCCTTTTCTTCTCTACCTGAACTACTTGTCTGCCAAGATTAAACAGTTTGGACAGACTTCCTTCTCTAATCTACAACTGCAAATTTAAACCATGGAATGATCCAGATTAGACTGTTGGACCATCCATCAAAATTTTAAGTCCATACCAAGCTATAAGCACAGATTGGATTCTCTTGGAAATATGTGATCTTTGAATCATCAAAGCAGAGCATATTTGGACCTTTCATAGCCAATCATGAAATATGAAACCTATTGGTATAGGTAGCTAACAGAAACTATGGCTCACCTAAAGTTCATACTTACTGTTAGCACCCAGGTTGTTCCCTTTGACTCCCAAGGGAATACGGCCAGGGTAACCACTAACCAAGCTTTGGATTGCAGTTTCTAGCCAAACTGTAATCAGAGAGGGCTCTCTCTTTAAGGTTTATCTCTTTTTTGTGAGGATTTTAGGCTAGTTATGAGGGTTTGGTTTTATAGTTTGGTTGAGTGATGTCTTTCAGTACCTAAGGTGGAAATCTTCAGACAGTTTTAGTCCATTGGGCAATGGAGTCTGTGGCTACAGGTTGTTTGAAATGTTGAGTGAGATTGTTGAAACTGCAGGGCCATTTAAATATTTCATGAAACAAACTTGAAATTGTGATGGTGAAGTATGTTTAACCAGTGGAAAGAAATTAAGAATTTTCCACTAAGCTGAGGGTGTGAAAAAGAGATATATTGCACTGGAGCAGATTCGAATTCCTGCACAATAACCACTGTGAAAGATATAGTCTGGAGGTGCAACAATTAGGAATTACACCTTATAACTATAACTGAAGAAAAACATTCATAACAGCATAGATTGAGGTCAGGGTATTCTATGAATAAGTCCTGAAACTATTCTTTTTCTTTGCCATTAATTGTGAAACATAGAACATGAATGGGTTATGAAGAAATAATAAAACACATAACGAAGAGTTTAAAGGAAACTTATTGTGTCATGAAATACGCAGGAATCCTGTAGCATTCAGCAAACACACACGACGCCTCAGACAACACAGAACTTTGGAAATTCCATCAGCGTTTGTATTAACACTCTGAACATTTACAGCATAAGATCTCTAGAAGAGAAAATCAACAACAACCCCTTGCAAGCTTATGCGAGGGGGAATATATACAATCGGTGATACAAAATATCTGAACCGGTGAGTCACTTGAGAAATAAATACGTTCACCAACTTTACAGAATAGCAGATAAGGAAGTTATTACTGCTCTAAATACAAAATGAATGCTCTTTAATTCTGTCAGAAGTCTTTTTGACCTTTGGAGGCCACTGAGTCAGCTGAGCGTTTTGTATTAATGCTGAATGATGTGTCTTTATGGCTTTGTCATGCTGTAGCTTTCTCGGCCCTGTCATCTGTAACTGTCAGTGCTGCTTTAGTGGCCGAATTGGTTTGCTGAGTTGGCTCAGTCTATTCTTTTCCAAAAATACTGAATGCATCAAATTTTCCTATACATGATGACTTATGTTTTTTTATTACAAAACTTGGTGAAAGGCTCTTGATTACAGTATCAACTGTATCATTTTGGCCCACCATTCCTGTGTGGGCAATTGATGTCTCAAAATTGCATCCAAGGTCTCATCTGCCTCTGTATATTTGTAGAAGTTTGGAGGCACTTCAAACAAATGTTTGATCTCATTCATAATGAAAAATAAGTTCTCTACTCTGTCATAGAGACTTTGCCCAGATGCTGGCCCTGTTTCTTCTGAGGTACTTGGTCTTACAGTGATCTGATTGGTGGCAAATGTATTGACCCTTTTTGCATAGTTCTCATGTGAAAGTAGCCTCTCTGCGCTGTTCAGTAAGCAAGGAAGACCTCTGCCTTGTAATGTTGCAAACTTGTCCATAAACTTGTTTACTTCTGTCTGTATGTCCTGGCTTCTTCTTTCCAGTGTTTCTACCAGGCTTCTCAATGTAAGGACCCTCTTTATCAGCAATATGGTTTCAGTTCTGTTGGGAATTCCCATTGCTGCCAGCTGAGGACTTGTACGGTTATTGAGCACGTTAATCATTATATTGGCTACCTCAGGCATGTTGCCTAAAGATGCCCTTGCTCTCTGGACTTCCCTGTGTGCTTTGCCTATGAGCTCCATTTGCTCATGAATGGTCTCTATATACTGCCACTGATCTGTGATTGATTGGCCAATGTTGTCCCATAAAACTATCTTCACCTCAGCCACCACTTTATCAAGGGTGAGCTCCTTCTCCAGCTCCTTTATCTTCTCCTTAAGGGCCTTTATTTCCCTTCCTTTTTCTGCTACACTTTGCTTGGATTTGTCATATTTTTCATTCATCTTTGCTAAATTCTCTCTGGCTTCATTTAGCTCTTCCATTTGGGCTTCTAAGGCCTGGATTTCATTCTTCAGCTTCTGCATGTCAAGGCTTGGAGCATGCTCTGATGCTGGTGCTGGTGCTGATGTAGATGGCGCTGTTTGAGCTGCCTGTTCTGTAGGAGGAGCACTAGTTTGAGGGGGTTCCTCAAGGTTGATTATTTGTGGGGGTGGCTGAGATGTTTGGCCTACTTCCTTTTGTTGTAGGGCTGCCTGCAGTGCAGCCTCTGATTCTCCCAATTTCTCTTCTGTCTGGATCAGTTGTTTGTATAATGATATCAGCATGCTTGCTGCATCTTGGTCATGCCTCAGCTGGGCAACCTCTTCTGTCTGTGGGTGAAGAGTTGCTGGGATCTTAACCATCTTCCTTAGTGCTGCCATGTCTGCATCTCTTATTTTCAACAGCGCTTGTATAGCTTTGGTGTCCTTGGGATCATGCCCAAGTTCTATGATGATATCCTCCAATGCTTTGATTCGGTTGTCCTTTGCCTGAGAGGATGCTTTCTCCAACTCAAGTTGGGCAGCTGTATTATTTAGGCTATTTTCCAACCTATAATTAACCAAAGTTTTGTCTGCCAGAGTGGCATATACCATCTCACCCGTTTGCTTGTGCAATTCAATCTGATCCATAGGGTGGATGTCTTTTGCAAGGACCTCAAGGTTGGTCCTTATATAGTCTGCAGCTGACTGTGGCTGCAGCATGGTTGGCATGAAATGACTCATTATCATTTTGCCCTCTTCAACATCATATGCAGACATCAACCTCTGTTGGTTTGTAGGAGCCATTTTCAATAGGTGATTGTACAGCTGTATCCTAAGTGGCTCATTCTTCTTTTTGATCTCAATAAACTGTTGTTTGATGCCTGTTTCAGCTCTCCGTTGCTGGCTTGAGGAGCTGACTTCTCCTCCAACTGTTCTTTCTTGTTCCTGCTGAAAGGAACTTGCAGATGCCTCCATACTCGGTGGGCCCATGCCCAATGATTGCCCAATAGGCATTTCTTCCTCAGAGAGGGGATTCATTCTGTGCCTTTTCTCCCCTTGATTTGTGGATGTGGTGAGGGGAGTCTCCTGCTCTCTATCCCTCTTCTTTCCCTTTTCTTCTTTCTGTGGAGTTTGTAGCACTGAGGCCTCCACTGTCTTTTCTTGCCTAGGAGGCACATTCTCTTGAGCCTGTTGCTTAGTGGATAATGGGGCTTCAACTGTTTGTTCTTGCTGTTGTATTGGTTGCCCCTCTTTTTGCCCTTCTTCTTGCTGTTCTACTTGCTTTTCTGCTACAGGAGGTGGTTGTTCCTGCTCCATCTGCTTCTCTTTGCCTTTTCTGGAAGCCTGATAAGTAGCCTTGGCTGCTTACTGATGTGCTGTTGAAGATGATGCAACTGCTCCAAGTTGCCTTTGATATGAAGAGGAAACCTGCCCACAAGTTTCCAAGTCAACCTCTTTCTCAATATTCTTTGCCTCTCTTTGTAGCATTTTCTCTCTAGTCATTGGCTCTTCTAGAGTGCCCTCTTCCCAACTTAATAAATTGGCATATTTCTCAATGTGAGGCAATCTGATGTGAGCATAACCACCCAATTTATATTTTACCCTCCTGAGAGAAATGAAATGATTAGGGTCATAAGGTATCCAGCGGAAATTAGTTTCTAATTGGAGGCTCTCTAGGATCCTATCTGCTTCCTACCATCCCTCCTCCCTTTGGTTGTAAAGAAATGGGCCTAGCTGGTTCCTGACCTTTAGTTGCACCTTCTTGTTTTTGCTGTGGAAATGGACCTGGTCTGTATTTCCAAACTGTCTAAAATATTCCAAGGCAAATAGTCTCATCGGGACATATCTTGGCAGCCTATAAGGGTTCAACTCACAGCCATATATTCTGATTACTGTATGGTGTTGGTAAAAGTACCAATCACCAATGTTGTAGGCCTTCAAGAGATGGAGTATTCTTTGCATCTCATCGGTCAATCTTGGACGAGGGACACCAAATAACAAAGTCATAGCTGGATGAATGAATAGGTCTATGAATTCACAGTATGTGTATGGTGAACAGGAGGTGCAATGAAAAACTGAGGTCCAAAATACTACAGACCTTGGATTTCCCTGGGCATTAAGTTTCTTGAGAGGAATAGGGAAACGTCTAGTTGATAGAATAGGAACAGATGATAGATGTATGAGGTGTATCTGAACACCTTTTCCCTTTAAAGATTCATCAGTTGCTCATGAATCTTGTTTGCAATATACTCAGCATAGTCATAGTGCACATCAGGAGGCTTTCCAGGAGAAAATATGGACAGCATGGCCATTATGGTATCATCAACATCCTCAATTCCCTTGTATCCCAGGACATAGTTGATCAAATCCACCAGCATCTTCCCCAAGTCATTTAGATATGGATGTCCAATAGGAGGTGTTCTCAGAGCTTTAGAGCTTGGCTGAATAAATAACTGATTAATCTTGATGACCTGGGCACTGGACAGCCTGCCCCCCTTCTTTAATAAGTCCATCATGGAGAGAGGAGTCAATGGTCTTGCAGAATGAAAGTTGAACATTTGATTTATGGCCTTAGGGGTGATATGGAACAAGACTGCACCTGATGTACTGAGGACAGCTCTTTGACAGGGATCATAGTTCTCACAGCATCTATGGATCAGGTCTGGAAGGACATTGACTTGAGGGAGGTTGTAAATGGGCAAGTTGGAGTCCCAAATCCCTAAAATATCAGCTCCACTGAGGTGTTGAGCTTTTAATTCATTTAGCATATGAATATTAAATTTGGAATTCATTGAGAACAAGTCTATCATCTGATAATATTTATCTCCTAGGGCCTTCCATTCTAACTCTCTTTGTGGGGCATTCAGAGGTTGAATATTCAGGGCTACTGGTGTTTCATGGTTAAGTAGTACTTAAACTTGTACTAGAACTGGTTTCAGTGGGCAGAACAATACAGAGGGATATCTCTAGAACAGAGAGATGAATTACAGAGGAACTAAGGGTGACTAGTAGTGTCAGCAATTGAAATACTGCACAGAGGACTGATAGAGCAAATGCCAGGCCTAGTGAAACTGTATTCACGGTGAGTTAGCGAAGCTCAAGTCGTAAGTTCACGAATGCGCGAACTGTCGGTGACTTTAGGAAAATTTGGCTAAATGTGGGTTCTGCAAAGGAATTCTGACCCAACAATTGAAAATAGACACTGGTTACTAGAGGTTTGCTGGTAGTTACAGTGTTCTTAACTCTTTTTAAGCTATCTTTGGAGAATTATGGACAAAACCAGGCGCGGAGGGAACGATTTGGATAAATACCTTATGAATTGCCGGCAATGGTTACAAATGCAGGTGTAATGGACGTGCCCACGGTCTTTGTATTGGTTTCTGCAGGTTGGCGGCTAACGGTCGTAGTATGCATGCAGAGCAGAACAGTTTTTGTTTTGCAAAAAGTAAGAAAAACCGCGATTTCCGGCAAAAATATGGACTTTTGGGTCATTGGCACTTTTTTTGGATGACGTCAGCATGATGTCATTAGGTGGGGTCGGGTACGGATGGGTGACGTGGCGGCCTGTGAGTGGTCCACGGGGACTGTTGAGGTGGCGGACAGGTCGGAGCGGTGGCGGGCCAGGCGATGATGAGGCGGTGAGGTGGCGTGACGTGGGCACGTCGTGGCGGTGACGAGGACGTGACGGGACCAGTGGTAAACCAGAAGCGATAAGTGGTTTTTCTCGGACCGCTCTGGATACGGAAGCAGTATTGTCAGAGGGCGACCCGAGAAAATTTGGGGGCGCCGTGTGGCAAAGGCCTGACGTCACCCTCTGACAGTTTCTCGGGAGGTAACTTACGGTCATCGGGGCCGACCCGATATGGATAAGGGCCGTCGGATGGGAAAGCCCAGATCCGACGGTAGATGGGTCATCAAGTTGTTAGGACAATACGGCAGCGGGCAGGGAATAAAATAACATTATTTTCGAAATACGCGCCCGGCGGAAACATTAGAAAGTGCGTTTTTTTACTGTGTTACGGGCAAAGTGGATTATGCGCGGGCTTATTTACAAAATCAGGATTAAGGTTATTAATCCAAGCTGATCTTGGATTAATCCCAGGATTAATTTATAGCGCTCTGTGGGTCGCGCTCTAATGTTTAGCGCTCAAAACATTTGAAACCAATCATAGAGCTATAATGCTCGGGGAAGGGGATATATAATTTTTTGGGTTTTTTGTATAATTTACATAGTAATAGGGGGAACAAGGGGTATAGGGAGTTAAATAGTAAGAACTTAGGGGTTAATATGAGTGGAAGATGGGGATGAGAAGGGATAACACTAAGTCTTATATGAAATCAACTTAGTTTAGGAAGTAGATCAAAATGAAAAGAATTTTAGACAAGAAATGTGGCTCTTAAAGAAATAAGAACCAACATAAGACCTTGGTTACTTTCATGAACATGGCTGGTAATGGGATGTTAGCAATGAATGTGAAGGGGGGAAATTAGGAAGTTAGACATGCTCCATTGAGTTGCTGCAAGGTGATGGAGAAGAGGACCTTCCCTATCCATTGATGTTTCCTTTATGTTAGACCAGCAAAATGAAAGGAATGACATTTCTGCAACCCCATCTACCTACCCATCTACTTGCCTAACATTTTTTTTTTCTTCATGGAGGGTGCACTTAGACTTGCAGACCCTCATGTGCCTTTTCTTTTCCTTTGGCTTTTTCTTTTGTTTTTCTATCTAAGGCTAGCCTTATTGCTTCCAAGGCCCCAGATTAAGCAGTTGGGAACCTTAATTCTCTACCTAACTACTGGTCTGCCAAGATTAAACAGTTTGGACAGACTTCTTTCTCTATTCTACAACAAGAAATTGAAACATGGCATGATCCAGATTAGGCTGTTGGACCATCCATCCAAAATTCAGTCAACATGAAGCTATGTACACATATTGCCTTCTCTTGGAAATATGGGATCTTTGCATCACCAAAGCAGAGCATATTTGGAACTTTCATTTGCCAATCATGAAATATGAAACCTATTGGTATAGGTATCTAACAGTGGCTCCACATGGGGATGGTTTTTCTTCTTGAAAGACCAAGAACAGCAGGTCAGAATGCCTTGGCCCTTTGACTTCTTTTTACCAAAACTTGGAGTTTTCCTCCTTGAAATCTCAAAATTGGAATCTGTCATACTTGTGGAACTTGCTGAACTAAAATCCTTTTCCTGATTCTGCAAGACCTTTCAAACTGAGCTATTCACATGCTGAAAGAAAACATTATATACAACAGATTATGTACAGGGGAACAACCATGCTATATACATGGAGAGTAGTCAAAATAGTGCTTCAACATCCTGCCATTCACAGGACCTTCATCCAAATCAGTTTCATCAAGACTTTTAAGAAAGTAAGTATTGTTTCCCTGCACTGCTTGAATAACAAATGGTCCTCTCCAAAGGGAATCAAACTTTCCATGTTTTCCTTTATCTTCCCTTCTTGAATCCCACTTTAGGACCTTGTCACCAATGTTGAAATCTTCAGCCTTAGTCCTTCTATCAAAAGCTTTTTTTAACTTTTCTTGTAAAACTTGAACTCTACTATAGACTTGGTATCTAGTTTGCTGCAAGCATATTATTTGATTGATCCTTCTTTGCATGTCATTGGGCTCAGCTTGACTTTCTTGAAGTAGTTTCATAACCAGAACCCCTAGAGATGAAGGTAATTTGGCTTCTAATCCATAGACTAACTCATATGGGCTGACCCCAATAGATCTCTTGGTTGTTAGTCTGTCTGCCCATAATGCATTGACAAGCTTCTTATGCCAATTCTTCTTATTTTCTTCCAACATCTTCTTTATGATGTTTACAAGGCTTTTATTTGATAATTCAGCTAGGCCATTTCCTTGAGCGTAGTATGCAGTAGAATGGCCCAAAGTAATGTGGAATTTGTGACAAAAATTCACCATCCTCTTGGATCTGAAAGCAGCAGCATTGTCTGTTATGATCTTGTTAGGACAACTAAACCTAGAAAGTATATTTGTCTCAAGGAACTGAATGATGGTGGAATCATTGGCTTGTCTACATGGAACAGCTTCAATCCATTTAGTGAAGTAGTCTGTAGCTGTTAGAATCCATCTATGTTGGCCTGAAGATGAGGGATGAATTTCCCCAATGAAATCCAAACCCCATTGTTGAAAAGGTCTCTCTGTTGCAATAGGCCTCAAAGGAAGTGGTAGTAACTTTCTCTTTCCCTCAAACACTTGGCATTTATGACATGAAGTGGTAAATTTTTTGACATCAGCGAAAATAGTGGGCCAATAATAACCTGCCCTCAATATCTTATCCACAGTGGACTTCCAGTACAAGTGTCCACCACAATCACCTGCATGAAATTCTTTCATGACATTGTTAGTCTCATTCTCAGTTAAGCAGTTTAACAATATACCCTCATGATTTTTCCAAAGAAAATTACCATCCATAACACAAAATCTTGAAGCTTTCATCTTTAGGAACCTACATTTAGTTCTGGACAATTCTGGGGGAGCACACAGGTTTTGTAACACATAACATATATCAGAATACCAAGAGGATTGTTCAAAGGCTACATTGATCTTTAGAGTCGCCAGCTCCGGTTCATTGTCCAGTTGGTTAATGTCTAAGGCTTGAAAGTTTGCTTCTGTCATTAATTTGGCCAAACCTTGACCTTTTATCAGTTTTGTAGGTTTTATTTCAATATCAAATTCCAAAATGTTGGCAAGCCATTTGCCTCTTCTACCCTCTAGGTTTTCTTGAGTGAGTATGTCTTTCACAATGGGACTTGGCACATAAGCTATAACATGGGAGTATAGGATGTAAATCCTAAAGTCTTTAATGTCCTTGACCAAAGCATAAGCTTGCTTCTCCATGATCTGATACTTCAGGGGTGCATCTCTAAGAGCTCTACTAAAGAAAACAATGGGTTTTTCATTTCCTTGGTCATCTTTCTGTAATAAGACAGCAGCAATGGTATGCTAGGAGGCAAAAGAGAAAATGATAAATTCTCTATCAAATTGAGGATTTGTTAGGACTGGTGTTTCGTTAAGAGCCAATTTTATGCCTTCAAAAGCTCGATTTGCTTCTACTGTCCATTTCACTTTTGAATCCTTCTTTAGCATGTTATTTAGTAATCTGATCAATTCTGCTAAGTTTGGGATAAACCTCCTTAAGAAATTAATCTTTCCCAAGAAAGCTTGTAATTCTTTGATGTTTCTTGGATGGGGCATTTGTAAGATAGCTTGTATCCTGTCTGGGTCGATTCTAATGCCATCCTTTGAAATGATATGACCTAACAGCTTACCTTCTTCCAAACCAAATAGAGATTTCTTAGGATTTAAGGAAATCCCATATTTCCTACATGTTAAGAATATCTGTCTCAAGTGCTTCAAGTGTTCTTGGTCAGATTTTGAGAAAGATGTGAGGTCATCTAAATAAATAACAAGGAAGTCATGAATCTGCTTGGCAAAAGCAATATCCATTGCTCGACCATAAGGGCCGCCATCGAGAGGAGAGGGCCCTCACCATATGAATAGTGAGTGACCCCTAAGAAGTAAGGGCCCTTTTTTTGACTTATTTGAGAGGGGCCACCCAATAAGTCAAATTAATTTATTGCTTGCTTGACGTTAGGAAAGCAAGGTCCCGGAGGGGCTTGCGCTTCCTAGTGCAAGGAATGACGCCCAGAGCGAGTGAAGAGAAGGCAGAACTTGCCTCCCTGGAATACTCCTCAGTTTAGAGAATCGAATCAATGCCTCTCCTGTAAGATGGGCCAGCTTTTCAGCTTTATTATATATGTTATTATTCAACAATTGGCTCAACGACTTCTCAAAATAGGTGCCATCATAAGTAAGATCGTGCATCATTTTTCAATCAAAAAGGCATTTTTACATATTTGAAAGTTCCCCATGGGGTTGTGAATGCAGTTTTGTCTTGATCATCAGGGTGTACTAGGATCTGATTAAAGCCTGAGAATCCATCAAGTAATGAAATCCTTGAAGCCCCTACCACTCTTTAGAGAATGTGATCCATCTTAGGTAAGGGATAATTATCCTTGAGGGATACTTGGTTCAAATTCCTTAGATCCACACAAAGTCTTATCTCACCAGTTTTCTTTCTTGTGGGCACCAAATTTGAAATCCAGTCTGAAAACCTGATAGGTGCTATGATACCAGCTTTAAACATTTTTTGTACCTCTTTCTCAATTGAAGGGAGAAGCATACGATTAATCCTTCTCAATTTTTGCTTAAATGGCTTTTGATTAGGCTTGAGAGGGATGGTGTGTTGGATAACATAAGTGTCATAGGATTTTAAATCCTCATAACTCCATGCAAAGACATCTTGAAACTCTTTGAAGAGGTCAATGTATTTAGGCTTCTGATCAGGAGGTAAGGATGCAGCCAATTTTATTATCTTGGGATTTTCAACAGTTCCAATGTTGCATTCTTCAATGGCAGCATTAAGGGGCTGCATTTTTGGTTTTCTAGGGACATCATTTGAGTCAAAAATATCCTCCAATGGAGTTAGGCCTCTTGGAAGAAAATTGTCTTTCAATTGTATCACTTCAGCTTCAGCATCAGCTACTTCTTCACAACTGGTTTGCTGAATTTCTTGTATGTTGTCTTTGTTAAAAATTGTTGGATGTAGCATTTGGTTAGCTATTTTGGGTGATACTGCTGTTTGGCCCTGTTCACCTAGTGTTTGTGACTCACTTACAGCCTCTGCATCAATGTTTAGTCCTGAAAATTCTTGCTGCAAAGTCAAGAAATTATTTATTTGTGTATCATCATCAAACACTTGCCAGTCCTTGACATTGTTTGGGACAGAAGGCCTGTGTTTAATCTCAGCTGTAAAGCAATGCTTGGGTTCAAAAGGTAGTTTACATGTGCTTGCAAATGTGGCCAAACTATGAGCATGGAGATTATGGGTTCTAGAAATTTTGGTAATTTGAAATTCAGTGAAGGAATTTAGTATTTCAGCAGCAACAGACCTATAAGATCTCAGTCTTTTGTCATTAGTGACAAAATTCCCCTTCACTTGTTGGATGATTAGGTCTGAATCTCCCATAATCGAAAGTTTTGTGGCCTTCAATGATTTTACCAGTTTGAGGCCTAGTAAAAGAGCTTCATATTCTGCCATATTGTTGGTGCATCTGAAATTTAGTCTATAGGCTTGACCTTCTGCATGACTATTTTGTTTGTTATGTATCCAAACCCATGCTCCTGCCCCTAATTTGTTGACTGACCCATCAAATTCAAGGAGCCATAGGATTTCTTGGTCAAGGGAAGAATTGTTAACCACTATGGGGCTTGGCATCAACAACTTGGGATTTTGGCTTACCCTTGGTTTTTCTTCTTGAACAATTTTGTTTATTGATTGCTCGACCATTATTTGTGGAGCACTAGTTTGTTCATTTATATCCTGATCTTGTTTGAATGTCTTAGTTTCATCATCATTTGTACAACCTATATTATCATTGAAGAGAATATATGAGTCTATTTCAGAATGGACAGCATATATGGGAAAGTTTTGAGGTTTTTCTTCACTGCTTACCATGTATTTCATCAGTGTTTCTCTGTATAGTCTCTTTGGTTGCCCAAAGACAAATATGGTGGCATAGGACATGTCTAATTGGAGAGAACCTTGAAGTTTAGCCCCCCATGATCTTGATAACAGCATTCCATACTTAGGTGGGATATCAGCAACTACAACATCCATCAAGATTGTCTTATTGGGGTATTGGACAAGTGACACACAGAGATCCTTTATGAGACCTAAACACTTGACTTGGCTGGAGTCAAATGAGAATAGGTCCTTGTATGGTCTTGTAATATCTATATTTAATCTTTCCATGACTGATTTGGGCATCAGGTTGTGGGAAGCACCTGAGTCAAACATTGCATTGTGTAATATCTTGTCATGAACATGCACGCTGACATAAAAAGGTAAGATTCCTGTAACTGGTGTCTTTCCATCAACCTCTGGGCTGAAAAGTAGTTCTGGAGTGTCATCCAACACATTAACATCATCTTTGTTATGAGTAAGCTGAAGGGATCTTTTGATTTGTTGTTTATAGATGTTATGTTTGGCCAACTCTGAGAGAGGAATGGCTATTTTCAATTTTCCAATTTCAGCTTCCAAGTCAAAAGGTTTTTCAGATTGGGTTTTAGTGTTCTGGTTAACAACCCTTTCCCTTTCAATGGAAACCTTAGAGATTTCTTCTTGATTCTCATTTTGATCTTGGGGTGTGTCCTTTTTACTCACCTTTTGAGAAATACTGCTTGGATTATGTTGCAAGGATGATGTAGCCACTGGCTGTTGATTTGAGGGAGATGCTTCAGTTATTTCTTCAACTGTTATTTCCTTTGTGATTGGATAAGTTTTGTCAATTGGCTCTGTGACAATAGCTTTTTTAGGTTGTGGGGTGTCCTTTGTTTTGTCAGGTTGTGTCACATTTATTGTTCTACTTCTCAATTTATATTGCTTATGAACTTCAAAAACCGTTGTATCATAGCCTTGTTTGAAATCAAATGACTCACCTGATTTGGTTTGGAACTGCTTGATATCATCATCCTTATGATCTTCTTGTGTTAAAAAGACTTGATTCCCACTGTCCAAACCCATTAGGTTGATGTGAGGATCCTCATTGGGCTCACTGGATGTGGAAGCCTCAGCATAATTCTCTTGGAAAGGGGGTCTGACATGTTGGTCAAGATAAGTTCTTCCAGTATTGGGATTTTGATTTTTTCTAAAGTTTTGGTTTCTTATATTGCTTGTTTTCCCTTCCCATGATGCCTTTCATTCTATGGTTTCCACTCTGTCCCCAAGTCTATCCATGCCTTTGATGATTGCATCGAGCTTCTGCTCAAATGCTGGGGGTTCTTCCTTAAAGGTAGTTCTCCTTTCAGTTCTGGCCCTATTTCTCTTGGCAATCAAGTTTGCCTCTACAATTACTGCTATGTCTTGCATGTCTGCCAAAGTTGCAGGGGCTCTTTCTCTTAATTGATATGCCATATCAACATCAAACCCATCAGGGAACTTAATTAGTGCTAAATCAGGTGGAGGCCTAAGGTTTTGAGGAATGGCACTATAGATAGAATTGAACCTAGTGCAATAGTCCGAGACAGTTTCTTGTGGACCTCTGTTTATGGTGTCATATTCAGATAAAATGTGTAGAGGGTATTTCTTCTTTTCCCATCTGTTTAGAAAGGACTGGTAAAGAACACCCGAATTAGCTATAGAGTTTGCAGCCAGTGCCCTGAACCAAGTTCTTACTTCACCTATCAGACTTTGTACAAAAATTTTCATTCTCACATCATCATCATCTATCTCATAGTTTTCGAAGTAATCTTGCATTTTCTTGGTATGCTGTAAGGAAGTATATGTACTGGTTCCATCAAAATAAGTGATTTTGCCTTGGTAATCCTGAGGCATGGCCCCATGATTGTTTGGCAGCTGGAGGGGTGCATAACGATTAGCCATATTTGGTGGGATATGCGGGACAACTGGAACAACAGGGACAACGATAGCAGTTTGTGTGTTAGGTGTTGTCACACGGAATCAGTCAAGGGTGCGGACACAGCTGACCTTCCTAGAAGTCTAAGACATTCTAATGACAAACAAAACAAACTGGAGCTATCCTTCTCTAAACATACATTATGATATGAGAAATCAAGTGTTTCGTTCTTACCTTTGTCCAAACGTTGTTGTAGAAGTCCAAGCTTTGTTGATCTGGATGAGCTCCTCCCTTTCTCCAAAACCTGTAATCACCAATAGTCAAACAATTAAATAGCACCTGATTATAACATAAAACAAAGCATATTCAACACATAGACCAAGGAGTACATGAAATAACCCATTAACAACAAGTTATTGAGAAGAATGGACCAATTTGCATTAAAGTTAATCAAAAGGAACCATTACAACCTGAGCCTTGGTGTTGTGCAAGCTCCTTCCAGGGTCCACAAGAGTCTTCCTCTACTTTGACAAAGCTCACCCACTTCCAAATAGAACAAGTAAAGATGACAATCTCTCCTTACAAGCTTCTAAATGGGAGTCCTAATTCCTGCAGCATTTACCCTTAGAAATCTATAGCTTTCAACCTCCTTCCTTCTGGCTCAATGCCTCTTTTTATAGTGCTCAAGAGGAAGTTAATCAGGTCCACCATCAATGGGATAGTCCCCTCTTTGGATGGGATCACTCCCTTATTGATGGGATAAGTTCCTCTTTGATAGGAGTGCATGAACCATCTGGAGGCGCTCAATACACACCAAACAACCTTCTAGAATGCTCTAGAAATGACCACAAGTAAGTTTTTGAAGATAAAACTTGCGCATTTTAACCTTTTCAGAGGGACGCACCTGCCCCTTTAGATACAGAGCGTCCTTGGACGCAGACCTTATGAACAAAAGGTGCGTACCCGCAGGCAAGGCTTGAGAGAACCTGCGTACCCAGAGATAAACATATTTTATAAGGACTTTCTCTCTTTCTTGGAGTTTGACATGAATAGCTGAGGCATAAGACTTGCTCAAGAGGGTAGTATGACTGTTGATAGAGCCATACCGACTGTAAATAGCCATGGTGACATTTTTTAGTGTAACAGATTGCCCCCTAAAGTGTGAAGCCTGGAATAGATTAGGGTTTTGTATTATCTAGGAAGGGTGAAGTGCTTTATCATTTCGAGGATTATCTCATGGAGAACCTGGTTGGAACCTGCAATTTTCAACACAAAATACATGGATAAGATTATATCATCACTGAGGTAGGCATTCCCATACTCAGATAAAAACTTTAACTAACAAACTAACTACTCTGATACAGAAATGATCTTGTAGTACATCATAATCATAGACTTTTGTAGACACAGTATGGCCGCAACCATCTGTTTATGATTAGTCTACTTAGATAATGAATACAAAACTGCTCGCAGCCTGGGCGATAAAGATTTGATCCAGGGTCTTCATTCCTACTTCTCGAATTGGTACGATTCTAGCCATGCGAATAAATGAGTCGATGTCGAACATGGTAGAAACCACTTGATTACCAGTCGATGATGTAAACTGTTAACAAGCGGGAGAGAGACCACCAGTAATGTCAATGGTTCTCAAAGTACCCAGTACAATCCATGAGATGTGAATGAATGAGTTGATGTCGAACATTTCACGGAATCCTTCGATCGAAAGTCAATGATGTAAACTGACGTCAAAGGCGAGAAACCTGCCATTGATGCATGCAGACTTCAAGGCACTGACGATTTCTAAGTCATCTCTCTAGATAATGTGCTGATGTCGATAGAAAGAGACTCGTTGCAGGCAAGCCCACAACACGAAATCATTGTTCAAGTTGAAGAAATATTGCTGTAAGGACTGACTCAGGGATGGTCAAATGGATGAAAAGGTATTTTGCAGATGAAAGTTTTGTTTGCAGACCTCTTGGACACATAACGACACGACAGATGGTTTGGTGTTAAATAACTCAAAGTTAATCCCCGGAACCAGGTTGAAGACTTTCAAAAGTGGTTTGATTGACTGTGAGGTAAAAGATTTCCCAACCCAGGTGAATAGGTGAATGAAAAGTGTCGTGTCCAAGAGCGGTAATAAAGTTTCTTTTGAGACAAAAGGTAACAAATAGGCTCATTCTTCTCTTTTTTCCCCCACCATTTCTGGCAAGTACCTCTTTATTTTTAACAAGCTTGAGGAGGATAACATATGCTTGATTATAAGCTCATCCTTCGGATGAGTCCAACCCAGTTTTGATTCGAACCCTAGGAAGGAGTGGTTCGTTCCTGTTTGTAATTGAACAGGTCCTTTACTGTGAAATGTTTAACGAGCCCAGTATAGGAGAAACTCGGTGTTTTTCAATTTTAGAGAGTCTGAAAAACTTAAGGAAACTCCAAGTTGAACTTTTTCGTAAATTTGTGTCCCTCAAGCCCGAAAAAGTATAAAATAATACCTGGGGGAACCGCTTGATCTTGCGACCAAGGAGTACTTTCATAATTAGTGTCACTGACCTGAAAAGTAAAAAGCGATCAAGGACACGTCGTTTTATTTCCGTATCGAGTTTGAAACGACAAAAACACGGCAATCTTTTCCTGATTTTACGGTCAGAAAAGAGCTATAAGGGGACCATCTTTTAATTCCATTTTAACGAGTGTAAAAGAAACGCTCGGCAATCTTTTCATGTTTTAGGAGTCAGAAAAGGGCTTAAAAGATGACTCTGATATTTTGTTTGTGAAAAATGACAATTTTCCCTCTAAGTCCCTTTGTCCTGCACAAAAGCGACACATTACTCATACCTGTTTAAGATAGGCAAAAATTCATCGAAAAACATCTTTCCATGGTGAAAAATGAACAAATTCATCCAAAAAACCTATAAAAAGACTTTTTACCATGTCATTTTTACCGTTTGACTGTTGAGGTTGAAAAAGGAGCTTTTGACAAGAAACTTCCCGTGGTCGCTGCGGAAAATCCGACCGTTAGAATCGAACGCCGTCTCTTCCAGGTATTTCACAACATCCTCCTTGTCAATTTTATCCGTTTAGAATTTTGTTTTAAGTTTCATTTTTTATTTTTGGGGGGTTTTGGGTTTTGGAAACCGCCCTGCGGGGGACGCAGGTTTCCTGAAGGCTGGCCTGCGTCCCCCGACTTTTTCCTACACAGGGAAAAGGTCGGGGGACGCAGGTTACCTTCAGGCCACCTGCGTCCCAGCACACTGTGCGCCAAACGCGGGGTGCGTCCTCCGCAAAACGCGGGTTTTGAAACCCCAAACTCCCAAACCAACCATTGAAATTTCTCAAAACTAATTTCAATGCCTGTTTATTCATGTGTAGGGCACTTATCATGCTGGATTGGAGAGAAAGAGAGCATGAGGAGGTTGATGGAGCTGCAATCAATCATCAACCCTCCCTTGATGCCCTAAGAGGATGTGGATTATACAAATACCGGTCCATACCCGGTATGAGAGCTCAGTTAAGGTTCTTGGAGTGGCTGGTCGAGAGATGGAACGTTCAAGAACAATGCTTTTATATCGGCGGGCAACAACTCGAGATAGAGCCTGTTGACATTTATTTTCTTACTGGCTTGCCGAACAGAGGTGAGCAACTCAATCTGGCTGGGACTAGGCCGGGTGGCCAATCCCTTGATAGTCTCCGAGCAGATTGGTGCCTACCTGATCGAGAGCACAAGAAAGGCATAGAGATCAAATATGTCTCTCAACGTGAACTCATGGTCTTAGCTTTCACTGTGACCAGGATTTGTGGCTCAGCCACTTTACATATTGCTATTGGGTCTCAATTTCGGATGTTAATTGATTGTCTCCAAGGCACCATTTTCAACTGGTGTGATGCGTTGTTAGCTAACTTGAAAGCCCAACTGACCAAGGCAAAGACCGGCAGAATAAAGACCTTTGGATATGGGCCTATAGTCGTGAGCTTTGCCTTAGAGAGGATACCAATGCTGATCCCTCAGCATCTCACTGTTGATATTTCGGGTCCTCAGGAGCCAAAGCTGGTACGATGGGTTGCTGTGATGGCCCGGCATCCGGACGAGGGTGCGGCAGTTGTTCGATTTACTGACAGTTATTTTCACTGGTTAGAGGACCAGGTGTTCGCGATTCAGGACTTTCCGTATGCCGGAATAGATTTTCGAGGTGATCCGGACATGGTTCTTCCACAGGGAGAACAATGGGATGACAGAGGTACTTTATTTTTCACGAGTTTTCAAATTATGTATTTTTTTTTGTTTTTTATATATATCGTCTCAAAACTGACAGTAAAATTTTCAAAATGCAGATGTTGGTCCACAGCCTCTAGCCAACCTCCGGCCTTTCGAGAGAAGACATCCAGTTGCACCGGTACCGGCCCCACAGGACGCGGCGGCTGCAGAGGTACTGACTGAGTTGGAGCATGATCTACAGCGTCTGACGGCAGATATACCGGAGACTTCTATGGATGATATTCCTATCAGACTTCAGCACTACGTAGTCGCGGTCCCTGGACCGTTGAGGAGATTTTTGCGCAAGGTAGCCCGTGCAGTGGTGTCGTATAGGGAGCACCACCAGTGATTGGCTAGTCACTTTGTAGACACATGTGACATTTTGACTTTTTGTACTTATCACTTTGCCGATCATAAGGTGTTTTTCGACCTATGATCGAAGACGATGTATATTTTTTTTTTGACACACTCTTATCTATATATATATCACTATTACCAGCTTATCTTGTTTAACATGTATGATGAAATGTTTTTTAAATTTACTTGCATGATTATCGTAAATGTCTGTCCAACACTCGAGAAGCAATTGCATCTGCTAATGTATTCAAGGACCTTGGAATATGCTGATATTCAATGTAATCAAATTCACGTTCCAAGAGACGCACTCTCAAAAACAACCTTAATAACACAGGATTTCTAATGGCATAAACTCTATTAAGCTGTAATACAACAAGTTCAGAATCTAACCTCACTATCAAACGTCGAATTCCAAATGAAATAGATTCGGATAATAATTCAACCACTGCACTGTATTCTGCAATGTTATTCGTTGTTTGACCGAGGCTTACCCCATGCATAGAAACTAACTCGTTAGAGGGTGAATAGATAACCTAAGCTGCGGAAGAGATATTCCGTGTACTACGACAAGCACCATCAGCAAATCCAATGTATGTTTGGAGGGGCGTCGACATCTACAATATCAAGAGAAAAACCAAGATAAGCCAGAATAACGACGAAAAACACACTCACTAAGCTAAGCACACTGACTAACTAACAATCAAACTAGCTAGAAAGAAAACCTAACCTAACTACAAATTCTTCGTACCCACCATTTAAGCATAATACCTCTTTAGGTAAAGTCCATTTCTGGGTTTATCCAAAGAGTCCCCATCAAAATCTACTAGCTCATAAGCCCCTTTTGCTAGCTTTCGCTTTACAATATAGGGTCCATGCCACATAGGAACGAATTTTCCAGCACCTAGCTTATCGTTAGCTTGATCATATAACAGCACTAGGTCTCCCTTCGAAAAATTTCGAGGGGTCACATTTCTATCATACTGAGCTTTCATTTGCTTCGCGTGAGTCTCGATTGCCAATGTAGCGTCACGTCGACTCTCATCTAATTTAGCTAAGTACAATAAATGTTTCTCCTCTTCGGAAGTAGCTGGAAGTAATTCGACAGCCATTTGAAGTGATGGGATTTCACATTCAATGGGTAACACTGCTTCTAAGCCATAAACTAGCTGGAAAGGAGTGAACCCTGTTGAGGTTTTTACTGAGGTTCGGTATGCCCATAGCGCCGAAAATAACATGTTGTGCCAATTCGACCGATGAATACCAATGGCTCGTCGGATCATGATAACCAGAACTTTGTTGATAGACTCAACCAAACCGTTGGCTTGCGGATAATAAGGAGTAGAGCTGTCATGGCGCAAACCAAGCTGGCTTGTAAGTTCAGTCATCATGGTGTTTCGAAAATGGCTTCCATGGTCAGTAATAATTGCTTGTGGGACACCAAACCTAGTTATTATATGATTGAATATGAAAACTGCAGCTGTTTTGCCGCTTGCGTCGAATGTAGGCATCGCCTTGACCCATTTAGTGAAATAATCAACCGTGAGGATGATATACGCATGCCCCCCGGCCGAGTGAGGGTTACAAGTAATAAAGTCGATACCCCATTTGGCGAATGGACCAACGGCAATTATAGGGTGGAGAGGAGCAGGTGGTGCGCGCATCTTTCGATCAAACACTTGGTAGTTGTGGCACTTCCGGACTGCAATGATACAATCTTTAAACATAGATGGCCAGAAGTAACCAGCGCGCAACACCTTCTGAGCTGTGGCATACCCAGACATATGACCGCCACATGCTCCAGAGTGACAATCATTCAAAACTCTCTTAGCCTCTTCGTGAGTTAGACAACGTCGAAAAACTAAGTCTACCCCCCGGCGATAAAGTGTATCTCCAATAATTTTGTATTGCTGGGATTGAAACCTAATTTTTCGACATTCCGCTTTTGAAGCTTCAGGCCGAAAGGTTTGGGTTTGGAGATAGATGATTATATCCCCGAACCAAGGATCTAAAGTACTGATAAGAAACAAAGATTCGTCCGCAATGGACTCTTCTGCCACAGTCTCTGTGTCAGTACGCGGGAAATCACACATCAATTCCGCAAAAACTAAGGATTTCTTAGACTTGGACTTTTCGAACTCCAAGTCGAACTCTTGCAGGATAACGATCCATTTAGAGTACTTGCCCCCTAGCAATTGTTTTGTCAAAATGTAAATCATAGGGTTGCAATCCGAAATAACTGTAGTTTTACGGAGAAGAATGTAGTGACGAAAACGCTGGACAGCTTGAACGGCTGCTAGGGCCAATTTCTCCACATGCGAATATTTTAACTCAGTGGGATTTAAGGTTCGACTAAGATAATATATCACATGTTCTGCTCCGAATTCATCTTCTTGAACTGACACCATTCCAATAGTGGAATATGAAGCTGCGAGGTATAAGAAGTAGTCCTGGTTGTAGTTGGGAGGATGCAACAACGGTGCATGGGTCAACGTGTGTTTAAGTGCATCAAAAGATTGTTGGGCAATCTCGTCCCAAAAGAATTGAACGTTCTGTTTCAACAACCGTGTAAAACCTTTAGTGACCTCGGCGTAGTTTGGGATGAATCGACGTAAAAAGTTCGCTTTCCCTTGCAAACTTTGGAGTTGGCGCAAACTCGAAGGAGGAGGCAATTTTATGATCGCCTCGACTTTCGAGGGATCGACGCGAATGCTGGCTTTTGAAACAACAAATCCCAGCAATCGACCTGTTTCTATACAGAAAACACACTTGTCAGGATTCAACCGAATTCGATAATGCCTACACCTCATAAAGATTGCTCGTAAGTGGTCAAGGTGATCAGCTCGATGTAAAGAATGAGCAGGAAAATCATCGAGATACGGTTGCACAATGTGCTTGATGTCGTGAAATGCGTAAGACATCGCCCGTTGAAAAGTGGCCCCGGCATTCTTGAGCCCAAAAGGTAATTTGCAATAAGCAAATGTCCCCCATGGACAAATGAATGCCGTTTTTGGTTGGTCGGCAGGTAGAATATTGATTTGATTATAGCCCGAAAAACCATCCATGAAGGAAAACATTTCACTTCCGGCACAATCATCAATAATTTGATCGATATAAGGCGTAGGATAGTTGTCTTTTGGACAAGCTCGATTGATATCCCTATAGTCGATACAGATTCTTATTGTTCCTTGTTTCTTGTTGACCGGAACAATATTCGATACCCAATCTGTTAACGGGATCGGATAAATGAAACCTGCTTTCAACAGCTTTTCGACTTCTGCTTTAATCGCAGCCGCTTTTCGAGGGTGAATCTGACGCAACCGTTGCCGAATGGGTTTAGCATCCGGGTAGGTTTTGATTTCATGAACAACAATGGCAGGATCGATTCCCGGCATTTCCTCGTAAGACCATGCAAACACATCGCGGAATTCTTGGAATAGGGCCTTGTAAGTTTGGATTTCTTCTTCTGTACATGAGGCACCTATATGAATGTTCTCCTCAATTCCGGGCTTCACTGAAATATCAAGGGGAATAGTACGAGAAATGTTCCCTAAATTCAACTCTGAATTAGAATGTTTCATTGGATTCTGAGTGTCTTTGACATATTCAGCGGTAAAGATAGATGAAAAATCATTTTCAAATGCATCGTCCTTAGGTAAAAACGAAGATCTGTGATGGAGATCTTCCCATGGTAGATCGTCTACACTTAGGATTTCGCGAAGTTGTTCGTCAGATGACACGACTTCGGGAAACGATATCCGTTCTAAGGTTGAGGTGAAAAGTGATTCTTCACTGACCACATTCATTTGGTCGACTTCGGTTGAATGAAAATCAGTAAAAGACATGAGAGCTTCATAAGCAATTTCATATGGACTCAAAGGGATAGCATTACCGAATGAGTCTATCTCAGAGTCAGATGGGACATACCAAGGATCATCATAAATAATGTTTTCTGATGTAATCATATGAATTGTTGCAAACGAAGGTTCCACACTGAGTGGAGGGAGAGGAAAAGTTCCCAGTAAAC
The DNA here is from genome assembly GCA_031772625.1 of Pinus tabuliformis. Classification (NCBI taxonomy): domain Eukaryota; kingdom Viridiplantae; phylum Streptophyta; class Pinopsida; order Pinales; family Pinaceae; genus Pinus; species Pinus tabuliformis. The sequence goes on along the minus strand of CM062807.1, from coordinate 1,344,060,272 downwards.
CGGAATCCTTAACTAAACCTACACCAACGTCCCTATAAGGGATTGTCGACTTACCGACATGCTGGATACTCTCTGAAGAGGCTGGGTCGGATGAAAACTATGTCAGCTGATCAATAGTCACGATCTTACCATTATGTGGAAACTTAATTACTCTGAAGACCGATGAAACGATCGCTGTCATAGCATATGACCAACTTCGACCCAAAAGAAGGTTGTAGTCTAGAGGGGCATCAACCACTTCCACATCCAGACTAACGGTTTTACCTTCTACCCCTATAGGCAATTCCTGTAGAATACCAAACGGACGGAACCCACGGCCATCAAAGGCCTTAAGGATGGTGGAGGATTGGTTCAACGAAGGAGAACCAAGGGATCTCCAACATTGACTTGACATAATACACGTAGAAGCTCCCTCATCAATCACAGTTCGATGAATAGGCCTGTTTTTGACTATCACTGGAATTTGGAAAGCCATTTGATGGGGGAGTCGTGGTGTACTATTTTTTAGATCGAAAATCATTAGATTCGGATCCTGAACGTCAACAGCTCCTATAGCCGACAAAAGCAATTTTCGTTGTGCTAGACATGATTGCAGCACTTCTAACGCCGACATTGCTGAGGGTGAAATAGCTAAGTCCTCAACAATGTTGTAATTCTGGGCTGCTCTCGCATGTGGATTGAAAGCAGACCTTCGAAGTACACCCTTGGCGGGCGGTTTAATTACTAAGTCTGGGTTAGGTTTCTCGATCTGTAGTGGATCGGAACCAGGAGCTGAGGTTGATGGGTTAGAGTGAGAAGATTCTGCTTCCTTACCATCAACAGGATTCTTACTACCATAATCTTGTGATCGAGTCGCAATCCTCACATGAGACATCATCAAAATGGGTTCTTCACTGGCATTCGAGGAAGAACCTATCATCTTATTCTCCTGCTCCGGAAATGGATTTTTTAACACAGCAGGAGTGGGAGAACCTTTGACTATTTTCACTACCTCGGCCCGATGAGGGCAATCTCTCGTAAAATGATCCTCTTCACAAATAAGACAAGGATATCGAGGTTTGCGCTTTTCGTCATTGGTTTCCGACTTTTCAGTTTTCTCCTTTGGAGCCTTGTCTGCTTTAGCCTTCTTCTTTCCTTTCTTCTTTCCACCGTTTTTTGATTTGGCCGTAGATGACTCTACAGCGTGAATATCGGCGGTAAGTTCAGGAGAAGACTCTCCTGTCGGGGAATTGGGCAAAGTGATAATAGGAGTAGTTGAAGCCTTGGAAGACTTCTTCTTGCTCTTTGTATTCACGATACCAATCATACCATCAGCGGCATGAGATCCCGAAGGAGCAGCAGCGATTTGGTTCGACTTTGGAAGATCTGGAATCTTCTCATGTAATGTACCTGACTGCGTGTAAACTAAGTTAAGGTATTGTGCCTGAGCAATGACTTGCTCCACAGTAACTACTCCGGCCTTAGCTACATCTTCCGTAATCCGTGGTAATAATGATTTAACAAACCATTCAGCTAAGATTTGGTCTGGGATAAAAACTTTCACTAGCCTTCTTCGACGCCTCCACTCATGAATGTGATCTGAAATATACGTGGAGGTTGATTGTTTTAGTGAAGTTAATAACTCCGTACCGTTATCGTATCTGACCGGTAACTGAAAGTGAGTTAAGAACGAGGTAGCTAACTGGCTAAAATTGTAATAAGAGGCCCGTGGTAACTCAATGTACCACTTGGCCGCGAGACCAATGAGTGTACGCTGGAAAAGACGTAAACGGATCGAATCATCCGAGATGGAATTTGAAGCACACCAGAGGTGGTAAGTCATCACGTGATTGGATGGATCCTCTCCAGACTTACCTTCGAACTTGGGTATATCGCTGGGAAACTTATTTGGCATTGGCGGCCAGAACGGAAGATATTGAATTGGATCGTTCGTTAGGCGCGTCAAGTCTGGTAAATCCAAAGTTGCGATAAACGGTAACTGCCGGTTAGGATCTCTAAAACTCTGGGTCACAATACCGGCCCCAGGAGGAGGATATCCAGGATAACTAGGAACAGGAGTCGCATTTGGGATATTATATCCTCCTGGAAAACCAGGATTAACCGGACCGTACTGGGGTTGCTGAGGTTGTTGATAAGTGTACCCAGGATACGGTTGATACTGGTAAACCGGTTGTTGGATAGCTTGCCCAGGTTGATACTCTCCCTGGTACGGAGGTTGAACAAATTGAGGTTGAGTAGTAACAACCGTACTTATACCAGGTTGGCCTACAGGCATCTGGACTGTGGTTGGAATCGTAGATCCAGACAACGGTACAGATGTCTGAGGAGTGTTTACAGGGACAGTAGAAACCGGAGCCGTCGATACTCCAGAAGTAAGTATGGTAGATGTGGCGGTAGTTGCTGCAGCCGTTTGAGATGGAGTACTAGGTGCAATTGGCAGCTGAGTAACTACCGAAGTTACAGAGGTCTGAACACTTGACTGGACAGGTTGCGGTTGCTGGGGTGGACCAGGAACTACAGGTTGTCCTGCTTGAGGTACCGACTGTATACTTGGCTGCAACATCTGTTGACCCTATGACGGATCCCACACTAACATTCCAGGGTATTGATCCATAACAGGTTGAGGGTACTGAGATCCATAGCCGGATTGAGGATAGGATTGATAATTGTAAGGTGCAGTCCCATATGATTGCCCTTGAGGTGGTTGATAACCTTGACCTGAGTATTGACCTTGAGGTTGATAACCTTGAGGTAAATACGGGTACTGGGGTTGACCTTGACCTTGAGGTTGGTATCCTTGAGGTTGATACCCTTGGGGTTGATACCCTTGGGGTTGCCATCCTTGAGGTTGCCATCCTTGAGGTTGATATTGATACTGAGGTTGACCTTGGGGTACATATTGAGGCTGGGGTTGACCTTGAGGTATGTATTTCCCCATAGGAGCGTACTGACCTTGAGGTTGCCCCCCAGACACGAATGAAGTACCTTGAGGTTGCCCCCCAGGCATTAACGAAGGCTGCCCCCCAGGCGGTAATTGGCCACCTTGAGGTTGGGTAACGGGAACTGAACCTGACATCATGTAAATGTCGCCTACGCTCAATGGTACATTACCACTATTTCCAACTAATAACCCATGATCAATGGGTTGAGGAGATGCTCCCGCAAAGGTACCAGAAAGAGATTGATACCCAGTAGGAACAGAAGGACCGCCATGTAAAAAAGATTTAGGACTTTGTGTAAACACAGATGACTGACCAGACATATTTACAGGAGTATGAATACCTCCAGGTGGAAAAGGAGTACGAGGTGTAGAAAAACCTAGCCCAAAGTTGTCTAAATAATTGGTTAACGAAAGGTACCAAGTAGTACTTCTAGGAGGACTGTAAAAGATGGATTCACGCTCCCTTAGATCAAGGGTAATTTGATCTTCAGGATCAGAGACGCCTATTTCTTCCTCTACAACAAGTTCTTCTATAGCAATCAAACCAACAGGAAGATTTTCGGTGATAATCCTTTCTATTCTCGGTGAATCAGGAACACTAGGAGTCGGAGTAACAGGTTCGGATATTTCTGGTTCTTCGCCTGTATCGCTAGCAGACGAAAAACTACCAACAAGCTCAGAAACTGTAACAGCTTTGGGATTATAACCTGTCTCTATACTTTGGTAATCTGGATGGACTACCAAGGAAGATTCTCCTTCTTCAGGTGAACCTACTCTACTGCCACTAGGAGGAGTTACAAGGACCTTTAAACCTTATAAATTACTGGGGTCGTCTCGAGGAGGTTCACCCCTAAGTCTACGGGATGTTCTCAATAATTCGGCCACAGAAACAACTTCAGGAGACTGGCCCCGAAGCCTACGGGACTGTCTCGGTAATTCCGCCACAGCTAGAAACTTTTAACTACTACACACGAAAACAAAATAAAATTTCAAATCAAACCACCTAAAGTCTCTAAAGAACCAAACAAATTTGAATCACACGCCTAAAGAATCTAGGGCATCAAACCAAACACAAACAGTATTCTTCCGGACCAAAAGCGCTAGTTGGTGATTAGGTCCAACCTCGCAGGATTCAGTACAGAAATGGAGGGTGGAACAGTTACGCCGACAACCTGCTTAATGAATAGACTGGACCAAGTTCCTCCACTTTAACCGTCTCGAGTGAAGTTAACCCCCCAGAAAATCCAAGTGAGTATAGCCGACGTCTACTCCAGGTACAGTGGGACCTTCCCTCCACCGTCACCTTGGGTAGAATCCTAGAGATTATGGTCACTAAGGTTACCAACGGCCACAAGTACACCTGGGGGAACAGTCTAAACTCCGACAGCACGCAAGGGCAGAGTAGCAAGCTCAATCCCCTTACCGGCTCCTTGACAGTAATCCAAGGTTTACCGATAAGTGACCCCTGGCTCCTCGACAATGGTTAATCCGAGGTTTACCGTTTGTAATACGTACTGTCTGGCGTCGTTCCCAACGAGGGGGGAATGATCCCCTCACTGGTTCGGACACGAGCTCGTGCTTCTCCTTTAAGAGGAGCTTTCCCAGAGTGTAAATGTAACAATTGGATTTGATTCTATCACAAGATCGACTACTTGTTTGGTTTTACTGCCTTGCAGAGTTAAGTACTCACCTACTCCAAGACACTAGCCTAAGCTATGTTGGTGCTTCAAAGCCCTAGAAAATAAAAGTTACTAGTTCAATTTTACTTTAAGCGTTACTTTTAAGGTTGTTCTTTAAAGTCACAAGGTGATGGAAGTGAAACCAATGGTGTGCAGACTCGACTCCAACCACTACAAAGATGCACCTAAGATGATCTATGCTACTTTGCTTTTTCAATGAAATTCTTTAACTAAGAGAGTTGAGAGAATGCAATTTTTAAAGAAAACAACTTCCTTAGAAAAGACAATCAAAGAAACAATTCTCTTTTTCTTTTCGAGCACACAAACATAACCACTCTTTACTTGCACAAAAAACTCTTTTTCTTTCAAAAACTTTCAAAGCTACTTGAAACAAAACTTTTCAAAGGAGATATTTTTGTATTTTCTCTTTTTAATAAAGCATGTAAACCTACCTTTAACAAAAAATAATCTCAAAAGCTACAAAACTATGAAAATTTGACTCACAAGCAAACCAAAAGAGAGATTACTCTAAGTAAACCTAACAAGGCAAAAGCTCTCAAAGACGATTCTAGGATGTTTTACTTGATCAAAATCAAATCAAGGACTAGCTAATGCAGAATCAAAAGGCTAGTCAAAACAAAACTCAAATCTTTTTGTTCTTTTCGTAAAATGGAATTCAAGACTTAAACAACAAGCACTTCGAAAATGGCCCAAAAGACAACTTGATGGTAAGTTACTTCTACAGGTAGACTTTAGAACAGGTATGACTTCTTAGAATGTTGACAAAACCAGAGATGTCTAAGGCTTGACAACTCCTACCGCTAAAGTCACTACAAGACCTACTCAAAATCAAACCCTAGGGCTTACACTTCGACGAAATCCACTAAAACACTTAATGCTAATGAAACCAGTTCAGGTGAAGATTCTGGACAAGGGACTGATGAATCTGGGCAGAAAAAACTAAGAAAAAACAAAATCCAAGAGCAAAAAGGGCAAAAAGTGGAATTTTCTTAAATTTTGGCAGGGGACGCAGGCAACCCGTTAGGACAGGTGCGGGCCCGCTCTGTGCACACAGCAAAAGTGCGTCCAGGGACGCACTGTGCAGCACTCAGAGGGTGCGTCCTACTGAAAAACTCAAGAAAAATTAAAATAAAACTAATCCTAAGCTAACCCACCCAGAGACAAGATCACAGAGCCAAAACCAGAAAAATAAACCAATTTTCTCAAAGCAAAGTTCAAACAAAAGAAAAGACTCTTCTTATCAATGGAATCTATCCCCAGCGGAGTCGCCAATTTGTCACACGGAATCAGTCAAGGGTGCGGACACAGCTGACCTTCCTAGAAGTCTAAGACATTCTAATGACAAACAAAACAAACTGGAGCTATCCTTCTCTAAACATACATTATGATATGAGAAATCAAGTGTTTCGTTCTTACCTTTGTCCAAACGCTGTTGTAGAAGTCCAAGCTTTGTTGATCTGGATGAGCTCCTCCCTTTCTCCAAAACCTGTAATCACCAACAGTCAAACAATTAAATAGCACCTGATTATAACATAAAACAAAGCATATTCAACACATAGACCAAGGAGTACATGAAATAACCCATTAACAACAAGTTATTGAGAAGAATGGACCAATTTGCATTAAAGATAATCAAAAGGAACCATTACAACTTGAGCCTTGGTGTTGTGCAAGCTCCTTCCAGGGTCCACAAGAGTCTTCCTCTACTTTGACAAAGCTCACCCACTTCCAAATAGAACAAGTAAAGATGACAATCTCTCCTTACAAGCTTCTAAATGGGAGTCCTAATTCCTACAGCATTTACCCTTAGAAATCTATAGCTTTCAACCTCCTTCCTTCTGGCTCAATGCCTCTTTTTATAGTGCTCAAGAGGAAGTTAATCAGGTCCACCATCAATGGGATAGTCCCCTCTTTGGATGGGATCACTCCCTTATTGATGGGATAAGTTCCTCTTTGATAGGAGTGCATGAACCATCTGGAGGCGCTCAATACACACCAAACAACCTTCTAGAATGCTCTAGAAATGACCACAAGTAAGTTTTTGAAGATAAAACTTGCGCATTTTAACCTTTTCATAGGGATGCACCTGCCCCTTTAGATACAGAGCGTCCTTGGACGCAGACCTTATGAACAAAAGGTGTGTACCCGCAGGCAAGGCTTGAGAGAACCTGCGTACCCAGAGATAAACATATTTTATAAGGACTTTCTCTCTTTCTTGGAGTTTGACATGAATAGCTGAGGCATAAGACTTGCTCAAGAGGGTAGTATGACTGTTGATAGAGCCATACCGACTGTAAATAGCCATGGTGACATTTTTTAGTATATGTACTGGTTCCATCAAAATAAGTGATTTTGCCTTGGTAATCCTGAGGCATGGCGCCATGATTGTTTGGCAGCTGGAGGGGTGCATAACGATTAGCCATATTTGGTGGGATATGCGGGACAACTGGAACAACAGGGACAACGATAGCAGTTTGTGTGTTAGGTGTTGACAATATGTTTTGTGAAGTGGATGATGAAGAGGGGGAGGAATGAGTTGTATGGAGGTGAAAAGTTGGCTTAGAAGGTGTGGGAATAAAGGTGTGCTGAACTGCCTCAGGGATAGATTCAGGAGATTGCTCTGGTTCCTTTTGGCTCTTATGCGTTTTATGGATCAAATTTGGATTCTCGAAAACAGGAGGAGGATTTGGGTCAGGATTTGACCTGGTGTGCCTAGTTTTCCTTTTAGGAGCCAACTTCTGAACTTCTTTTTGGTATTTTTAGGATATTTTTAGAGCTATTTCAAGGGACTGCTCAAGCTTTTTTTAGAACCACTGTCTAAAGACAGACATCAGTTGAAAAATATGTTCATTACCCAGCGGAGTCGTCAATTATGTTAGCACCCAGGTTGTTCCCTTTGACTCCCAAGGGAATACGGCCGGGGTAACCACTAACCAAGCTTTGGATTGCAGTTTCTAGCCAAACTGTAATCAGAGAGGGCTCTCTCTTTAAGGTTTATCTCTGTTTTGTGAGGATTTTAGGCTAGTTATGAGGGTTTGGTTTTATATTTTGGTTGAGTGATGTCTTTCAGTACCTAAGGTGGAAATCTTTAGACAGTTTTAGTCTATTGGGCAATGGAGTCTGTGGCTACATGTTGTTTGAAATGTTGAGTGAGATTGTTGAAACTGCAGGGCCATTTAAATATTTCATGAAACAAACTAGAAATTGTGATGGTGAAGTATGTTTAACCAGTGCAAAGCAATTAAGAATTTTCCACTAAGCTGAGGGTGTGAGAAAGAGATATATTGCACTGGAGCAGATTCGAATTCCTACACAATAACCACTGTGAAAGATATAGTCTGGAGGTGCAGCAATTAGGAATTACACCTTATAACTATAACTGAAGAAAAACATTCATAACAGCATAGATTGAGGTCAGGGTATTCTATGAATAAGTCCTGAAACTATTCTTTTTCTTTGCCATTAATTGTGAAACATAGAACATGAATGGGTTATGAAGAAATAATAAAACACATAACGAAGAGTTTAAAGGAAACTTATTGTGTCATGAAATACGCAGGAATCCTGTAGCATTCAACAAACACACACAATGCCTCAGACAACACAGAACTTTGGAAATTCCATCAGCGTTTGTATTAACACTCTGAACATTTACAGCATAAGATCTCTAGAAGAGAAAATCAACAACAACCCCTTGCAAGCTTAAGCGAGGGGGAATATATACAATCGGTGATACAAAATATCTGAACTGGTGAGTCACTTGAGAAATAAATACGTTCACCAACTTTACAGAATAGCAGATAAGGAAGTTATTACTGCTCTAAATACAAATTGAATGCTCTTTAATTCTGTCAGAAGTCTTTTTTGACCTTTGGAGGCCACTGAGTCGGCTGAGCGTTTTGTATTAATGCTGAATGATGTGTCTTTATGGCTTTGTCATGCTGTAGCTTTCTCGGCCCTGTCATCTATAACTGTCAGTGCTGCTTTAGTGGCCGAATTGGTTTGCTGAGTTGGCTCAGTCTATTCTTTTCCAAAAATACTGAATGCATCAAATTTTACTATACATGATGACTTATGTTTTTTTATTACAAAACTTGGTGAAAGGCTCTTGATTACAATATCAACTGTATCATTTTGGCCCACCATTCGTGTGTGGGCAATTGATGTCTCAAAATTGCATCCAAGGTCTCATCTGCCTCTGTATATTTGTAGAAGTTTGGAAGCACTTCAAACAAATGTTTGATCTCATTCATAATGAAAAATAAGTTCTCTACTCTGTCATAGAGACTCTGCCCAGATGCTGGCCCTGTTTCTTCTGAGGTACTTGGTCTTACAGTGATCTGATTGGTGGCAAATGTATTAACCCTTTTTTCATAGTTCTCATGTGAAAGTAGCCTCCCTGCGCTGTTCAGTAAGCCAGGAAGACCTCTGCCTTGTAATGCTGCAAACTTGTCCATAAACTTGTTTACTTCTGTCTGCATGTCCTGGCTTCTTCTTTCCAGTGTTTGTACCAGGCTTCTCAATGTAAGGACCCTCTTTATCAGCAAGATGGTTTCAGTTCTGTTGGGAATTCCCATTGCTGCCAGCTGAGGACCTGTACGGTTATTGAGCACGTTAATCATTCTATTGGCTACCTCAGGCATGTTGCCTAAAGATGCCCTTGCTCTCTGGACTTCCCTGTGTGCTTTGCCTATGAGCTCCATTTGCTCATGAATGGTCTCTATATACTGCCACTGATCTGTGATTGATTGGCCAATGTTGGCCCATAAAACTGTCTTGACCTCAGCCACCACTTTATCAAGGGTGAGCTCCTTCTCCAGCTCCTTTATCTTCTCCTTAAGGGCCTTTATTTCCCTTCCTTTTTCTGCTACACTTTGCTTGGATTTGTCATTTTTTCATTCAGCTTTGTTAAATTATCTATGGCTTCATTTAGCTCTGCCATTTGGGCTTCTAAGGCCTGGATTTCATTCTTCAGCTTCTGCATGTCAAGGCTTGGAGCCTGCTCTAATGCTGGTGCTGGTGCTGATGTAGATGGCGCTGTTTGAGCTGCTTGTTCTGTAGGAGGAGCACTAGCTTGAGGGGGTTCCTCAAGGTTGATTATTTGTGGGGGTGGCTGAGATGTTTGGCCTACTTCCTTTTGTTGTAGGGCTGCCTGCAGTGCAGCCTCCGATTCTCCCAAATTCTCTTCTGTCTGGATCAGTTGTTTGTATAATGATATCAGCATCCTTGCTGCATCTTGGTCATGCCTCAACTGGGCAACCTCTTCTGTCTGTGGGTGAAGAGTTGTTGGGATCTTAACCATCTTCCTTAGTGCTGCCATGTCTGCATCTCTTATTTTCAACAGCGCTTGTATAGCTTTGGTGTCCTTGGGATCATGCCCAAGTTCTATGATGATATCCTCCAATGCTTTGATTCGGTTGTCCTTTGCCTGAGAGCATGCTTTCTCCAACTCAAATTGGGAAGTTGTATTATTTAGACTATTTTCCAACCTATAATTAACCAAAGTTTTGTCTGCCAGAGTGGCATGTACCATCTCACCCGTTTGCTTGTGCAATCAATCGGATCCATAGGGTGGATGTCTTTTGCAAGGACCTCAAGGTTGGTCCTTATATAGTCTGCAGCTGACTGTGGCTGCAGCATGGTTGGCATGAAATGACTCATTATCATTTTTCCCTCTTCAACATCATATGCAGACATCAACCTCTGTTGGTTTGTAGGAGCCATTTTCAATAGGTGATTGTACAACTGTATCCTAAGTGGCTCATTATTCTTTTTGATCTCAATAAACTGTTGTTTGATGCCTGTTTCAGCTCTCCGTTGCTGGCTTGAGGAGCTGACTTCTCCTCCAACTGTTCTTTCTTGTTCCTGCTGAAAGTTACTTGCAGATGCCTCCATACTCAGTGGGCCCATGCCCAATGATTGCCCAATAGGCATTTCTTCCTCGGAGAGGGGATTCATTCTGTGCCTTTTCTTCCCTTGATTTGTGGATGTGGTGAGGGGAGTCTCCTGCTCTCTATCCCTCTTCTTTCCCTTTTCTTCTTTCTGTGGAGTTTGTAGCACTGAGGCCTCCACTGTCTTTTCTTGCCTAGGAGGCACATTCTCTTGAGCCTGTTTCTTAGTGGATAATGGGGCTTCAGCTGTTTTTTCTTGCTGTTGTACTGTCTGCCCCTCTTTTTGCCCTTCTTCTTGCTGTTCTACTTTCTTTTCTGCTATAGGAGGTGGCTGTTCCTGCTCCATCTGCTTCTCTTTGCCTTTGCTGGAAGCCTGATAAGTAGCCTTGGCTGCTTGCTGATGTGCTGTTGAAGATGATGCAACTGCTCCAAGTTGCCTTTGATATGAAGAGGAAACCTACCCACAAGTTTCCAAGTCAACCTCTTTCTCAATATTCTTTGCCTCTCTTTGTAGCATTTTCTCTCTAGTCATTGGCTCTTCTAGAGTGCCCTCTTCCCAACTTAATAAATTGGCATATTTCTCAATGTGAGGCAATCTGATGTGAGCATAGCCACCCAATTTATATTTTACCCTCCTGAGAGAAATGAAATGATTAGGGTCATAAGGTATCCAGCGGAAACTAGTTTTTAATTGGAGGCTCTCTAGGATCCTATCTGCTTCCTGCCATCCCTCCTCCCTTTGGTTGTAAAGAAATGGGCCTAGCTGGTTCCTGACCTTTAGTTGCGCCTTGTTGTTTTTGCTGTGGAAATGGACCTGGTCTGCATTTCCAAACTGTCTGAAATATTCCAAGGCAAATAGTCTCATCGGGACATATCTTGGCAGCCTATAAGGGTTCAACTCACAGCCATATATTCTGATTACTGTATGGTGTTGTTAAAAGTACCAATCACCAATGTTGTAGGCCTTCGAGAGATGGAGTATTCTTTGCATCTCATCGGTCAATCTTGGAGGAGGGACACCAAATAACAAAGTCATAGCTGGATGAATGAACAGGTCTATGAATTCACAGTATGTGTATGGTGAACAGGAGGTGCAATGAAAAACTGAGGTCCAAAATACTACAGACCTTGGATTTCCCTGGGCATTAGTTTTCTTGAGAGGAATAGGGAAACTGTCTGGTTGATAGAATAGGAACAGATGATAGATGTATGAGGTGTATCTGAACACCTTTTCCCTTTCTAGATTCATCAGTTGCTCATGAATCTTGTTTGCAATATACTCAGCATAGTCATAGTGCACAGTAGGAGGCTTTCCAGGAGAAAATATGGACAGCATGGCCATTATGGTATCATCAACATCCTCAATTCCCTTGTATCCTTGGACATAGCTGATCAAATCCACCAGCGTCTTCCCCAAGTCATTTAGATATGGATGTCCAATAGGAGGTGTTCTCAGAGCTTCAGAGCTTGGCTGAATAAATAACTGATTAATCTTGATGACCTAGGCACTGGATAGCCTGCCCCCCTTCTTTAATAAGTCCATCATGGAGAGAGGAGTCAATGGTCTTGCAGAATGAAAGTTGAGCATTTGATTTATGGCCTCAGGGGTGATATGGAACAAGACTGCACCTGATGTACTGAGGACAGCTCTTTGACAGGGATCATAGTTCTCACAGCATCTATGGATCAGGTCTGGAAGGACATTGACTTGAGGGAGGTTGTAAATGGGCAAGTTGGAGTCCCAAATCCCTAAAATATCAGCTCCACTGAGGTGTTGAGCTTTTAATTCATTTAGCATATGAATATTAAATTTGGAATTCATTGAGAACAAGTCTATCATCTGATAATCTTTATCTCCTAGGGCCTTCCATTCTAACTCTCTTTGTGGGGCATTCAGAGGTTGAATATTCAGGGCTACTGGTGTTTCCATGGTTAAGTAGTACTAAGACTTGTACTAGAACTGGTTTCAGTGGGCAGAACAATACAGAGGGATATCTCTGGAACAGAGAGGTGAATTACAGAGGAACTGAGGGTAACTGGTAGTGTCAGCAATTGAAATACTGCACAGAGGACTGATAGAGCAAATGCCAGGCCTAGTGAAACTGTATTCACGGTGAATTAGCGGAGCTCGGGTCGTAAGTTCACGAATGCGCGAACTGTCGGTGAATTTAGGAAAATTTGGCTAAATGCGGGTTCTGCAAAGGAATTCCGACCCAACAATTGAAAATAGACACTGGTTACTGGAGGTTTGCTGGTAGTTACAGTGTTCTTCACTCTTTTTAAGCTATCTTTGGAGAATTATGGACAAAACCAGGCGCGGAGGGAACGATTTGGATAAATACCTTATGAATTGCCGGCAATGGTTACAAATGCAGGTGTAATGGACGTGCCCACGGTCTTTGTATTGGTTTTTGTAGGTTGGCGGCTAACGGTCGTGGTATGCATGCAGAGCAGAACAGTTTTTGTTTTGCAAAAAGTAAGAAAAACCGCGATTTTCGGCAAAAATATGGACTTTTGGGTCATTGGCGCTTTTTTTGGATGACGTCATTAGGTGGGGTCGAGTACGGATGGGTGACGTGGCGGCCTGTGAGTGGGCCACGGGGACTGGTGAGGTGGCGGACAGGTCGGAGCGGTGGCGGGCCGGGCGATGATGAGGCGGTGAGGTGGCATGACGTGGGCACGTCGTGGCAGTGACGAGGACGTGACGGGACCAACGGTAAACCAGAAGCGATAAGTGGTTTTTCTCGGACCGCTCTGGATACGGAAGCAGTATTGTCAGAGGGCGACCCGAGAAAATTTGGGGGCGTCGTGTGGCAAAGGCCTGACGTCACCCTCTGACAGTTTCTCGGGAGGTAACTTACGGTCATCGGGGCCGACCCGATATGGATAAGGGTCGTCGGATGGGAAAGCCCAGATTCAACGGTTGACGGGTCATCAAGTTGTTAGGACAATACGACACCGGGTGGGGAATAAAATAACATTATTTTCGAAATACGCACCCGGCGGAAACATTAGAAAAGCGGGTTTTTTGACTGTGTTACGGGCAAAGTGGATTATGCGCGGGCTTATTTACAAAATCGGGATTAAGGTTATTAATCCAAGCTGATCTTGGATTAATCCTAGGATTAATTTATAGCGCTCTGTGGGTCGCGCTTTAATGTTTAGTGCTCAAAACATTTGAAACCAATCATAGAGCTATAATGCTCGGGGAAGGGGATATATAATTTTTTGGGTTTTTTGTATAATTTACATAGTAATAGGGGGAACAAGGGGTATAGGGAGTTAAATAGTAAGAACTTAGGGGTTAATATGAGTGGAAGATGGGGATGAGAAGGGATAACACTAAGTCTTATATGAAATCAACTTAGTTTAGGAAGTAGATCAAAATGAAAAGAATTTTAGACAAGAAATGTGGCTCTTAAAGAAATAAGAACCAACATAAGACCTTGGTTACTTTCATGAACATGGCTGGTAATGGGATGTTAGCAATGAATGTGAAGGGGGGAAATTAGGAAGTTAGACATGCTCCATTGAGTTGCTGCAAAGTGATGGAGAAGAGGAGCTTCCCTATCCATTGATGTTTCCTTAATGTTAGACCAGCAGAATGAAAGGAATGACATTTCTGTAACCCCATCTACCTACCCATCTACTTGCCTAACATCTTTTGTTTCTTCATGGAGGGTGCACTTAGACTTGCAGACCATCATGTGCCTTTTCTTTTCCTTTGGCTTTTTCTTTTGTTCTTCTATCTAAGGCTAGCCTTATTGCTTCCAAGGCCCCAGATTAAGCAGTTGGGAACCTTAATTCTCTACTTAACTACTGGTCTGCCAAGATTAAACAGTTTGGACAGACTTCTTTCTCTATTCTACAACAAGAAATTGAAACATGGCATGATTCAGATTAGGCTGTTGGACCATCCATCCCAAAATTCAGTCAACATGAAGCTATGTACACATATTGCCTTCTCTTGGAAATATGGGATCTTTTCATCACCAAAGCAGAGCATATTTGGAACTTTCATTTTCCAATCATGAAATATGAAACCTATTGGTATAGGTATCTAACACTTACTATTCAGACTGGTATCGTTCATAACTACTAGTTGGACTGGTATCATTCATAACTACCAGTTAGATTGGTATCATTCATAGGTACTGTTAGCACTCCACGAAGCTCTCTTAGGTTGTAGCTTGGAGGTGCCTAAAAACATATAAATCTTCGATACGTTCTCTAAACCATAGGAATGGATTGGGGTTTGGATCAAGTCAGATGACAGTTTCAACTCTATTTTCACTCAAAACATGCATGAACACCCTCAACTTGACAAGGCTTTCAACCACTAATGCTCAATAGTTTATAGATTCAATGAATAGATGGAGAATCCTGACTGTACCAGCATATACATATATAAACACATATGAATGGCTAGCTACAGAAAGTAAATGAAGATTACAAATATAATTTATCAATGCAGAGATAAGATGACAATTATTTGGCATTCGACAGAGAAGAAAACATGAATAACCCATTCAAGTGCAAGCTTAGAACAGAGGGAAAGATGGAAATTGAACATATAACGACAAAATAAGCTTGTATTACTGGAATGAAGATGAGACGTTGAGAGGAGCAGAGTCTCCATAGTCTTCAAAAGTTGAACCCCTAATACTTCTAACTTTCAACCATTTATAGGCTTTTTACAATGCTCTCGGGCTCTCTGAGGCTTGAGGTGTCTTAATCTATCCCCTCTAGCTTCTAACTGCTTGATGTCGTGATTATATAGACTTGAGCTGGAGGTCTCTTTTTCGAACAACCTAGTAACCAAATTCTAGTAATTTTGCTGCACTGTCAGGTAGCTCGCTCGTGCTGGCGATGCTCCATGATCACTTCTATTGGTTCAGCTACATCATGCTGTGGCTTTTTCCCCTTCTAGCCATCTGTCTCCCACCCTCTGTAATGTAACAGAATGGGTCTTCGGGCCTTTGAAATCCTTTTGAATACCGAAAATGATTGTTTTCTGTTTTACACAGAGAAACGCTACAACACTGTGAAATTCCACCAAAACTATGTTCATTCCAGACTTCGAAAATCCTTAAATACGGTCTATTACTCTATCGAGTCCATCCTCATTGCAATTTCAAGTCACTTCATCCTTACTCCTTTGTATTTCGTTGAATAACGAAATATGTGAAAATACATTAAAAATCGCCTTTCGACGGATCTCAAAATCTATGCAATAATGTTTATATAGCCATCGGGTCTAGCTAATCGCATCACATACATGTATGGGTATAGGCCCCACTCCATAATGTTTCTTCGATTACAATATGGCGATGCGATTAGTCACAATCACATATTGCGATAGCCCCGGGCTATTGTAAGTGCTCTGTTGTGGTTGCCGATTGCGATTTTCTGATTAGATATGGACCATTGATCGGCCAGATCTGACGGCTACTGTGCCTTCACTTGTTTATACCTCTAATACTTTTTTTTTCACTGTTTTTACGTGTTTTTGGCCTCCCGATAGTGTTTCTTCGTCATTCTAAGGTCTCTTCTCATGCAATTGTTTTGATCTTTGACATGATTTTACTAGCTTTTGAAGACTTAGAGAGCATATTTGGATCCATTTGGATCAGGACCCGATGCAATTATAGATGCAAGATTAATATTTTGAAGTCTGGCTTATGGCCAAAGTGGAGCAAGAGGAGACGTGGCCATCAAAGCTAAAATAGGGGACATTTTCGCTAAAAATAGTAGCAGTACACCTTAGGGACTAACAGGTACCAGTCAATTCAGTGTTTGTAGACTGGTATCGTTCATAGGCACCAGTTATTTCAGTGATGGTTGATTTTTCTGATAAGTCACTTATGTAAGGCTTGATTTGTTGATTCCCGAAGACACGTGGAAATTTGAATACATTGATCCGGTCAAGCGTTGACCTTGATTTGACGTGAGCATTTGTGTTTTGGGTGGAGAAAGATAAATGATGATGTAACTATTGGCCAACTAATTCATAATATAGTAATATTAATTCATAACAAAGTTATTATAATTATTTATTGAATAAATGTATTTTTCAAGTGATTAATTTATATGATTGAAATATTCTAGTGATGATGATGATAATGAGGATTCACTAGGACCAATATGGTCTATCGTACCTTAATAAAGTACCATCCTAGATACATCGAACTCCATATCTATCATGTGTTAAGAAAGATTAAATCCCTCGAGGTGCAAACCTTCTTTTTCGAATGTAGAATTTTCTGAAAAGTTTGTACCTAAAGGAATTTGATCCCTCTCAGTGCATGGAAGATCTAGAGTTAGATTGATGTAAATTGCTTCTAGTTGAGGGAGACATTGTCACATTTTTAGATTATCATTATTATGTATATGTTTGAGATAAACTTCATACTTTGAAATTTACACTATGTTTTCTTTGCTTGACATGACCATATCATTCTCTTCTTTAATTTGGTCTATATTGCTTGCCTTGAATGGTTTGTGTTTGGATGTTTTGAGTGGTTTGTGTGTTTATGCGTTTGGATTTGGATGGTATAATGTTTGTGAGTGTACTGTGTTATATTTTTATATGTGTATGTAATTTTGTATTGGTAATTAGTTGGTGATGAAGGAAGGAGACAATTTTGTCAATAGTTTGCAGGAAGATTGATACTGCACATCTATTTCATTTAATTTTAGGTATCACAACTTTTGAAAACTAATTAATTCTTAATAGTGGCCCTCTAGGTATTATTAAATATAACTTGAAGAGTAGTTTTAATTTTAAATTTTCTCAGTTACCTCAATTTGTTGAGATGATAGATATTTTTAATAATGAAATAATGAAATAAAAAATTTGAATACAAAGTGACAGTGTAATAATCTTGAATGACATAAAATGTGAATAATAAGAATGTAGTCAAATACTAATAGTCTTAATTGTGATTAATCTCAAACTATTTCTTCTACTATCCTTATTGTCACCCCTATTAGTTTTACCATATTTTCATATCGATTATATGAAAAGAAGAGTTGAAATCGTAAATCATTCAAATATTTAACTCGATTTATTCTAGTAAACATCATACATTCTCTCTCTTACTCTCCAATATTAATAGGTTGAATTACTAAAACACAAAAATCAATACTTATTATCAATACTTTTTTTGTGCTTACGCTGAAATCAATGCATATTGTTAATCCAATCACTTTAAAATTAATCTACCATCATACATACAGTTAGATCATATAAGAAATCAACATCTACACTGAAATCAATGCATATAACACAAGTCATCAAATAGGATTAGAAATGAACATGTACACTGAAATAAATATACATTGCTAGAAATAAAAAAGGATTAGAAAACAACATGTACACTAAAATAAACACATATAATGCAAGCAATGGAATAGGATTAGAAATCAACATCAACACTAAAATCAATGCATCTAGTGCAAGCAATCAAATATGATTAGAAATCAACTTCTACACTGAAATCAATGCATCTAGTGCAAGGAATTAAATAGAATTAGAAAACATCTACACTGAAATCAATGCATCTAGTGCAAGCAATCAAACAGGATTAGAAATCACTACATTGAAATTAATGCATTTAGTTCAATCAATCAAATATCATTAGAAATCAACATCTAAACTGAAATCAATGCATCTAGTGCAAGAAATAAAATAGGATTAGAAATCACCATCTACATTGAAATCAATGCATCTAGTGCAGGAAATATTATTCCCTCTCTATCTCCTCCATCTATATCTATACCTCCCTCCATGTCTCCTTCTGTGTCCCTCTATCTCACCCCAAAACATACACACTCTCTCTCGATCTCTCCCTTTTCACTCCCTATCTCTCTCTCCAATTTTCTTTTTCCATGTCTTTCTTCTTCCCTCCCTCTCTCCCCTTTCAACTCCATCTCTTTTTCCCTCCCTCTCTCCTCTTCTCTCTCCCTCCCTCCCTCTCATCCTTCATCTCTCTCTCTCTCTCTCTCTGATATGATAATCACCTTATGAGTGATCTCAGTTGAAGAATTATTAAATGAAGGTATTACAGACTCATGCGTTGGTATGTGTCTATGTCATCTCAGGCAACGGATCGATGAGATTGCAAAATGTACAGACACTGAAATGGAAAACAACAAAGAAACACAGTAAGAAAATGCAAGAACACAACAAATTAACAAGGAGTTCACCCTATCCTCCAGCGCTACATCTCCGGTCTAGCTCTCAGTGGTGGCCTTCTTTTATTGTGTCTTGAAGTGGAGAATTACAATGAGGAGCTCAATCTGATTCTCCTGAAACAGAATTGCTTAGCAGGGTGGTTCTTGGATTCCCCAAGCCACTAGAGTGCACAGACTCTTTGCCTTACCAGCGCTTGAACTCTCTGGTCTTTAATGGGAGGAGCCTAATGTGGTGCTCAGTTTCTCAACAGATCCTCTCAGGGATTGCTCGATGCTACCTTATGCTACAGGTTAGCTTGGCTCTCTGTCTTTCTCCTCTTGGCTTTACTGTCTCTTATTTTCTCTATCTCTGTCTTCTTCTCTCTGGTTCTTCCTCTGGGTGTCCTCTCTGTGTATTTTGTTCTTTGTTCATGGCTTTAAAGCAAGTTGTTCTCATGACTGCTCGTTTCCTCTTCCACCCCCGTCGGATCACCTGCTGCTGCTCGCTTGGAGTTCCCTGTCTCAACGTCATCATCAATGGCTCACAGGGAGTGACCACTTGTCCTCCTATGAACTATGCCAGCTCTTCCTTGTTGGTTGGATTCTTTGGTTATGTCGGGAAATGACTCGTTCGCCACCTCAGTGGTCAACTTAGACCTCAAATACTTATACATCATGGCTCAATCCCCTGTCAAATCTAGTTCTTTCATCAGGCACATTCTCAACCATTAGATCTAGAGCCCCTAGATCCAACATCATTCGCTTATTCTTCGCAGTTGACTTTCTCGACCGTTAGTGTGCGATGAGCGGAGATTTTCTCTCTCCTCCACCTGCCATGCCTTGAGTGCTGAATGGAATCACTAGGTTTCAGCCAAATCCGCTTACCACCCAAGGGTTCCCCCGATAAATACCGCTGGTTTTGGAGCGCGGGTCCTGCCTTTAGACTTTAATGCTTTTCCCCATGGTTTTCATGGCCTCCATGCGACTGAGCACTCGAGGCCCTTCCTTCTTGAGGGGTTTTTCCCAGTGATGCATGATTTCGCTAATCATGCATCAGAAACTGCCTCCTTTTCCCGATCTGGGCTTCCCAATTGCCAGTTTGGCCTCCTGCGCAGTCTCCATGGGCCTCAGTCAGTGTGCTTTGACTGAGGTCCTCGGCGTTCCTCGCTAGCTTCCAACTGCCACTGTTCAGAGGTCTTCCTAATCGCTCTGTGTTCTGGAATTCAAAGTTTGTCCCGATTTGATACAGTCATGGTACTTTGATTATTCTTCATGGATCCAATTCGGATCATGGCCTTCCCACTAAAAAAGCTTTTGGACCACGAAAAGTTGGTTTTCAAGCATCGACTAAGTGATGATACAATTATCTCACTTGTCCAATCTCGATCCACCTTGCACTGCTCGGCTTTGAACCTTTGAGCCCAATTCTGAGGTACTCAACATCTCCTCTGCGCGTCGTCTTCACCTTCCTATCTAGCACTTTGTCTTCCTGCAATTCATTAAGATATTCATGTAGCAGGTCATCAATAGAAGGAAATTGACTCTGCTCTTCAGGATCCTCAATTAGAGAGGGTTCAAACAATATCAAGCAATCTGCATTTATGATTGAGTAGATGTGCATGTAAGTTGGTAGATCAAGGCGAAAAGCATTCTCACCAATCTTCTGAAGTGTATCGAAAGGTCCATACCTGATAGGCTTTAGCTTTTTACCTTCACCCTGCATCCTGTCCTTGCTGATATATAGCCAGACTTGGTCACCAACTTGGAAACTATGCTCCATCCGATGCTTGTCATGCCTAACCTTGTATTTTGCTTGGCTCTTTTCTAGCTGTTCCTGTACTACATAGTGGATCTCATGGATTTGTTCAATGAACCTAGTTGCCTTGTCCACATCATTGTGCCCATCAACTGTGGTATCTTTACCAAAGACAAAATCCAAAGGAGACCTTGGTGTGAAACCAAAACAGGTCTCAAAAGGAGATCTCTATGTAGAAGAATGTTTTGCTCTATTGTAAGCATGTTGCACATAACACAAATGTTCATCCCAAATCTTAGGATGTTTGTTGCAATATCCTCTGAGTAACTAGATTACTGTCCTGTTAACTACTTTTGTCTGGCCATCAGTTTGTGGATGAAAAGTTGTGCTTTCTTCAGTTTGGTGTCCATCAGTTCCCACAGACTTGACCAAAACTTCCCCACAAATCGGGTGTCTCGATAAGATACAATAGAAGTGGGTAATCCAAAATGAACCCATACATGTTCAAAGAACAATTTTGCAATTTGTTCAGCTGTAATCTGTTTATTACAAGGTACCAGAATACACATTTTGCTAAACCTATCCACAAAAACATACAGATAATCATGAGCTTTCCTAGATTTAGGCAGTCCTCCAACAAAATCCATGGAAACACTTTCCAAAGAGTGAGAAGGAACTGATAGTGGAGTATACAAGTCTAGTTTTCTATTGTTGGGCTTACTTTTAGCACACATAGCACACCCTCTTACATATCTAGAAATTGTCTCGTTCGTTTTTGGAAAGTGACCTGATATCAAAGAAGTGTGTGCTTCTCTAATTATCTTTACTCTCTCAATTTGTGGAATGCAGAGTTTCCCATAATGATATAAGAGTCGGTCCTTCACATGATAATCCAATTCTTCTAATCGTTTGCCTTGACTTAAAGTTGCATATACATTTTTAAAGTCTATATCTTGAGCATATTGTTCAATGTAACTTTCATGTAGCACAAAATTATGCTTTTAAGTATAGTAGATGCATTTATAATGGGCCTAGATAACATGTCTGCAACTTTATTATGTATTCCCTTTTTATATCTGATGACTAAATGAAAATGTTGTAGAAAACCCTTCCATTTATAGTGTCTTGATTGTTGCAACTTAGTTTGGGAATGTAGATATTGAAGTGGTTGATGATTAGTATGTATTACTATCTCTTTGCCCATTAAGTAATGTTTCCACTTTTTCACACTCTGAACTAATGCATACAATTCTTTATCATATGTAGGATAGTTAACTACTGCAGGATTAAAAGTCTCAGAATGATAACATATGGGTTTATTGTGCTGTGTCAACATTGCTCATCACTAGCATCTGTTTGGATCTCAAATGGTCTTTGCAGATCAGGTAGTGCTAGTACAGGTGTTGTACTAATATTTTCTTTCAAGGTGTCGTAGGCTTTCTGGTGTTTGCCTCCCCACTGAAACACCTTGTTCAATCCTATTAAAGCATGCAAGGGAGCTGCAATTGAGGAAAAGTTAGAAATGAACTTCCTCTAATATTGTGTTGCCCCTAAGAAGCTTCTCACTTCTATAGTAGACTTGGGTTTAGGCCAGTTTACAATGATTTCCACTTTAGAGGGATCTATTTTCAATTCACCACCCCCTACTATATGACCCAAATAATTCAGAGATGTTTTGCCAAATTCACATTTTGAGAGTTTAGCATGAAGTTTTTCTCTTTTCAAAACATCTAATGTCTACTTAACATGCTTTAAATGTTCTTCCCACATTTTACTAAAAATCAGAATGTCATCCAGATACACAATAACAAAATCATCAAGAAAAGGTCTGAGTACATCATTCATTAATCTCATGAAAGTAGTAGGAGCATTGATCAAGCCAAAAGGCATAAACAGCCACTCATACAATCCTTGCTTTGTTTTGAAAGCAGTCTTCCATGCATCTTGTTCTGCAACTCTGACCTGATGGTATCCACTGTGCAAGTCCAGCTTGGTGAAATAAACAGCTTCTTTCAATTGATCTAAAAGATCATCTATGTGAGGAAGGGGATAATGATTTTTGATTGTTATCTTATTCAGTGCTCGGTAGTCAATGCAAATTCTCCACGAGCCATCTTTCTTTCTCACCAAAACGATTGGTGACCCACATGGTGACGTGCTAGACCAAAAGTTTGTCTTGGACTTTATGATTTCAATGAAGAAACTGTTCACTTTGATGTGACTTGAGCATTTGCCTATGAAATCGATCACTGCATGCTCATGAGCTTGCTTTTATCCTAAAATATGGATTAGGATAAAATATGGATTAATATAGTGTTGTTAAATTATTTTAATTGAATTATTTTGTTGGTGATTTGTAAGGAGATAGATTTTAAGAATTTCAATTTTATTAAATGTCATTAAGAGACTTAGTAGACTTATTACATGTCACCAAGGAGGTATGGGCACTACAACATAGTGAAGTATGACCCGTGTTAAACCCGCAAGTACTCGTGGGTTTTGGCGGGTTCTATACCGAGCCGGGTCACTTGCATAGAACCCGCATTTAAGACCCAAACTTTGTGGGTTTCTTATAGAACTCGTCTACCCGTATAAGACCAGAAAGTATTCTATAGGACCTCTATAGAATCCGTCAAGCCTCAAAAGGCACAAAATGTTCAATTCTTTTATTTTTATTTTTGTTTTTTATTTTTTTCTTTTTGGAAATGAGGTGATCTATCTGTTGCATTCCAATTAGACTTATACCATCTACCTCTTTCAAATATTTGCTTGAGGTAAACATCATGCCACCACCAATGGCTTCTTTGCAACTCTACCCTTGTGAATCAAGGTCTTCATGGCTTATTGACTGAGTGACTTTATTGTGCATTTGTTCTAAAAGCATATAGTTATTCACCTTTTGTGTACCATCCATATCCATAGTCCTTGAAACCTTCATGAATTCTAACCAAAGATTTTCAATTTCTTTTCGTTATAATTCTTTTAATATTTGTATAGTAATGCACTTGTATCTACTAGCCAATGGGCTTTATTTCTTTGCACCCCCACCTTCTTGGGAAGGAAATTACCTCTTTGGATGAAAGTTACATGCTTTCTAAATGTCAGCTATGCTCCAAAATAAAGTGAGGGATCAGGAATGATCCTGTTATCTCGAAATCAGGTCCTGGAAGGCTGCAGACCAGGAAGACTTCAAGTAACTATTTCAAACCTACTTTAGGCTGAGGCTTAGCCTCCCCAACCTGAGAGGGCTCTCTCACAAGATTAGAGATTTCGATAATGAATAAGATGGCTAACTCTATGGATTGAAATAAAATGAAAATGTATAAATGGTTGAAATTCCAATCAACAAGCATCTATTGGGCTATGGAGTCATAGCATGTTTTAGTACAACAACTGATCAGCTTACATGGAAGTCAGGGCATAAAGAGTTTTAATCTACTAGCAAAACAGAGACATCATATAGGAAACACAGTTTATGAACACATGAAGGAAGTTAGAGCATTATCAATTAATTCTAAGTAACATGTGTTCATACCACTGCAAGTGAGAAAATGAAGAAATCCATGAGGAAATAAAACACATAAAACCCTCTCTGAATCCTGAGTAGTAAAGCCAAAGTTCTGCATTAACATAAAACATACAGTGTTCTGCAATAACATAATATGCACTGTTTCTCTTGAAATTTCCAACCCCTAATACATTAGTTCTTCTCCCATATATAGATTTCATGTAGATTCCTTCCTCCAGCATGAGGGGAATTCGAATTTTCCATCCTTGACACCTATTCTAACCATAAAACAAAACTTTAAATGCATTTGACAACTAACTAGTAGTCCTAGAGACCTAATCCAAATAGGAGTGTAACTCCTTATTATGATTACAACAACCTTATCTAAATATTTAAAACATTCTTTGACACCTAACATTCCATGAAGTCGAATTTGATGGTGCTCATATCCTTCCATCTAGCCCTTGATGACTCATCCTTTTGCTGTTCCTAGAAACTAGGAGGTTGTCCCTTGCTCTGTTCTGGCTGAAAAATAGGTCTTGGGACAGAGCTCATAACCTCTCGTACAAAATGTATTTGGAAAAACTGAAGGAGGCTTTTGTGAACCAATCCATGCTGAACAAAACCCTCTCTTGGTTTTTTGAAAAACCTTCCCTACCTCCCAGAATGTGTCTTTGAAAAACCTGTGTCAAACAGAAGATGAAAAATTGCACCTACAGCAGTTTCGTAGTGCAACTTTGGTCATTAATTTCTCTTAGATCGTAATGGATTTGAGGAAACGGAAGGAGGCTTTTTTAGTTCAGTCTGTTAGGAATAAAAACCTCTTTTAATTTCCCAAAATAGGCTTTCAGTTGCTTTAGAGACCTCCTGGAAGTTGACTACCTTTTCAAACAGAGAAATATGCCTGTGGAAAACTTGCACCTACAGCAGTTTCGTAGCGCAAGTTCGATCATTAATTTATCTTAAATAATAATGGATTTGAAGAACGTGGAAGAGGTTTTTGTACTTTAGTATCTTAGGAATGAAAACCTCTTTTACTTTTCATAGATGAGTTTTCCATTGCTTGGTAATCCCCTTGGAAGTTGGCTGCTGTTTTTCATAACATGAAACTTTGGAGTTCATAAGAGTCTTTCCTTTCCTTGTTTTGTCTTTGCTAGACACTTATACTTCGTGAATGCTGACCCTGAGTTTTCCAAGTGCTTCTTATGCATGAAATGAGCATGACAATAACCAAAACAAAATCTTTCTTACCTTACCCTTTTCCTTTGAAATTTGTTTAGTGATAACAGATCCTTTGACTCAAAATAGTTTTAGTGGTGGGTGTACATGCTTTTCTATTATGGTGCAATTTTGGCCATACCCATCACTCAATTGAATGACCTTTAAGCTTGCATTATTGGGGTCACACGTCCTATTTGCTAGCATGCTTTATACATGAGTTTGATTTAGATTTAGAGTAGAGTTTTCTTTTACTGTGCTCTACGCTGGTAGATGCATTCCTGCATTCCTTTTATAGTTGTTGATGCATGTTAAATTATTTTGGTCGTTTTTGGATGTTAATCAAATTTCAATTTTCGTACAACTTGCATACATTTTTCTCAAATTCGCTCCTAAATTTTTTAGAAAAGTGTCAATCTAACCTTCCTCCTTTGAACTATGTTTAATGTCCCATATCTAGTATCAACATCTTCTCTCTAAACTTGATCACTACTTTATCTTTCTCCTGCTTTGTGAAGTTTGGCAGTTTATGAACTTTATTCATTTCCTGTTGTGTTGTTTTGGTGGTAACCCCTCATCTTATTTTTGCTTCTACAGGTCCCCTTGTATTTGCTTATTTTGAAGAATGTAATCTCTAGTCCCTTCGACCTAGTTTCATCACTATGAATGTAATATCTAGTCCCTTTTGTGCTTAACATTTACCATATTTTAAAATCTTTTTGTATTTTGACGAGTCTTATAAGGGTCATTCCTGAGTCTTATACGAGTCGACGAGTCAATAACGTGACGAGTCTTATACGAGTACAAGTCGTCCAACAATTCTACAATACATAGGGGATTTTACGACAATATTTGAGACAATTTTTAGGTAACTTGTCTTAACTTGAGACAAAAATAAAAACTTCTATATTGTCTTAAATGTTGTCTTTAAGCGAGCATCTTAAATTATTGTCTTTATAGAGACAATAAATAATTATATTTGAAGACAATATAATATCACTTTTGCTTCTTTAGAGACAATATAAAAAAATGAATCCACAAAAATATCACACCATTGAAATAAATCAATATAAAAAAGTTTAATTAAAAGTAAACTACAATATCATTGATTAATTCATGTTAGGGCATAGTGGAATCGAACCACCAACCTCATTCTTATAAGGCAAGTGTTATGCCATTGAACTAACACCCTTTAAAGAATTATGTGATGATATAGGCATCGATTTAAAAAAAATGATTGATACATAATGACATAATATTTATAAAATTTATAATTGCACAACCCCTATTTTTAACTTAATAAAAAATAATTCAATAGAGTTAGATCAACATCACACCCATGTGGCATGACCCGCACAAAAATAATTACAAACAAATTCATCTAGTAATACAAAAAAATAGTAACTAGAATTAGCACAAGCTGTTAAAATCTTGCTACAGCTATTGAATGGTTTCTATTTAGTGTTTTTCCATTGTTGATCTCTTTCTCTAGTTCTTGTTTGTGCACACCATTGGTTAAAATATTATATTAAAAAAATATAAGAAAGGATATTTTCTGAAACTTGGTAAAGCAAGGAAAATCTTTAAAATGAATATCTTTGAAATCTGGTTAACAAAAGAAATCAACAACGATGTGTCTACACAATCTAGATTTCATATTTCATATGAAAAAAATTCACCTCTAACTCGAAATACCATTTTTAAGGGACATCCCCAGATGAAGCATTAGCATGTCAATTTGTAGGAAATTTGGAGAAGATTTTAGCCATTTTAAATCATGTTTTATTGTTCATGTGCTTATATATAAATGAGGCAAATGTCCAAAGAGAAGAGAAGAACATATTAGGAGTCTATCGCATGCTTAAAGAAAGTCTTAGATCAACCCAAAAAAAACCAAAACAGAAGAAGGATCAATGGGGGAAAAAGGGGAACCCAATGAGGAGTGGACAGGTGGGTTGTTGGCATGAAAATGACAATAGGGAAGAGACCTTATGGTTCAGGCTCAAGGGGCCAACAAGGCTCTGTTGTAGTCTTGCATAATGCTGACCTTTTCACCTTACCCGGAGGGCAAGGAGTCTCAACCGAGGCATGCCACAACTAAAGTTAGATGGAGTAGGAGGGTATCAAGGAAATGTAAATAACATACAACAATAGATCATCACACTCAATTCGTTGTACTATCTAAGGTTGTCATTCAGCTCACGCCATCGCAAGAAAGTACCTAGTTATTGATCATTCATTTAAAATTTTAAATAGCCCATCAAGAACATAATGATACAATAAGGAACCCAAATGCTTCTTTCATTAACTGGAATATAAGAGAGTACATGATAGAATATAAAAGGCTCAAGGCTCGTTCATCAAATACCGAAACAATACTTTTCATAGAACACAAATAACAAGAATGGACATAAGCAGAGTCGAAGATAGTCCTGGCTCTTCCGTAACCAATCCGACTCTCAGGATCCTGCCCTTACTCACCCACTTCATCACCAACCCCTTCCTCATGATCTTTTTTCCTTTTTATCCAGTTTCGTTCCATTGAAGCTACCCTCACCTACCTTCTATTTCCCTTGCTCAGCTACTTCTGTACTCTTCTGCCACATTGCTGCAACTTCCCTTTCACTCCCAGTTGTCATCCATTTCCTTTGGCTGTCAGCTCCCCAACCCAAACCATTGTCCTTGCCCCATATTCTTGACCTTTCTTCCCACCAAAATCCAAAATGAAGGCCCCAATAGGTGCTGACTACAGTACTTTGACTCATCCCCAAGTTAATCTATCTTCAGTGTTGTCGGCTTTGTTTTTGCTCTTAACGGGGTCTGTCGTTATTGTTTGTTGTTGTGTTGGTTCCTCCTCTTGCAGTTGTTGCTTCCTTCCTTGGGTGTGTTGGTCCTGCTTCCTGTGTGGCTGCTTCTGCTACATTTTGGCCCTTCTTTCCCAAACGAAGGCCCCAACTCAATTAGTGGGACAATTGTTTCCTGGTGGAAGCAGTTATAATCTTCCAATGTCGTATGCTAGACGCTTGTGAGGGTTTATGTCTATTGGAGAAATTTGGCCGCTGATGTGTAGTTTGGTTGGTCAGGCCGTGCATTTTGCAAGGTGCTCCACTTTTCTTCAACATTGTCACATACCTCCCTCAGTGCTCTTACACGTTTACAGACTGGTGACCTCAGATCATAAATTTTATCTTTTGTTTTTGCCAATTCCTCCTCAATTTGTTGTACCCTGTCCTCAAGAGAGGCGATCTCGTCATCGATTTGCTTCAGCTGGCCTTTGTCCTTACAGGTCTTTCTATCAATGATGCGTTGTTGGAGTTGTTGGCAAAGTGGATAGATTGGCTAGTTTTTCATGGACAAGCTGCCTGACCAATCATTCACTGGGTCCAGTTGCACATAACCATCTGTCAGGGCATCAGTTAGCAAGCTTTTAGTGTAGCAGAAGTGTTGAGTTTATGCTCAATCTCCATGATGTAGCTTGTAGTTGGATCTGGAAATGCTTCTCTAGCCATATCTAAACTCTTCTTCAGCTCCTTGTTGGTGGCCACAAGTTCTGTCCATGATGTCTGATTATGGTCACAGCAGTCGGCCAAAATGATGGCCAAAAAATCATCAGGCGCTTCAATTACTAAATCGAACACAATTGGCCAAAGTGCTCTTAGCTTTGATGTCACATGCTCGACCTGCGATTGTAGTTGTTGATTATTATGTCAGAGCTGATATCGCTCAATCATGATAGTGACAATTTGTTTCTTCTCGCGTTCATGCTTAGCGACCATGTCATTGTTTCTCTATTTATCCCTCTGAGCTTCTTGTTGGATAAATCCGAATAGTTGTGTAGATGACCAATGCTGAAGGTTCTTAGGTTTCATTGTTGATGGGTCCAGGAAGTTTCTTTACAAGGGTTGGCTGCTAGCAATGGATTTTTCTAAGTGGCCTTAGGGGGAAGTTGCAGGCTATGTCGTTTCAAGAAATTGGGGAGTAGGAGGGATAGTTACTCACTCTGGAACCACTGAGAAATTTATAGGAAATGAGGCTTCAAACAGTTCGATCATAGTGGAGTGTGGTTTTGATGTGATTGGTTCTTCGCCTGGGAGTTGGCCCATTCCTAGCAATAAGGATACTAGGGATGTTTGAACAACAGTATGGCCTTCACCCCCGTTTAGTGACTTGTTGGATTGGATAGCCAAATTGACTTCCATTTCTTTTGTGGTTATTCAAGTACCTGGAGGGACTATGTTAGATAGGGTCATGAAGGTGGAAGTTGTATGGGGGGATGAATCCCACAACTTGGGTGAGATAGTAGAGGTATATTATGGGTTTTCTTCAACAATTAGGGAGGTTGATGCTGACTGGAGTCCATCTCCGGTGAGGTCAACAATAGTCACGGCAAGCATTGTCTTTTTGCTTCTTGGTTGCTGGTACCTTAGTACCTTTGGGCTGCCTGGGTTTGGGTATGGTTGGCTTTCTTCGAGAGTGAGGGCTATGATGGGGGATAGCCACAGCAAGGGGAGTAGTTATGATTGGATTCAACAAAGTAAACCCTTGAAAAGCACTGGACTGGGGAGTCGTACATGTTGAACCATGGAAGATGGAAATTTTCTGCTGAATGGAGCTCATCTGTTGCTCCATTTGAAAGACCATCGACTATAATTCCTCCTCCGACCCGCTCTTCCTATTGCTCCCAACCATGTCTCTTGTCAACCATTGTGGTTGCATGCCCCCGAACAAATATTTGAACTGGCCATTTGTAATCTCGTAGACGACCCCTAGCCATGATCTGACCTCCGTGTGGAATGCCCCTTATGTCAATGTGAACCATTGTGGCCTCGTTTGAAAAGTCTCTCAATGGATGGATTATGGCCTGATATAAGTATTGCCATGTGTTGCCCCAAACCATATTTAGTGTGAGTAGTTATCGAGAAATCCCTTGGGGATTCTTTTCGTCGTCCTTATGGTAGCAACAATATTTTGGTACCAATCCTTAAATCATACCTTATTTATCTCTTTGCTGCTAAGGTCCCTGGACGTCCTCCATGGTGTGTATCTGAGCGTCAGTGGTTGCTCATCTGTGATTTCCACTAGGTTCCTCCCTGCTAGCACACACCATTTCCACATCGCCAAATTCATAATCAAATACCTGAAAATGAAATTTTTGGTTCATCTGTATAGATCCTCGCAATGTGCACTCATTTCTAGAGAAATGTATCATTACTTTCCTTGCAATGATGTAGTAAGTGAATCTAATGTGGTCCTTGTTGATCAAATCTATTTTTGTGCCCTTGCCACCACGCCCGGTGTTATACTCACTGTAATAATCATTGTCCCCCTCCTTCTTGGCTCGCTTCGACTTGGTCTTGAACATGATCGAGATTTCATCTCGTGTTGGTGAGAGCGGAAATTATTTGTCTAACCAGAGTGATCCACCATGCATCTTGCTCCCCAGAATATTAGTGCATTTCATTGCAATGAAAGACGTTACGAAAATCGACATCTTGCTCCCCATAATGTTAGTGCATTTCATTGCAATGAAAGACGTTCCGAAAATCGACAAACTCCTCAAATTTATGAAAGTCGAATGCTGAAGTGACTGAGATGCTCCTTTGATATTCATTGTCATTGTATCATCACCCTTCAGAACTTCTTCTGTATATAACTCTCACTTCAGCGCTAGAAACTAGAAACAATTCGAAAGATCGTTGTCTCCCAGTGTTGCCTTGTCACATTTCCCATACAATGATTCTATAACAATATTCTGTAATCTAGTTTGTCTTCAGGAACTGAGATTATCTTTGTCATACTTTTGCATTGCTGATATATGACAATTACAGGGAACTGATAGCAAGTGTTTGAGTAACGTTTTTGAGTTTCAAGCCGAGACTCAAAGAATTTTGTCACCTAAATTGGAAGTTCTGAAAATTCCTGCATAACCATGCAAATTAAGTAGACCAAATTCGACACTATGTTTCAGACTAGACTCGCTAACTAATTACTACGACAACTTTACCTATACATACTTGATCGTGTTAACTAGTCACTGGCTGAGTTGTACCTAACTTTGATGATGCATGACGGGAAAAGTACAAAGTGGAGCAGATGGGTAATAATGACCGTAATGGCGAATTTATTGGTAATCTTTCCATAACAGGAAAAGATTCTATGGAAATTTACCTGACAGGGGTATTATTACCTAATTATTACGAAAAACACTCTAAATACGATGGATAAGACTTGTGAAACATGCGACTGACCTCCACGATGACTGTCAGTTTCGGTGAGGTGGCATAGGTATTGCAGCTGAGCTAACACACGAGAATTATTATACGGAAAATAAAATTAAAAAAAAACTTAAACGGACTGATTTCTTGATTGTCTTATTCCTACTAACTCTAAACCTACCTATAGGCCCTTTTCAGATACCTCATCAATTAGAATATTGGGTTTTGTACTGATGGAAATGATTCAAGCATGTGCCATTTGCCCATCCTGGTATCAAGATTCTCTCCAGTTGCGCGACTATGAATGGACTAAGAAAATGCATCTGCATCTTACCTGGGAACTTCTAAAACTTGACATCTTATAATAAAAATTTTCCTCCAACTGTGAACAATTTTCTCTTGATGTGCTTGTCGTGCCATGCTTTCTGCCTTGTTTTCTCAATAGACTAGTTGAATTCAACTATAAATATGGCTTCATCTAATTCCATCAATTCCTCCAACCGCTTCTGTAGCAATGTATCATCTTTCATATTTATTTCTTGAGAAATGAATATGCTCAGTGCTGCAAATTCAGTAGGCACCATGGCTTCTCGTCCATATACCAACTGGAATGGTGTTTTCTTGTGTGATCGCTTGATTGTCATTTGCTACACCCATAACGTGGCTGGTACATGCTCATCCCAATTGTCTCGACTTGCTGAACATATCTCCGTTAGTCCCTTCTCCGGTATCTTTTTGAATGCTTCAATCATCCCGTTAGCCTAAGGGTGGTATGGATTGCTCTTATAATGTTGGACTAGGAAATTCTGCAGGAGGAACGCAACTATTTCATTTATAAAATGAATCCCTTGGTGACCTGTAAGGACTTTTGGGCATCCAAACCTAGATATGATATTTTCAAAAATAAACCTTGTCATTGTGTCTATTGTACAATATTTAACTGATGCCACCTCTGCCCATCGCATGAGATATTTGGCAGCTGTGATGATATATCGTGCATGATAATGACATGCTAGTGGGTTGATCGGCCCAATGAAATCAACTTCCCACTTTTCAAAGATCTACACTGTACATATTGGTTGTAGTGGTAATTCATCACGATGTGAAAGTTTTCCAACTCTCCGACACACATCATAGCCTTTCACATATTATTTGGCGTCCTTGTAGAGTGTAGGCCACCATAACCCTGCCTGCAAGACCTTCCTTGCCATTGCTTTTCCCCCGACATGTCGTCCCGCAACTCCAGAGTGGCACTCCCATAGTACATCTTGCCTTTCATGTTGGAGGAGAGATCATCACAAAACTTGATCAAGGCCCAACGTATAAATATGTCTTTTGATTAGCTGATAGTCAACTTCTCACACCACCATGTGTCACTTTTGTGTTTCTATATGTCCCTCCGGACATTTCCCTGTGGATTGAAAAGTTGCAATTTCCTCCAAGTAGTCAGGTATTGCTTCTATGTGGAATAAATCAACATATGATAGTTGATCATCTAGGAAACCCCCAATTTCCCTTGATTCTATTTTGGAGAGGTGATCTAGTCCCACATTCAACTGGCCTGGTTTAATGATAACCTCGAATGTAAACTCCTGGAACAACAGTAGCCACTTGTATATTCTTCCCTCTATGACTGGCTTGTTGACCAAGTATTTTAATGTCGAGCGATCTGTAAAGAATTTGAACGGGGCTCCAAGTAAATAGTGCTAAAACTTTTGCAAGGAGTATACCATGGCTAGTTCTTCTCTCTTGGTTTTGGTATAGTTCTTTTCTATAGTTGACAACTTCCTACATGCAAAGAATATTGAATGATCCAAGTTCCCTTCCCCTGGTTGCACCAACACTACCCCTAGCACAATTCCTGATGTATTGATATGTGCGTGGAATTTTTTGTTCTAGTTTAGGTATACTAAGATGAGGGAACTTACCAAGTTTTCCTTTAGGATGTTCAATGCCGCTTGATAATTCTTCATCCAATTGAATGTTTCCATATTCTTGAGTAGCTTCTCCATGAGGGTAGTTATGGATGCATAATTTTGGATGAATCAATGATAATACCCTTTGTGGCCTAGCGTCGATCGCAACTACTTCATATTAACTGATGGTTCCATATTCAAAATTGTCGCAACCTTTGGAGGGTCCACACAAACACCGTGTTTGCAATCGATGTGGCCCAGCGACATACCAAATGGAATTATAGAGATACACTTCCTTAGGTTTAGCGATATTTGTAGCTATGTACACCTGTCAAAAATTACTCTAAGTAAGTTGGCATGCTTCTTCGATAGGTTGTAAACTGTCCAATCATCCATGTATACCTCTAAGAACCAATGATGTGGTCTCTGAAGGCGGCAATGAAAATTCAGGAGAACACAACAAGCACATTCTTTAAGCCACAAGGCATGACGTGGTATGTGTACAAGCCCCATTATGTGGTGAACATTGTTTTCTTCTTGTCCTCCTCTTCTATTCAGACCTGATGGTACCCTGAGAACCTGTTGTAGCGGCTACAACCATCCTCCCAAAATTTTCCTCTACTTCATTTTGAAGCCTCCCTACCAACCATCCTTGGCAGCATGTCTTTCACTACCCAAGTACTTATGCTTTCAGTTGATTTTCTTCGGCTTATCAGCTTGTGTTTGCTAACTTGTTTACCTTTCACCTGCAATTTGGCCTCCCGTGACTTAGTCTTCAACTAGTTCTTGTGCTGACCTGGAGAATTGTGCAGAACTTGAGGGTAGTCAACCTTTCTCTCTAGAATTTCACAGTGCATACTGACAGGTAGAACTACTCTCAAAAATTGTGCAAAGTATGCAAGATGCCTTCCCCAAGAAGATTGCATAGAGAAACCCATCACTGGGCTTTATCTCAAAATTTGCGCATGTTCTGACTAGAAACCTTGGATTCTATCCAGAAATTACATAGAACTTGAGAGGCAATGAGAGCCACTCAGCCCAAAAACTATGCAGAAGTCATCCCAAGGCTTGTTTTCTGTTACATGTGCTCACAGGTTGACCGGTTCCCTCCATGACTGTGCAATATTTCCTTGCATGCATGGGCAACTTTTTACTGAAAATGAAAAAAGCAAAAGAGAAAAATCATCCCTAGATTTTAGGGGTCTATTTTTAGAAGCTGGGGGTTACATGCAAAATCCATTTTAGAAACCTCTGCAAAGTGTCACCTTTTCCTAGAATTGTGACATGCATGTCATAAGCCTCGATTACGATATTGCGATAATGAGATTATCATAATTGCACATCTCTCATACTTGATAAACCGATATTGTTATTGCATATCTGTGGGGTACTCGAACATAAGTTTTATTTACCATTTGAAAAGGTTTTACGATGCACTATATTAATGAATAATAAATAACCACGCGAAGCCAAGATTTTAGTTATTAAAGGATTCTAACAATATTTATGATTTCAAATCCCAAGGAGATTTGATGGCCTGTTCAGATTGATTCGCATTTAAAATTCCCTTTCCTTCATTTCAAAGCCTTGTGTGTTTTTATGCTTCCGCGTTTAACTCCTATTGCTCTTCATTCCTTTGTATTCTCAATTTGCTGTTTTTTCCCAAGAAATAATTGTGTAACAAGATGACTAAGTCGAAGAAAGGAAAGAAACCCAACGAAGCTACACAATCCTCTACTTCTGATGTAACAAAAATCCTCCCATTATTCTCAGACACAACATGCACTATCGACAGTGGTACTTCCTCATGGAAAACCATGTACGAGTTGCTGTAGAGCGAGGGTCCAAGGATAATTCAAAGTAAAGCAACAACAGATGCTACTACCTCTTCTGAAGCCTCCCACTTTGAAGCTATAAGTTCTTTCCTTCACAGAATTGTTGCTAGACCTAAGATTTTACAATACACTGATATGGTAAAATGGATAATAGACAATATTAACATTGCCGACCGAGAATTCCATACCTCAAGGAAAATGATTATTGTATCCCTCGTAGCGGAAGACTTTAAAAACATGTATCATGTACTAGACCCAAAGAAGGTGTATGATAAAGCCTTCCTCGAGCATTTCGTAGCCGATAATGAGGAACCATCAGACCCAATTAAGCATTGGAGGTCCAATTCAAACAAGCACAAATATGATAAATCGGGTGTGTATTCTATATCATCTCTTGATGCTCCCTACTCTTATATTGCAGCTATGATGTGTGGATTGTTTGAATATGTCGATACCACTGAATTCTTTGTTGAGTGGGTGCCACTAATTGATGCAGTTGTAGACTATTTTATAATGGATTGGGGCACTATCTTGTCTAACAACCTTGCCTTACAAATTTGGGAATATAGACAACACCGATATGTACCTCTACAAAATTCCCACCATTTCTTATGAGTGCCTACAGTATGGATGCAGTCGGTTTCACTACCAGTTTCCAAACTATGGGGTGGAAATGGACTATTCAAGATCCTACCCCCATTCATATATATCACAAAATCCTCTGGGAGTCCAATTTTCAAACCCATTTCTACAAAATTGACCAAGGAATTATGCTACCCATCCACCAAGTTGTTTTTGACCAGAGGGACCCAAGGTTATCTGATGAGGCCAAGATTGATATTTTACTAATAGGTAGGTGGTTTGGGGAAGAACTGTTTACTTATGTCCAAGTCTTTGGAAGTATAGCACCTCCCCATGTTCTCCCATGGTATGTACCAGATAAACTGCTTGCCAGAGAAATTGCTTACCAAACTGTAGGGGATGGGATAACCAAGACCCTAAAAGAATCTAAAAAGTCACTTTGGCCTTCCTTTCCCATCCAATGTGGTGTTTATGCATTACACAATTTCAAGCATGATACTCTTGAAATCGATCACATTACATATTTAAAGCTTACCACCATTCATCGCAGACAGTTTGACCCCAATAAGGTTGCATAGAACTTCACTGTTTCAGTAATATAAGATAATTCAACCATGAGGATGTTGATTTCGATGACTTGTTTGAGTCAGCTGAGATGCTTTCACAAGTGAAACATTTGGCTACTTTGAGATTGGACCCACAAGAGTTAGCTCGTTTCCACCAGTATAGAAAGAAAAGGTTACAAAAGGTCCCTTTGGATCTATTAGAAATCCTTTGAAGCATGTACTTAAATATATATTTAGAATTTTTTTGGATTAATATTTTTTAATCAAATAAAAATGGTTGATCTTAATGATTGGGTGGTTTTATTCAATTTTAATTAATACTATTTTTAATAATATAATTATATTAATTCATAATAAAATTATTATAATTATTTATTAAATAAATGTATTATTTAGGTGATTAATATATATGATTAGAATATTTTATCGATGAAGAAGATGATTCACTAAGACTGATATGGTTTATCGTTCTTTAAGAAAGTACGAGTCTAGATTCTCGATCTATCATGCACATAGAGGAATTAAACCCTTGAGGTGCAAACCTTTTTTTGGAATGTAGAATTTGAAGAATTTGACTTGCAATAAGCTTGTAAAGTAAATCACAAGTTGTTTTTTTCACTATATTGAATTTTGATTGAGATAATTACTTGCAATGTTGAATAGAAAATAAATCATTTATTTAATGTTCTCACTAATATTATGCAACTCTCGATTTAGCCAAATATATTTTATTTTGTGAAATCCTCAACTCTTTGTTAAAATTTAAACAACTTAATACACATTTAAATTTTATAATTTAACTATTATAAAAACATATAGCATTAGAAAATTACACATCAGTTTCATCTCATATGTTTTTTATTAAGAAACTATGGCTCACCTAAAATTCATACTTACCAGTCAGACTGGTATCTTTCATAACTACCAATCGGACTGGTATCATTCATAGGTACTATTAGCACTCCAGGAAGCTCTCTTAGGTTGTAGCTCGAAGATGCCTGGAAACATATAAATTTTCAATATCATTCTCTGAACTATTGGAATGGATTGAGGTTTGGATCAAGTCAGATGACTGTTTCAACTTTATTTTCACTCAAAACATGCATAAACACCCTCAGCTTGACAAGGCTTTCAAACACAAATGCTCAATAGTTTATAGATTCAATGAATAGATGGAGAATCCTAACTGTACTAGTAGATACATACATAAACACATATGAATGGCTAGCTACAGAAAGTAAATGAAGGTTACAAATCTAATTTGTCAATGTAGAGATAAGATGATAGTTATATGGCATTCGATAGAGAAGAAAACATGAATAACCCATTCAAGTGCAAGCTTAGAATAGAGGGAATGATGGTGATTGAACATATAACAACAAAAGAAGCTTGTATTACTGGAATGAAGATGAGATGCTGAGAGGAGCAGAGTCTCCACAGTCTCTAAAAGTTGAACCCCTGATACTTCTAACTTTTAGCCATTTATAGTCTTTTTACAATGCTCTCGAGCTCTGTGAGGCTCGAGGTGTTTTAATATATTCCCTCTGGCTTCTAATTGCTTGATTCCATAATTAGACAGACAGAGCTAGAGGTCTCCTTTTAACAACCCAATAACCAAATTTTTGTAATTTTGCCACGCTATCTGGTAGCTCGCTTGTGCCAGCGATGCTCCATGATCACTTCTGTTGGTTCGACTGCATCTTGCTGTGTCTTTTTCCCCTTTCGGTCATCTGTCTCCCAGCCTCTGTCTCCCGACCTCTATACTGTAACGGAATGGGCCTTCAGGCCTTTGAAATCCTTTCAAATACCGAAAACGATTGTGTTTTGTTTTACATAGAGAAACGCTGCAACACTGTGAAACTTTGCCAAAACTATGTTCATTTCAGACTTCAAAAGTCCTTAAATACGGTCTATTCCTGTATCAGGTCCGTCCTCATCACTATCGCAAGTCACTTCCGCCTTTCTCCTTTGTATTTCATTAAATAATTAAATATGTGAAAATACATTAAAAAATGCCTTTCAGCGGATCTCAAAATCTACGCAATAATGTTTATATAGCTATCGGGTCCAGCTAATCGCATTGCATACTGTTATAGCTCTAAATCTCACTCTTATGGTTTGTGATGCTGCACTCATGGCCTAGGGCAACCCCTCCTTCCAGACCTGGTCCAAAAATTTAAAAAACAGTGTTTTATTCCCTATACGCGACATTGCCCTGAGTTAAACGCGTGTACACGCGGGTCTGTTATACCCAACCCGCGTGTATCTATTAAAACACTTAAAAAATAATAAATTCCTCTTTTTCGGGCGGAGATCGCGGGTTTTACCTGCTGGATCACCTGTTATTGCCCGTGGCCCAACTGTTCCCAACTAACTCCTAACTAAAAAACTACTTTGGAGAGGGTATAAAAAGACATCAAAGGGAAGGCCAAGGGGAGAGAAAGGAGAGCAAGATTATTATGCTGAGATTTTCCCCTTAGACCAGGTCTGAAGTCCTTGGTGCTTTCTGCACTTCCCCCATCTTGCATAGGAAACCCTTGTTTCCATGTGTATTGGTGATCATTCATCCTTGATATCATCATTTGAGTAGGACTTGGAAGGAGCTCTTGTTGGAGGCTTGAGGCTGGAACGAATCCGGGAGGAAGCTTTGCTTGGAGCCTGCTGAAGGTGTTCAGGTGATATCTTTCCGATATATGTACTTTATTTGCCTTTATATATAAAGAAACACGTCTTTGTTCCCGAATAATCTTTCTTCATGCTTATGAGATTCTTGTGTTGAATTCTTATGAAAGTGGTTACTTAAGGATCTTTTATAACTAACTTTATAGCATGAAGATGATTTATATATAAGTATTTGTACATGTACTGTTGTGTTCTTTGATTTGTTTGTCTTGCAGGTCAAAGAAAGA
This sequence comes from Pinus tabuliformis, assembly GCA_031772625.1. Lineage (NCBI taxonomy): Eukaryota > Viridiplantae > Streptophyta > Pinopsida > Pinales > Pinaceae > Pinus > Pinus tabuliformis. The sequence continues at coordinate 1,344,021,060 of CM062807.1, read as the reverse complement.
AGAAGGGAACTCCAAGAAGGGTTTGCACCCTAACGGTCTTCTCGAATGTAGGACCTTAGGTATGTACCCTAAACATTAGAATTTGCTTAAAAGTAAAAATGATGGCTGTGTGTGTGTGTTTCTTTGAATAAGCAATTTTCAGTCTGGTAGAGTCTTAGCCCAAAGGACCCTAGGGGTACTTTCCCTTCAACCAGAATTGGCGACTCCGCTGGGGACAACACTCTTGTTGTTCCTAGTTTGGGTAGTCCTCAAGCCAATCAAGGCTCAGCCCCTCTGTTTGTTGGCTCTGACTCTCTGATCTTTTCTTGAAATCCAAGCTTTTCCAGATTTTTAGTCTGTGTTTCTTTTATTTTTCTTGAAAGACTTCAGATACGCTCTTTTTCTGGATTACAGAATCGTATATACGCCAGTTGCACTAAGTTAACCCGCGTATACGCAGGTTTCCTTAGTTACAGTCGCGTATACACGCATTCTGCAAATAATTGCAGGCGCGTATATCACATAATTTTCAAGATTTGTAAATTTTCTGTTGGCTGAATGTTTGTCTGGTAGTTTGGGTCAGTTTTAAGCAGTTATTTTCCAGCAACAGTTCTCTGTTTGACAGGGGGCATCTTGTTCTGAACTCTCTCTAGTTATAAGGAGTGCTAGTCTTGTTTTTCGTTGATTGCAAGCGTCATTGATTTTTGACACACAAGATTTCTATTTAAGAATCTTGATTGCTCTGTTTCGGCAGAGTGGGAAGATTGTCTTCAATCTTTGTGTCCATTTAGTTTTCATGACATTTGTGTTTGCTTAACGAAATCATTTTTATGACCATTTGCTCCTTCGTTTCGGGAAATTTGTTTGTTACCATTTTTCTTGAAACTTGTCTTTTGATATTTTGGACTTTCATTGCTGCTTTTGATTGTTAAAAGCGATTTCGAACACATTTTATTTTTGTTGAGTTTTCATCATTTGAAAGGTGTCAATTCACAAAAGTGTTTGGTGGCTTGTTTATCAATCATTAGTGTCAGTATTTTTGAGAGCTTTCCTTTGAAAAAGACTTTTTGGTTTGATTGAAAGAAACTCTTTTGAAAGTTTTTGAGTTTTGCTTTCTTAAACTTGCTTCTCATTTGATTTCCTTTTTTGCGAAGTGAAAGTGCTTTGTTTTTTATCTTAGAACTTGTTTTTATTGTTTGGACGAAATGATTAGTAACAAATCATCTTCTATCTAAGCATTTTAGTGGCAAGACAAAATTTGGTAAAGCAGCAACTTTCCTTCTTTGTTTTTAGAGTAGTCTTTGAATCTTGCATCCACATTTAGTTCTTGCATTAGGGTAAGATTTGCATCTCTTTTTAGGCATATTTAGTTTTGTTAGTTTTTGTGAGTGTGGAGTCTGAAAAGAAAAAGAAAATTTGCTTATATTAGAAGTACCTCTGAACCTCATAGAAATTGCTTTTCATCGAAAACAAAAGTGCATGTGCATATAGTTAAGTTTTTATTAACTTCTTTTGCGTCAAAAAACACCACAAGTTTCATCTCCATTACCTTGTGACTTAAAGAACAGCCTAATAAAATCAAGCGCTTAATTAAAATCCACTAGAACTTTTTGTTTTAGTCATTACACCAACAAGTTTAGGATTTTAGGGCCTTGGATTAGGCGAGTGGAGAGTTAACTCTCCAAGGCCACATAAAACGTCAAACATAAGAGTATGATTAAAGAGAGTAAATCCAATAGCGTTAGGAAGATCAGGAAAGCTCCGAATGTGGGAGTTAAGCACGAGGGTCTGTGAAGACAGGGAAGAGAGATACCCCCTCTCCTACTTGTTCGAACTTACCTCACGACTGTTCCGCCTGGCTTCTGCGACGAGTTGGTACCCATAGTTGCCTCTCCTAGGGATCTGCATAGGTGGCTGCGGAGGGGAATCCCGTGGCACCTGAGGTCGACGTTGCATCACTCTCGACAGTACTACTGGAGGGCGCCCTTGCTAAGCTTGGGGGCTTCCACCGGTGCAGGCTGTTGTTAGGAGGTCAGCGTAACTTCCTCTGTTACCTTCACTGATAGGACTGGGCCGTCATTATCCCAGACTATCTTCGGAAGGCCCCTGACTCCACTTTCTTGTATTTTGGTGTCCGGTCCTCACCACCCGGAGCGGAAATACTTGGAAGTTGTTTGACTGGCTGTATGGGTATAGGCCCCGCTCCATAATGTTTCTACGATTTTGATATCGCGATGCAATTAGTCACAATCGCATATCACGATAGCCCCGGGCCATTGTAATCACTCTGTTGTGGTTGCCGATTGCGATTTTCCGATCAGATCTGGACTCTTGATTGGCTAGATCTGATGTCTACTAGGCCTTCACTTGTTTATCCCTCCAATACTTTGTTTTTCACTGTTTTTATGTGTTTTGGGCCTCCCGATAGTGTTTCTTCGTCATTCTAAGGGCTCTTCTCATGCGATTGTTTTGATCTTTGGCATGATTTTACTAGCTTTTGAAGACTTAGAGAGCATATTTGGATCCATTTAGATCAGGACCCGATGCAATTATAGATGCGAGAGTAATATTTTGAAGTCCGGCTTATGGCCAAAGCAGAGCAAGAGGAGATGTGGGCATCGGAGCTAAAACAGGGGATATTTCTGCTAAAAATATTAGCACTACACCTTAGGGGCTAGCAGTTACCAGTCATTTTAGTGTTTGTAGACTGGTATCATTCATAGGTACCAATCATTTCAGTGATGGTTGATTTTTCTGATAAGTCACTTATGTAAGGCTTGATTCCTTGATTCCCGAAGACACGTGGAAATTTGAATACATCAATCTCGTCGAGCGTTGACCTTGTTTTGACGTGAGCATTTGTGTTTTGGGTGGAGAAAGCTAAGTGATGATGTAACTATTGTCCAACTAATTCATAATATAGTAATATTAATTCATAATAAAGTTATTATAATTATTTATTAAATAAATGTATTTTTCAAGTGATTAATTTTTATGATTGAAATATTTTATTGATGATGATGATAGTGATGATTCACTAAGATCAATATGGTCTATCGTACCTTAATAAAGTGCCATCCTAGATACATCGAACTCCATATCTATCATGCGTTAAGAAGGATTAAATCCCTCGAGGTGCAAACCTTCTTTTTGGAATGTAGAATTTGATGAAAAGTTTGTACCTAAAGGAATTTGATTGCTCTCGGTGCATGATCGATCTAGAGTTAGATTGATGTAGGTTGCTTCTAGTTGAGGGAAACATTGTCACATTTTTAGATTACCATTATTATGTATATGTTTGAGATAAACTTCATACTTTGAAATTTCCACTATGTTTTCTTTGCTTGACATGACCATATCATTCTCTTCTTTAATTTAGTCTATATTGCGTGCCTTGAATGGTTTGTGTTTGGATGCTTTGATTTTTTTGTGTGTTTATGCGTTTGGATTTGGATGGTATAATGTTTGTGGATGTATTGTGTTATATTTCTATATGTGTATGTAATTTTGTATTGGTAATTAGTTGGTGATGAAGGAAGGAGACAATTTTGTCAATAGTTTGCAGGAAGATTGATACTGCACATCTATTTCATTCAATTTTAGGTATCACAACTTTCGAAAAGTAATTAATTCTTAATATTGGCCCTCCAGGTATTACTAAATATATGTCGAAGAGTAGTTTAATTTTAAATTTTCTCAGTTACCTTAATTTGTTGAGATGATAGATATTGTTAATAATTCTAATAATGAAATAAAAAATTTGAATACAAATGAAAGTGTAATAATGTTGAATGACATAAAATGTGAATAATAAGAATGTAGTCAAATACTAATAGTCTTAATTGTGATTAATCTCAAACTATTTTCTTCTACTATTCTTATTGTCACCCCTGTTAGTTTTACCATATTTTCATATCGATTATATGAAAAGAAGAGTTGAAATCGTAAATCATTCAAATCTTTAACTCTAGTTATTTTAGTAAACATCATACATTCTCTCTCTTACTGTCCAATATTAATAGGTTGAATTACTAAAACAAAAAAATCAATACTTATTATCAATACCTTTTTTGTGCTTACACTAAAATCAATACACATTGTTAATCCAGTCACTTTAAAATTAATGTACCATCATACATCTAGTTAGATCAAATACTAAATCAACGTCTACGCTGAAATCAATGCATATAACACAAGCCATAAAATAGGATTAGAAATGAACATCTACACTGAAATAAATGCATACATTGCAAGAAATAAAAAAGGATTAGAAAAGAACATCTACACTAAAATAAATGCATATAATGCAAGCAATAAAATAGGATTAGAAATCAACATCAACACTAAAATCAATGCATCTAGTGCAAGCAATCAAATATAATTAGAAATCAACTTCTACACTGAAATCAATGCATCTAGTCCAAGCAATTAAATAGAATTAGAAAACATCTACACTAAAATCAATGCATTTAGTGCAAGCAATCAAATAGGATTAGAAATCACTACATTGAAATTAATGCATCTAGTTCAGTAAATCAAATATTATTAGAAATAAACATCTAAACTAAAATCAATGCATCTAGTGCAAGCAATAAAATAGGATTAGAAATCACCATCTACATTGAAATCAATGCATCTAGTGTAGGAAATATTATTCTCTCTCTCTTTCTCTTCCCCATATATCTATATCTCCCTCAATATCTCCTTCCGTGTCCCTCTATCTCACCCTCAAACATACACACTCTCTCTACATCTCTCCCTTTTCACTCCCTCTCTCTCTCTCCACTTTTCTCTTTCCATCTACTTCTTCTTCCCTCCCTCTCTCCCCTTTCAACTCCATCTCTTTTTCCCTCCCTCTCCCCTCTTCTCTCTCCCTCCTTCTCTCTCATCCTTCATCTCTCTCTCTCTCTCTCTCTCTCTCTCTCTCTCTCTCTCTCTCTTCATTCCTCCTCTCCCCTCTCCTTCAGTTTATATCCTTCAGGGCAAGTAATCAAATATGATTAAAAATCACCATCTACACTAAAATAAAATCTTATAGTCCAAGAAATCAAATATAATTAGAAATCAAAATCTACACTGAAATCAATGTATCTATTGAAAGCAATCAAATAGACTTAGAAAACATATACACTAAAATCAATGCATCTAGTGCAAGAAATCAAATAGGATTAGAAATCAACATCTACATTGAAATCAATGCATCTAGTGCAAGCAATCAAATATAATTAGAAATAAACATCCACACTTAAATGCATGCATCTAATGAAAGCAATCAAATAGGATTAAAAATCACCATCTACATTGAAATAAATGCATCTAGTGCAATAAATATTCTTCCTTCTCCCCCCCTTCCATATATATCTATATCTCCCTTTGTCTCTCTATCTCACCCCAACATGCACACACTCTCTCTAGCTCTCCCTTGTCACTCCCTCTCTCTCTCTCTCTCCTTTTCTCTCTCTATGTATTTCTTCTTCACTCCATATCTCCCCTTCCAACTCCATCTCTTTGACCCTCCATCTCTCCTCCTATATATCCCTCCATCTCTCCTCCTCTCTCTCAAGTCCTCTCTCATCCTTCCTATCTCTCCCTTTCTCTCCCCCCATCTCTCTCTCTCTCTCTTTTTCATATAACCATTTCACTATCTCCCTCCCTCTCTCCACCTCTCCCACCTCCATCTTTGTGTTCCCCCTCTTTCTCTTGCCCTTCTCTCCCTCTCTCACTCCTTTCTTTCTCTCTCTCTTGATTCCTCCTCTCCCCTCTCCTTCAATTTATCTCCTTTAGTGAAAGTAATCAAATAGGATTAGAAATCACCATCTACGCTAAAATCAATACATCTAATGCAAGATATCTTCTTCCCTCCCCCCCCCCCCCCATCTATATCTATTCTCCCTCCATCTCTCCTTCCTTGTCTCCTTATCTCACCCACCAAAACACACACACACTCTCTCTCCATATCTATTTATCTCTCCCTATCTCTATCTCTTTCTTCTTCCCTCTCTTCACCTTCTATCTATATTCTCCCTTTGTCTCTCTTTTGTCTCTAATTCTCACCCCCAAAAAATATACACTCTCTCTCAATGCCTATTTATCTCTCCCTCCTTCCTCCTCTCCTTCTCTCTCTCTCTTCCCCTTCTCTCCCTCTCCCTCTCCTTCCATCTCTCTTCCATCCTACTCTCCTATCTCCCTCTCTCTCCATCTCCCTTATCACTCCCTTTCTCTCCAACTTTCTCTCTTTGTATCTTTCTCCTTTCCTCCCTCGTTCTCTCCCTCCCCCCTCTTGCTCTCTCTCACATCATCCTCTCTTCCTTCCTCTCTCTCCCTTTTTCTCCGACCTCCCTCCCTCTCTCTCTCTCTCTTTCCACCCTCCAACTTTGTCACTATCTCCTTCCCTCTCTCCTTCTTTCCCCCCTTCTCTCCATCTCTCCTTGTTTGTCTCTCTATCTCTCCCCCAAACATACACACTCTCTCTCCATCTATCCCTTGTCACTTCCTCTATGTCTCTCTCCACTTTTCTCTCTCAATTTCTTTCTTCTTCCTTCCCTCTCTCCCCTTCCAACTCCTCTCCCTCCTTCGCTCTCTCCTCCTCTCTCTCAATCCCCCTCTCTCGTCCTTACTCTCTCTCCCTTTCTCTCCCTTTCTCTCACTCTCTCTATCTCTCCACCTCTACCACTCTATGTATTTGTTCTTCCCTCCCATATATATATAGAGTTAATATATATCATGATATATTAATATATATTATAAGATAACAAATTTAATATTGTATTAATTCAAAGTTATTAAATTTCATAATATTAATATTATAATATTAATATTAGATTTAATGATGTGTTTTACATGGCATTATGAGAAAATTTATAATAAAACTATATCAAATTAATATTTTCAAATATTACAACTTTGACGTGGAAATATTATGTCTCTAAAGATTTTAATGTATCCATAAGATATGGTTTTCCTTTTAAAGATTCATTTTACAAATATTTAATTAAAAGAAAAATCTTGGAGGACGATTTCTTTGTGTTGAATTAAATTTTTACTTTGGTTTAATAAATGGTATTGCCTTTAGTAAAGAGTAAAGATGTTTAAAATTTTACCTAATTTGGAATTTTAATGTAGTAAAAAAAATATTTCGAAGGTAAATTTATTATCCATTTGAATTCAAAGTATATGATAAAAGAACTATTAAAGGAATGAGATAATTGTATTATAGTTTTTCTTATCTATATGGTTATTTTCATTTTGTCTAGGGAAGACATTTATTTTTTTATTGTTTTATTGGACAAATATAATTACACATTGCCCTCGGATTAATTGAGATTTTTTAACATATTATTTACATGCTTGAAAAGAGTGGAGAGAATTGTTCCTAAATCATCCTAGTTTTGCTAGCTTAACAAGTCAAGAAGGTCGTTAGTGTGGCAAGGATTTTGAAAATTAGAATGGATGTGACTAATATCTAGAAAATTGAATAGAAAGCATTTTTAATCTTCAACCCTGTTAGTATCCCAAATATGACTCTTTAGTTACAAGGATTTTTGGGACTTGACCAATGGCCAGTTTCACTTTGAAGCTGGCACAAATTAGTTTTTATTTTAACAATGTTCATTTTCTTCTTAGCACTATTCAAGACACAAAACAATATGATCTCCTCCTTATTGAGCATCCTTGTATCATCCTAGCTTGAACCAGAGGTGAAATATTTGGTTAAAACTAAAAGTCATTTTAGAAAACCTCTTGGCTTCCCATATAAATATATATTAACTATCTTTAATAATAATATTTAATTTAATAATAATATTTGGTTGATGTTTTTGTATGAATTGTGAGCCACCCTTGAACAAGGAAGTTGAAATAGTTGTCAAAAACTAATGAAAGAGGCAGCCAAGAATAAAGAAAATCCAAAGTAATAAATGTAGCTCATCGAATAACTGATGTTAGAGACGCAAAGGAGACTGCTATGTAAACCTAGATGTGAAGTATTTCAAAATAATAGACGAGATGATTACGTTGTTAATATCAAAAGCTAGAGAACAAGTAAAGATTAAATAGTGAGTTAGAAATGTAAGAGATCCAAAGGAGAGTCCTATGTAAACCTAGATGCTAAGAAAATAAAAATAATAGACGAGGTGATTATGTTGATTAACTGGAAAGCCAGAGAACAATCAAAGATTGTAAATCAAGTTAGAAAAAGTAAAGGTTAAAAGGCCTTTTTATATCACTAAGCATGTAAAGTAAATTACATGTTGTTTTTTTCACTATATTGAATTTTGGTTGAGGTTAGTTGTAATGTTGAATAGAAGAATTAATCATCTATTTATGTTCTCATTAATATTATGCAACTTTCGATTTAGGTAAAGATATTTTAAAACAATTTTTATTTATGCAACTTTAGATTTAGCCAAATATCTTTATTATGCAACTTTCGATTTAGCTAAAGAACTTTTAAAACAATTTTTATTTATACAATTTTAGATTTAGCCGAATATCTTTAGAAAAAATTTTATTTCGTGAAATTCTCAACTCTTTGATTAAAATTTAAACCACCTAATACACATTTAAATTTTATAATTTAACTATTAGAAAAACACATACCATTAGAAAATTACATATCATTCTCATCTCATATGTTTTCGATTAAGAAACTATGACTGCACCTAAAATTCATACCTACTACTCAGACTGGTATCGTTCATAGCTACCAGTTATTTCAGTGATGGTGTAACTATTTCCCAGCTGATTCATATTTGCCCCACACATTTTCGTGGTTAATTAGACTATATTAATGTCTAGCTTTAGGCAAGATCACAACATCAAAGTCATCGAGAGAATTTAGAAAATATGGGAGATCCTCGATTTGTATCTGGATCAATAGCCATTCTTATTGATAGGGCAGTTCAAGTAATAGAGGGGCACATCAAGATTGCTCTTTGTTGCAGAAAAGAGTTGGGGATTTTGGAAAATTTAGTGAAGGAGATTCCGCCTATAAACATGGAAATTCAACAATATGGAATAGCTATTCGGCAATCTCAGAGTGATTTAGTTAACAAGATTGAACTTGTTATAGTTAACAACTGGCTTCAAACATTGAACAGAATTATGGAAGTTACAATCAAAATAGTGCATAAATGTCAAATTCCAGCATATAATATGGTATGTCGATTCTTGTTGAGTAAGAAGATCAGGAAGAGTATTGATAGTCTACAGAGTCATCTGGAAAGACTGCCTTTGATTGGATTCACTCAACAACTCCTTTTTGAACTACAAAATATATAGTTACAGAGCCATGAAGCTGCTCAGAGCTAATCTTCAATTGCTCCAACAAGGTATCCAAGCCTTGCAAGTTATAGGCAGTAGCCAATTCAAGAGGCGTGCATCGTGGGACAAGATGAGGTATTCAAAACCCTTAAAAGTCTACTAACAGATGATAACAAAATCGCAGCCTCTGCGACATCCAGAATAGGCGTTGTTGGCATGGGTGGATCTGGAAAAACTCTGCTCCTCAAGAGAGCCTTGAATGACAAGCAAGTGCAACAACACTTTGAGAAAGATTTGATTTTGTGGTTGACAGTTTCCCAAAATTTGTCAATCATAAATATCTGCAATAACCTTGGGAGACAAATAGTCCTCCATTTAAGTGAGGGCTTTGACGTGAGATGAAGCCAAGAAGATGTCAAGAGATGGATTTATCAAAAAACTAGTAGCAGGAGGTTCTTCCTATTTTTAGATGATATTTGGGACGATAGTGAAAATCTGTTGGAGATGTTGGGCGTACCAGATGATCAGATGAATGATAGCTCCAAGATCATTGTATTGACAAGAGATTGAAGATTCCTTTCAAAAATGAGAGTGGGTACCCAAATTGCCATGGATAGTCTATTTGCAGATGAGAGTTGGAGCCTCTTCTGCTTTCATGCGTTTGTATGTATTCAGCACACTCCACATGTTGGAATCGAAAAGATTGCCTGGGATGTCTGTGGGGAGTGTGATCAGCTGCCGCTTGCTCTCAAAGTAATAGGAGCAGCCATGGCGGGCATCGCTGCGCCATCAGATTGGAGGTTGACTCTGGAGAAGTTGCAAAATGGAGATAAAGTGGACCCTCACGTAGAGAAGAAACTCTACAATCGGTTGAGATTGTTGGAACTACTACACACTTACATGCAGACTCTTAGTTAGAGCATGGGACTACATGCAAGATTCCTTCTGCATGATTTACTCATTGATTTGTTCCTTCTTCAACTCTGCAACTGATTAGTTCTTCTGCATGATTTACTCCCTGATTTGCTCCTTCTTTAACTCCACAATTGGTTAGTTCCTCTACATGATTTACTCCCTGATTTGCTCCTTCTTTCACTCCGCAACTGGCTAGTTCTCTCTTCGGAACTTGTTGTAGGTGTTGAGTCTTTTCATTGATCACCACTATGGTGCATTACCTTGGGATATTCACCCAGTAATGCTATATCATGAGCATTGTAACCTATTTTCTAATGAATCATTCTTTTGTTCTTTCGATTTTCTTTTAGTGTTTTTGCTCTGCAAAGCTGTGTGTTCAACATTTACTAGCTAGATTCATCTGTGCAGGTTTTCTAACACATTTACATGGTATCAGAGCCCACAGGTTGCTAAATAAAAGGCGCAACAATACTTTAGTTTGCAGGTATTACATCTTGGAGATCGAAGATTGACAGAAAATTAGAGTTTACCAAAGCATCGATCCTAACACCGTACAACTATCGCAAATGGAAGGAACAAATGGCTCGATACATTCACCAAAAAGGGTTGTACAGGATTACCATGGCTACATAATTGGAACCAAATTCAGCCATAGAGAAATCCAAGTACCTCAACCATATGGATGAGACCCACGGATCCATATGCATGTGCATCTCTCCAGAGTTTCATTTTCATCTATCTGCCTACAATACTCCCAATGAGATTTGGAAAAAGGTTGAAGAACTCTACGGAAAATAGGATGAGATGAAAGGACATCTGCTCGAAGTGGAGCTGCTGTAATTGGATCCACGGAACTATGACAGAATTCAAGACTTCTTCACCAAATATAATGATCTATTGCTGCAACTCAAGGGTCGTGGAATTGACAAATCCAAGGAGGAGAGTCGCCAAGTTCTCTCTATTATGTCAAAGCTCGAACCAGAATACTCTGTCTTTGTGTCTACATTTCATTCAGTAAAGCTCACAACAGGTAAATCCTGCACTATGCCTTCTCTCAAAGAGTTCATGGAGTCCCTTCATTTTGAGCAAGATAAACTCATTGGCATGGGGAAAATCAAACCTCCAAAATCGCATGCACTTGTTGTGCATGATGGCAGCCATAATAAAAATCACAGATTTGATTCAAATCTGAAAAGTCAACAGCAAAAAGACAAGGGAAAAGTGCATTCCCATCCAAAGAAGGAAGGGTACACCAAGCCCTTTAATGACTCCTCCGGCTCGAAAAATGAGAAAGGGAAGAAAGGAAATAGATGCACCTATTGTCAAAGAGGATTCCATCCAGAATCCTCTTGCATGAAGAAACAAATTGACCAACTGGCAAAAATCCTTCAGAAGCACAATCTTGGGGACCACATCCCTCAAGGCACCAAGAAGAAAATTGAGGGTCCCCCAAACGGGAAAGGTAACAATTTTCATGCTTTAGTTGCAATTAATTCTTCCCCTGATCCATGGATTATCGATTCTAGTGCATCACATCATATGGCTATTGCAAAGTAAGTTTATTCCTCTTTGAATGCATGAAAAGGACCTCCCATCCTCATGGGAGATGACTCACCTATTGAGGTCATAGGAAAAGGTAGAGTGGAGCTTTTACACAGAAGCTTTGAAGATGTGCTTCATGTTCCAAATATTTCGGTAAACCTGCTTTCAGTTTATCAGATCACTCATTCCGGCACCAGAAAGAGAGTGGAATTCACTCCAGATGTAGTGAACATATATGACCTACATAGCAGCTCCAAAATTGCAACCGGTGAGGTAAACAATGGAGCCAGACTGTATACATTTTCTTAATTTATTAAATCGGAATCCTCCTTATTGCTTACACATGCTGATGATAGTAGTAGGATTTGGCACGAGACGTTTGGTCACTTAAATTATAGGTATATGCAGTAGCTAAGCAAGCATGAGATGGTGGAAGGCTTGCCAAATATCAGTTTCTCCAAAGGAGTTTGTGAAAGGTGTGTCCTTGGCAAACATCCTAGAGAAAATTTTGACACTGGCAAGACTCACAAAGCATCCTCTCCTCTAGATCTGATCCATAGTGATCTCATGGGGTCTTTTCCTCATCCTTCCATCAACAAAGCAAGGTATGTGCTTATATTTATTGATGATTTCTCACGGTATACTTGGGTGTATCTTCTCAAGAACAAATCTAATGTTTCTGCGCACTTTGAAGATTTCAAAGCACTAGTTGAGACACAGTCAGAAAGAAAAATCAAAGCCCTCCATACAAACAATGGGGGGGAATATGTTAACACAGCACTTCAGAACCTTTGCCTTGAGTCTGGCATATAGTTGCAGTACACAGTTCCATACACTCTGCAGCAGAATGGAGTTGTTGAGAGAAAGAATCGATCTCTCAAAGAGATGGCTTCCTACATATTGCATGCTAAGTCACTGCCTCATAAGCTATGGGCTGAAGCACTTAATTATGCTAACTACATCTAGAACATATCTCCTCATAGGTTTGTCAAGGATCAGACCCCCTTTGATTCCTGAAGCAACACTAAACCAGAGGTCACCCACTTCCGTCTTTTCGGCTCCTGAGCATGGGCCAAGATCCCCTCTGACAAGAGGAAAGCTCTTAATCCATAGAGCATTAAGTGCATCTTTGTTGGATGCCCTGATGGTGTGAAGGGATACCTATTCCTGATTTCCTCTACGGACAAGCTCATAATTGAGCGAAGTGTCAAATTTGAGGAAAGTCTCTCGCATGCACCTCAATTTCCACATGCAGACACCTTTTATCTACCTCATGTCTGAGATGATGACTCAGTACACTCAAATGCAGATACAGAGCATGCAGATGCTACAGTAGAGCATGCAGATGCAGAGACAGAGTCTTCAGATACAAATCTAATGCATGCATATGATGATCCACATCCAAGCCCAGATCGGGCTTCTAGCAGTGAATCAAATTCCCCTGTCATAAATCAGAGAACAAGGAGCTTACGTGAGATATATGCACAAGACCACCCAGCTGCTAGAAATGGTCTTGTGGGGGATAATTATGATCTACAGAGGACTAGCTTAGAGTTTATTGAGCCTCCTCTTGTCCTCACTGCCACTGAACCATCGCCATCCTAGCATTGTCATTTGGTTCAGTCTTCTTATCCACAGTCTTATGCTGAGGCTGCTGGGCATCCATCTTCGGAGTCTGGCATGGAGGAGGAGTATAACTCCCTCCTCGAGAACTAGACCTGGGATCTAGTCCCCCTTCCTTTAGGAAGGAAGATTTTCCAATGAAAATGGGTCTAGAGGACCAACAATGCTGCAGATGGGAAAATCACCAGATGGAAAGCAAGTCTAATAGCCAAAGGATTCCAACAAGTGCATGGCATTGATTATGACGAGACCTTTGCTCCAATAGAAAAGATGGATTCCATACGCCTTACACTTTCCATTGCAGCTACCCAGGGATGGGAAGTACATCAGATGGATGTGAAGAATGTCTTTCTTCATGGAGACCTATCTGAGGAGATCTACATGGACCACCCACATGGTTTCATCCAGGATTCATCTTTCGTCTGTAGACTGAAGAAATCTCTCTACGGCCTTAAGTAGGCCCTGAGAGCTTGGTATGCGAAGATGGATTCTTTTCTCTCATCACAAAACTTTGAAAGATGTAAATCTTATCCGAATCTTTACATGCTTAGGACACATGATTCTCTTCTTATCTTAGTTTTGTATCTAGATGATCTCCTAATCACCGGTAGCTTGGCTTCAGCCATTGCTACAATCAAGAGGGCCTTGCATGATAGGTTCTTGATGATGGACATGGGTCCATTACACTTCTTTCTTGGTGTTGAGATTAGCCAGGATGCCACAGGAATCAAACTCTCTCAGACTAAGTATGCACGGGATCTCCTCGAAAGATTTCGCATGACTGACTACAAGCCAGCACCGACTCCTTTTCTGTCTCGGGTCCGCCTTGAGGATGGAGGTGAAACTCCATTAGTTGACAACACTCACTACCGATAGCTAGTGGGGAGCTTATTTTACCTCACCCACTCTATACCAGATCTCTCATATGTAGTAGGGTCAGTTTCCAGATACATGCAGGAGTCGCATAAGGTACACTGGAATGCTGCCAAGAACTTCCTCCAATATGTGCATGGTAGCATCACCTTCGGGATTCACTATGCAGCAGGGATTGCATTGAATCTCCTTGGATTCACAGATTCTAATTGGGTGGGGGACAACATTGATTGCAAGTCCACCTCCGGATATTCACTCAGTCTAGGATCTGGCCCTATCTGTTGGTCAAGCAAGAAGCAGGTTGCTATTGCTCTCTCTTCGACTGAGGCCGAGTACAGAGGAGTAGTCAACATCACGATTCAGGATCTTTGGCTATAGCACTTTCTCAATGAGTTGGGCGACCAGTTCCACCAGCCCATTGTCATCTGGTGTGACAACCAAAGCACTCTCAAATTTTGCAGGGATCTAGTACAGCGGCAATGGACAAAGCACATAGAGATCCATACGCACTACATCAGAGACTTAGTACATCATCAGGTCATTGATTTGTAGTTCTATCCTTCAGCAGAATAGACTACAGACATCTTCACCAAGACATTCACTGAGCAGAAGTTTCACTCTCTGCACGATCGTCTTGGAGTGAAGGACATAGTTGCTTAGTAATTGTCTTTTCTTCCTCTTTTCTTTTGATTACATTGTATTTTGAGGGGGGGGTTTTCCCATGAGGTTTTCCCTCTTTCCTCAATTTTAGTACAAGTTGCACTGTATTTTGAGTGACCTTTGGCCTTAGTTTCCATGGCCCATTTTCTATTTTCCCCATAGTGGTGTTTGGGGGGGGGGGGGGGGTTGGAACTACTACACACCTACATGCGGACTCTTAGTTAGAGCATGGGACTACATGCAAGATTCCTTCTGCATGATTTAATCCTTGATTTAATCCTTCTTTAACTCCGCAACTAGTTAGTTCTTCTGCATGATTTACTCCCTGATTTTCTCCTTCTTTAACTCCACAACTGGTTAATTCCTCTGCATGATTTACTCCCTAATTTTCTCCATCTTTCACTCCACAACTGGCTAGTTCTCTCTAGAACTTGTTGTAGGTGTTGAGTCTTCTCATTGATCACCACTATGGTGCATTACCTTGGGATATTCACCCAGTAATGCTATATCATGAGCATTGTAACCTATTTTCTAATGAATCATTCTTTTGTTTTTTTTATTTTCTTTTAGTGTTTTTGCACTGCAAAGCTGTGTGTTCAACCTTTACTAGCTAGATTCATCTGTGAAGGTTTTCTAACACATTTACAGAGATTGAGTTATGACGCGCTGTGAACCTCACAATATTTACCTTTGTAACTTTGCTTTCTCTACTTGAGCACCTTCAAAGGGACGAGGAAATGTATGTGCAGGATGTGATAAACTTGTGGATAGGAGAGGGCCTTCTTCCCACGGAAGATGGTAAAGATCCATTAGAAGTTGGAAGGGCTTACACTAACCTTTAAGTGGATCGATGTCTGATCAAAGATAGTATTAAGGATGCTAATGGACAGGTGGTGATCTTCTCTGTGCATGATGTTTTACATCATCTAGCACTGCAAATTGTCGAGAATGAAGAGAATTGTTGTTTCAGAGTGGGGAAAGGTTTGGTGGAATTCCCATTGAAACATTGCACCCGTAAAACCAAGATTTCTCTGAGGGCCAATAATTTTAGGTCAATACCTAATGGATACCGAGGTTAGGGTCTGTGGGAGATGTTACTCTCAGAGAACATATCTCTGGAATATGTTCCGTCAAGAGTCGTCATGACTCTCACCTCTCTTAGACTTATTGATTTGGGAGGGACATCCATCAAAAGTTTTCCTGATAAGTTTGGAGCATTGAAGTGTCTTGTCTTCCTTCGTTTAGAAAAATCGACAAAAGTGAAGCTTCCAGATTCAGTAACATGTTTGAAGAAGCTTGATATACTGGATCTGTCTGAATGCTACCAGCTGAGTGAGTTTCCTTATGAGTTAGGTAAGATGACAAGTTTGATATATCTAGATCTGAGTTTCTATCAACAATTGAAGTGCATGCCTTGTGGTAGCTTTGTGTTGACATCGATACAGTATCTGAAAATGTAAATATGCTGGAAAACCTGGCCGCAAGCAACACCACCATAGAGAAAACTTCTGCGTGATTCTATGGGAGGTTGTGCTCGTGCTCACTTCCGGGATCTACACCCTCTGAAGCACCTTAAATGGCTGGTGCTAGAGTGCTTGAAGGAGCCAATTATAGATGGCGTAGTGGGTGACATGACAGAGATGAGGACTCTCATCCTGAGGATGTCACATATGAAGGAATTACCAGAGTACATGAGAGGTATGGTAAAGCTAAGCAGTCTCTTTGTGGAGTCCAACGTTTTGGGTAAGATCCCATCGTGGGTATGTGGTTTCCAACTGCTAAATTGTCTAATACTAAGAGATTGTGCCCAATTGGAGGAGATCCCTACAGGGTTGGAGAATCTTGAATGGCTTAGGGGGCTGGATATAGTTAAATCCTCGTCTTTAAAAGAGTTACCCGATGCCTTTGGAGAGGCAGGTGCCTTTCCACACCTAGAAAGTTTCTAGTTGGAGGAAATTGATGTGGTTGACAGTTTTCCTCTGATAAGGGATGGGGCTCTGCCTCTCTTGAAGAAGTTGGGCTTAGTCTTTTTCTCCAACGTCAAGGCCATTCCTCCAGGACTCGAAAATTTACAGAATATGAGGGCACTGCATGTGTATGGCAGTCCCTTAATACTTGAGTCTATTGAAGAAGAAGGTGGTGAAGCATGGTCTGTAGTTCGAGCAATGGAAGGAGAAAAGCACGTAGAGATACTGAGGAAGTTGATTGATGAGCACCGCCATAATGATGGGATGGGTTGCTCAAGCATATGCAAACGAGTTTTTCCATCGAAACCATGGTCATGGTGTTGTCCCTCATGGTACTACCCATAATGCTTTTTTATGTGAGATGCCTTATGGTCGTTTTCACTCAATGCCTTATCTTTAGTAGTTTCTATTTGCCACTCATTCCACTTTCACACATCTGGAATCACTTGAGTTTCGAGACCATGACTGACTCTTCAAATTTTCTTTTACGCAAATTATCTCTTCTTTCAGGGAATCAAGATCAAGATCATGATCTTTCAAGGAAACTGTTCTCTCTTCCTTTAGGGAATCAAGATCATGTATAAGTATAGTAAAGATTGAAATCTCCCTGTCATATTATGAGAAAAAATGCGACATTATCACTTTGCATTGATTTTTTAAATGTTTTTGAAATGGGAACTAGAAAATTTAAATTACAAGTTAGAACTTAGTAAATTCAATATTTTAATGTTATTTTCATATTAGAGCCAGATGTAGTTGAAAGGTTTACACCACTAAGTACATGGAGGTTGATACACTGTTGGATGGGAGGAAAAATCAGATTCGTAACCAAGGAGGTGTTGGAAATAATAATTCCAATCACCGCAATAAATAGCTTGACAGTAGCCATATTTGTCAGAGGTATTTTTGCAGGTTGCATCTCTGTTTGAAGATGGAAGGACTGAAGCGAGGCATGAACCATTTTGAAATGCAACAAGGAATTTAAAGCAATCAATGTACTTTGGTAAATAGATATGGGCAAGCATTCATTCAGAGAATATTTCCCACACTCCATAAACATGTGCGTGATTTTGATTACACTGAAGAACAACATCATATTAATTACTTTGCTCTGTCATAAATTAAATGTAAAATCGTATGTTGAGTTATATATGAATGTAAAAGTAGTTTTGTAATAGGTTAGAGAGTAGGAGCTTAGAGAAAAAGAGAGTGCAAGTCTCTGGGGAGAAAATGGTGGAGCAAATTTTCGTGGGCGCATGAAAACAACAATTACAGTATTTTACTGTGTGTTATTGCGCGTGAAATTTTAGTTTTTACTTGATGAATGAGCCACAACCTCATGTGAATGTATTTTCATGTTTTAGAATTTAATACTAAGTTTTTATTTCATTGCTAAAAACCTACTTTGTTATTTTTGCCGTGAGTGAATGTTATTCATTAAGTCTATGATGAGTCGCAACCGCATGTGAATGTATTTTCATGTTTTAGAATTTAATACTAAGTTTGTATTGTGTTTCTCCAAACCTACTTTGTTATTTTTGCTGTGAGTGAATATTATTCATTAAGTCTCTGCTCTGCGGTGTGTGAGTGAATATTATTTATTAAGTCTCTAAAATAGCTCTGCGGTCCACGGTGCGCAAAGCTAGCTGCCTGAAAGTAGCTTCGTGAAAGTCATAACTCTCTGCCTCTCGGCTATGCTCGGAAATGGAAACATCAAGCACAAGCTTGACTAATCCTCAAATACCTCAGTTTAATGGAAAAAATTATGATTATTGGGCTACTACAATAAAGACCCTGTTTTCTTCTCAAGACATTTGGGATTTGGTGGAGAATGGTTTTCAAGAACTAGCAGATGCAGCAGCATACAATGCCTTATCTCAAAAAGAAAGAGATTTATTAAGGGAAAACATGAAGAAAGATTCAAAATCCCTGTTTTATATTTTCCAAGTAGTTCATGAAAGTATTTTCCCAAGGGTTGCGGCAACAATGAAGTCCAAGAAATCATGGGAAACCCTCCAGAGAGCTTACCAAGGCATGGAAAAAATCAAGACAACAAAGCTGTAAATGTTGAGGTGCGATTTTGAAACACTTAGTATGAAAGAGTCTGAGAATATAGACTCATTTTTGACACATGTAAGTGGATTGGTTACTCAAATCAGGTCTCATGGTGAGACACTTGAGGAAAGAAGAATAGTTGAGAAAGTTTTGAGAAGTTTTCCAGCAAGGTTTGAGGCCATTGTTGTGGCCATAGAAGAGACAAAGGATCTCTCACAGTTCTCAATGGATGAGCTTAACGCATCATTGATTTCTCATGAACATAGACTGAATAGAGCAGTAAGCTCCTCAATGGATCATGCCTTCAAGACACAAGTATCATTTTGTCAAGTTTGAGGTAGAGGAAGATCATATGTTAGAGGAAGAGGAAGAAGCAACCCTTCAAGCTCAAATGGGAGAGGCAGCAATCAAAATCCAAGTCAAGGCCCAAGCCAAAATCAAGCACAAGGTCAGAGCTATGATAAATCTCAAGTTCAATGTCATTACTGTAAGAAGTATGGTCATTATGCAAAAGAATGTAGAAAGAAGCAATATGATATTAGTAACAAGCCAAGTGTAAATTTCACAAGAGAGAATTAAAACCATGATAGCATGTTTTTAGCTTGTAATGTAGCACAAGAAAAACAGAGTGATATATGGTATCTAGATTCAAGGTATAGCAACCACATGTTAAGAAACATAGAAATGTTTTATGATCTAGATGAAAGTGAGAAATTTGAAGTGACATTAGGGACTGACAGAAAAGTCTTTGTCATGGGAAAAGGAAGAGTTAATATCCTAACAAAGAAGGGGGAGAAGAAATACATCTCAGATGTTTACTTTGTCCCCAGTTTGAAACATAATCTCATGAGCGTTGGATAGCTCATGCATAAAGGCTACAATGTCTTATTCAAAAATGATGTGATCACAATTTTGGATAGGCCTCCAAGAAGACAACTGATTGCAAAGGTTCAGATGACAAACAATATAATGTTTCCCCTAAAAATAATATTAGATTTGCATAAAGAAGGTGCACAGGCACAACTATTTATGAACTCACAAGAAGATGGAAGAAAAGATGTAGCTGGCACACAAGTAAAATTTTAAGCAGAGGTAAAAGATGAAAACTAGTTATGGAACTTGAGATTTGGACATCTCAATTTTGGAGGTTTGAATTTGTTGCATAGGAAAGACATGGTGAATGGTTTACCACTCATAGAAAAACCAGATAGTGTATGTGAAGGATGTATCTTGAGCAAGCAACATAGAGAGACATTTCCAATAGGAAAGTTAGTAAGGGCAAAGGCACCTTTGGAGATTGTCCACTCAGATTTATGTGGACCAATGCAGACACCATAAATTGGTGGTAGTCGCTATGTGTTGACCTTAATAGATGACTACACAAGGAAGACATGGGTCTTTCTCCTTAAACAGAAAAGTGAAGTGTTTGAGCACTTTCGTCAATAGAAGGCTCTTGTTGAAAAGCAAAATGGATACTACATCAAATTCCTGAAGACTGACAGAGGTGGCGAATATATCTCAAATGATTTCCTTAGATTTTTTAGGAAGCATGGAATTCACAAGCAATTTACAACAAGGTATACACCTCAGCAAAATGGTGTGGTAGAAAGGAAGAATATGACCATTATGGAGATGGCAAGGAGTATGTTAAAGGAAAAGAATTTTCTAAATGACTATTGGGTTGAAGTTGTCACTTGTGCAGCATATATCTTGAATAGATGTCCAGACAAAAGTGTCCAGAACATTGTTCCTGAAGAGGCATGGAGTGGAAAATAAAAAAATGTCACTCACATGAGAGTTTTTGGATGTGTGGCGTATGCACATGTCCTAGATGAGTTAAAGAAGAAGTTGGACAACAAGGGGGAGAAATGTATATTTGTTGGATACAGTGATGAATCCAAGGCATACAAACTCTACAATCCATCAACCAAGAAGGTCATAATCCGCAGAGATGTGCAGTTCATAAAAGAGGAAGCATGGGATGGAAGTTTAGAGAAGATAGTCAATGTCAAAGCATGTATACAACATGAGGACGGAGAGGAATTAACAACATCAAGTAATTCCTCAATAGGACTCCCTCTACTCCTACTCAAGCACAGCCAATCAAGTGCTTCTCCAAGCACACCACAAAGCGCAACTGTTCAAAATAGCAACAAGAAATGCTAAATATAGAAGCGCTAAAAATAGCATTGCTATAAATAGGATTTCGAGATACATTCCAATTTTAGTTATTCCCTGAACTAAAATTGAGAATTAAAATTCGAATTTGATCTAAGCAGTTGTTTGTAAAATAATTAATTCATTAATCTTGAGTTAATTAGTTGGAGAAAATCAAACATGAAGTCTATGTGAAGACATGCAATAGATATCCCTTTGATTGAGGAAGTTATCCTTTACTTAAGGAGATCATGATGAGTTTTACGTTGAGTTGTAATTAGTTAGCTTAGTTAATTGAGTTAAGTCCAGTTAGATTTGTTCCAACAGTTTGTGGAAATGATTGCGAGTTCAGTTAGTTAATGCATGCATGCATGTAACTAGTTTACTTCAAATAACTGAATATTCTCTCATAAATAAATCATGCATCTCAGTTCAGTCAAAGACCCAGTTGAGATCAGAGGATGGGACAATATACTATCAGTTGCATGAATATTCCATTGAAAATATCTCTTGCATGCAGAAGGAATTCATTCCTTGAGGATTGCACAGTTATTTCTGAGTTTGGGAGTTGTGTGAGAGGTAAATTCGCACAGGTGGTAGCTAGAGGACCCAGGAGAAACTACGCAAGGAAATAGGAGGCTTGGAGGACTGAAGGAAGGCATATGTTGTGTCCATTATGTCTATGAGCAGCATTGAGGGATTCTACTGAGAGCTTGATAGCTTGTGAGCTAAAGCTTTGCGTAATCCAGAGATATTTCCACTTGTATGATAATACATATAGCGGGGTTTTCAGTTGTGGCTTTCCCCAAAGTATTCTTCTGTGTTCATGTATGATTGATTTCTCATTCTCTGTTACGTGTTCTATTTGATCTTGCTCAAAATCGATTAAGCTTTTGCAAGTTTGTTTGTAGAAGTAGATCAAGTATTTTGCTTTAGTATATTGCATTATCAGGTGATCTACAGTGAGAATTTCTACATGGTATTAGAGCAAAGGTGATCAAAGCATAGAATAACATACCAGGAAGGGAGAGGTTCGAAGTTTGAAGTTTCTGATTATAGAAATCAAATTCTTATCACATTTCAAATTTCACCAATGGCGTTCAACGGTTTGAGACTCGAGTATGGCCTGGATGGCAGCTCAAATTATATAGCCTAGAAGGATCGCATGGAAACAATATTAGAGGAAAATGGTTTGAAGGACTTCATTGATTAAGAATTCCCCAAGCTAGCAGCAGCTAATGCCAAAGAATTGGCAGAATGGAAGAAACGTGCGGCTAGAGAGAGGAGGATCCTTCTGAAGGGAGTTTGAGACCATATTGTCTCGAGTTTCCATGGGAAGGAGACACCGTTTTCAATGTGGAAAACATTGAAGGATCTATATCAGAACAACAGCAATCAGAGGAAGTTGGTGCTGAAAGACAAGCTTCGGAAAATTAAGTGTGAAAAGGGCGACACGATCTCTACATATCTGAACAAGCTCACAACTTGCAGGGATGAGCTTGGAAGTGTAGGAATCATGACAGATGATGATGACATGGTGAGTCTTGCTCTCCTTGGTCTTCCTAAGAGCTGGCATAGCTATCAAGACTCAGTAAATGGAAGAGAGAAACTGCCAAATTGAGAACGACTGTGGTTGGATTTGATGTAGGAAGAGATAAGGAGAAGTACCAAAGATGGTTCTTCATGAAAGCATGATGATGAAGAAAATCTAGCCTTAGCGAGTAAGGTGAGGAAAGGGAAGGGGAAGGCTTCCCATTCCAAATTGAGTTCTTCCCATGGTGGGAAGAAGATTGACAAATGAAAAGTGTGATGCTTTCATTGTCATGAGGTGGGACATTATGTGACGAATTGTCCATAGAAGAAATCTAAGAAGGGATCCTCGAAAGGATCAGATGGTGAGGCACTGGACTCACAGTTCGAATTAGATTTCACCTCATCGCATGCATGGTTTCATTGATGGTGGGTCGTGTTCGGTACTTGGACAGTGGAGCCTCATTCCACATGACCGGCGACAAGAGTTTATTCAATACCTTGGAGGAGAAGGACCTCCAGATGCGCATAGAGATGGGCGATGATGGAAAGTACTATGTTTCAAGTGAAGGTACGGTTGTGATTCAGAGGGAGCATGGAGCTCCTCTCGCCATAACTAATGTAAAGTATGTGCTTGGACTGAAGAAGAACCTGGTGTCCATCGCTATGTTGGAAGACAAAGGCTATTATGTAGTATTTAGTAAAGGAAAGGCATTCTTGAGGCACATTGGCATAGAACAAACCAAGAGGATTGGGAATTGAGTAAATAATCTCTACAAGCTAGAGGTAGATGACCGTGCTGCATTGAGTTCCAAAGTAGAGTTGGTGCAAAGCCAAGATGTTGGCAAGCTATGGCATAGAAGATTGGGCCACTTGCACCATGGGGCCCTGAAGATCATGCAACAGATTCTTACCAGACTTTCCGAGGGTAAACTGGAGCAAGTGGATACATGCAAAGGTTGTACCTTGGGTAAGTATGCAAAATATTCCTTTAAAGATCGAGAGAGTCGAGTTGGAGCAATATTGGAGCGAGTTCATATAGATGTGTGTGGACCATTCTCGATAGCCTCTATCACTAAACAAAGGTACTATGTTATTTTTGTTGATGCTTTTCTCATAGATGTTGGATCTACTTCATGCAGAAGTAGGATCAAACCTTCACAAGGTTTTGTGAGTTCAAAGCCTTGGTTGAGAAAGAATTTGGAAAGAAAATAAGGTCGTTGCAAAGCGACAATGGTGGAGAGTATGTCTCTCAATAGTTTAAAGACTTATGTGCAGTAGAAGGAGTTAAACGGGAGTTGACGACACCCCATAATCCACAGCATAATGGGGTGGCCGAAAGGAAGAACAAAACAATTGTGGGAGCAGCTCGGGTGATGCTGCATGACCAAGGCCTACCACTTCATTTATGGGCTGAGACATGCAATACAACAATATACTTGTAGAATAGAAGCCTGCATCGTTTATTGGGAATGAAGACACTAGAGGAGGCTCTTTCCAGGAAGAGACCAGACATGAGTCACTTCAAGATTTTTGGCTCATCAGTATTTTTCCATGTCACCAAAGATGTCTGGAAGAAGCTAGAGCCAACAACTGAGTTGGAGATACTTGTGGGGTACACTGATACACCACAAAACTATCAGGTGTTCTTGCCTACCAGTGAGAGGATAGTGGTATGCAGAGATATGAAGTTCAATGAGCAGAAGGCCATGCGAGTTTACCTTGAGAGGGAGCTCAAGTTGCATGCAAAGGAGGGATTTTTGTTTCCTTAAGAGGAGGAACCTCAAACTGATGTGAAGCAGTCACATGCAGAGAATCCATGAGCGGAGACATCCATTCATGCAGAGTTTTCCAGAGATGGGTAGAAATGCTCAAGGGAAGCTGATAGATTGATGATGGATGTGAGAGAGAATGTGGGATAGCCATTTTCTCAGTGCAGACAGAGGAGGTCACCTGAGCGGTACACTAGTTACATGGCCCTGGTTGGGGAATGTATAGAGAACGAACCATCTTCCTTTGAGGAAGAAGTGTAGCAACTAGTCTGGGTTGATGCTATGGTGGAGGAGTATGACTCCATAGTTTGTAACAGTGTTTGGGATGTTGTTCCAAGACTGGAGGACAATTCAATGGTGAGTTCTCGATGGCTTTACAAGGTAAAGCAAGTAGCTGATGGTAGTGTTGAGAAACATAAGGCAAGGTTTGTTGCCTGTGATTTCTCACAGATCGAGGGCATCGACCATGATGATACTTTTACTCTTATAGCAAGGCACTCATCTATCAGATCGATGTTGGCACTATCAGCACATATGGGTTGGAATATCCATCAGATGGATGTGAAGATTGTGTTCCTTAATGGCAAGATTGAGGAAGAGGTGTACATAGAGAAACCGGAAGGATTTGAGGCCTTCGATCGTGAGTCGAATGTGTGCTAACTCAAGAGAGCTTTGTACGGGCTGAAACAAGCACCTCATGCTTGGTACACCAGGATTGATAGCTATTTCACCGGGTTGGGCTTCACAAAGAGTGAAGCGGATGTGAACTTTTACCACATCATGGTAGAAGGTAAACCATTGATCATTGTTCTTTATGTTGATGATCTGATATTGACAGGTTATGATCAGTTGATCAAGTCTTGTGAGGACCTTGCAAGAGAGTTTGAGATGAAATACATGGGTCTCATGCACTACTTTCTAGGCATGGAAGTGTGGCAGAAGGATGGGGAAGTGTTTGTGTCTCAAGGCAAGTATGCTAATGAAATACTTAGGAGATTCCACATGAATAAGTGCAAGCCCATGCAGACTTCTCTAGCAGGTAACTGAAGGAAGGAGGATGCTACTTCAAGTGAGGTAGTAGCTACTATTGTTTATCGATAGCTTGTGGGTTCATTGATGTATTTAGGGAACACACGACCAGATTTTTGCTTTGCGGTGAACCAAGTCAAGCTATGGTTCAGCCTACCAAGCTGTTTTGGAAGGTAGCAAAGCATGTGCTGAGATACCTCAGAGGCACATCTCAGTATGGATTATGGTACAGATGGATAGAGGGAGTGAAGTTTCAAGGCTTCACAGATGCATATTGGGCTGGGAGTCCATCAGATTGGAATAACACTTCAGGAAGAATTTTCAACCTTGGTTCAACTATAGTTTCTTGGTACAATAAGAAACAGAGGTCAGTTGCACTTAGCTCAGCAGAGGCTGAATACATGGGTTCTATTCAGTCAGCATGCAAGGCCATTTGGATGTGGAAAATTCTAGTTGGATTGTTTTATCAGAGGTTGGATCCTGTGATCTATTGCGATAATCAGAGTTGTATCAAACTCTCTGAGAATCCAGTATTTCATGATATGTCCAAGCACATCGATATTCGGTATTATCATGTTCAAGATTGTGTGATGAAGAGGATCATGTTGTTGCAGTATGTTTCGAACGAGGAGCAGGATGCAAATATTTTGACTAAGGCATTGTCAAAATGAAAATTCAAGTTCCACAGAGATAGGATTGAGGTGGCAGATAATCCCTTTCTTGTTGAAATGGAGTGTTGAAAATAGCAACAAGAAATGCTAAATATATAAGTTCTAAAAATAGCATTGCTATAAATAACATTTCAGGATACATTCCAATTTTTGTTAGTCCCTGAACTAAAATTGAGAATTAAAATTCGAATTTGATCTTAGAAGCTGTTTGTAAAATAATTAAGTAATTCATCTTGAGTTAATTAGTTGGAGAAAATCAAACATGAAGTCTATGTGAAGACATGCAACAGTTATCCATTTGATTGAGGAAGTTATCCATTAATTAAGGAGATCAGGATGAGTTGTACTTGGAGTTGTAATTAGTTAGCTCAGTTAATTGAGTTAAGTCGAGTTAGATTAGTTCCAACAGTTTGTGGAACTGATTGTGAGTTCAGTTAGTTAATGCAGGCATGCATGTAACTAGTGTACTTCAGATAACTGAATATTCTCTCATAAATAACTCATTCATGTCAGTTCAGTCAGAGACCCAGTTGAGATCAAAGGATGGGACAGTATACTATTAGTTGCAGGAATATTCCATTGAGGATATCTCATTCATGCAGAAGGAATTCATTCCTTGAGGATTGTGCAGTTATTTCTGAGTTTGGGAGTTGTGTGAGAGGTAAATTCACACAGGTGGCAGCCAGAGGACCCAGGAGAAACTGCGCAAGGAAATAGGAGGCTTGCAGGACTGAAGGAAGGCATATGTTGTGTCTACTCTATTTTTGAGAAACATTAAGGGATTGTACTGAGAGCTGGATAGCTTGTGAGCTAAAGCTTTGTGTAATGCGGAGATATTTCCACTTGTATAATAATACAGATAGCGGGGTTTTTAGCTGTGGCTTTCCTCAGAGTATTCTTCTGTGTTCATGTGTGATTGATTTCTCATTCTCATATGTGTTCTATTTGATCTTGCTCAAAATTGATTAAGCTTCCACAATTTTGTTTGTAGAAGTAGATCAAGTATTTTGCTTTAGTATATTGCATTATCAGGTGATCTACAGTGAGAATTTCTACAACACCAGCACGTGATATGTCAAGGTCAAAAATCCAAGTAATTATTTACTTTAACATTTAAAATATTTTCTTGCCTTCAATCTAATAAGTTCAATAAACAAAAATACAAAACCATTTTTGGTTTATGTCTCTTCTAGATTTGTTTCTTCAATCAGTCACAAGCACAAGCACATCTTAGTATGTTACATGTATCATATTTATGTTAACTGTCCACATTTGTTTCTTCAATTGACCATAGAACTTAGCCTTGCAGCCAGGTATTCGACATGCTCTCTTCACATATAGAATTGAGCATTTCTCACTTGAAAATATTGAATGACGATATTCCCACATAGCCAAAGTTGAGGAAGGATATTTGTTTGATGTTATGCAAATATTCCCACGGAACCAAAGTCGAGGGGAAATAGTTATTTTACCTTACATATACTTCTAATTCTAGATTTCATCTAACTCCATTCCCTTAAAAAGTATAATATTGTTATTTAAACATAAGATTAATCTTTCTTTTGTTCATTAGAGGACCCTTAATTATTCCCATTGTTCTCTATGATTTAATTCTCGGGTGGAGCATTCAAGAGAATGATACCCATGATGAAATGGCAGATGTGTCCAAAGGGAAGGAATTGTACATCTACAACATAGAAGAAAATAAGTCGGGCATAAAAATGTTTTTCTTTTCTGGTTTAGCCTAGAGAAACTCTGGGTTAAAAACTACCTCCATGCTTGTTAGGAACCTACATAGGCACCTAAATTCTCCCTGTGGATTGGAAGGTCAAAAACCAATCCCTTATAAATATTTTAGCTATAATGGTATAATGAATAATGATTTCTTTAATAAAAATTTTGGTGCTTCAGGGAAATCTGAGTTAAAATGCTCCTGAAAGGATGCAATCAAACAACTCTAAGAAAAAGGTAGTAATCAAGTGATGAGGCTAAATTGGAGGCAGGGTCGATTTGTTGTTGAAAGAATATTTAGCTGAAAGGTAATTGTTAGAAAATTTTTACGAGGCAAAGGAGAGGAGTCTCACTCGTTGCGACAAGGAAATCACAACTAATCTTAGGTTGTGTTTTGGAAATCACAACTACACATAGGCTTAATAAAACACATAATTAATAAAACAAAGTAAAACATAAAAGGTTGCGGTAAATCTATTTGTCAAAGATTAATTACATATGTCATCTGTCATCTGAATTATAAGTTAAAACTTTGTAAATTCAATGCTTTAAAGTTACTCTTGAATCTTTACATGTTTGGCAACGACAACCTCCTTTAGCTTTACTTTCTCATACATGAAAGCCTCCTTCAGCTCTCCTACTACCTCACTCATGCTGGGCCTCCAAGATGATGTATGCTCAACACAATTTAGCGCTATTTTGGCAACAATAGTGATTGATTTCATTTCATATTTTCCATCCATCTCCTTGTCTATGATTTTCACCATTTTTTCAGGGGTTTCATTGATCTCCACGTAGTCTTTCAGCTGTGATGACGTGCAAATATAATTATTCGTACACGCACTTAAAATGAAAGTCTATGTATGGATGATTAATTACAAATAAATTCCTTACCCATGTCAAGAGATCCCTTTCTTCCTCAGGTAGAGTCACATCGATGGGATTTCTCCCACATATAATTTCTAATAAAACCACACCAAAACTGTATACATCGCTCTTTTGAGTGAACTGTCCAGTAAAAATATACCTGTAAGAATGTCCAACAATAAAAGTGAAATTGCCGTTTCTCTTAATAATTAATCGAATTCCTGGGGCATCAAAAATAATATTTCGAAGAGAAATGCAAGGTATATGTGTCATTTACTCTGGATCCACGTATCCCAAAGTTCCTTTCACTGTATCCTCGATAGGAGCCTTCCGATCCATTGTCATCTTCGACAAACTGAAATTGCCTAATTTTCCATTCAAATCGCTGTCGAGGAGGATGTTTGAAGTTTTCACATCCCTGTGAATTATCATTGGAATACAACATACGTGCAGGTATTGCAGGGCTTCAATCAGAAACAGACGAGGAATATGGTTAATCACGATTTCTCTTATTTAGTTCTATTCAAATACATAAAATTAAACAGCGTTTACACTACAAAAAATGTAGTGTGAAAAACATTATTTATTTAAATTACCCTCAGCCACATCGATTGCTATTTTGAGCCTGCTTCTCCAATTTAGTTTGAAAAGTCCTGCGGTCTGACCTGAAAGACAAATTTATAATTAAATGTATACTGTTTTTGTTGCAATATCAAACCAACCCAACAATATCCCTCCTTTAAAGACGTATTTACCATAAAGACGGTCCTTTAAAGGCCCTTGAGACGTGTACTCGTAGATAAGCATAGGCTGTTCGGGTTTAGCAAAACAGTAACCCAGTAGAGACACCAAGTTCTTATGATGGACTCTAGAAAGCAGATCCACCTGTTAACAAAGTGAATCTGTATACATCAATTTTACTATGTTCACACATATTTTCTTCTTAATTGCGAGAGAAGCGAAATGATTCGGAAATTGGAATTACCTCAGTCAAGAACTCCTGAAAGCTGTCTCTTGTATTCAGTGAAAACATTTTTATTGCTATCTCTTTTCCGTCCGGCAGTTTACCAAGGAACAGCATTCCAAAGACACCAGACCCAATCTGGTGACTAAAGTTTTGTGTGGCTTCCACAATCTGGTGTAGGGTAAAAACCATCGAGTCGTCTGTAAAATTGGCAAAGTATGAAAGCACCGTCTTACTTAGCTTCATATGGGGAATTCCCACTATATGTTCATAAAAAAATAAGTTCTTGACCTTCATTGTATAGTTTTTCCCCGTTTTTATTTTTTTCTTCTCCTCGTGTTTTTCCCCACATGGAACATTGAACATCTGAATTTAAATTCTAACCTTTATTGAGAAGCAGCTTTTCGCTGAATTTTTCCCGGGTACGCTGCTTTGCCCTGAATTTCTCCCAATATACGGTAATACCCGCCATCATCACTAAAGTCCTGAAAAACTACTTAAGTTAAACCCTTAACAACCCAAACGGTGGATTCTTTAATTCTTAGCCCTCTCAGGTTTTGCTCACGATCTTCTATTTACTTTCCTATAGTTCTGATACCAATGGGTTGAAAAGAAATAAAGGAAAACACAAAAATTGACACACACAAATAATATGAGCTTGATCAACCAAAACTTGATTCTAACAATGAATTCGGTGAGGAATATTTATACTTAACTAACTCTCTTAAATTTAACCAACTTTAACATGCTGGAGTCATTACAATTTCTAACCATTCCCAAAATAACACCCACTTTGTTCTTCCCTAAATTATTTCTGGTTTGCGGAATACAATCCCCGCCCTTATACATACAGATAAGGATTTCCAGAGTATCTGCAACACACCAAATGAGGGATTTTCACTGTAATCGTGAACCTCCTGCAGTAAGATTTTATAAACTTTCAACCGTTTAGGTATTACTGTTGTACCGGGCATTCCTTGCTTTGCTGGTAACAAAAATATTAAATAAAAAACATAACTTGAACATTTGATAATGGAAATTGTTCTGAATACAAATAAATGTTATATTGCTCAATTCAATGAAAGCTTGTCGAAAACGTATGCACGAATTATACAGGTGAAACAATTGTTCCATATAAACCTGCGATAATAGTAAAGAGATTGTAATATTATATTTAGTGATTAAAATTCCCTTCAGAGAATATAAATAGGTATAAACATGGAACTCTTTAGGGTTTCTGAGATCAATACCCAGTCTGGAAAATTAGCACTGAAGTTGTTGTTTTGAAGATGTATGCACAACAAGCGAACCGATCCGCAGCAGTTTTCTGTTTAAAATGTCTATCAAGACAGAATTTGTCTAAAGAAGAAACACCCGGAGAGAGCTTATTTCCAGAAGAAACGCTTACAATTTGTGCAACAGGCTTAAACTGGAAAAGTCTGAAGGGAGAAATCTGGCAAAGGTCCGATCTGACTGACTAATTGCCAGTAATCGATGCAAGCCCTGTGGAAAATAAGAGTACAATCAGGTATAACCAATCGCTGAAGCAAATCGACTAATTTTATGTCTCATAGAAAAACTACATTCATTTTATTATTGCACCTCACAAGCTTAAGTATTCTTATAATTGTTATTCATAATTATTGATTATCTTTTATAATTTATAATTATTTTATAATTTATAATTATATTTATAAATTAGAATATCTACTTTTATATATCGATATATATAAATAATAATTTCAAAATAATATAGCTTATTATTATATTTAATATTTATAATATTTAGGAACAATTACCAATCACATTTATAAATTTGAAATGCACAACATATTTATATTAATTCAAATTCAAATAATTGCATTAAAAAATTATATATTTTATATTATTGCAGGTCACATTTATAGTTTTTTTTTCATCATTACTATTTATATTTATAAGTTTGAAAAAATTATTATATATATGAATGGCAGATTGGCAAATAATTGAGCAGAGAGACTCACTTTACAGCTGAGTATAGTGTGTAATTCTGTCAGTCCATCATCAAAGTTAAAATTTTACTATATCTGCCTAAATTAAATTAAACCCCAAAACTAAACAACCTTATTAAATTTATAATTTATTTTCTCAATTAACAAAAACAAATCATTTTAAAAAATTAAAAGATCAATAATCAAATCACCAATGATTAATTAACAAAAACAAATCATTTTGAAAAAATAAAAAATTAAAAAATCAATAATCAAATCACCAACGATTAATTAACAAAAACAAATCATTTTGAAAAAATTAAAAACTAAAAAATCAATAATCAAATCACCGACGATTTCCCGTCAAATTTTATTCCTTTGTGCCAACTAACATTCAAGCGATGAAATATGGGGCCATCGTTCCTTGTTCTTCGTGTAAACCAAAAGTTTATCACGGATTTTATGATTTCGATGAAGAAACCGTTCACTTTCATGTGACTTGAGCATTTGCCTGTGAAATCGATCATGCTCGTGAGCTCGCTTTTATCCTGAAATATGGATTAGGATAAAATATGGATTAATATAGTGTTGCTAATTTATTTTAATTGAATTATTTTGTTGGTGATTTGTATAGGGATAGATTTTAAGCATTTCACTTTTATTAAATGTTATTAAGAGACTTAGTAGATTTATTACATGTCACCAAGGAGGTATGGGCACTATAACCTAGTGAAGCATGACCCAGGTTAAATGGGCAAGTACTCGTGGGTCTTAGTGGGTTATATACCGAGCCGGGTCACTCGCATAGAATTTGCATTTAAGATCCAAACTTTGCTCATACCTTATAGAACTCATCTACCCGTATAAGACCTGCTGGTATTCTATAGGACCTGTATAGAACCTGTCGAGTCTCAAAAGGCACAAAATGTTCAATTCTTTTATTTTATTTTTTATTTTTTTTTTCTTTTTTGGAAATGCGGTGATCTATCTGTTGCATTCCAATTAGACTTATACCATCTAGTTCTTTCAAATATTTACTTACTTGAGGTAAACATCCCACCACTACCAATGGCTTCTTTGCAACTCTACACTTGTGAATCAAGGTCTCCATGGCTTATTGACTGAGTGACTTCACTGTGCATTTGTTCTAAAAGCATATAGTTATTCACCTTGTGTGTACCATCCATGTCCATAGTCCTTGAAACCCCCCTGAATTCTAACCAAAGATTTTCAATTTCCTTTTGTTATAATTCTTTTAATATTTGTATAGTAATGCACTTGTATCTACCAGCCAATGGGCTTTATTTCTTTGCACCACCACCTTCTTGGAAAGGAAATTACCTCTTTGGAAGAAAGTTACATGCTTGCTAAATGTGAGTTATGCTCCAAAATAAAGTGAGGGATCAAGAATGATCCTTTGACTCAAAATAGTTTCAGAGGTGGGTGTACACTCTTTTCTATTACGGTGCAATTTTGGCCATACCCGTCACACAATTGAATGACCTTTAAGCTTGCATTATTGGGGTCACACATCCTATTTGCTAGCATGCTTTTTACACATGAGTTTGACTTAGATTTAGAGTAGAGTTTTCTTTTACTGTGTTCTTTGGTGGTAGATGCATTCCTGCGTTCCTTTTATAGTTGTTGATGGATGTTAACTTATTTTGGTCAATTTTGGACATTAATCAAATTTCAATTTTTGTACATCTTGCATACATTTTTCTCAAATTCCCTCCTAAATTTTGTAGAAAAGTGTCAATCTAACCTTCCTCCTTTGAACTAGGTTTAATTTCCCCTATCTAGTATCAACATCTTCTCTCTAAACTTCATCACTACTTTATCTTTCACCTACTTGGTGAATTTTGGCAGTTTATGAACTTTATTCATTTCCTGTTGTGATGGTTTTGGTGGTAGCCCCTCATCTTATTTTTGCTTCTACAAGCCCCCTTGTATGTGCTTATTTTGAAGAATGTAATCTCTAGGTCCTTCAACCTAGTTTCATCTTTAGTGGTGAAGAATGTATTCTCTAGTCCCTTTGACCTAGTTTCATCACTGTGAATGTAATATCTAGTCCCTTTTGTGCTTAAAAGTTACCATATTTTAACGTTTTTTTGTATTTTGACGAGTCTTATAAGGGTCATTCCTAAGTCTTATACGAGTTGATGAGTCAATTCCCTGACGAGTGTTATATGAGTACGAGTCGTCCAACATTGCTACAACACAGGGGATTTTGCGACAATATTTGAGACAATTTTTGGGTAAATTGTCTTAACTCTAGACAAAAATAAAAAATTCTATATTGTCTTAAATGTTGTCTTTAAGCGAGCATCTTAAATTATTGTCTTTATAGAGACAATAAAGAATTATATTCAAAGACAATACAATATCACTTTTGCTTCTTTGGAGACGATATTAAAAAATGAATCCACAAAAATATCACACCATTGAAATAAATCAATATAAAAAGTATTTAATTAAAAATAAAATACAATATCATTGATTAATTCATGTTATGGCACAGTGGAATTGAACCACCAACCTCTTTATTATAAGGCAAGTGTTTTGCCGTTGAACTAACGCCCTTTAAAGAATTATGTGATGATATAGGCATTGATTTAAAAAAAATGCTTGATACATAATGACATAATATTTATAAAATCTATAATTGCACAACCCCTATTTTTAACTTAATAAAAAATAATTCAATAGAGTTATATCAACATCACACCCATGTGGCATGACCTACACAACAATAATTACAATCAAATTAATCTAGTAATACAAAAAAACAGTAACTAGAATTAGCACAAGCTGTTAAAATCTTGCCACAACTATTGAATGGTTTATATTTAGTGTGTTTCCACTGTTGATCTCTTTCTCTAGTTCCTCTTTGTCCACACCATTGGTGAAAATATTATATTGAAAAAAGATAAGAAAGGAAATTTTCTGCAACTTGGTAAAGCAAGGAAAATCTTTAAAATGATTATCTTTGAAATCTGGCTAACAAAAGAAATCAACAATGACACGTCTACACAATCTAGATTGCATATTTCATATAAAAAAAATTCACCTCAAACTCAAAATACCATTTTTAAAGGACATCCCCAGATGAAGCATTAGCATGTCAATTTATAGGAAATTTGGAGAAGGTTCTAGCCATTTTAAATCATGTTCTATTGTTCATTTGCTTATATATAAATGAGGCAAATGTCCAAAGAGAAGAGAAGAAAATCTTAGGATTTTATCACATGCTTAAAGAAACTCTTAGATCAGCCCAAAAAAAACCAAAACAAAAGAAGGATCAATTGGGGAAAAAGGGGAACCCAATGAGGAGTGGACAGGTGGGTTATTGGCACGAAAATGACCAACAAGGCTCTATTGTAGTCTAGCAATACATCGACATTTTCACCTTACTCGGACGGCAAGGAGTCTCAGCCGAGGCATGCCACAACTGAAGTTAGATGGAGCAGGAGGGGTATCGAGGAAATGTAAATAACATACAAAAATAGCTCATCACACTCAATTCGTTGTATTATCTAAGGTTATCATTTTGCTCACGCCATCGCAGTAAACTACCTAGTTATTGATCATTCATTTAAAATTTTAATGGCCCATCAAGAACACAATAATACAATAAGGAACCCAAAATGCTTCTTTCGTTAACTGGAATATAAGAGAGTACATGATAGAATATAAAAGGCTCGAGGCCTGTTCATCAAATATTGAAAGAGTACTTTTCATAGAACACAACTGACAAGAATGGACATAAGTAGGGTCGAAGACAGTCCTAACTCTTCTGTCACCAATCCGACTCTCAGGATCCTATCCTTGCTCACCAACTTCATCACCAACTTCCTCATGATCTCTTTTGCTTTTATCCTTTGTTCTACATTCCCACTGCCAGTTTCATTCGGTTGAAGCTGCCCTCACCTGCATTCTATTTCCCTTGCTCAGCTGCTTCTGTACTCTTCCGCCACATTATCACAACTTCCCGTTCACTCCCAGTTCCTGTCCCTTTCCTTTGGCTGTCAACTCCGCAACCCAAACTGTTGTCCCCGCCCCATGTTCTTGAACTTCTTCCCACGAAAATCCAAAATGAAGGCCCTAACAGGCGCTAACTACTGTTCTTTGACTCATCCCCAAGTTAATCTATCTTTAGTGTTGTCAGCTCTACTGTTGCTCCTGGTGGGGTCTGTCGTTATTGTTAGTTGTTGTGTTGGTTCCTCTTCTTGTAGCACTATTGCTTCTTCCCTTGGGTGTGTTGGTCCTACTTCATGTGGGGCTGCTTCTGCTACATTTTGGCCCTTCTTTCCTAAACGAAGGCCCCAACTCAGTTACCGCGACAATCATTTCCTGGTGGAAGCAATTATAATCTTCCAATGTTGTATGCCAAACGCTTCTGAGGGTTTATGTCTGTTGGAGAAATTCGGTCGTTGATGTGTAGTTTGGTTGCTCGGGCCAGGCATTTTGCAGGGTGCTCCACTTTTCTTCAACATCGTCACATACCTCCCACAGTGCTCTTACATGTTTATGGACTGGTGACCTCAAATCACGAATTTTATCTTTTGCTTCCACCAATTCCTCCTCAATTTGTTGTACCCTAGCCTCGAGGGAGTTGATCTCATCATCGATTTTCTTTACCTGGCCTTTGTCCCTACAGGTCTTGCTATCAACGATGCATTGTTGGAGTTGTTGGCAAAGTGGATAGAGTGGCTAGTTTTTCATGGCCAAGCTGCCTGACCAATCATTGACTTGCTCCCTTAGCACATAACCATCTGCCAGGGCATCAGTTAGCGAAGCTTTTAGTGCAACAGAAGTGTTGAGTTTCTGCTCGATCTCCATGATGTAGCTTGTAGTTGGATCAGGAAATGCTACTCTTGAAATATCTAAACTCTTCTTTAGCACCTTGTTGGTGGCCACAAGTTCTATGCATGATGTTTGAATATGGTCACAACAGTCGGCCAAAATGATGGCCGAAAAATCATCAAGTGCTTCAATTACTAAATCGACCACAATTGGCCAAAGTGCCCTTAGCTTTGATGTCACATGCTCGACCTGCGATTGTAGTTGTTGATTGTTATGTCAGAGACAATCTTGCTCAATCTTGATAGTGAAAATTTGTCTCTTTTCCTGTTCATGCTCGGAAACCATGTAATTGTTTCTCTGTTTATCCCTTTTAGCTTCCTGTTGGATAAATCCGAACAGTTGTGTAGATGACCAATGCTGAAGGTTCTTAGGTTTCACTGTTTATGGGTACAAGAAGTTTCTTTATAGGGGTTGGCTGCTAGCAATGGATTTTTCTAAGTGGCCTTGTGGGGAAGTTGCAAGCTGTGTGGTTTCAAGAAATTGGAGAGAAGGAGGGACAATTACTCACTCTGGAACCACTAGTAAATTTATAGGAAATGAGGCTTCAAATAGTTCGATCGCAGTGGAGTGTGGTTTTGATGTGATTGGTTCTTCACTCGGGAGTTGGCCCATTCCTAGCAATAATGATACTAGGGTTGTTTGAACAACAGTATGGCCTTCACCCCCATTTAGTGACTAGTTGGATTGGATAGCCGAATCGACTTCCATTTCTTTTGTGGTTATTCAAGTACCTGGAGGGACTATGTTAGATAGGGTCATGAAGGTGGAAGTTGTATGGGGGGATGGATCCCACAACCTGGGTGAGACAATAGAGGTAGTTGTGGGTTTTCTTCAACAATTGGGGAGGTCGATGCTGACTTGAGTCCATCTCCGGTGAGGTCAACAATAGTCACGGCAGGCATTGTATTTTGCTTCTTGGCCACTGGTACCTTGGTACCTTTGGGCTGCCTAGGTTTGGGGATGGTTGGCTTTTTCTGAGAGTGAGGACTATGATGGGGGATAGCCACAACGAGGGGAGTAGTTATGATCGAATTGAACAAAGTAAACCCTTAAGAAGCACTAGACTGGGGAGTCGTACATGTTGAACCATGGAAGATGGAAATTTTCTACTGAATGGAGCTCATCTGTTGCTCCATTTTACAGACCATCGACTATAATTCCTCCTCCGACCCCCTCTTCCTTTTTCTCCCAACCATGTCTCTTGTTAGTTGTTGTGGTTTCATGCCCCCAAACAAATATTTGAACTGGCCATATGTAATCTCGCAGACGACCCTTGGCCATGATCCGACCTCCGTGTGGAATTCCCCTTCTATCAATGTGAACCACTGGTGGCCTTGTTTGAAAAGTCTCTGGATGGACGCATTATGGCTTGATATAAGTCTGGCCATGTGTTACCCCAAACCAGATTTAGTGCGAGTAGTTATCGAGCAATCCCTTGGGGATTCTTTCTGTCGCCCTTATGGTGGCAACAATCTTCAGGTACCAGTCCTTAAATCATACCTCATTGATCTCTTTGCTGCTAAGGTCCCTGGACGTCCTCCATGGTGTGTATATGAGCATCAGTGGTTTCTCATCTGTGATTTCCGCTAGGTTCCTCCCTAATAGCATGCACCATTTCGACATCGCCAAAGTCATAATCAAGTACCCAAAAATGAAATTTTTGGTTCGTCTATATAGATCCTTGCAAGCTTCAAATAACTCGTTTAGTATAAATGTCGATCAGTTGAGCGAAATTCCTTCGCAATAGTGCTCCGCAGCTGATATGGTGTCCAATGTGCATTCACTTCTAGAGAAATGTCTCATTACTTTCCCTGCAATGATGTAGCAAGTGAATATGATGTGGTCCTTGTTGATCAAATATATTTTAGTGCCCTTGCCACCATGCTTGGTGTTATACTCACTGTAATAATCATTGTCCCCCTCCTTCTTGGCTCACTTTGACCTTGTCTTGAACGCGGTCGAGATTTCATCTCCTGTTGGTGAGAGCCTGGTGAGGCGTTGAATTTCCTCCACATGAATTGGACATTATTTGTCTAACCAGAGGGAGCCACCATGCATATTTCT
Organism: Pinus tabuliformis; assembly: GCA_031772625.1. Classification (NCBI taxonomy): domain Eukaryota; kingdom Viridiplantae; phylum Streptophyta; class Pinopsida; order Pinales; family Pinaceae; genus Pinus; species Pinus tabuliformis. The sequence continues at coordinate 1,343,982,564 of CM062807.1, read as the reverse complement.
CACCAAAATGTTAGTGCATTTCATTGTAGTGAAAGAGGTTCCGAAAATCGACAAACTCCTCAAATTTATCAAAGTCGAACGCTAAAGTGACTGAGATGTTCCTTTGATATTCGTTTCCATTGTATCATCACCCTTTGAAACTTCTTCTGTATATAACTCTCACTTGAGAGCTAGAAACTAGAAATAATTCGAAATATCGTTGTCTACCAGTGTTGCCTTATCATATTTACCATACAATGATTCTATAACAGTATTTTGTCATCTAGTTTGTCTTCAAGAACTGAGATTATCTTCGTCATACTTCTGCATTGCTGATATATGATAGTTACAGGGGGCTGATAGCGAGTGCTTGAGTAACGTTGTTGAGTTTCGAGCTGAGACACGAAGAATTTTGTCACCTGAATTGGAACTTCTAAAAGTTCCTACATAACCATGCAAATTAAGTAGACCAAATTCGACATGATGTTTCTGACTAGACTTGCTAACTAATTACTACGACAACTTTACCTATGCATACTTGATCATGTTAACTGGTTGTTCGCTGAGTTGTACCTAACTTGGATGATGCATGATAAGAAAAGTACAAAGTGGAGCAGATGGGTAATAATGTGACTGTAATGGCGAATTTATTGGTTAACTCTTTCCATAACAGGAAAAGATTCTATGGAAATTTACCTGATAGGTGTATTATTACCTAATTATTACGGAAAACACTCTGAATATGATGGATAAGACTTGTGAAACGTGTGATTAACCTCCACAATGACTTTCAGTTGCGGTGAGGTGGCATAGGTGCCGCAGTTGAGCTAACACACAAGAATTATTATATGGAAAATAAAATAAAATAAAACTTAAACGGATTGACTGCTTGATTTTCTTATTCCTACTAACTCTAAACCTACCTATAGGCCCTTTTCAGAGACCTCATCAAGTAGAATATTGGGTGTTGTACTAATGGAAAGGCTTCAAGCATGCACCATTCGCCCATCTTGGTATCAATATTCCATCCAGTTGAGCAAGTTTCACTACTCCGGACTCCTTGATTTCCGCGACTATGAATGGACCAAGACAATGCATCTGAAACTTACCTGGGAACTTCTGAAGCTTGATGTCTTATAATAAAAATTGTCCTCCAACTGTGAACAATTTTCTCTTAATGTGCCTGTCGTGCCATGCTTTCTACCTTGTTTTCTCAATAGACTGGTGGAATTCAGCTAGAAATTTGGCTTCATCTAATTCCATCAATTCCTCCAACTTCTTTTGTAACGATGCATCATCTTTCATCTTTGTATCATGAGCAATGAATATGCTCAGTGTTGCAAATTCAGCAGGTACCGTGGCTTCTCGTCCATATACCAACTGGAATGGTGTTTGCTTGTGTGATCACTTGATTATCGTTCGCTACACCCATAACATAATTGGTACACAATCATCCCAATTGTCTCGAGTTGCTGAACATATCTTTGTTAGTCCCTTCTCCAGTGTCTTGTTGAATGCTTAAACCATCCCATTAGCCTAAGGGTGGTATGGGTTGCTCTTATGATGTTGGACTAGGAAATTCTGCAGGAGGGACGCAACTATTTCATTTATAAAATGAGTCCCTTGATCACTTGTTAGGATTTTTGGGCATCCAAACCTGGATATGATATTTTCAAAAATAAACCTTGTCATTGTGTCTATTGTACAATATTTAACTGGTGCCACCTCTGCCCATCGCATGAGATATTCGGTAGCTGTGACGATATATCGTGCATGATAATGACATGCTGGTGGGTAGATCGATCAAATGAAATCAACTTCCCACTTTTCAAAGATCTACACTATACATAATGGTTGTAGTGGTAATTCATCACGATGCGAAAGTTTTCCAACTCTTTGACACACATTGTTGAGATCCAAAACTTCCTTTTCTTTAGCAACTTTTCTCATCCATTCTTCTTTGAAAAATGCATCCTCATCATCAATAACCATTATACGTTGCCTCAAGGAGAAAATTTTAGTGATTTACATGTTATACTTTTATGTTTGCTGTTTGAATAAGTTTTTGTCTTTTAGCTACGGAACACAGCCACATTCTGTAGCTAATCCGTTGTTCCACAACTACCTCCACGCTTTTGCAAGTTCCAGGTGTCAAGAGGGGAAAATGACTACATGGGAAGCTTGGAAAACATTAGGGCATGGATCGTGTCCTATTCACCTAGCCCAGGTCGACAAGGAAGACTCCGGTCAAAGGGAAGTCAAACATAGAAACCTAAGGGAAATAGGACTATGTCTTGTACACGTTTCTCAGTGATGGGATCCGAAGTAGTTTCTTGAGGCCATGGACTTCATCAACCACTTGTGAAAACTGAATCCAATAGCCATTACCTTAGATTTATGTCTCCAACAACTTTTTGTGGCCACCAACAACCCCCCTCTTTATTTAATATTAGCAATAACACTAAGCAAATGGGGACCCTTAATAAAAAATCTAAAAAACATTTTTTATAAAAAGCTTTTGTATTTAACTCCTTAAAACTATATCGCATCGCGAGAAGAGAATAAAGCATTTCCTTATGAGCATAATAAACTGCAAAGAGGCGACGCGAAATTCATCGCATCGCGTACATTATGAAGCGCTCTTAAATGAAAATCTTAAGAAATCTCCGACGGCCGATGTGCGACATCGCATATCGCATAAGCAGCACCCAATGATTTAATGACTCGTCGCGATCTGCAATCTGCTATAAACGCGATCTGAGATCTGCGATAAACGCGATCTGCGATAAACGCAATCTGAAATCTGCGATAAACGCGATCTGCGATAATCTAATCTGAAAAAGTTGCGATGATACATCTAGGTAATGCAATGATGCGATGTTGCTATCGCTCATCGCAAATTTCCTCGGCTCAACATTCAAGAAAAGTTGTCTATAAACCAAAATTGGGTGCGCGCCTTAAAATAAATTAATGAATGTACGCCAAAGTATTCAAGAAGGACAATTTTGTGTTTTTCGAAGAGTCAGTTCACGACAAGTGTCATGATTTTATACATTCATAGAGGTCAGAGGTTTCGTATCAGTATTGATTATCATTACTCTTTTGCGTGAACTGCAGGAATGAAAAATAGGAAACAATATGAAGCAATGAGTAGGAAACATCTAAGGAAAAGGGGAAAGTGTCAATACTCGGAGAATAGAGAAGAGATGCCTTCATAAACGGATGCCGCATGCTACAGAACCGTAGATTCCAGAGTATCACTCAACAGATGCTGATGTGAATAGGTGATTCAACATTCAGGGTCAGAAAGCTCACAAAAGCAACATGTTTACGAAAAATCCTGAAACTTCTACCCGGTGAAGGAAAAAGCACTAAAGGCGGAAAATGCACAAGAAAAGCCCGGAACAAAGAACGGAGGCAGTTTTCGATGCGCGATTAGTGCCTAGCGCTAATCACGCATCGCAAAGAAAATTGTTCAGGAAGCAAAGTCCCTAACTCTCTTAGTCATTCGCAAAGCCGGAAACCGAAATAGAAAAAGCAGGAGCAGTTTGAGAGAAATTTGGGTTATTACCAAGTATACACGCAGTAAATCCACCCAAACAAAGGAAGATTCTCAAAAATATCTTCTAGTTTACTAGAAAGTGGTGCCAGCGCTTGCCATTTCTATTTTCATAACTCAAACAAAATCAGAAGACGACCAGCCGACTCTTCCCATGCGAATGTTACATGCTCGCAGCACTGAGGAGCAAATACAGAAATAGTCAGGAATTAGATTCAATTTTTAGAAATAGTTTTTCTTAAGAAAAAGGGCGGTCATTTAAACCGTATCCGAAATTTATGTAATTAAGTTATTTTAGTTAGCAGTATTTAAACCCTTCTCATGCTTTTGGAGAAGGGTCGAGAAATTTGTCAAAAACTTGTCCTCAGAACATGCACTTTTTCACCCTCGGAGGGGGTTTTGATGAATGGATGGATCAAGGTTTATTAATGTTTGCATTTGATATCTGCTACTGATGTTGCACTTCTGTACTCTTAGTAGATGTTGGAGCAAGGAGAGATAGATCATTGTTGCTTGAAGCTTATGAGTAGAACCAGTCATAAATGGTACTTTTATCTCTTGGCCATTTCTGCTTATATTCCTAAAGTGATATACAGTCTGTAGTTGTTTATATGTTATTGCATGAATGTCTGAGTTACCATTTGGCACTTCTGTACGGTGGAATCATTTATTTATGTCTGTTATATGAATAACGTATTCTGTGATATGCTTTTCACAACTGTTTTGCCTAACGTTTTATGCAAAGTGGTTCATCTTGAATTGATTTCCATTCTTATGATAGCTGAATGATCTTTATTACCAGTTATTGTCTGAAATCTTTTTAGATCGCATAATAGAAGAAATACACCCCGGGTTAGCATAGATTAGATGTGTTATTTCTCATTAGATTACAATAGCATAGAGTTAGTTTAAAATTTTGAATTATATTAGCTTTAAGTATTCTTAGATCAGCAAACATCCAACTCTACACACACACACACACCCTTAGATTGGGAAACTGGTCCCATTATCCCCAGTCGGACCCGCTATACCAAACGGATAAGGAGCTGCCAACCAAGGTCCGGACCGGGTGGGTATCCCCCTTGTTGTCGACCCGATTTTCAAGGCTTCAACATATTTGGCGCTAGAAGGAGGGCCCGAACTATGAATGGCACCTAAATCAAAATCTAAATACCATTCTGAGAGTAAATAGCCCTCATCAACTCCCCCGACTTCCCCAACAAGTTTAAATCCTGAGTCAGAAGTCGCTCGAGTATTAACCGCTGCTACACACCCTAATATTTCAGACCAATCTACCATTGAACCCCCTGAAGTTCAAACTCTGATTCACAAACTCCAGGGATTTTCCATTTCTACTCAGAGGTCTTATAAATCTCAAAGCAGCGTGACTTCGCAGTACAATCCTGCTCATCCCCTGACCAGATTAAAGAGTGAAAAATTTGGCATCCAACCAACTGAATTCCCTCTCCCCACCAGGAAAAGAGCAAGGAAAACACCACAAGAGTCTGACAGTGAGACTCTTTAATCTACATTGTCCATTTCAACTCCCTAACCGTGAAGTCAGCCACCCACATCTTCATTGCAAACCATCATTCATCCGCCTACCGGAACTCCCACAACCCTTCTTCAATCATCTACGATCATAATATCCTCATCTTCCCAACCACAGGGATCATCTTCTGTGCTTTCATTCACTAGCAACTCAACGATGGCCCAGTCTCCATGGAATAATCCTGGGGCAGTTTTAATGCCTCCACCCTTGAGTCAAATACCGGCTCATCCTGAGAAATGGCTACCCAAATTCAATCGAGAAGCAGGCATGCTAGCAGAAGAACACATAAACAATTTCATGCTTTCTGTCAATCTCAACGGAGTTACTAACGAAGATGCTGTTGTTCGGATTTTTCCCTATACAATGCAAGGAACAGCCGGGTCATGGTACTTTTCATTACCCTCCGGGTCTATCACAAGTTGGGACATTTTTCAAAGTCAATTCCTCACCAAGTTTGGTGATGACAGATCAACGGAAACGTTAATCAACAACCTATCCAACCTTAAAGCCGAGGCTAGAGAACCCATCAAAGATTTCAATTTACGGTTCAATAAGATCCTCAGTAAAATTCCCACTACTTCCCAACCCAGCGAAGAAGTACGATGTGAATGGTATATTACAGCCTTACCATCAAACTTAGCAATCTTCGTGGATAGGGAAAATAAAACAACCTTAGTTGAAAACTTGACAGAAGCAATAGCAGTAGAGAAACGTGTAATAGCCCTGGAAAAAAGATCTGCGTTAGAGGAACGCAAGTCTAAAAAAGTCACCTTCAAAGAAGACTCCAAGAAGAAACAAACAAAAGACCCTTTCGATTTGGAAGGATTGCAGAAAGTATTAAAGACCATGTCCAATGAGATGATTCACATAAAAAAATAAGTAGCAGAAACTTCTTCAAAAAATCCCTACAGAGCTTTTAAAAGACGTCCTTCAATGGATGTGAAACCACCCAACGCTATTTCAAATGTCGAATCTGAAGAAGAGGAAGAAGAAGACAGTACCACTGAAGGACAGACTGATGACGAAGAAGTTGTGGAATTACAAGGAATGTGGGATTTCATCCTCCCACAAGAAGAAGATCAAGAAGCATTTCCGGTTAGCACACGAAGCAAAAATCAACTTGATCCTCCCCAAACTACCCCTAAACAGAAGAGCGCAAGCTCTGGAATAAAAGATAAAGTCGCAACAAAAAAAAACGACCGCTAAAGCGACTCAATCTAGCCCAGTCCAACTAGATCAAATAACTCCATCAAGAACACTGATAGTGTCGGATGAAATGAAATACAATATTATTGATGACATGAAAAAGACTAGGGCTAATATTACCCTTTACGAATTGAGAAAATTGAAACATCAACAGAAGATAATGATGAAAGAATTACATGCCGTGCCTATTACATCTTTGCCTACAGTTGTAGCTTCCCACAACATGGGAAGACCTCCAACCAACACGATCAATAAGATTGATCCAAATGACATCGCCTTGATTGGAGGAAGATCAAGATCTCACACTCCCCCTTTTCTTCTCACTTATGAAATTTTCAATAAGAATGTGCACAATTGTTTGGTAGATTCTGGTGCTTCAACGAATATTTTACCCAGATCAATATGTGCCAAGTTAAATGTTCAACCACAAAAATCCACAGTGCGCATAGTTCAGCTTGATCGATCTCAAGTAGAAGTGATTGGTGAACTTAATCAAGTAACCATAAGATTGTCATCTAACCCAAAGGTATGTCAGGTTATTGACATTCTAGTGGCTGATATCCCAGAATTCTATGGCTTGATTCTTAGCAGGGATTGGTCCGAGAAACTCCATGGATACTTTTCAACTGACTGGTCACACATGTGGTTACCCTATAATGGCAAACCGAATCAAATAAAGGTTGAACGAGAATTACACCAGAAGTACATAGTAACGGAATTGGAGGGAGAAAATGAACCAATAGCGTATAACAGCAGTATCATAGGCAATTACTCGGTAGATTCTTTTCTCGGCAATTTCAATGCTCATACATCACCTTACTTAGAAAATTCAATTTTATCCCGTCGAAATTTTTTCCCAAACTGATAATTCAAAGTGTGTTAATTTTGAAGATAAACTTGTAAATACATCTTTGTTTTGGAAATTATATTTTGATGGCTCTAAATCTAACGAACAAGCAGGAGTAGGATGCGTTCTGATTAGTCTAGAAGGAAATAAGACCATTCTTACGTGCAGACTCGAATTCGATTGCACAAACAATACAGCAGAATATGAAGCCTTGGTGCAAGGCCTATACAAAGCAATCGAGTTGAATGTCAAGTATCTTCAAGTCTTCGAAGACTCTGAGATTGTCGTCAAACAGGTACGTAATACCATACATTGCCTATCAAGTCATTTAAAACACTATGAATATTTAGTACAAGATATGACTGAGCATTTCATAGCATTCAATATTTCTTCAATCCCAAGACTCCAAAATGCAAGCGCAGACCTTTTGGCTAATGTAGCCTCTAGGCTTATTCCCTTCAAAGAGTTTAGTCCAGATAAATTCTCAATAGAATTGATCTTTAGACCATCCATCCATGACAACATTACAAATTGGAGAGTATTCAACGACGATCCTGATATTGTAAATTTCCTCACTTTCGAAGGATCCTACTCCAATCAGATAATTGACGAAAATCATCACAATCGATAAATACAACAAAATGGCATTGATAATGCTATACCTAAATCGGTGGTTAAGTTAGAAGACTTATACGATTTGAAAAATCGATTTAAAAGGCCTGCCAATTCAAAGATCTACAGTTCAACTCTGAACTACGAATTAGTAAACCTAGGGACCGATGATAAAACACAAAACGTTACTCTAGGCATAGGCCTGGCCCCGGAAGAAAAACTAGTGTATATTCATCTCTTGAGACAATATAAAAATGTCTTTGCCTGGAATTACGATGCGCTGAAGACGTATGACATTTCTATCATTCAACACACTATTCCTATGATTGACAACAAAAAACCTGTCCAACAGAAATTGAGAAAGATCCACCCCAATTTAGAAAATCAGATAAAACTGAGCTAAACAAGTTATTAAAAGCCAGAATAATTTTCCCCGTCAGACATTCCAAATGGGTTTCCAATATGGTACCCGTTAGAAACAAAAGCGGAGATTTTAGAATCTGTATCAATTTTCGAAATCTCAACAAAACCTGTCAAAAAGACAATTTTCCTCTCCCACCTATGGAACAGATATTACAGGCAGTAGGAGGCTCAGAACTGATGTCTTTCTTGGATGGATTTTCAGGATATAATCAAGTGCTAGTACATCCCGATGATCAATTGAAAACCATATTCAGAACTAAATGGGCCACATTCGCATATCGGAAGATGCCATTTGGTTTGATCAATGCCGGCGCTACATTTCAGAGAGCCATGGACATCGCATTCAAGGGTTTAGTCAATAAATCCGTAGTAATTTATTTGGATGATATAACAATGTACTCCAAGAAGCCAAGCGACCATCTCAGAGACTTAAAACAGATCTTTCAACGATGTTTAAGGTATGGGATTTCACTTAAACCAAAGAAAACTTTTTTCGCACTAAGTGAAGGAAAACTTCTAGGATTCATAGTGTCAAAATCCGGTATTCACATTGAGCCTGATAGAATCAAAGAAATTTTTGAAATATATCTACCTCATAATGAAAAATCCATGCAATCTTTCCTTGGTCAAATCAATTTTGTAAAGAGATTTGTCCCAGATTTTTCACGAATTGTGTCTCCTTTGCAAAGCATGATTAGTTCAAATTTTAAATGGGGTCAAGATGAACATGAAGCATTCAACCTGATCAAACAAGCTATTATTAATGCTCCATCTTTAGCAACCCAAAAATTTTCAGAATCTTTTATCTTATACACATTTTCCTTAGAGAAATCTTATGTTGCATTTCTAACTCAAGCGAATCAAGAAAAAGCGGAAGCTCCAATTGCGTTTTTTAGCTCAAATTACAAGGTGCTGAACTCAATTATTCAGACGTAGAGAAACAGGCCTATGCTGTTTTCAAAGCGGTCAAATATTTCAGACCTTTCTTACTTAAAACCCATACTAAGATCATAGTACCGTTTCCAACGGTAAGAAATCTTCTAATACAGAAGGATGTCGGTGAGAAAAGATAAAGTTGGATCACTGCTTTACAGGAATACGACCTTGAGATCAAACCAGCAAACATTGTAAGAGGTCAAGGCTTCTGCAAAATGTTGGCTGGAGCATCGCAAATCCCTAAAGTCCCATCTGAAGAGGTACAACTTTATGAGGTAAGCCTAAACGATGCAGAATCATTATATGATGACATCATTTATTATCTTAAGAACGGATATGCTCCATCACACCTAGATCACACTAAGAAAAGAGCTCTGAGATTGAAAGCTAAACAATATCAGCTCATAAATGATGTTATTTTTAGAAAGAATTATGATTCTATTCTTCTTAGATGTCTTGAGAAAACTGAAGCTGAAAAAGTTTTGCAGGAACTCCACGACGGACCAGCAGGCGGACATTATGTTGGAGATGCTACTGCACATATGATCTTACATGCAGGATATTACTGGCCTTCACTGTTCAAAGACTCACACAGTTAGGTAAGGAAATGTCAAGTCTGCCAAACAACTGCTGGAAGACAAAATAAGCCATCCCTGCCACTACAGCCAATAAACATCGAGCAACCATTCAGTCAGTGGGACTTGGACATAATAGGTGAGATCGTTCCTCACTCTTCTAAGCAGCATAGATACATCCTCACGGCAACAGATTATTTTACTAAATGGGTAGAAGCAGTTCCCCTCAAGACAGCTAATTCTGAAAATATTATTGAATTCATAGATCAATTTATAATCACTAGGTTTGGATTACCAACGGCTTTAATGTTTGATAATGCATCATACTTTTCTGGGAATGCAATGACTGAGTTTGCACTTAAAAGAGGGTTCAAACTGAAATATTCGGCCAACTACTATCCGCAAGGTAATGGGTTAGCTGAGTCAACAAATAAAAACCTAATCAGGATTATTAAAAGAGAAGTTGACCAGAACCAAAAGAATTGGCACAAAGCTTTGGTAAATGCTTTATGGGCAGATAGAATAACGAAGAAAGCTTCAATCGGAACTTCCCCCTTTAATTTAGTTTATGGGAAGAAAGTGGTTCTTCCAACTCACTTAGTCATCCCCTCTTTGCCTTTAGTACAATACATCGATGAAGTATCTACTTCCTCCATACAACTAAGACAAATGGAAATAATTAAATTAGAAGAACAACGAGAACAAGCTAAGAAAACCCATGCTCATCACCAAGCGCTGATAAAATCCTCTTTTGATTCAAGCATAATGGCCAGAATTTTTTTTCAGATGGGAGATTTAGTTTTGAAATGGGATAAGGCTCATGAAGAATATGGCAAACATACGAAATTTCAAAAGATGTGGCTTGGTCCTTTTCAGATTGTTGAAGTCATAGGTCCATCAACGTTTGTGTTGCAGGATTTAGTAGGTAGAAGGGATTCTTTGCCTGTTAATGGACAAATCCTCAAAAAATATTTTCCATAGAAGATTATTCTTCTATTTTGTAGAATAGTTTTGGTTTTTCTTTTCTTTTGCATAATAAAACCAGTTGTAAATGGTTACTACAGGTATTCACGGAAAAGACACCAATTCTCTTTCAGATTTTGAGGTTTTCGCTTGTATAAATAACAAAAATTTTCATAAATCTGATCTTTATTATAGACAGATAGAGTTAAAAAAAACTTTAACCTAGAGATGATACTAGTTTCAACTTCAAAAATTTGATGAAAGCAACCTTTAGCGAAGAACTTGTTTTATATCAGCACAATGAAATATATCAATAGCAAAATAAGGGTTCTCTGTAAAACTGCTGTTTTCAAACTCTATTATTGTCATCCAGAGCTTTCTTAAGGAAAAAACAATGACTTCCTCCCCGCTAAAGAAAATTGCAGCATTCAGAGGAACAATCCAAGAAACACTATTTCTTAAAAGAATAAGAGGTATCATCACGAGCCGGCTTATCATGATCACAGATATTATAACTTGCTGACTTTTCCAATATTGTCTACCAAAACAGGGCAATGACTCAAGATTGTTGCAATCAAAGACAAGGGGTCTCATCACGAGCCAGCTTGTTCAGCAAAAGTGTAAATCAAGTGAATGACTGTGTCATAATTTGGCTACCAAACCAAGACATTTTTCTTTAGAGAATAAAAAAGGAAAAAGTGTCAATGTGGATTTTCCTTCGAACGTTGTAGATAGCCTTAGGTAGGATAAAGGATCATTGCTGGGTAACAGGTAACCCTGTCGAGGCTATGGACGCCTACTGGCAGCAGAGGCTCTACCTACAACAAATGAGCATATTTTAAAAGCCGGCACACAAAGAAGACTTTATTTTACCTTTACAAGACCAAGTAATGGCTGATGTAAATACAAGGACAAAGCCTGAGGAAGGAAGCAATTAGAATAGAAAAAGGTTGAAACAAAATATCATTAATAGGATAAGGCATAATGTACTATATCTGTCCATAACGAAATTTAGACTTATGAAAATTTTTCTGTTTTGGAAGTTAGAATTCAATAGAAAAGCAGAGATAATTGGTTCTTCCAGGTGAATCGCCATTGTTGTGGCCACCAGCAACCCCCCTCTTTGTTTAGTATTAGCAATAACACTAAGCAAATGGGGACCCTTAATAAAATATCTAAAAAACATTTTTTTGTAAAAAGCTTTTGTATTTAACTCCTTAAAACTATATCGCATCGCGAGAAGAGAATAAAGCATTTCCTTATGAGCATAATAAACTATAAAGAGGCGACGTGAAATTCATCGCATCGCGTACATTATGAAGTGCTCTTAAATGAAAATCTTAAGAAATCTCCGATGGCCAATGTGCGACGTCGCATATCGCAATATCGCATAAGCAGCACCCAATGATTTAACGACACGTCGCGATCTGCGATCTGCGATAAACACGATCTGAGATCTGCGATAAACGCGATCTGCGATCTGCGATAAACGCGATCTGAAATCTGTGATAAACGCGATCTACGATCTGTGATCTGCGATAATCTAATCTGAAAGAGTTGCGATGATACATCTAGGTAATGCAATGATGCGATGCTGCTATCGCCCATCACAAATTTCCTCAGCTCGACATTAAAGAAAAGTTGTCTATAAACCAAAATTGGGCGTGCGCCTTAAAAGAAATTAATGAATGTACGCCAAATTATTCAAGAAGGACAGTTTCGTGTTTTTCGAAGAGTCAGTTCACGATGAGTGTCATGATTTTATACATTCATAGAGGTCAGAGCTTTCGTATCAGTATTGATTATCATTACTCTTTTGCGTGAACTGCAGGAATGAAAAACAGGAAACAATATGAAGCAATGAGCAGGAAACATCTAAGGAAAAGGGGAAAGCGTCAATACTCGGAGAACAGAGAAGAGATGCCTTCATAAACGGATGCCGCATGCAACAGAACCGCAGATTCCATAGTATCACTCAACAGATACTGATGTCAATAGGTGATTCAACATTTAGGGTCAGAAAGCTCACAAAAGCTGCATGTTTACGAAAAATCCTGAAACTTCTACCCGGTGAAGGAAAAAGCGCTGAAGGCAGAAAATGCACCAGAAAATGCCGGAACAAAGAACGTAGGCAGTTTTCAATGCGCATAGCTAAGAAAATTGTTCAGGAAGCAAAGTCCCTAACTTTCTTAGTCATTCGCAAGGTCGGAAACCGAAATAGCAAAAGCAGGAGTAGTTTGAGAGAAATTTGGGTTATTACCAAGTATACACGCAGTAAATCCACCCAGCCAAAGGAAGATTCTCAAAAATATCTTCTAGTTTACTAGAAAGTGGTGCCAGCACTTGCCATTTCTATTTTCATAACTCAAACGAAAGCAGAAGACAACCAGCTGACTCTTCCCAATTTACATGCTCGCAGCACTGAGGAGCAAATACAGAAATAGTCAGGAATTAGATTCAATTTTTAGAAATAGTTTTGCTTAAGAAAAAGGGCAGTCATTTAAACCGTATCCGAAATTTATGTAATTAAGTTATTTTATTTAGCAGTATTTAAACCCTTCTCATGCATTTGGAGAAGGGTCCAAAAATTTGTCAAAAACTTGTCCTCAGAACATGCGCTTTTGCACCCTCGGGGGGGGGGGGGTTTGATGAATGGATGGATCAAGGTTTATTAATGTTTGCATTTGATATCTGCTACTGATATTGCACTTCTGTACTCTTAGTAGATGTTGGAGCAAGGAGAGATAGATCATTGTTGCTTGAAGCTTATGAGTAGAACCAGTCATAAATGGTACTTTTATCTCTTGGCCATTTCTGCTTATATTCCTAAAGTGATATACAGTCTGTAGTTGTTTATATGTTATTGCATGAATGTCTGAGTTACCATTTGGCACTTTTGTACGGTGGAATCATTTATTTATGTCTGATATATGAATAACTTATTATGCGATATGCTGTTCACAACTGTTTTGCCTAACTTTTTATGCAAAGTGGTTCATCTTGAATTGATTTCCATTCTTATGATAGCTGAATGATCTTTATTACCAGTTATTGTCTGAAATCTTTTTAGATCGCATAATAGAAGAAATACACCCTGGGTTAGCATAGATTAGATGTGTTGTTTCTCATTAGATTACAATAGCATAGAGTTAGTTTAAAAGTTTGAATTAGATTAGCTTTAAGTATTCTTAGATTAGCAAACATCCAACTCTGCACACACACACACACACCCTTAGATTGGGAAACTGGTCCCATTATCCCCAGTCGGACCCGCTATACCAAACGGATAAGGAGCTGCCAACCAAGGTCCGGACCGGGTGGGTATCCCCCTTGTTGTCAACCCGATTTTCGGGGTTTCAACACAACTAAGGAAGAGAATTCTGTGCGCCTATCTACCTATGTGTTTTGTTGTAGCTCATTTTTATCCATAAAACAATTGTATAATTTCTCTATAAATACCTGTGTGAAGAACGCAGAACCAGTTCAAATTTGCTAAAGTGTTAAGTTCAGATTACCGCTCTGTAGTTTTGATAACTCATTCTCTGTTTTCAATATAAAATTTGTGTGTTTCATGGATAACTGAAAGCATTTGTTGGACTGTTGATTAAGTGCATATAACCTGAGTAGTTGCAGAGGGCCCCTGCGCTGGTTAAGGTTACATTTTATTTTGTTTTGTCCTTTATAATTGATCTGTAAAATCACTATATTTTTCCATGATGCTTATAACCATTTGCTAACCTTGTTCATAATAGAATTTTTACTATTTTCTTACTAACACAGAACAACTTACTTCAGTACATAATAGTCTTTTGGTTTAATTTCTTTTCAGTTTCTTATCAGTAGCTTAAAGTTGAGTTCAGTAGTGTAGAGTAATTTATTCCATTTGCTGTTCATTAGTCTTTAGATTTTTAATTAAACTAATCAATGTCATTTTATTATTAATTTAGTGACTCATGTTGTAGGTGAATGTTTCTAAAAGCCCTTCTAGTTGATGGTTCATCTTAAACTAAGTGGTGGAATATTTCGCTTATGTAATGAGTTTTTTTTTTCATTTTTGTATTTATTTTCTCTTAGAACAATGAAGTATGCAATTCCTCAAAATGTTATCACAAGGAGGTTTCTCTCCCAAAATTGTGTAGTAGAGTGACAAAGCACTTCATTTAAGTTTTTATAGTTGATCTGATAATCACCCTATGAGTGACCTCAGTTGAAGATTTATTAAACAAAAGATATTACAGACCCATGTGCTGGTGTGTGTGTACTGTGTTATTGAAGCAACAGATCAATCAGATTGCCAATACACAGAAAATAAATGGAAAGACAACAGGGAAATATAGTAAGCAACACAAAGACACAAGCAATTTTTAATAAGGAGTTCACCCTATTCTCCAAGGCTACGTCTCTTGTCCAGCTTCAGTGGTGGCCTTGTTTTATTGTGTCTTTCAACAGAGAAATTACAATACAGGGACTCAATGTGAGTTCTCCTGAAGCAGATGTTTCTTGGCAGGGTGGTTCTTGGATTCCCCAAGCCACTCGAAGTACGCAGACTCTTGTTCTTCCTACCAGCTCTGTGACTCTTGGTCTATAGTGGAAAGAGCCAACTGTGATGCTCAATCCAGATATATTCCTCTATGGGAGGGCTTGATTCTTCAAGCTCTCTGGTGCTCGATGTTGCTTGTGGCCAGTTCAACCCTCTATCTCCTCTGCTTGGCTTTACTACTCTCTGTGTTCAGTCCTCCTCTCCGAGTTTACTGTTCACTGTCTCCCTTGGTTCGCTTGGACTCTTCTCTATTCCTCATCTCTTGATTCTCCATTCGGCTGTCGCTGTTCATGACTTTAGCCATTTTACCTCTATGCCTGTTCAATTCCTCTCCCGCCTACGTCCATTTTCCTACCACCTATGCACTTGGATTTCCCTGTTTGGCGTCAGCGTGAGCACTCAGGAAGTAGCCATGTGTCTCCATCGAAACAACATCGTCGCTTCGTTTCCTCCATTATGTCGTGGATACGTTCTTTCTCCACTGTGGTGGTCAACGGATTCAAAATCCCCTTTAAATCGCAACTTAATTCCCTTTCGATTCCACTTCTGTCTATCAGGTGCAATCTCAGTCATCCGATCTGGGCTACTCCAGATCCAACATCATATGCATGTTGAGCGCGGTTAACTTGGTCGACCAATAACGTGCGATCACGGTGGTTTTTCTCTCACCTCTGCTGCCACATGTCGATTACTGAGTGGGATCACTCCGATCTCCTCCAAAGCCTCTTACCGTTCAAGGGTGTCCCGATCAAACTGTCAGTTTCTAGGTCGTGGGTCCCACCTTCGTACGGTGGCACTTTTCGTTTCTCCGCCGATGGTCCTCTGGCTCCCAACGTGACCAAGTGCTTAAGGCTCTACCATTTTAGCCCTGTTCACCTAGCGATGCACGATTAGTGCCAAGCGCGCATCAAAAATCAGCTCCTTTTCCCATTCTGGGGCTCCCAGGGGCTACATTGACCTCCTGCGCAGTCTCCATGGGGCTCGGTCAGCGTGCTTTGACTGAGGTCCTCGACGTTCCATGCTGGCTACCATGGCCACTGGTTCAGGGTGTTTTTGATTGCTATTTTGGATTTCATTCGAGATTTGTTCGACCTGATTTAGTCACGGTTCTTTGATATTCATTTATGGATCCAATTTGGATCATGGCCTCGCTACTGAAAAGCTTTTGGACCACCAAAAGTTGGTTTTCTTTAAGCATTGAATAAGTGAGGAAACTGCTATCTCACTTGTCCAATTTCAATCCACTTCGGACTACTTGGCTTCGAACCTTTTAGCCCAATCCTGAGGTACTCCACCTGTCCACTGCGCATCGTCCTTACCTTCTTGTCCAGCACTGTATCTTCTTGCAACTCATTAAGATGTTCAAGTAACAGGTCATCAACAGAAGGTAATTAACTCTGCTCGTCAGGGTCCTCAATCATTGAAGGTTCAAACAACCTCAAGCAATATGCATTCACGACTGAGTAGATGTGAATGTAAGCTGGCAGATCAATGCGAAAATCATTCTCACCAATCTTCTCAAGTATCCTAAAGGGTCCATACCTTATAGGTTTTAGCTTCTTACCTTCACCTTGCATCCTGTCCTTGATGATATACAGTGAGACTTGGTCTCCAACATGAAAACTATGCTCCATCTGATGCTTATCATGCCTAACCTTGTACTTGGCCTGGTTCTTTTCTAGCTATTCCTGTACTACCTGTGTTGATGCCCCGAAAATCGTTGTATCAACATTGGGGGATAACCACCTGGTCTGGAGCTTAATACAACTCCTTTTCCGTTTGGAATGGTGGCTCCGACTGGGGATAATGGGACCAGTTTCCCAGCAATGAATAAACGGGATGAATGAATGATTGATTGACTAATCTAATGATAGGTGAATAACTTAATTTATCAGCAAAATAAAAGAACTACTACTAATCCCGAGAACTATTGTACTTTGAAGTGTAGCGCTTGATGATCTATGTTTATTAAGAGGCATATAGATGACTCCATCTAATAAACATGGACATTTATTCATTCAAGGATTACTTTGCTTAAATAGTTAAACAAGGTGATTAACGCAATATTGCTACACTCATCATTTATATCATAAATACATATATGATCAAAAGAAAAGCATTACCATAAACATCCAATAGTGGAGGGAATAAAGAAATGCTGTTAAAACACATACATATATTTGATAATAGCAAAGACGATCAAATAACAATTCATATAAAAAGAATGAATTCAAACATAGATAATAGTACCATATAAGCTGCGAGTCACTCCCAATATCAATAGCTATTTGAGATTCTTCCTCCAACACAGAAATACTTTCAAACAAAGACAGTAGTGTTGGAAATAATACTGAGAGGGCGCGGTGAATCAATATTATCAAATTCTTTTCAATATATCTTCCTTATTTATACTTTGAATAATTCTTAAAATATTGATCATTACTTTGTATGTCAGAAACATAAAATGATGAGCAAGAACAAGAAAAGAAAATAGTCACACAAAATAACACCAGATATAAGGTGGAAACCCAATGTGGGTTAAAACCACCTGCTGCAATATGTCTCTGTCTTCTTTTAATAAGAAACTCCTTTTACAATGATTTTGTACTGGTGCAGTCCTTTACTAGTACGCAGGCTACAACCTGCAGAGAGCTACAAATCTCTCTTTCGTTTTCCAGTCTCTCCTGGAAGGGAGCTACAACCCCCTACTTCTTTTCTTTCAAACATCAAAAACCCATCAACTACACTTGCATCATCAATATCTGATTTCACCAAAGCCAACCCGCATACAGATCTGCAAATATTTCCTTATAACTTTGCAGTTGTTCCATACATCAGACATACCCAGATCATAACATGTGTAAAATAAAACATGCATCGATAATTCAGACCTAGATTATTAGATTTATAGATCAAGCGTATGCCACATATCACAGATCAAAAACATATAGAGATACCACTATTCCAGCCTTAAGATTTTGACCCATCAATAGAACTTATCCTTCTCCTTACGCTCAGGTTCCTTCTTCATTCAGATCCAGATCTGCACCCTAACCCAATCACAATATTCCAGATCTAGCACTTTATCAGATATTCAATAATTCAGAAGATGCTTTGCCAAATGATCTCCTTCCTCTTTTATAGCCTTAGTCCTTTATCAATACCACGGTCCAAAACCATAGGATCAAAAAACTGCTGGACTAATAACATGAACCAACCATGAAAGTGCATGAGATCAACACTTTTGGATGCAATACCACAGGCCAAAACCATAGGATCAAAAACTGTCGAACTAATACCATGAACCAACCATGAAAGTGCGTGAACTTCTCTCTTGCATGAAGGGAACTTTTCTCTGCATGAAAGTGCATAAACTTTTCTCTACATGAAATAAACTTTTCTTTGCATAAAAGTGCATGAAAATTTCTCTACATGAAATAAAATCTTCTCTGCATAAAAGTGCGTGAACTTTTCTCTACATGAAATAAACTTTTCTCTGCATAAAAGTGCGTGAACTTTTCTCTACATGGAATAAACTTTTCTCTGCATAAAAGTGCATGAACTTTTCTCTACATGGAATAAACTTTTCTCTGCATAGAAGTGCGTGAACTTTTCTCTACATGGAATAAACTTTTATCTACATAAGAGTGCGTGAACTTTTCTCTACATGAAGAAAACTTTGTTGCACTATAATTTATCAAATAAATTTGCTACACTATAATTTATCATTTGTGTGATTTGCCGTCAAGGACAACACTTGTCTCATAATGCCAACAATCTCCCCCTTTGGACTTGTCATATTGAGAATTGTCATCTGATATCTCTTCCGTAGATTCATCTAGATATATATAAGTGAGTTGATCTTCTATGAGTTGTTTGCCATCAATTACAACACATGCATCATAATGCCAACAAGTAGTGCACATTTGCATAAAAGCTTCTTTGCCAAAATCAGAATGATTGGTCCAGTTTTATAAAAGAATATGCCTGAAGTACAGTAGTGCAACTCCAGGCTTTAAGTCATGTACAAAACTTTTCGACCCTTTCCAAAAACATGATAGGGTCTATAAATACTGAATTAAACTAACTATCTATGAAACTGAAATCCTACTTAATTGGTATCAAATGATCTTGAATATCTCCTTCTCAGCAACTTGGCAGTCGGCGACATGAATCATCAAGTAGGTTGTTTGCCTTTAAACTTGAGCTGGCTTATTGCAAGCATTGGCTCCACTTCGGGTAGTTTGTTGAGGCGAGAGTTAAGCTGGGCGGCATAGGTGGCATCCTGAATATCGAGGATAATATACCCGATTGCATCTGTAAGGCATTTGAGGGCGGCTCTTTGACTGTGTGGTTTTACCAAGAAGAACCAATAGGCATCCCATGTTAAACTGTTGATTCCAGCAATTAATCTCCCATTTTTCTCTAGATTTGGATAACATGACTGCTCCAATGTTTTCGCCTCTGTCAATTTACCTGGAGTGCATTGGGAAATCATGTTTGACAAGTAGAGAGTATTATTAACCAATTCAACCAAATTACTTGTGGTTGATTTGCATCTTGAGATTGCCCTCTCTGCTTTCATTAACTGGGACTGCCATTCTGTAAATAATATTTCTTTATGTGATTCTAAAATTCTTGGTAAATTTGCTGCTTATCCCTGAACGGTATCTTGCCAGTCAAGAAATTCAGTTAATGTTTCTTCAACTTGATCCAAGTCTGTTCTAGCCTTTTCTGTTTGTTTACTTATTGATGCCGTCAAATCACATAATGGTTCTGCCTGGGCGATTTGTTGACATAAAAGCTTGATTTGTGTTATTAATGCCTTATTTATCTGTAATGCTTCTAATTTGAATTCGGCTATCTGTGGAAGATCCTTTGTCTTCTCAAGTTGTGCTGATAGTTGAGCAATCTGCTCATCTTTTGACTTCAGCATTTGTTCATTTGCTGCCCTCAGTTGTGCCAAGGCCTCAGACAACTCTTTCTGCTTCTGGACTGCGCTGTGATCAATCCTCTGTTTCTCTTCCCGCAATTGTTGAGTTAATTGATTATTTATTTGCTGTTGTGTTAACAATTGCTGTTCTGCCTGCTCCACTTTCTGCTGTGCTTCCGTTAGTTGTGCTTGCAATAAAAAGATTTCCTGGTCTTTAGTTCTTAATAAAAGACTCACCTCTGATGCCTTGTCTATTGTTGCTGCTGAATAGGCTCCAACATATTGTGATAGTTTTGTTAGGTCATCAGAGGGGTCAAATTCCTCCTTCCAAACCACATTGCTCATGACCGTTTGTTCTGGGAAAAGGGAAGGTTGATCAGTCCTTCTCCTCTTCCTCTGTCTTTTTACGACAGCTTTGTGCCTTGGTCTATAGAAGACATCCAAGGGAGGAATTTCTTCTATTTGGAAAATAATTTGATCGGAGGGGTCCTTTGGGATTATTTTTGCTTCCTTTGAACTGGGTAGGCCGCTGGTTCCACTTGGAACTTGTTTTGAAGTGGTTTCCTGTGTATCTGCCGCTTTTGAAGTTTCGGTGTCCTTTGAGCATTCAAGACTACTGATAATTGAATCAAATTGCTGCCATTCCTGGAGCAATTTGGGATCAATTTGAGTGTCCACATTCACCTCTATGTTTCTCTATTTCTTCACTTTAGTCTTGGTTTCCTCTTGCACTTTCTTCTGTTTTTCTGTTGTAACCGAAGGTTCCTTAGGATGTTGCTGTTCAGGCTCGCTTGGTCTTGTTTCTGGGGTTGTTGCTAACAGATCTAGAGGTAGAGTTTGCAACCTCTGTTCTCTAAGTCTGTTGAATTCAACTAACCCTTCATCTTTGTATTCCATTATGGCCAGCGATCTAACTTGATACATTGATTCCGCTGAGGAGAACAGGTCATCAAACTTATCTTCTATATGATCAAACTTTGTCAATTTGGCCTGTTCAAGAGCATTATAGGCGAATTTGTTGGGATCAAATCGCCTGTTAGGGAGAGTCGCTAGAGTTAATGATCTCATCTTCGTAGCTTCTTTTTTTGCATGTTTGAAATCATGCAAAGTGTAGACACCACATCTCAGAGGAAAGGAGGGCCAGACTTGCTTCTTATTTTTCTTTAGAGTTTGGGTAACTCCTTCGGAAATAATCTGATAGGCTATCTCGCTTGCCAGCAGTTTATCAGGTATGTACAAAGGAAGGACATGAGGTTCGGCTTGGCTGCCAAAAATTCTTACATAAGTAAATTTCTCCTCTCCGAACCATCTTCCTATTGATGTCAAATCAATCCCTGCTTGGTAAGAAATTTTGGGAGCAGGTTTATTAAAAATAGAATAATGAATGGGTAACATAAAGCCGTTGTAGACTTAGTATAAATGGTGCTTATATGATCCAGATTTAAACAGGAACGCAACAAATTACAGAGGTAACCATAAATACAGAGATGCAGCGGAAATAATACTTCATTTCATTAATGGAAAATACTGAAATCTGCTTACAAACAGACATGGAAAGAAACCAGCTAGGGCGATGGTAGCTTATCTCTGAGAAGAGATGTGGCGGCTACATGCCTCTGAACTGTTCCGAACTGTGTTACAATGAGGCTCGAAGGCCTATTTATTGTTGAGAAACAATGGAAAGCCCTTCACTTCCAAAAACCTAACCCTAGAAGATGAAACGCCAAATTGTGGGCCTCGTTTGGGTAAATTGGTACATCAATTTCCCAGGGTCGTAACTTTGGCATACGATCTCCGTTTGATGCGTACGATAGCTCGTTAGAAAGATCTATCCGAGTACTACCACTTTGGGAGGCAACATCAGTCCATGGACACATGTTGCCCCAGATTCCCAAAAAAACGTCGTTTAGGGCCTCAAAACGGCTCCGGAAGTTCAAGACCCGAAAAATTGCTAAAAATAGTAAACTGTGCTACAATTTAGGAAACTGAAAAAGCTGAAAGAGACAGTTGTGGGGGTCCAAATGGGATAGGTGGGTGGCCACCAACATCCACCTGGATCATTCCTCCCCACTTATGAAGCAATGGTCCCCATTGCGTTGAGTTCCTCCCTGAGATGAGGAAGCTTCTGCTGAGCTGGGTCTCTGGTGAGCTATTCTGCAATCTCTGATGTGTCAAGAAATGGTGGAAATCATGGTCAACAATGGTCCACATTGAACACTCAGTGCAGGCGAAGGAATGGAGGAATGCTATGCTTCAAAGCATTGTTGCTCGTAGCCTTGGTACTGGTGTAAGGACCTTGTCGGAGTGGTCTGAGTTTCTGATGGGTTCTGGTAAGGTGCTCCCTCTGCAGATGTAACCAAACTTTTTCGCCCACCTGAAACTTGTGTGGTACCCCTGTGGGTGAGAAGTTGTTCTTGTGTTCTATCATGACTGTATTCCTTTGCTGCTGCTGCTGCGTAGAGGAACCCTTTGCAAGGGTCATGGATGTAGCAACGATCTTCCCCTTACTTTGGGAGTGGACCAAACAGATGAATTTCCTGGTCTAGGATATGAGCTTGCTGCCTTTCTTAGCAGTGATCAAAGATGTGGCGGTAGGTGGGGCTACCTCCGGTATCCTGTATAATGAATTATTAAAAGAAATAATGACAGCACGAGGCCTTGACTCATACACAGCATGTCGCCTCCACAAGTTTGGTTGGCCTAATAATACATCACAAACATCCAGAGGTGTAACATCACACAATACCTCGTCTGTGAAGGGCTTGATGCTGTAGGGAAGGCGGCACTGCTGGCAAACTTTGAGATCTCGTCCTTCATGAAGCCACCCGATACTGTACAGCTGTGGGTGTGGTGTAGTCGGTACGCCCAACCGCTTCACGCCTCTGCTGAAACGAGGTTCTTTTGGCTGTCATTGTCGATAATGAATTGTAGCGGCGAACCCTTCACCCACATCTGTGAGTGGAAAAGACGCTCCCCTTCCTGTGGATTTTCGGGCTCATCTTTCTGGATCTTGGCGGTGGCAACAGTGGCGCTGGGATCCGCATCAATGATCTGCTTCCCTTTGCCATTCCCCTTGTCGGGTTCTGGCTCAGGATCGGAACATGCATCTGATTCGGAAGCCTTCAACTCAGCCACTAGCGACTGCCTGGTCCGACACTCACTTGTGTTATGAGTGGGACTCTTGTGGAACTCACACCACTTCCCTGTGTCCTTCTTCGGCTTCATGGTGTTGTTCTTTTCTTGTGGCTTTAACGGGTTGTCTTGGGTCACCCCGCCTTGGCTTTGTCCTTTGGGCTTCGGATTTGCAGATCCAAAGTCTCGCTTCTTCTGTTTGAACTTTTGCTCGATTTTGACAGCGTATCGGTATGCGGTGCCGAGTGAGGAGATGTTCAAGAACCCCATCTCTTCCTGGATGTATTTGTGTAGGCAGCCACGGTATTTGAGTACTAGATGCAGCTCAGAATCTTTGATACCCAACTATGTGTGAAGGGTATGAAAAATGTTTGTGAACTCCGGCACATCTTGGTCTCGTCCCTATCATAGTGTGGTCCATTTGATGTATTTGTCCTCATAGCTTCTGACAGGGTAGTACTGCTCCTTGATGGCATCCCGGAAGTCATTCCAAGTGGGTGCGGCTAAAAATAGTGAGCCTGTACTTTCATCCTTCTGCTCGTAGTAGGTTTCCCACCAGTCCTTGACGTGGGGGGCTGCTTTGAGAAGAGCGAAAACAATCTTTTCCCGATTTGAAAATTCATGAACAGAAAAATACCCATCTAGCAGATTTAACCATTTATCAACGGTATCTGCGTCTATTTGACCCTCGAATATGGGGATTTCAAAATTAACTTGTACCTTGAAGGGTGTGGCATTTCCAGAGTCACTGTTGGAAGTCGATGCGTCGCCTCTGGCTAGTCGCTGAAGGATCTGCGCAAAGCTATCCATCATCGCATTCCTTTAGCGCTCGAGGGCTTCTTCGAGCAAGATTTTGATAGGATCTCCTACCCCCTCGTCTTTCTTCTAATCTGCCATGGGAGGCCGTTGGGATTTTCTAGACTGGTCTTGCCAAGGTTCGACCAGTTCAAACCCTAACTCCTTATATCCCGACCTCGTTGGGGACATGCAAAGAAAAACAAAGAAAAAGCATACCGCTCTGATACCACTGATCCAGATTTAAACAGGAACGCAACAAATTACAGAGATAACCATAAATATAGAGATGCAGCGGAAATAATACTTCATTTCATTAATGGAAAATACTGAAATTTGCTTACAAACAGAAATGGAAAGAAACCAGCTAGGGCGATGGTAGCTTATCTCTGAGAAGAGATGTGGCGGCTACATGCCTCTGAACTGTTCTGAACTGTGTTACAATGAGGCTCGAAGGCCTATTTATTGTTGAGAAACAATGGAAAACCCTTCACATCCCAAAACCTAACCCTAGAAGATGAAATGCCAAATTGTGGGCCCCATTTGGGTAAATTGGTACATCAATTTCCCAAGGTCGTAACTTTGGCATACGATCTTCATTTGACGCGTACGATAGCTCGTTAGAAAGATCTATCTGAGTACTACCACTTTGGGAGGCAACATCGGTCCATGAACCCATGTTGCCCCAAATTCCCAAAAAAACGTCGTTTGGGGCCTCAAAATGGCTCCGGAAGTTTAGGACCCGAAAAACTGCTAAAAATAGTAAACTGTGCTACAATTTAGGAAACTGAAAAAGCTGAAAGAGACAGTTGTGGGCGTCCAAATGGGATAGGTGGGTGGCCACCAACATCCACCTGGATCATTATAGGAACTCTTCCACAATTTCTGATGGTATATGTGAATAGGCGTGGGGTCTTGTGCAGTCCACCTCCAGTCGAGTACAGGAAACTCAGAATTAAAACACAGGGTATCTAGTATATAAGCACTGTAGTAGAATGGGGGAATAAGCCTTTCTGAGATGGAAGTTTTAGTTCTAAAACTAAGAACTGTTGTCGCTAGCTTATCTGATAGTATGGTTGCCCAATCCATTATCTCACTATTACATGCCGCTTCCATCAAGGGAACCATTTCTATAGTGAAATTATCGGAATCATGCAACCCGCACAATCTACACATCATTATCCCAGCATAACAATACAGAGAACATAGAGAATCAACAGAGTACTTACCGGAAGTTTCATGCTTGTGTTTCACCGGATTTTGCCTCCATTCCCGAATGGGTTCGGATTCAGTTTCGTTCTCATTTCAGAATTTCTCCAGAAATTCCTTGTTGTACTTCTTCTCTGGCTCAGGCAAATGATACATTTGCCTCAAATCATCAACCTTGAATGAACCGAAGATTCTCCCATCTCTGGTGCAGAAATTTCTGTCTGTGATTGGGATTTCCTCAATTGCCCACTTTACTACATCCGTATATGGGAGAATTTGTTCCCGAGCCGCTATCCGATGAAGGAAAGAGTCGGCCAAGTCTTTCAAAGTACCATCAGATTTTCTATTGGAACCCGTTTTAGCTTGTACTTCCGTTACCTTTGGTTCTTTGGCCTCGATCAAATTATAGGTACTTTGCCAAGTGGTCTTGCCAAGTCCTGAACATGTAGTATCAGATATCAATCCTTTCTTTTTAGTTGATGGATCAGCGACGGCTTGTCCTGTGGCTGGTGCAGCGGAAGCGATTGCGGTTTTCTTAGACTTCTTCCCCATTCTGCTTGAATCTATTACTTCGGAAGAATTCTACACAATAGTGGAAATAAGCGTAACATAGAGAATTGGTAGCGAAAACCAAATACGAGTGAGATATATTGATCAATGCATGATGAGGGATTAACTTAAAGTGGCCGCAGATACAATCTATGAGAAGATTTTTTAAGCTTACTATTTCATTAAATGGCCGTTAAGACCTACCAATCCTTTAAATTCCCATCATATCTCTTATCGGCCGAATGATTTGTTTAAGTGTGCCTTGGACGTTTTGGCGGTTGAGCGCAGGTGAATCACTATTTGAAAGATAAGGCCTTTAATACGAATTAATCATAATACCTCTGCTTTAACGGTTTTTTGAAGTTTGCGCTTTTTAGCTTTATCGCAATCGGGTGTCGGGAAAAACTTAAATCTTTATATTGACACATTTTGGAATCCCCGATCGCCGATAGCGATATCGCATCGCATCGCATCGAGAGTATGGGAACTTTAAAAAGCATGCATGGTATATCCCCGATCGCCGATAGCGATATCGCATCGCATCAGAGCGAAAGGGACGTGATCGCATCGCATCGGAGCGAAAAGCATTTGTTTGCATCGCATCGGAGTGGAAGGCACTTTTGTTATGAGAACTTATTATTGTCGATATCCGATAGCCTACTGCATGTCATCGCATCGGAGAAAACCAATGGGCCTTTAAGTTATGCCTCCTTTGTCATTGCGATATGCGATCTTACGATCGCTTTATCGCAATGATAAAAGATTAATTATTTAAATTATAAGACCAAATAATTGCTTTGTCAAAAAGGTTTTTTATAATGCTTTCATTTTGTTTTCGGGCCTTTTTGAATAATACAAAGTTGATACCAATTGAAAATAAAAAGGGACCCATTTCATATTATAGTTTTGTGAATAAAATGGTATGAAATGGGGGGTTGTTGTAGAGCACAACAATTGGCGATTCGCTGGAAGAAATAGTTATCTCTGAAAAGTATGGAAATACTTAAACTTTTTCAAAATAGAGTTCTCATCAAAGGGGAAAATTCTAATATAACTAGGTATATATGCATTCCAAATAAAATGAAACTATCTTTGCTAACTTCCTCTTTTGTTTAAAATTAGATACATTCTAAGTTTTAAATTGGCCTTTAATGGTTGATAGTGATAAAATAGAAAACCTTTCCAAATCAGCTTTTAGAATTGACTCCTTTGTCATAGGTAGAGCCTCTGCTGCCAGCAAACATTCATAGTTTCGACAGGGATACCTTTTAACCATGCTATTGTCCATTGTCCTGCTCATTTGAGAGTATGATTAATAGAATGAACTCAAAACATGCTTTTCATATTTTTCATTTCTTTTCCACTTTTCTGTTATTTTGTAGATAAAAAGCCATTGTCCTGGTTTGGTGACCAGCTTAGTGACAATGCCATTCATTGGTAGTAATTTAACCGAACAAGCTGGCTCGTGATGAGACCCCTTGTCTTATAATTCTAAGCCATTACCCTGTTTTGGTATGCAGTATTGGTAATGTCAGTTAAACTATTTCCCTATGATCGTGTTAAGAAGGCTTGTAATAAGACCTCTTATCTTTTATATCAAATATTTTAGAATTACACCCTGAGTAATCATAAGCTTTGGTGAGTGGGATGGACAATTTTTCTCCTTAAGAGTAAATGGATGACAAGGTAAGAGTTAAGGAGGTTGAAATTGGATTAGTTTCTATTTTGATATTGATAACCTTTTTTTGACCAATTTATAAACATAAAATGATTTACAATATTTCTAAACTTTGAGAAGCGTTCACAAAAATTGAAGTGTAGTTCTAGAATGCAATTACACCTAATTTCCCAGAATTATCCCTCTTGTTTAAGACTTCTATTACTTTAAAAGTAAATATCAACCCTACTTGTTTTGAGCAACTTTCAAGTACAACAAAGTTCAATGGTAGATATCTCACAACTTTATTTTCTAATGATCCTACAAACTATAAAATTCTAAAAAAGGGGAGAAGGGGTTACCTTCTCAATTGAAGAATTTCTTTAAGATAAGGCCATTAACAGGGAGAGTATCTCTCAAACCTGATAAATTTTGTAATATGAAGGTCGAATGGCCTATCTTCTCACAGATCTGAAATGGCCCAAGCCACATCTTTTGGAATTTGGTGTGTTTTCCCTTGTCCTCATGGGATTTGTCCCATTTCAGAACCAAATCACCGACTTGAAATTGTTTTGAACCGGATGAGACTAAATCAAAGGATGACTTAATGATTTGCTGATTTTTTGCATGAATAACCTTGGCTTTTTCTCTTTCCTCTTATAATTTTAAAATTTGGTCATGTCTAAGTTGTATAGAAGAAGAAGGGCTTTCCTCAATAAACTGCACTAGGGCTAGAGAAGGAAGAACAAGATTTGTTGGTAATACTGCTTCTTTTCCATACACAAGGTTGAACAGAGAAGATCCTATGGAAGCTTTTTGCGTTATCCTATCAGCCCATAGTGCGAATATTAAGGATTTGTGCCATTTTTTATGATTCTGTTCGATGGTTCGCTTAATAATTTTAATCAGTTTTTTATTTTTAGACTTTGCTAAACCATTACCCTGGGGATAGTAATTAGTAGAATATTTTAATTTAAATCCTCTTTTAATAGCGAAATCAAACATAGCATTGCCTGAGAAGTAAGATGCATTATCAAAAACAAGAGCATTTGGGACACCAAACCTGGTAATGATGAATTGATCTATGAATTCAATGATTGCCTCAGAATTTGTTGTCTTCAAAGGAATTGCTTCAACCCATATAGTAAAATAATCAGTAGCAGTAAGGATATACTTATGCTATTTGGAAGAATGAGGAGTAATTTCCCCAATGATATCCAATCCCCATTGCTCAAATGGCTATTCAATGTTGACTGGTTGCAAACAGAAAGCTGGTTTTCTTTGCCTTCCACTAGAAGTTTGACAATTTCGGCATTTCCTTACATATTCATGAGCATATCTAAACAGAGTGGGCCAGTAATATCTAGCATGAATGATTTTATGGGTTGTTGCATCAGCTCCAAAATGTCCTCCTACTGGTCCATCACGTAATTCCTGCAAGACCTTTTTTGCTTCAGGTTTTTCTAGGCATCTTAATAAGATTGAATCATAATTTTGCCTAAAAAGCACATCATCAATAATTGTGAAATTTTTTGTTTTTAGTCTAATGGCCCTTTTTTTTCTGTAAGATAGGTTAGGAGGTGCATATCCATTTTTTAAATAAAAGATTAAGTCTGCATATTGTGATTCAGAATCAGTAATACTTATCTTGTTTATTTCTTCGGTTTGATCTGTATCACCTAATTCTCAAATGTTGGATGCTCCTGCCAATAACCTACAAAAACCTTGGCCTCTAACAATCTTTGCTAGTTTAATTTCTAAATCATATTCTTGAAGTGTTGTAACCCAGTTTTCCCTTTTTTCACCTAGTTCTCTTTGGATTAATAGTTGCCTTACTGCACGGAAAGGAGCTATAACTTTTGTATGGGCTTTTAAAAGGAAGGGTCTGTAATGTTTGACAGCTTTATATACAGCAAAGGCTTGTTTTTCTACCTCAGAGTAATTCAATTCAGCACCCTGAAGATTTGAACTATGGAATGAAATGGGTGCTTCCGAATTGTGATCATTAATCTGTGTGAGTACTGCTGCATAAGACAAATCGGATGCAATAGTATACAGTGTGAAATGATTAGAAAAATTGGGGGTATTTAAGGCGGGGGCATTAATTATTAATTGTCTGATTAAATCAAACACTTCCTTCTTTGTTGATCCCCATTTAAAGACTAAATTTTTCTTAATCATAGTTTGAAGTGGCAAAATGATTTGAGAAAAGTCTGGAACAAATCTTTTGACAAAATTGATTTGGCCTAAAAATGACTGCATGGATTTTTTATTATGAGGGAAAGAGATATCAAAGATTTCTTTGATCCTATCGGGATCAATATAAATGCCATATTTAGACACAATAAAGCCTAAGAGCTTTCCTCGGTCAAGAGCGAAGAAAGATTTTTTAGGGTTCAGTGAAATACCATTTCTTTTGCAGCGTTGAAAGATTTGATTTAAATCATGCAAATGATTGGAATTCTCTTTAGAAAATACAGTAATATCGTCTGGGTAGATGACTGTTGTTCTGTTAATCAACCCTTTAAAAGCTATATCCATCGTTCTTTGGAACGTCGCTCCTGCATTAATAAGTTCGAAAGGCATTTTCTGATACGCATATGTTCCCCATTTTGTTCTGAATGTGGTTTTGATTTGGTCATCAAGATGGACCAAAACTTGGTTATATCCTGAGAAACCGTCTAGAAAGGACATTAACTCAGAGCCTGCTACTGATTGGAGTATCTGCTCCATAGTAGGTAATGGGAAATTATCTTTTAAGCTCGCCTTGTTCAAATTTCTGAAATCTATACAAATCCTAATGTCGCCATTTTTCTTTCTGACTGGAACCATATTGGAGACCCAGTTTGAGTGCTGAACAGGAAAAATAATCTTAGCTTTCAAGAGTTTATTAAGTTCAAATTTTATTTGACTGTCTAAGTTCGGATGTATTTTTCTCAACTTCTATTGAATTGGTTTCTGTTCGGGAAGCATTGGAATGGTATGCTGGATGATGGATGTATCATATGTCTTTAAATCATCATATTTCCAAGCAAAAACCTGTTTATTTTTCCGTAACAGTCTAATGAAAGCTTCCTTTTCCTCCAAGGAAAGTCCTAATCCTAAATTAATGTTTTGAGGAGTTTGCTCAGTGCCAAGGTTTATCAATTCAAACCTTAAGGTAGAACTTTGGATCTTTGTATTGGTCACAGGTTTAAACCTGTCTTTAATATGATAAAGATACTCAAGCTTCACCACAGGCTTAGGGATTGAATTCTCCTCGGGTTTACCTCTCATTTGAAGGTCATGCTCGTTTTCCTCGGTGATTTGATCATCATAGGAATTTTCGGAAGTTAAAAACTGTAAAATGTCTTCATCGTGGTTGAATACTCTCCAATTAGTGACATTGTCAGGAATTGATGGCCTAAAAAGTAATTCTACTGAAAATATATCTGGGCTGTAGTCTTCGAAAGGTAGGAGCTTGGAAGCAACATTGGCTAGTAGGTCGGCTGCCGAATTTTGAGACCTGGGAATGAAAGAAATATTGAATGCCAAAAAGTGGGAGGTAAGTTCCTGTACCAGCGATTGATAATGTTTGAGATGGGTGGAGAGATAATGAATTGTATTCCTTACTTGTTTGATAATAATATCAGAATCTCCAAACACTTTCAAATATTGGACCTTGAGGCCAATAGCTTTATATAGTCCTTGGACTAAGGCTTCGTATTTTGTTGTGTTATTCGTGCATTCAAATTCTAACCTACAGGACAACATTTCTTTTCTCCTTGCGGGCTAATCAAAATACATCCTGCTACTGAGCCCTCACTAGATTTGAACCCATCGAAATATAAAGACCAAAATAAAGAAGTATTAACAATTTTATTTACAGTTTTCTAAGTATCATTGAAACATCTTGACCTATCTATTTGTGAATAATTTTCTATCTGAGATGTAAAATGGTTTACTGAGAAAGGGGATGGTTGGGCAGCGAAGTTGCCAAAGAATGACTCTGATGAATAATTCCCCAAAATGTTGTTATTAAATGATATTTGTTGATTTTCTTGTTCAAATTCAGTGACTGTATGGGTCATATGCTTTTCCCGATCGATTCTTATTTGATTTGGCTTACCCTTATAGGGAAGTCACATATGTGACCAATCGGTAGAAATATACCCATGTAGTTTTTCAGACCAATCCCTACTCAAGATCAAACCATAAAATTCAGGTATATCGGCGATCAAGATATCAATCCTTTGTACTATTCTGGGATCAGCAAATAACCTAATAGTTACCGAGTTGATCTCTCCCAAAACCTGTACTTTAGTCCTGTCCAACTGTAAAATATGAATAGTGGACTTCTGGGGTTCAATGTTCAGTTTGGAACAAACTAAAGCTGGCATTATGTTAGAAGATGCCCCTGAGTCAATCAAGCAGTTG
This sequence comes from Pinus tabuliformis, assembly GCA_031772625.1. Classification (NCBI taxonomy): domain Eukaryota; kingdom Viridiplantae; phylum Streptophyta; class Pinopsida; order Pinales; family Pinaceae; genus Pinus; species Pinus tabuliformis. The sequence continues at coordinate 1,343,950,681 of CM062807.1, read as the reverse complement.
TGCAGGTTTCTATTGTAGATCTCATAGGCTAGAAGGAAAGGTGGAGTATGAGAATTTGATCTATCTCCTATTAGGACTGCATCAGTAGCTTCGACCATACCAGAAGGTGGTTGACCTGTATCGTTTGCAGCTTTAGCACTGGGAAGGGATGAAGTAGGAACAACATTTAATTCTTTGAGAAGCAATTTTTGTTGATGTTTCAATTTACTAAGTTCAAACATGGTAATTTTTGCCTTGGTCTTTTTCATGTCATCAACAATATTGTAATCCATTGAATCAGACACTACCAATGTCCTAGATGTTGATGGAATTGTTGAGGTTGAAGGTTGGTTTTGTGGAATTGTTACAGGTGGATTTTTTGTTATGCTCTTAACCTGCAAAATGATACCCAAATGCGAAGAAAAGATACCCAGAACACAGATTAGCAATGATTTTATTATTTAGAGAGTAATGTTCACTTGCCTCTTCGAGGGGGCAACCTCCAATAGAGCAGAGCTCGACTACAAAATAAGACATGATACTCCTCGCAGGGAATCTCTATCCTTTATATATGACTCATACATGCAATACCACGGGCCAATACTGTGGGTTTTACTAATACCATCTATCTAATACTACGGCCCATTTGCAACTAACTGTGGTCCCGTCATTAATTGTGGGTTAACCACTTACAAATATTAATATGGGCTTTATTCACTCTTGACTATGACGTGATCTCATGACATAAATAAGGGGGTTAGGGTGGGACCCTAACATGCCCTCCCCCTTAAGACTAGCCTTGTCTTCAAGGATGAAGCTACGGAAACTGTTGAAGAATAGTGGCTCGTTCCCAAGTTGCATCTTCCAGAGAGGTGTCTTTCCATTTGACGAGGACTTCCTTAATCATGTGGCTGCGCAACTGTTTGTCTCTTATGTCTAGAACCTGTTCAGGTTGAAGCCAGATTGACCCTTCTTCGTCCAATATAGGTAGACTGGTTTGAACTCGGCAATTGTTCCCGATCACTTTATTGAGGCACAATACATGGAAAACTGGATGGATTTTTGCAGTAGGTGGCAAAGCCAACTTGTAAGCCACTTCTCCAATGCGCTGAAGTACTTGGTATGGTCCGTAGAATTTTGGAGATAGCTTCTGACAACCCTTGTCTTTGAGTGATGTTTGCTTATATGGTTGCAGTCTCAAAAAGACCTGATCCCCTTTTTGAATTTGGCGCTCTGAGCGATGCTGGTCTACCTGTTGCTTCATGCGGTTCTGAGCTTGATGAAGATTCTCTCTAAGATGGGCGAGCATGGTTGCGCGGTGTTGTAGGAGTTGATCCACTGCTTGTACTTTGGAGGACCCCTTGAGATAAGAGGTAGGGAAGGGGGAAGTTGATCATATACTGCTTCATAGGGAGTCATTTTGGTGGTGGCATGATAGTTGGTGTTATACCACCATTCAGCCAGAGGTAACCACTGTACTCAAAGGTGTTGCTTTTCTGAAGTGAAACACCTAAGGTAGGTTTCTAGACATTTGTTGACGGCTTCAGTTTGACCATCCGTTTGCGGATGATAGGAAGTAATGAGTTTTAGTTGAGTGCCTTGTATCCTGAAGAGTTCCTGCCAAAAATTACTGGTGAAGATCGGGTCGCGATCAGACGCAATAGAAGTGGGCATGCCATGCAATTTGAAAATCTAATCCATGAAATATTGAGCGGCCAAATTTGGTGTAAATGGGTGGGGTAGGGCGCAGAAATGAGCATACTTCGATAGTCGGTCCACAACCACCATGATGACTGACTTGTTCCCGGACTTTGGAAGACCTGTAATGAAATCCATAGAAACTTCCATCCAAATTGATGTCGGAATGGGCAATGGTTGTAATGTGCCTGAAGTGTTGACGGTTTCCCCTTTATGGCGTTGACAGACATCGCATTCTGCTACAAAAGTAAAGATGTCCCTTTTCATGCCTATCCAAAAAAATGATCTTCTGGTGCGAGCATACGTCTTCTGAAAGACCGAATGTCCTGCAATGGGCGATGAGTGCAATTCTGCCAAAATGCGACCTTTGAGGGTGGATGTTGGGGATATTACGACTCTGTCCTCGTAGCGAAGAATATCATCCTGCCACGAGTAGCCCTTGGTGGAATTTGGATCTACCTACAATTGAGAAATGAGTTGGGATAGCCCGGGGTGTGAAAACCATTCCTTGCGAGCCTCTTCAATCCATTCTGGAATGGGGAGGGAAATTGCTAGCAGAGTACTTTCTTCCTCAAATTGGCGAGATAATGCATCTGCGACACTATTGTCTTTCCCTTTCTTGTAAATGATCTCATAATCATATCCTAGCATTTTGGTGAGCCATTTATTTTGTTGTGGGGAGGATAGGCGTTGCTCCAAAAAATATTTAAGACTGTGATGATCTGTGAGGATTTAGAAACGTCGCCCCAATAAGTAAGGTCACTAGGTCTCGACTGCATGTAAGATGGCCATCATTTCTTTTTCGTAGGTAGATTGGCCCAGATTCCTCCCACTTAGTTGTTAGCTTGTGAAGGCCAAAGGTCGCCCTTCCTGCATTAAGACCGCCCCAATACCGGTCCCCGAAGCATCACATTCAATGACAAAGGATTTGGTGAAGTCAGGTAGTGCTAAGACTGGAGTGGAACACATGGCGTTTTTGAGAGCGGTAAATGCCTATTGTGCTTCCTGATTCCAGAAGAAGGAATTTTTCTTTAGGAGTTGAGTGAGGGGCTTCGCTATGCGGCCATAGCTGCGGACAAATTTACGATAATAGCCTGTGAGACCCAAAAATCCTCTCAAGCTCTTCAAGGTCTTAGGTTGAGGCCATTCTTGCATTGCCTGGATCTTTTTGGGGTCCACCTTGACACCTTCATGCCCCACAATGTGGCCAAAATACTCAACTTCTTCCATGCCAAACGAACACTTGGACATATTGACAAATAATTTATGTTTGCGGAGTAGGTGTAAAAGTAGATCTACATGCTGAAGATGGGCAGCCCAAGTGCCACTATAGATGAGGATGTCATCGAAGAAGACAAGGACAAATTTCCTGAGATATGGTTTGAGAATGTGATTCATAAGACTCTGAAAAGTAGAGGGGGCATTACAAAGACCAAATGGCATGACCAGGAACTCATAATGGCCTTCATGAGTCGGAAAGCAGTCTTGGGAATGTCGACTTCCTTCATGCGAATTTGGTGGTAGCCTGAGCGAAGATCCAACTTAGTGAAGAATTGAGCCCCATTGAGTTCGTCGAGCAAATTGTCAACCACCGGAATGGGAAATTTATCTTTCACTATCAACTTATTGAGGGTCCTGAAGTCGGGACACATCCGCCACTCCCCATCTTTCTTGAGCACCATGACCACTGGGGATGAATAAGGACTAATGCTGGGACGAATGACACCTGCTTCCAAAAGTTCCTTGATGATTTTTTCTATTTCATTCTTTTGGGTGAACGGATATCTGTATGGCCGCACATTTGGGGTTTGGGCCCCTGCAACCAAGGTGATGCTATGATCATGTTCCCCTCGCGAGGGTGGAAGCTCATGAGGCTTGTCAAAGACTGGCAGATGGTTATTTAAAATCTGTTGCATCTCAGGATGAATTGGCAGAGACTTGGTTTCGACGACCTGGATGGCATTAAATTGAGCTACCACTCCATGATTGCCATTTTTTAACAACTTTTCCATCAGATGCGAGCTGATGATAGAGGGGGCTCTCGCCTGGAGTCCACGAAGGGTATGTGTGTAGTTGTTCTGCTTAAAACTCATATATAACTCCTGAAAATCCATTGTGATTGGCCCAAGAGTGCGGAGCCATTCAGCGTCGAGGACAATGTCGCAACCCCCCATGTGAATGGAAAACATGTGGGTTTTCAACTGATAATCCCCCATTTGAAGCTTGACATTTTCACAGCGGCCTTCACATTTCATTGTGCCCCCATCCGCAATTTGGACTTGGAAGTTAGAAACTGCTCGTACAAAATAATGCACTGCTTCTACGATTTTTTGATGGATGAAATTATGGGTACTTCCACTATCAATCAGGACTACTACTGGGCGATGTTTAAGAAAACCCCTGATTTTGAAAGTTTGAGGGGAAGAAATCCCTGCCAACGCATGCAGCGAAATAACTGGTTCGTCAGAGACATTCTCCTTTGGGTTGTCTTCTTCTAGCGCCTCATGTTCCTCAAGTGGTGGATCTTCCTCTGTTGAGCTGTAGTCAGTGGCATCTATTTGAAAAAGTTTGGGCTCCTTGCATTTATGACTTGGGGAGTATTTTTCATCACAGTAGTAACATAGTCCTTGCTTCCTTCTTTCGGCCATTTCCGCAGGTGACACCTTTTGGACCTTAAGTGTTTGAGTCGTGTTGTGAGCCTGTGGGGGACGACCTTTAGCGGGGAAATTTGGGCGACTGTATTGGGCTACTAATGCACGTTCCACGTTACGGGCTACCATGCAAGCCTCTGTCCAAGTGGGAGGGTGGTGCAGTAAGACTTGAGCTTTGATGGCTTCTTTAAGACCGCTGATAAAGCATTCCATGGAGAACACATTTGAGAGACCCCAAGTGCGGAAGGCTAAGGCTTCAAAAGCTGTAATATATTCATCCACTGTACCTGTCTATCGGAACTTAGTAAGACGACCCAAAAAATAGTCCTCCTGTTCAAATCAGTCTCGAAGAGCTTTGGTAAATTGGGTCCAAGTCTTAAAAGGTCCATTGCAACGTTGATGCCATTCCCACCATTGCCACCGTTCATTGTCCAAGTACATGCTCCCCAACATAAGCTTAGTCGCATCATCTAAGATATGATTTAGTTGTAAATACTGCTCCATTTGTGCTATCCATGCGAATGGGTGAGAACCGTCAAATTTATGCATATTCAACTTGGGAGGTCACTGACTGGGTGGTGGGTGGGTGTGCCAGACGTGAGGAGAGTGGCTAGACTCACCCTCATTGTATTCATTGTCATTATACTCCTCCTGTTGGGCTTGCTCCTTGCCCTTCGGGATTAGTTGCTAGACCTGGAGACATAGTCCGGTAAGCTGCTTATTGATGGATTGGATGGATTTTTCAAGTTCGTCCATTCTTTCGTTGGCCATTGCTTGAGCTCTAGTTTCTACCATACACCAACTTGATGAAAAATTGGGACCGCCTAAAAATTTTCACTAATAATTGAATGGTACCACCGTGCTCAGCTCGTCGTCCTGATTCTGATGGGCTAGATCACCAATAAGCACCCTGGAAGGTCTCAGACTCTTTTTTTTTTTTTTGAAAACTCCTAACAGAGTTTTACTCCCTGATCAATACTACAGTCGCCAAATACTCAAAATGTCAATGCGACCAAAAGTCCTGCGAAAATTATACCTCGGTATAGGAACCCTTCACAACAACTCCGATCTGGTGGATCTGAGAGATCTGAATGGAGGATCGGATAGCTCTGGGTGGCGAAACAGACTGCTGCTGTGGATCGGCTAGCTCTAATATATCGGAATGACTGATCTGCGAACTCGAGACTGCGGGACTGATGTCGGCTGCTGCTGTACCCCGTTGCACTAGCGGATCTGGAATAGATGATGTGCGATCCCCCGATAGAAAATGGAACTATGGTCTTGAGGAGTGTCAGGTGCTATAGATCACAATATACATAAGGGTCTGGCAGTAGTACTCGGCCCAATGTTTCAGGGCTCTAACTAGGGAGGATGGACCGTACCCTTAGCCGTACAACCCGACTACCCTATCGTACGGGCGAGTAATCTCTCCGAGTATTGTTCTCGGTGTACTATAGCCACAAGACGACCGACGGTTTATCTATGGCGAGGTTTCAAGGGAGCCTAGGGGCTTTCGATATACCCAGAGGGTACGTGGAAGACAGTCCGTGTGCGGTTCTCTCTAATGCGCTACTACTCGAAGGGGTACCCACAGGGGTTACAAGGGAGTCCAACAGACGTGACCACCTCTTGTATTTCCTCTGTGCATGCCTCCCCAAATCCGCAGGTTTATGCGCTCAATGACAGATCCCGTGGTTTAAAGACGCCGAAACACGTCTCTAGCCAAAATTTCTTTTACTAAGAATTGGAGATCCCACCGGCCCTGGAAAGTTATCTGATACCACTTGTTATGCTCTTAACCTGCAAAATGATACCCAAATGCGAAGAAAAGATACCCAGAACACAGAATAGAAATTATTTTATTATTCAGAGAGTAATGTTCACTTGCCTCTTCGAGGGGGCAACCTCCAATAGAGCAGAGCTCGACTACAAAATAAGACACGATACTCCTCGCAGGGAGTCTCTATCCTTTATATATGATTCATACATGCAATACCACGGGCCAATACCGTGGGTTTTATTAATACCATCTATCTAATACTACGACCCATTTGCAACTAACTGTCGTCTCGTCATTAATTGCAGGTTAACCACTTACAAATATTAATATGGGCTTTATTGACTCTTGACTATGACGTGATCCCATGAAATAATAAGGGGGTTAGGGTGGGACTCTAAAAGTTTTTAGGGGTACCTTTTCTTTTTTTGTAGCAGCACCTGCACTTCTTTTCTTCGAAGTTGTCTGAATAGGTTCGGAGGTACCTCTACTCCTGGTTGAAGGGAAAATACCCCTAGGGTCCTTTGGGCTAAGACTCTACCAGACTGAAAATTGCTTATTCAAAGAAACACACGCACAGCCATCATTTTTACTTTTAAGCAAATTCTAATGTTTAGGGTACGTACCTAAGGTCCTACGTTCGAGAAGGCCTTCAGGGTCCAAACCCTTCTTGGAGTTCCCTTCTTCTTCCTTTGACCTGCAAGACAAACAAATCAAAGAACACAACAGTACATATACAAATACTTATGTATAAACCATCTGTATGCTATAAAGTTACTTATAAAAATCTTTAAGTAACTACTTGCATAAGAATTCAAAACAAGAATCTCATAAGCATAAAGAAAGATTATTTCAGGAACAAAGACGTGTTTTTTTATATATAAAGGCAAATAAAGTACATATAACAGAAAGATATCACCTGAACACCTTCAGCAGGCTCCAAGCAAAGCTTCCTCCCGGATTCGTTCCAGCCTCAAGCCTCCAACAAGAGCTCCTTCCAAGTCATACTCAATGATGATATCAAGGATGAATGATCACCAATACACATGGAAACAAGGGTTTCCCATGCAAAATGGGGGAAGTGCAGAAAGCACCAAGGACTTCAGACCTGGTCTAAGGGGAAAATCTCAGCATAATAATCTTGCTCTCCTTTCTCCCTCCCCTTGGCCTTCCCTTTGATGTCTTTTTATACCCTCTCCAAAGTAGTTTTTTAGTTAGGAGTTGGTTGGGAACAGTTGGGCCACGGGCACTAACAGGTGATCCAGTAGGTAAAACCCGCAATCTCCGCCCGAAAAAGAGGAATTTATTATTTTTTTAAGTGTTTTAATAGATACACGCGGGTTGGGTATGACAGACCCACGTGTACACGCGTTTAACTCAGGGCAATGTCGCGTATAGGGAATAAAACACTGTTTTTAAATTTTTGGACCAGGTCTGGAAGGAGGAGTTGCCCTAGGCCATAAGTGCAGCATCACAAACCATAAGAGTAAGATTTGGAGCTATAACAGATGCCCCCTAATGTATGAGGTCAGAAGGGGAACATGATGGCCAAAATATATTAAGTAAGTACAAGGAAAGGAACTCTGCCGAAAAACCGAGGAGGACTTCACCATAATTCAGCCTGCCAAGCCACCGAAAGGAGATCAGAAAGAAACACTGTCTGAGGCGGGCATACCCATGCTCAGGAAAAGTAAAGCATGTCCGCATATCAAGTACAAGCAGATCCACTAAGTAAACAAGTATAAATGACTGGGAAATACATAATGGATCATTTGATCATAATGAGTAAGTACATGTCTGAATATCACATATAAGAGTGTCAATGATGCTGAAAGATGCAACGGATCACTGAAATCAAAGACTGATCCCATAAGGTACCAACTGAACATGATGGAATAGGATGGTACTACACTGCAAACTTAGGTGCCAGCATATAGAATGTCACCATGACTGACTGCAACATATAAGATGGAGTGGTATCAACTAGCAGTAACAGGAGCAACTGTCTAGTGAACCAATGAATGCTGATACAACCTGAGGTCTTCACCGACCGCCGTGGTACATTTCTACACCATGGGAATAAATGATCTAAAGTCGACCATGTGAGAAATCATTTGATTACCGGTCATTGATGTATACCGTTAACAAACGCGAGACTACTCACCGATAATGATAATGAGCATCAAGGTACCCAGTACAATCTAACAAGTGTGAATAGATGAGCTGAAGTCGAACACCTGTAAGAATCTATCAATCAGGAGACAATGATGGTTTCCCACTGTTAATAGCGAGGAATCTGCCTCTAATGACTGCAAACCCCAAGGTACTGCCAAATGGACTCTAGATCTTTTCCCTAGAGCAATGAGTCGGAGTCGATAGGGAAAGATCCGCTAGAAGGAAGGCATTAAGGCATCCTCCATCAATCTAGCGCGAGTGTAACCCGTAGGCCAATAATGTGGAAGGAATCAGACGAAAAAGATGTAGTAACCCAACCGAAGTACGTTTCTGGCGTACACAAGATGTGGCTAGCGCACGGCAGAAACCCTCTGAACCAACCAATAATGAAAGCCGACACAAAGGCGAGGTATCCACCAATAGGGTCAAATGGAAACCAAGGTACTGCATGAATCCCAATGTGTGATAATGTATGCTGATGTCGAACACAAGGGAAACCACTCAGTCAAAGACCCATGATACTGATCGATGCTGAGCACAAGGTGACCTATCAATAATGAAAATAGGGCCAGGGTGCGGCTCTAGGCCTGTCCTCAGAGCAAGGTGTCGTCGTCGATAAGGACAAGATCCGCCAGCAAGAAGTCAATGGGGACCTTCTCAAACCGGCACGAGTAAAGGACCAATATAACTGATGTGATGATAGACATGACCCTGACAACCAGGGATGGCCGACTGAAAAATGAGTCAAGAGGCACCGCAAAAAGGCCGACTCAGGCTAACTTCCCTTGAACAAAAGCACGACTCAATGTGACTATGTGGCAGCATATGATGAATTTGTATAAGTTCGTCATGCAGGAGGCACGAACGAACCCTCCATATGATTGGAAGAGATAACCAATCGGGGGAGAACTGACTCGATAACAAGGTTATGGCGTACCTAAGTCAAACTAAATCCCACCCATGCGGAGGAGACTTTGTTTTGAGTGCTTTGTTCAAGGGCGACACGACTGACTCTAGCTGCCAACAATAAATGGAAATAATGTCCCTGTTCCCGCTCTTTTTGGAATATTTATTTTTTTTGTCTTTTTTTGATAAGCCGGAAAAAGAATAAAAGAATGCTATGGTACAGTGGAAAGAACGAGTGTCGGTGAAACAGATGATCTAGTTCCTGGGAAAGGAACGTTCCTATGCTCAATGCGGGAAGGTGAAAAACTAGTCAGTGACACTCAGAGGTAAGTTCCTTCCACGGATCTGGGTATGTCAAGCTGCAGAAGTCAAGGATATGCAAGGTTGATTTTGCAGACGTCATGGTCAAAAGTTGGCTTAAACAAGAGTCCAAGTGAAGCCGGCTATAGGCCAAAAGGTGCAAATGGTCAACATGCAATGCAGAAGTACAACTCAACACACATAGGAGCCTCTAGGGTATAAGGCCAGAACGAAGTGAAGAAGCAAAGAGGAATGAGTCTTCAACGCATAAGTCATGGGGGGACTACAGAGGACTCCTGAGCCTACTCAAAACGAAGCAGCATGGGCAACAAATGTCAGTGAGGTGCTAACTAGGATGCCCATGTAAAAGGATGGCTCTACCATCATGTCATGATTTAAAGAATCGGCGAGTGAAAATGGCTTACGAACCATAACATGATGGGGTCGACCCTACGGCAGATGTATCGGTCAAATGGAGGCTAGTATGCATAACGCAACGGAAAAATGGTGTCTCTAACCTATATGCCAGTGAGAACACGATACCTGCCATGACGGGTCAGCAGTCATGGAACCGTCTCGAACCATCGAAAAATGTCCAAAATGTCCTGAAAAACAACCCAATCTCGACATTCCAAGCTCCCAAGTTAAAAGTGACATGAAACCAAACAAAATAAAATTTTGAAAAAAATTGCATTTTAAAAACTTATAAAAAGAAATTTTGGACTTACTATTTTCACCGTTTGACTTGGAGAGCAAAAATTGTGGAGCAAAAGGAGCAAACTTCCCCGTGACTTATTCAACCATTCAAACTTGCCGAAAACTTCCAGGTAAGCACTAAACTTGTCTTGCAATTAATTGTGATAGTTTTTAGGAAGTTTAATTAATGTTTCACCGTTAGACTTTTGAAAAAAATTGCTCTGCGGCGTACACGCGGGTTGGCTGTATAGAACTCGCGTATACGATGGCCCTACACACGACTGTATACAAGGAAACCTGCGTGTGCGCAGCAAACTAATATTATATACAAAACTAACGGATGAAAGTGATTTTTTCTTCCAGGATGACTGTCACATGGCGTGAAAGAGAGCACTCAGCTGTAGATAATGAAGTTATGAACAATGATGAGGCATTAGACGCCCTACGGGGATGCGGATTGTTAAAATTCTTCAAGTTGCCAAATATGAAAGCAAACGTGCGTCTGCTCGAGAGACTCATTGATTATTGGGATGTCGAGGAGGAAGCTTTTGTGATTGATCAGATGCCACTCAGGGTAGAAGTGGAAGATATATATTTTATCACGGGCCTTTCCCGAAGGGGAGAGGTAGTACACTCCCGGGGCAGGACCCGGAATAGTCTCAGTGTAGACGACTATGTTCAAATTTACTGCCCAGGTCATCGGAATGTCGGGAGCCAGATCTCTATCCCACACGTGGCGAGTTTGTCACTGCGGATAATCTTGTTCACCATAGCTCGAGTGAACGGATCATCCTCACTACATCAGGCATCATGGGTAAACATGAGCATAGCAGTGGATTGTCTCACCACGGTGTTTGACTGGTGTACTCCTCTACTTACCAACATGAAGGAACAACTTACTTCTATCAGGAGGGGACAGACCAAGAACTTTGGGTACGGAACCATTTTATGCACTTTCTTCTTCGAGAAGGTTCCCGCACTCCGCCCCAGGGTAGCAGTTCCCATCAGTAGTCCACGTGATCCACGCATGGGCCGGTGGGCTGACTTGATGAAATGTCTGGGGGGTGGGGAAGTACCTAAGAATGCATTCGACGATGACTTTTTTGCTTGGTGGGAGCAACAGATCATCGCCATAGATGACTACCCCTATGCTGGGCTGGATTTCCGAGGAGATCCTGATCTAGTGTTACCACCGAATGCAGCATGGGGCGAGATTGGTAAGATTTTGATTTTTATGATTGTATGATTTTTTGGATTTTTCAAATATAATGATAAATTTTGAAAAATATTTTTTGATGAGATTCAAATGACTAATATGATGATCATGTTCCAGACATCGGGCCCGTGCGACCAGATGGATTCCTGTGGCATGGACGGCGTGGCCGAGGAGCCGAAGAGACGGCTGCGGATGCGGAAAGGACCCTCAACAACGTCCAACGACACTTGGCGAGACTGAGCTACCAAGTACCGATGGCCGAGATAGAGGACCTTCCTCCAGATATGCAGCATCATGTGGTTGGGATGCCACGTGACTGGGTTCGCGTCTTTCGGCGCGTGGCCAATGCTATAGTTACTTTAGCTGCTCATCCAGAGCCGAGGCATTAGATATGCCTGACATGATTATGGGCATTTGAGTCCCAATTTTGTATATTTTTGGAGACACATATGTACACTCGAGACGCTTTGCGATATATATATATATATATATATATATATATATATATATATATATATATATATATATATATATATATATATATATATATATATATATATATATATATATATATATATATATAGATACAGTTTGACTTTTTGATGCATGATTTTATGATGATGAATGATTGATATGCTAGTCTAATGCTTGATTAGCGATAGAATCAGCTAACCAATTTTGAGATCTTGGAATGTGCAAATAATTAATGTAAATAAATGATCTTTGCAACAACCTCACCCTTAAATATTGGCGATATAATAATGGATCTCTAACCCGATAAATGTTGTTTAACTGAGACACTATCGATTGAGAATCAAGATATACTACCAACGAGTCGATCCCATAAGAGATTGCCTTGGATAATAAATTGATAACATCTGTATACTCGGCCATATTGTTCGAAGCAGGACCGATACACATGCCTCTTGATATCATCAACTGACCAGTTGGGTAATAAAGTACCCAAGCTGCGGAAGCAAGATTCCGAGTGTGCCGACTAGCACCATCGGCGAATCCAAAATAAACCAAATCATCCATCAACACCTACCAAGGCAGACCAAAAAGTGCTGATATCAGAAAACGCTCGATAATATATGTACAAATATACATAAAATACAAAGAATCCATTGCCTGGTAAAACTAAGCAAAATACTTCTTTAAATAGAGCCCATTTCGGGGCTCCGCCAGCTTGTTTCCTTCGAAATCAATTAACTCATACGATCCTTTTTCTAAGACTCGTTTGATAATGAAAGGACCGTACCACATAGGCTTGAATTTTCCTACCCCCAAGGCATCCTTATCTTGGTCATAGACCAAGACAAGGTCACTTTCAGAAAAGACACGAGGACGGACAGACTTATCATACTGAGTTTTGACCCTTTTCTTATGGGCCTCATTCATCGTGGCGGCATCTCGACACTGCTCATCGAGATGTTCCAGGTGAACTAGGCGCTCCTCGAGACTCGAAGTCTCAGGAAGAAGCTTGACAGCCAATTTCAGAGATGGAATTTCACATTCGACCGGAAAGATAGATTCCATCCCATAAACCAACTGAAAAGGAGTAAAACCAGTAGTCGTTTTGACGGAGGTTCGGTATGCCCAAAGAGCCGGATACAACATAATGTGTCAATTGGACCGATTTTTATCGATTGTCCGTTGGAGTATCGTCTTAAGAGTTTTATCGACTGCCTCGACCTGTCCATTGGCCTGAGGATAGTAAGGAGACGAATGCTCCTGATGGAAACCTAATTTAAAAGCCAATTCGGACGTTAGCTGATTTTGGAAATGACTGCCATGGTCGGTGACAATCTCTCTTGGGATACCGAATCTTGAGATAACCTGATTGAAAAGGAACAAAGTTTCCGTGTCACTGTCGTTCTTATAAGTAGGCATGGCCTCAGCCCACTTCGTGAAGTAGTCTACAGCCACGATAATGTACTTGTGATTCGCCACTGAAGGCGGATTACAAGTCGTAAAATAAATACCCCACTTAGTGAAGGGACCGACGGTGACAATGGGAAAAAGGGGAGCTGGATGCGCGCACATCTTGCGAGTAAAAATTTGACACGGGTGACAGCGTTTGACCGCTTCCACACAGTCCTTAAAGAGTGAAGGCCAAAAGTAGCTGGCACGTAAGATGCGCTGGGCTGTAGCAAGCCCGGATAGATGACCACCACAAGCTCCACTGTGGCAATCATTAAGCACAGACTCTGCTTCCTCTAAGGTTAAACAATGTCGAAGAATTGAATCAACCCCTCGACGATATAATGTGTCACCAATGATAACATAGTTTTTAGCCAGGTGACGTAACTTGCGACGTTCATCCTTGGAGAAAGTAGAGGGAAACTTCGAAGTCTAGAGATAAACAATGATATCTCCATACCAAGGGTCTTGTGAAGAGATGAGGAATATATGTTCGTCGGGTAAACTTTCCTCATAAACAATATCCTCTCCACAAGGAAGCTCAGAAATTATCTCCGCGAAGACCATAGATTCCTTAGACTTGGCGGACAAGAACTCGAGGTCGAATTCTTGTAAAATGACTATCCATCTATTATATTTGCCCCCAATCACTCGCCTACTGAGGACAAATTGAAATGGATTAACCGCCGCTAAGGCAAAAGTTTTGCGTAGCAAAATATAATGACGGAGCCTCTGGACAGCATGAACAGCTGCCAAGGCCAACTTCTCAACCAGAGAATAGCGGAGTTCACAGCCTATTAAGCCTCGGCTCAAATAATAAATCATGTGCTCGACAAGAGCATCGTCTTCCTGAACTAGAACCATACCAATGGTAGATTCTGCTGCAGCGAGATATAAACGGAAGTCTCTACCATAATCCGGTGGACTCAAAAGCAGGGTAGAGACTAATGCCTTTTTCAAAGCATCAAACGACCGCTGCGCAAAGCCGTCCCACACAAATGGAACTCCTTTCCGTAGCAAACGCATGAACCCTTTAGTGATCTCGGCGTAGTTTGCTATAAACCGTCTCAAGAAATTGGCCTTCCCTTGAAGACTTTGAAGTTGACGGATTGAGGACGAGGGAGGCAACTGAACTATTGCCTCTACCTTGAAGGGATCCACCTGAATCCCTTCATTGGACACTATAAACCCTAACAACCGACTGGATGTAACCGCGAAAACGCACTTATTGGGATTCAACCGGATTTTATAGAAACGACATCGCTCAAAGACTAATCGAAGATGACTAGGGTGATCTGTTCTCTTTTGAGAGCGAGCAGCGAGATCATCTAGGTATGCTTCGATGACATGTTTGATGTCGTGGAAAGCGTAGGACATGGCCCGCTGAAACGTGGCTCCAACGTTTTTAAGACCAAAGGGCATCTTTCGATATGCAAAGGTACCCCAGGGACATATGAAGGCAGTCTTATGCTGATCCTCAGGACGAATAGAGATTTGATTATAACCTGAGAAACCATCCATAAAGGAGAAAATCTCATTACCCGCACACTCGTCGATAATCTGATCAATGAATGGCGTGGGGTAATTGTCTTTTGGACAAGCCTTGTTTAAGTCCCTAAAATCGATGCATACGCGGATTGTTCCTTGCTTTTTGTCCACAGGGACTGGATTCGAAACCCAATCCGTAAGAGGAACAAGGTATATAAAACCCGCCCTTAGCAGCTTCTCAACCTCAGCTTTGATAGCCGCTGCTTTCCTAGGGTTAACCGGCCGAAGCCTTTGACGAATCGGTTTTGCATTTTCGTATGTCTTGATCTCATGTTGGACTACAGAAGGATCAATGCCAGGCATTTCCTCATAAGACCAAGCAAATACATCACGATATTCCTTGAATAGGTCGGTATAAATTTGAATTTCTTCAGGGGAACACTCAATTCCGATGAAGATATTCTCAATGATGTTAGGATCCTTAGAGATCTTTATAGGTATCGTCTTTGAAATTACCGACATATTACCTTCGGCACGTGTGTGTGTTGGAGCCAAAGGGTTCGACACCGTACAAACATCACTACCAACGAGCTCGGAGAATCTAGATTCTACTTCCTGCAATGGAGGAAGAAAATATGAGCGATGGTGTAAGTCTTCCCAAGGTCGATCTATACCCATCATTACTTCGAGGATTGCTTCTTCAGAAGGTAGAACCGAATCTAAGCAGTCCAAGGCAGAGGTAGAATGAAAGCTCCAAGCGGGGGCCACATGACCATCTAACTCCTCTTCAGAGAAAGGAGTAGAATGGTTATCTGCAGAGTCTACGATAGACTGATATCTAAGCTCGACTGCAGATATAGGAAATGCCATTCCATTCACTTGTCCTTCAACTAATGTGGTCGTAGGTGAAGGCAAGGTCCAAGGGTCAGAAAAATAATGAGTTCGGAAGAACTCTTCTCGAGGAGATTCCTTGGATGATGAAATAGCATTGATTCTTGCAAAAGGAGAGGGAAGATCAAATGTACCCATCAATGAGGAATACATCCCTACTCCTAGATTCTCAGTCGGCGGGCGAGGGTTATCCACCAAAGGAACAGTAGAGTCGGAGGTTGCTTGAGGATCGACTGGAGAATAGTCCAATTGATCAACCTTAACGATTTTCCCCTCATGAGGAAAGCAAATGACACGAAACAGAGTCGATACAACGGCTTCCATCTCGTACACCCAGTTCCTTCCTAACAGGAGATTATAGTCTAGGTTAGCATCTACGACTTCAACTTCAATATTAACGACCTTCCCTCCAACACATATAGGAAAGGCCGGGATAATCCCATGCGGCTTGTGAGAATGGCCATCAAATGCAGTTAAGACGGTTGGTGAAGGAATGGCCGAAGGTGAACCAATAGCCTTCAAACATGACATGGACATGACGCATGTGGAAGCTCCTTCATCTATAACGGTGCGAAAAATATTGATTTTCCGGTATGTTGACTTTATCTGAAAAGCCATATGATGAGGGAGTCTCTTTTTGACATTTGACATGTCAAAAGAGAGCACTAAAGAGTTAGCTGGATCGACTGCTCCAATGGCGGAGAGTAAAGCACTTCTCTGAGACGGACACGATTGGAGAACTTCCAAAGCGGACATAGCACACGGGCTTTGAGCCAAATCCTCCACAATGGAGTAATTTTGGGTGGCCCTAGCATTAGGGTTAATCGTCGCGCGTTTGGCGGAACCTTTCGGTATCCTAGGTATAGTCTCAACAAGCGATCGCTCAATATGAAGGTCATTACTTCCGGGAACCGTTTTATCCTTAGATGTTTCGGCTTCACCATAATCACGTGACCGAGTAGTCACGTTAACGTTTGAACCCATCATAAAAACATTTGATGCTTTTTCCCCTTCCTGGTTGCCCCCTGAGGAGGTCCTAGGATTCGAATTCGCGCCAGCAAGAAGTTGCTGCCCTTGGGGAAACGGGTTAGTTAACACAGCTTGCGAACTAGAAGTCCCTTGCTGTCCTAACAAGCACTGAGCGTCTTCAATTCTAGGGCAAAGATGAGTTAGATGGTCCCCACTGCATAACTTGCAAGGAAACTTAACTTTCTTTCTCGACTCACCTTTACCACCACCAGCGTTGTTGCCAGATTTATTTGCATCGGGCTTCCCATCTGAGTTCTTCTTCTTACCACGTCCTTTCTTTTTCCCATTGGAATTTTGATTTCCTTTGGGGTTATCAGATTGGACGGCGTTAATGGAAGAATTTTGGGAGGCTTGAGGGTTAGACATTGTGACTTGGTTGTTAGGAGCAGTTTGTAATGACAACTACTGCAATTGATTCAACAAGTTCACTGTAGTCGAGTCTACTGACCCCACGATACTATCCGCGTGCGGACCTGGCTTTGGCTTAGCTAAATCAACCTTAGATCCAGGAGCATCTGGCAAGTACTTTTGGAGGATCCCAGACTGAGAGTAAATCAGTTCTAACTGCTGGGCCCTGAAAATGGCTTGCTCCTTATAATAGACCCCAGACATGGAGACATCCTTGGAGATCTCGGGTTGCAAAGAATTCAAAAACCACTCTAGACGGTACTCCGGAGGGATTTCAGCTTTAATGAGCCTTTTTCTCTGTCTCCATTCCCGAATGTGATCAGAAATGTGGGTTGCCTTATCCTGACGAAAGGTAGCCAGAAGTTCAGTTCCGGCATCATAGCGGACAGGCAACTGGAGGTGATTCAAGAAGATATTGGCTAAGTCTGCGAACGATGTAAAGCTACCCCCTGGAAACTCTATATACCATTTAGCCGCATTACCAGTCAAGGTGCACTGAAAGAGTCTCAACCTAATTGAATCCACGATGAGGGAGTTGGATGAGCACCACAAATGGAATGTGGTTACATGATCGCCCGGATCTTCACCACTCTTCCCTTCGAATTTTGGTATATCCGAAGGGAGTTTGGTTGGGACCGGAGGCCAGACCGGATTGTATCTGATAGGGTCGTTCATTAGCTTAGTGAGATCTGGCAAGTTTAACGTTGCCAAAAACAGAAGCCTAGGAGGACCTAGGGGATTCCACCCAGACTGGGCAGAACTCCCAAAGCTCTGAAAAGATTGTCCTGGGATTTGGGAGGCACTAGGCTGCCTGAAGTGACCAGTAGAACCGGCTGAACCAAAAGGCAAGCCTTGTGGTCCAGCAAAATTCGGAGTTTGACCAACTCCTGCCGTATAACCTCCGTAGCCCGCAAAGTTTCCTCCTAAAGAATGGTAAGGAGTTGATAACCCCTGATATGGGTTCCAAGCCGAAGCAAGGGGAGGAATGCTTTGAAACATGCTAACTGTGGAATACGGCCTACTTCCTTGTTGGCCGATAAATGGATTCGCAGTTCCTGCAGTACTAACCCCAGGGTTATTCCAACCTTGGAAAGGATTGCTGCTTTGTCCTATTGAAGAAAAAGGCATGGATCCTACCGTCAGGTTGGAATGTGGTATATGACCACTTCCGAAAGGAAAACTCTGGAATGAAGCCGATCCGCCCATCATGGACGTAGCGGTACTGAACAGAACCGATGGAATACCCTGTGATTGGGTGCCAAAAAGGAAGGAACCAGTACTAAAAGCATTGGTTTGGGCATTTCCACTCGTGGACGGAATGGAGGTAGACCCAATTAAAGACGTGCTAGCAAAAGATCCGAACAAGGAAGCGGAGGGGATGGAAATGGTTCCTCCCCCTTGCACCGATGTTGGGGTTTTCATAGTCGCAGCACTCGTAGAAGCCATGCTTCCAGTAGTGATCATAAATTGTAAGCGCGTAGCGTAACCTGGACTCGCTGGTCTATGTGACGGAGTCCCAACGTATTGCAATACGTCCGGATAACTAGATGGCAGTGGAGAATTTGGAATCACTAGAGATTCTGAAAGTTCTTCTACCTCTACGTTATTCTCCGCTTGAAAGCGAACTCGAGAAAGGACTGGAGTGTCCCTCTCTTGCTCAGAAGTGCCAGGCCTTGCTTGGCCGCTAATATCCCCGAGAGGAGGATCAATCCCCGATGCGTCAACCGGCGTGGGACGGGCCCCACCGGTAGTATCCCCTCTGCGCCTTCTAGGAGAAGGCTCTAAACTAGGTGGCGAGAGACCACGAAGTCTTCGAGACCGTCTTGGAGACCGGTCAGCCACTTTGAATTTTTTGTTATGATCTAACTAAAGACTCAAAAAATTAAAAGCTAAGCCAACTAAGAGCACAGAGCACACACTATAAAGTTCCTAAAGATACAGCCAGTCAAACAACTTCCAAGTATTTCCGCTCCGGGTGATTAGGACCGGACACCAAAATACGAGAAAGTGAATCAAAGGGCCTTCCGAAGATAGTCTGGGATGATGAGGGCCCAGTCCTATCAGCGAAGGTATCAGAGGAAGTTACGTTGACCTCCTAACAACAGCCTGCGCCGGTGCAAGCCCCCAAGCTTCGCAAGGGTGCCCTCCAGTAGTACTGTCGAGAGTGATACAACGTCGACCTCAGGTGCCACGGGATTCCCCTCCGCAGCCACCTATGCAGATCCCTAGGAGAGGCAACTATGGGTACCAACTCGTCGCAGAAGCCAGGCGGAACAGTCGTGAGGTAAGTTCGGACAAGTAGGAGAGGGGGTATCTCTCTTCCCTGTCTTCACAGACCCTCGTGCTTAACTCCCAGATCCGGAGCTTTCCTGGTCTTCCTAACGCTATTGGATTTACTCTCGTTAATCAGACTCTTATGTTTGACGTTTTACGTGGCCTTGGAGAGTTAACTCTCCACTCGCCTAATCCAAGGCCCTAAAATCCTAGACTTGTTGGTGTAATAACTAAAACAAAAAGTTCTAGTGGATTTTAATTAAGCGCTTGATTTTATTAGGCTGTTCTTTAAGTCACCAGGTAATGGAGATGAAACTTGTGGTGTTTTTATGGACGCAAAAGAAATTAATAAAACTTAGCTACATGCACATGCACTTTTGTTTTCGATGAAGAGCAATTTCTATGAGGTTCAGAGGTACTTGTAATATAAACAAATTTTCTTTTTCTTTTCAGACTCCACACTCACAAAAACTAACAAAACTAAATATGCCTAAAAATAGATGCAAATCCTACCCTAATGCAAGAACTATATGTGGATGCAAGATTCCAAGACTACTCTAAAAACAAAGAAGGAAAGTTGCTGCTTTACCAAATTTTGTCTTGCCACTAAAATGCTTAGATAGAAGATGATGTGTTACCAATCATTTCGTCCAAACAATAAAAACAAGTTCTAAGATAAAAACAAAGCACTTTCACTTCGCAAAAAAGGAAATCAAATGAGAAGCAAGTTTAAGAAAGCGAAACTCAAAAACTTCCAAAAGATTTTCTTTCAATCAAACCAAAAATTCTTTTTCAAAGGAAAGCTCTCAAAAAATACTGACACCAATGAATGATAAATGGGCAACCAAACACTTTTGTGAATCGACACCTTTCAAATGATGAAAACTCAACCAAAATAAATGTGTTTGCAATCGCTTTTGACAATCAAAAGCAGCAATGAAAGTCCAAAAGATCAAAAGACAAGTTTCAAGAAAATGGTAACAAACAACTTTCTCGAAACGAAGGAGCAAGTGGTCACAAAAATGATTTCGTTAAGCAAACAAAAAGTGTCATGAAAACAAAAATGGACACAAAGATTGAACCCAATCTTCCTACTCTGCCGAAACAGAGCAATCAAGATTCTTAAACAGAAATCTTGTGTGTCAAAAATCAATGACGTTTGCAATCAACGAAAACAAGACTAATACTCCTTATGACTAGAGAGAGTTCAGAACAAGATGCCCCCTGTCAAACAGAGAATTGTTACTGGAAAAGTGACTGCTTGACACTGACCCAAACCACCAGACAAATATTCAGCAAAAAGAAAATTTATAAATCTTGAAATTTATGTAATATACGCGCCTGCAATTAAGTGCAGAATGCGTGTATACGCGACTGTAACTAAGGAAACCTGCGTATACGCGGGTTCACTTAGTGCAACTTGCGTATATACGCTTCTGTAATCTAGGAAAAGAGCGTATCTGAAGTCTTTCAAGAAAAATAAAAAAACACAAACTGAAAAACTGGAAAAGCTTGGAGTTCAATAAACGATCAGGCAGTCAGAGCCAAAAAACAGAGGGGCTGAGCCTTAATTGGCTTGAAGACTACCCAAACTAGGAACAACAAGAGTGTTGTCCCCATTGGAGTCACCAATTCTGGTTGAAGGGAAAATACCCCTAGGGTCCTTTGGGCTAAGACTCTACCAGACTGAAAATTGCTTATTCAAAGAAACACACACACAGCCATCATTTTTACTTTTCAGCAAATTCTAATGTTTAGGGTACGTACCTAAGGTCCTACGTTCGAGATGGCCTTCAGGGTCCAAACCCTTCTTGGAGTTCCCTTCTTCTTCCTTTGACCTGCAAGACAAACAAATCAAAGAACACAACAATACATATACAAATACTTATGTATAAACCATCTTTATGCTATAAAGTTAGTTATAAAAATCTTTAAGTAACTACTTGCATAAGAATTCAAAACAAGAATCTCATAAGCATAAAGAAAGATTGTTTTGGGAACAAAGACGTGTTTCTTTATATATAAAGGCAAATAAAGTACATATAACGGAAAGATATCACCTGAACACCTTCAGCAGGCTCCAAGCAAAGCTTCCTCCCGGATTCGTTCCAGCCTCAAGCCTCCAACAAGAGATCCTTCCAAGTCTTACTCAATGATGATATCAAGGATGAATGATCACCAATACACATGGAAACAAGGGTTTCCTATGCAAAATGGGGGAAGTGCAGAAAGCACCAAGGACTTCAGACCTGGTCTAAGGGGAAAATCTCAGCATAATAATCTTGCTCTCCTTTCTCCCTCCCCTTGGCCTTCCCTTTGATGTCTTTTTATACCCTCTCCAAAGTAGTTTTTTAGTTAGGAGTTGGTTGGGAACAGTTGGGCCACGGGCACTAATAGGTGATCCAGCAGGTAAAACCCGCGATCTCTGCCCGAAAAAGAGGAATTTATTATTTTTTTAAGTGTTTTAATAGATACACGCGGGTTGGGTATGACAGACCCGCGTGTACACGCGTTTAACTCAGGGCAATGTCGCGTATAGGGAATAAAACACTGTTTTTTAAATTTTTGGACCAGGTCTGGAAGGAGGGGTTGCCCTAGGCCATAAGTGCAGCATCACAAACCATAAGAGTGAGATTTGGAGCTATAACAGGATGTGGATGAAAGTTCTTCATTGTCAGATCCTTTAGTGTTTTCCTTTACCTTTTTTCTTTTGGTTAAATGGAACTCAGTAGGTTCAATACCGAGCTTTCCACTCTGAAGTCTGGTGAGAGGGTGAGGTAAATTGAACTGTGAAGTCGCACTGATTTGAGATACCTCAGATTTCTGTGGTGAAATCAAGAAGCTATGAAGTTTGTGGATAAGAGACTGGACTTCAGGGGATTCAAGACTTAGTCGTTCTGGAGTATGATGGGTTTGAGAAGTGGTAGTTGATTCGTCTTCTTCTTGTTTGGATACTCGAGAACCAACATGCAATTGGGAAGTACGAGGTGATGCGGAGGGAGAATTACTCTTAGAATGGTCTGCAGATTTGGGTTTGCTTGCCATTCACAGTTGATGGCCCTCCTTCTAGCACCAGAAATGTTGATGCCCCGAAAATCGTTGTATCAACATTGGGGGATAACCACCCAGTCTGGACCTTAATACAACTCCTTTTCCATTTGGAATGGTGGCTCCGACTGGGGACAATGGGACCAGTTTCCCAGCAATGAATAAACGGGATGAATGAATGATTGATTGACTAATCTAATGATAGGCGAATAACTTAATTTATCAGCAAAATAAAAGAACTACTACTAATCCTAGGAACTATTATACTTTGAAGTGTAGCGCTTGATGATCTATGTTTATTAACAGACATATAGATGACTCCATCTAATAAACATGGACATTTATTCATTCAAGGATTACTTTGCTTAAATAGTTAAACAAGGTGATTAACGCAATATTGCTACACTCATCATTTATATCATCAATACATATATGATCAAAAGAAAAGAATTACCATAAACATCCAATAGTGGAGGGAATAAAGAAATGTTGTTAAAACACATACATATATTCGATAATAGCAAAGACGATCAAATAACAATTCATATAAAAAGAATTAATTCAGACATAGATAATAGTACCATATGAGCTGCGAGTCACTCCCAATATCAATAGCTGTTTGAGATTCTTCCTCCAATGCAGAAATACTTTCAAACAAAGACAATAGTGCACATTTGCATAAAAGCTTCTTTGCCAAAATCAGAATGATTGGTCCAGTTTTATAAAAGAATATTCCTGAAGTACAGTAGTGCAACTTCAGGCTTTAAGTCATGTACAAAATTTTTTGACCCTTTCCAAAAACATGAAAGGGTCTATAAATACTGAATTAAACTAACTATCTATGAAACTAAAATCCTACTTAATTGGTATCAAATGATCTTGAATATCTCCTTCTCAGCAACCTGGCAGTCGGCGACATGAATCATCAAGTAGGCTGTTTGCCTTTAAACTTGAGTTAGCTTATCGCAAGCATTGGCTCCACTTCGGGCGATCTATTGAGGCGAGAGTTAAGCTGGGTGGCATAGGTGGCATCCTGAATATCGGGGATAATATACCCTATTGCATCTGTAAGGCGTTTGAGGGCGGCTCTTTAACTGTGCGGTTTTACCAAAAAGAACCTAGGCGTCCCATGTTAAACTGTTGATTCCAGCAATTAATCTCCCATTTTTCTCTACATCTAGATAACATGACTGCTCCAATGTTTTCGCCGCCGTCAATTTACCTGGAGTGCATTGGAAATCATGTTTGACAAGTAGAGAGTATTATTAACCAATTCAACCAAATTACTTGTGGTTGATTTGCATCTTGAGATTGCCCTCTCTGCTTTCATTAACAGGGACTGCCATTTTGTAAATAATATTTCTTTATGTGATTCTAAAATTCTTGGTAAATTTGCCGCTTTTCCCTGATCAGTATCTTGCTAGTCAAGAAATTCAGTTAATGTTTCTTCAGCTTGATCAAAGTCTGTTCTAGCCTTTTCTGTTTGTTTACTTATTGATGCCGTCAAATCGCATAATGGTTCCGCCTGGGCGATTTGTTGACATAGAAGCTTGATTTGTGTTATTAATGCCTTATTTATCTGTAATGCTTCTAATTTGAATTCGGCTATCTGTGGAAGATCCTTTGTCTTCTCAAGCTGTGCTGATAGTTGAGCAATCTGATCATCTTTTGACTTCAGCATTTGTTCATTTGCTGCCCTCAGTTGTGCCAAGGCCTCAGAAAACTCTTTCTGCTTCTGGACTGCGCTGTGATCAATCCTCTGTTTCTCTTCCCGCAATTGTTGAGTTAATTGATTATTTATTTGCTGTTGTGTTAACAATTGTTGTTCTGCCTGCTCCGCTTTCTTCTGTGCTTCTGTTAGATGTGCTTGCAATAAAAAGATTTCCTGGTCTTTTGTTTTTAATAAAAGACTCACCTCTGATGCCTTGTCTATTGTTGCTGCCGAATAGGCTCCGGCATATTGTGATAGTTTTGTTAGGTCATCAGAGGGGTCAAATTCCTCCTTCCAAACCACATTTCCTGTGACCGTTTGTTCTGGGAAAAGGGAAGGTTGATCAGTCCTTCTCCTCTTCCTCTGTCGTTTTACCACAGCTTTGTGCCAAGACATCCAAGGGAGGAATTTCTTCTATCTGCAAAATAATTTGATCGGAGGGGTCCTTTGGGATTATTTCTACTTCCTTTGAACTGGGTAGGCCGCTGGTTCCACTTGGAACTTGTTTTGAAGTGGTTTCCTGTGTATCTTCCACTTTCTAAGTTTCGGTGTCCTTTAAGCATTCAAGACTACTGATAATTGAATCAAATTGCTGCCATTCCTGGACCAATTTGGGATCAATTTGAGTGTCCACATTCACCTCTATGTTTCTCTGTTTCTGCTCTTTAGTCTGGGTTTCCTCTTGCACTTTCTTCTGTTTTTCTGTCGTAACCGGAGGTTCCTTAGGATGTTGTTGTTCAGGATCGCTTGGTCTTGTTGCTGGGGTTGTTTCTAATAGATCTAGAGGCAGAGTTTGCAACCTCTGTTCTCTAAGTCTGTTGAATTCAACTAACCCTTCATCTTTGTATTCCATTATGGCCAACGATCTAACTTGATACATTGATTCAGCTGAGGAGAACAGGTCATCAAACTTATCTTCTATATGATCAAACTTTGTCAATTTGGCCTGTTCAAGAGCATTATAGGCGACTTTGTTGGGATCAAATCGCCTGTTAGGGAGAGTCGCTAGAGTTAATGATCTCATCTTCGTAGCTTCTTCTTATGCATGTTTTAAATCATGCAAAGTGTAGACACCACATCTAAGAGGAAAGGAGGGCCAAACCTGCTTCTGATTTTTCTTTAGAGTTTGGGTAACTCCTTCGGAAATAATCTGATAGGCTATCTCCCTTGCCAACGTTTTATCAGGTATGTACAAAGGAAGGAAATGAGGTTCGGCTTGGCTGCTGAAAATTCTTACATAAGTAAATTTCTCCTCTCCGAACCATCTTCCTATTGATGTCAAATCAATCCCTGCTTGGTAAGAAATTTTAGGAGCAGGTTTATTAAAAATAGAATAATGAATGGGTAACATAAATCCGTTGCAGACTTGGTATAAATTTTGCTTATAGGAAGTCTTCCACAATTTTTGATGGTATATATGAATAGGCGTGGGGTCTTGTGCAGTCCACCTCCAACCGAGTACAGGAAACTCAGAATTAAAACACAGGGTATCTAGTATATAAGCACTGTAGTAGAATGCGGGAATAAGCCTTTCTGAGACGGAAGTTTTAGTTCTAAAACTAAGAACTGTTGTCACTAGCCTATCTGACAGTATGGTTGCCCAATCCATTATCTCACTATTACATGCCACTTCCATCAAGGGAATCATTTCTATAGTGAAATTAGCGGAATCGTGCAACCCCCACAATCTACACATCATTAACCCAGCATAACAATACAGAGAACATAGAGAATCAACAGAGTACTTACCGGAAGTTTCATGCTTGTGTTTCGCCAGATTTTGCCTCCATTCCCTAATGGGTTCGGATTCAGTTTCGTTCTCATTTCGAAATTTCTCTAGAAATGCCTTGTTGTACTTCTTCTCTGGCTCAGGCAAATGATACATTTGCCTCAAATCATCAGCCTTGAATGAACTGAAGATTCTCCCATCTTTGGTGCAGAAAGTTCTATCTGTGATTGGGATTTCCTCAATTTCCCACTTTACTACAACCGTATATGGGATAATTTGTTCCCGAGCCGCTATCTGATGAAGGAAAGAGTCGGCCAAGTCTTTCAAAGTACCATCAGATTTTCTATTGGAACCCGCTCTAGCTTGTACTGCCGTTACCTTTGGTTCTTCGGCCTCGATCAAATTATAGGTACTTTGCCAAGTGGTCTTGCCAAGTCCAGAACATGTAGTATCAGATATCAATCCTTTCTTTTTAGTTGATGGATCAGTGACGGCTTGTCCTGTGGCTGGTGCAGTGGAAGCGATTGCGGTTTTCTTAGACTTCTTCCCCATTCTGCTTGAATCTATTACTTCGGAAGAATTCTGCACAGTAGTGGAAATAAGCATAACACAGAGAATTGGTAGCGAAAACCAAATACGAGTGAGATATATTGATCAATGCATGATGAGGGATTAACTTAAAGTGGCCGCGGATACAATCTATGAGAAGATTTTTTAAGCTTACTATTTCATTAAATGGTCGTTAAGACCTGCCAATCCTTTAAATGCCCATCATATCTCTTATCGGCCGAATGATTTGTTTAAGCGTGCCTTGGACATTTTGGCGGTTGAGCGCAAGTGAATCACTATTTGAAAGATAAGGCCTTTAATACGAATTAATCGTAATACCTCTACTTTAACGGTTTTTTGAAGTTTGCGCTTTTTGGATTTATCGCAATTGGGTGTCGGGGAAAACTTAAATCTTTATATTGACACCTTTTGGAATCCCTGATCGCTGATAGCGATATCGCATCGCATCGCATCGGGAGTATGGGCACTTTAGAAAGCATGCATGGTATTTCCCCGATCGCCGATAGTGATATCGCATCGCATCGGAGCGAAAGGGACGTGATCGCATCGCATCAGAGAGAAAAGCATTTGTTCGCATCGCATCGGAGTGGAATTTACTTTTGTTATGAGAACTTGTTATTTCTAATATCCGATAGCCTTCTGCATGTCATCGCATCGGAGAAAACCAATGGGCCTTTAAGTTATGTCTCCTTTGTCATTGCGATATGCGATCTTGTGATCACTTTATCGCAAAGATAAAAGATTAATTATTTATATTAGAAGACCAAATAATTGGTTTGCCAAAAAGATTTTTTATAATGCTTTCATTTTGTTTTCGGACCTTTTTGAATAATACAAAGTTGATACCAATTAAAAATAAAAATGGACCCATTTCATATTATAGTTTTGTGAATAAAATGCTATGAAATGGGGGGTTGTTGTAGAGCACAACAACCCGATCGATCTCCTGGATCTGTTCAATGAACCTAGTTGCCCTGTCCACATCACTATATCCATCAACCATGGTATCTTTACCAAAGACAAAATCCAAAGGAGACCTTGGTATGAAACCAAAACAGGTCTCAAACTGAGATATCTAGGTAGAAGAGTGTTTGGCTCTATTGTAAGCATGTTGCACATAACACAAGTGTTCATCCCAAAGCTTAGGGTGTTTGTTGCAATACCCTCTCAGTAACTAGATCACTGCCCTGTTAACTACTTCTATCTGGCCATCTGTTTGTGGATGAAAATCTATGCTTTTCTTCAATTTGGTGTCCATTAGTTCCCACAGACTGGACCAAAACTTCCCCACAAATTGGGTGTCTCGATTAGATATAATAGAATTGGGTAATCCAAAATGAACCCATACATGTTCAAAGAACAATTTTTCAGTTTGTTCAGCTATAATCTATTTACTACAGGGTATCAAAATACACATTTCACTGAACCTATCCACAACAACATATAGATGATCATGACCCTTCCTATATTTGGGCAGTCCTCCAACAAAATCCATGGAAATGCTTTCCCAAGGGTGAGAAGGAACTGGCAATGGAGTGTACAAGCCTAGTTTTCTGTTGTTGGGCTTGCTTTTAGCACACATAGCACACCCCTTTACATATCTAGAAACTGTCTCACTCATTCTTGGCCAATAATAGAACCTTTGGAGTTGTGCAACTGTTTTACTTACCCTAAAGTGACCTGATATCAGAGAAGTGTGTGCTTCCCTAATTATCTTTGCTCTCTCAGTTTATGGAATGCAGTTTCCCACAATGATATAAGAACCGGTCCTTTACATGATAGTCCAATTCTTCTACTCTTTTGCCTTGACTCAAAGTTGCATATACATCTTTAAAGTCCATTTCCTGAGCATACTGTTCTATGTAGCTTTCGTGCAGCACAATATTATGCTTAAGTATGGTAGATGCATTTATAATGGGTGTAGATAACATGTCTGCAACCTTGTTATGTATGCCCTTTTTATATTTGATGACTAAATGAAACTGTTGTAGAAAACCCATCCATCTATGATGTCTTGATGTTGCAACTTAGTTTGGGAGTGTAAATATTGAAGTGGCTGATGATCAGTATGTATCACTGTTTCTTTTCCCATTAAGTAATGTTTCCACTTTTTCACACTCTGAACTAATGCATACAATTCTTTATCATAGGTAGGATAGTTGACTACTGTAGGATTAAAAGTCTCAGAATGATAACATATGGGTTTACCATGCAATGTCAACACTTCTCCCATGGCATAGTCACTAGCATCAGTTTGGATCTCAAATGGTCTCTGTAGATCTGGCAATGCTAGTACAGGTGCTGTGCTATTTTTTTCTTTCAAGGTGTCAAAGGATTTCTGTTGTTTACCTCCCCACTGAAACACCTTGTTCAATCCTGTCAAAGCATGTAAGGGAGCTACAATTGAGGAAAAAATTGAAATGAACTTCCTCCAATATTGTGCTACTCCTAGGAAGCTTCTCACTTCTGTAGCAGACTTGGGTTTAGGCCAGTTTACAATGACTGCCACTTTAGAGGGATCTATTCTCAATTCACCTCCCCCTACTATATGACCCAAATAATTTAGAGAGGTTTTGCCAAATTCACATTTGGAGAGTTTAACATAAAGGTTTTCTCTTTTCAAAACATCTAATGTCTACTTAACATGCTTTAAATGGTATTTCCACGTTTTACTAAAAATTTATAATGTCATCCAGATACACAATAACAAAATCATCAAGAAAAGGTCTGAGTACATCATTCATTAATCTCATGAAAATAGCAGGGGCATTGGTCAAGCCAAAAGGCACAACCATCCATTCATACAATCCCTGCTTTGTTTTGAAAGCAGTCTTCCATGCATCTTGCTCTGCAACTCTGACTTGATGGTATCCACTGTGCAAATCCAACTTGGTGAAATAAACAGTGTCCTTCAATTGATCTAGAAGATCATCTATGCGAGGAAGGGGATAACTATTTTTTATTATTATCTTATTCAATGCTTGGTAGTCAATGCACATTCTCCACGAGCCATCTTTCTTTCTCACCAAAACAATTGGTGACCCACATGGTGATGTGCTAGGCCTGATGAACCCCTTCTCGAGCAACTCCTGCACCTGCTTCTTGATTTCAACATTCTCTAAAGCAGATAACTTGTACATCCCAATGTTAGGCAAAGGAACATCTTGCTGCAAAATAATATCATGTACTATTTCCTTTTTGGTTGGCAGACCTTAAGGTTCTTGAAACAAGACATCATACTCTGAAACAATGTTTTCTATATCAACTTGCTGATCAGAATTACAACCCTCAAATACATTGGTTTTATCAGTTTTTTTTTCCTTTACAACCATCAGTAAGAACCATTTGCATGAATTTATCATTCTTTTCATCTGTCCTGAGTTTATGAGAGTATAATTATTCTTGAGATTATGAGATCTTACAAAATATTCAATTCCATATTTAACAAGTAGATACTTGTTCTCAGCTCTATAGAAAATAGCCTTTCTATCATACAAGTAAGGACTTCCTAAAACAATTCCACATATATCCAAAGGAATTACATCTAACTCAACCTCATCTACAAATGTTGACCCAAAATAATACTTGAGTTTGCACTGTCTATTCACTTGTAGTTGTGCTTTATCATTCAACCATCCTAATGGGTATGGCTTCTTATGAGGTGTAGTTGCTAATCCCAATTTCTTTACAATTGCTTCAGAAATCAGATTTACTTGTGAGCCACTATCAAAAAAAGTATCAATCTTTTGATTTTTGGAAACAACTCGAATATGGAAAAGCTCATGTCTTTTTCTCTCATGTTCTTCATCAATAAAAGATTGAGCAGAATTACTAGTAGATGCTTCTAAATTCTTACCTTTTATGCCTGTGGCTGCAATGATTGTTTCATCTCCCGAGTCTGACCCCAAATCTTTCTGAATAGCTGTAGTAGTCTTCTTCTTCTTGCCCTTGGACTTCTTAGGCATCAACTCTGGATGCAGAATCCAACAGTGCTCATCATCATGCCCCTCCTTTTTACAGTGAGTGCATGAAGCTTTGCCTTTCTGTGCAGTGTTAGCCTTCCTTGCTTTCCACTTCTGCTTTCTTTTCTCCTTGCTCTTACTTACAGTGGGTTGGGATGGTCCCCCAACTTCTGGATTTCCATTCTTTCCTCTAGCTTCTAGATGAGCAGCTTGTACAGATACCTCATCTATACTAGTGGGATTAAACATGAGGATGGTACGCCTCATGTAGCTGTGTAGACCACCAATGTACTTCAAAAACGTTTCTGGTGAGTCTAATGAAATACCCAACATCAATGCTCTATTTCTGAACTCTTTAGTATACCCTTGCACACTTTTCCCTTTCAACTGCCGAAGAGTTTGCCAACTCATCATGGCTTGTTGCATGTAGGCCAATGGATAGAACTGCTTTTTGATGGCAGAAACAAAGTCACTCTAGACAGAGATAGTCTTACCATGCTTCCTCATATCAGCTTGGGTTCTTCCTTCCCACGAAACCAAGGCAGTGCCTCCTAGGCGTAGGCTTTCCAGCTAAATCTTACTCTTGTCTAAGTCTATGTTTTGTACTCTGCAATACACATCAATTTGTCTTATCCAATTGTCCAACTTTTCAACATTTAGATCTCCATCATATACAGGCAAATCAAATTTCACATCTAACTTAATCAAAGATGCCTTCTTATTATTCAGAGGGCTACTAGGAGGTGTAGGGAAGCTTTCTTCTTTCCCCTTTCCTTTTGAGTGGTCATGGGAATGAGATTCATCTTCTTCTTTATCTTGCTTGGAGCCTGATGAATCTTCACCCTTATGCTTTCTAAAGTCCCCATACATTTCTTCTACCATAGACTTTATAGCTAGGAAATTTTCTATGAATTGAGGGTCTGGCCCTATAGAACCTTCCTCTAACATTGTCTTCCAAGAATAGACTCTCCCAATTTCAGGATTAGTTTCCACCAACTCTCCTTCTCCTAATTTGAGCTTTGATCTAGTGAGCATTCACAGGTAAACCAACACAAGCTTGTCTAACCTTACAACCTAGAGCTTTGATACCACTTGATCTAATAATCACCCTATGAGTGACCTCAGTTGAAGATTTATTAAACAAAAGGTATTACAGGTCCATGTGCTGGTGTGTGTACTATGTTATTGAAGCAACAGATTGATCAGATTGCCAATACAAAAAAAATAAATGGAAAGACAATAGAGAAATACAGTAAGCAACACAAAGACACAAGCAATTTTTAATAAGGAGTTCACCCTATTCTCCAGGGCTATGTCTCTGGTCCAACTTCAGTGATGGCCTTGTTTTATTAGGTCTTTCAGCATAGAAATTACAATACAGGGACTCAATGTGAGTTCTCCTGAAGCCGATTTTGCTTGGCAAGGTGGTTCTTGGATTCCCCAAGGCACTCAGATTACACAGACTCTTGTTCTTCCTACCAGCTCTGTGACTCTTGGTCTATAGTGGAAAGAGCCAACTGTGATGCTCAATCCGGATAGATTCCTCTATGGGAAGGCTTGATTCTTCAAGCTCTCTGGTGCTTGATGCTGCCTGTGGTCAGCTCGGCCCTCTGTCTCCTCTGCATGGCTTTACTGCTCTCTGTATTCAGTCCTCCTCTCAGGGTTTATTGTTCACTGTCTCTCTCGGTCGCTTGGACTCTTCTCTATTCCTCCTCTCTTGATTCTCCATTCGAATGTCTCTATTCATGCCTTTAGCCATTCGACCTCCATGCTTGTTCGGTTCCTGTCCTGCATACGTTGATTCGCCTATCGCCTATGCACTTGGAGTTCCCTATTCGGTGTCAGCATGAGCGCTCAGGAAGTAGCCACGTGTCTCCATTGGAATAGTGCCAGCCTGTTCGTCGCTTTGTTTCCTCCGTTATGTCATGAATACGTTCTTTCTCCACCGTGGCGGTCAACAGATTCCAAGTCCCCTTAAATCGCAGCTTAATTCCCTATCGATTCCACTTCTGTCTATCAGGCGGAATCTCAACTGTCCAATCTAGGCTCCTCCAGATCCAACGTCATACGCATGTCGAGCGCGGTTGACTTTCTTGACCGATAACGCACGATCATGGCGGTTTTTCTCTCACCTCTGCTGCCACGTGTCGATCGCTGAGTGGGATCGCTCCGCTCTCCTCCAAAACCTCTTATTGTTCAAGGGCATCTCGATCAAACCACCAGTTTCTAGGTCGTGGGTCCCACCGTCGTACGATGGCGCTTTCCGTTGCTCCACCAATGGTCCTTTGGCTCCCAATGTGACCGAGTGCTTAAGGCTCTACCATTTCAGCCCTGTTTGCCCAACGATGCACGATTACCGCTTGGTGCTAATTGGCACTAATCATGTATCGAAAATCAGCTCCTTTTCCCATTCTGAGGCTCCCAAGGGCTACATTGACCTCCTACGTAGTCTCCACGGGCCTCGATCAATGCGCTTTGACCGAGGTCCTCGTCGTTCCACGCCGGCTGTCATGGCCACGGGTTCAGGGTGTTTTTTATTGCTGTTTTGGATTTCATTCGAGATTTGTTTGACTTGATTTAGTCACGGTTCTTTGACGGTCATCTATGGATCCAATTTGGATCAATAGAGTAGTTGCAATTTCATTTTCAATCTTAGTTTTTCATTTAGTTTTGTTGCAATTTCATTTTCAGTTTTTCATTAAGTTTTGATTCTGCAATAGACTAAACAGTAGTTGTAATCTCATTTTCAGTATTTCATTTTAGTTTTGTTTTCATCATAGATAGCTACAATTTCACTTTTAATATTTCATTAAACTGATTAGACAGTAGTTGCAACTTCACTCTTAAGTTCCTCTAGTTCATGTTTTGGAAACAATAATAAGAGCAGAAATAGGAACTCTGTTTTCCTTTTCTTAACTAAACTTTACTTCTTAATCTGACTTTAAGCACTCTTAGTCCTCATTTCATTTCTTTAGCAGAAGTAGATTTAAGTTTTTTGTTAAATACATTGTACATCATTAGGGATTAAAGGATTAAAAACCCCAAAACAACTTAAAACTCAAAAACACTGAAGTAAGAAGGGCCATCTAGCACATATAGTGCACTACACTTCGTCAGTTTATGATACCCGGATTGATAATTTATGTAGAGAAATTTAGGACACTAAATTGACCAAACATTTTGGCGTCGTTTTCAGGGAAGTGTAACTAGGTAGCCTTATCTCTTACATTCATCAAAAAAAAAAAAAAAAAAACAACAAAAAAAAACAATGACATGCATAGACAAAGAGATTCTAGGGGCAGATTTATAGCTAGGGGCAGAAATTCGATTCCTACAACTCCACCTACTCCACCAAGAGTGAGAAAGGACACACCTCCATCCCAGATTTATACTCCCAGCTATATGATTCCTGGAATTCAAGGGGCAAAAACTCAATCAGAAGATTCTCCTACATCATCTACCAAAACAGTCCTAGGAGAGAAATTTTTTGAAACTCCAACAGCAGGGATAACCTTTTTCACCTCCACAGGAGAGCCTATTGTAGTTGAAGAACTAGGAATACCTGGTGAGGAAGAAAAGGTAGAAACTCCCTCTCATAGTCCATTAATAGAAGAACTAGAGGAAGAGAGAATAACCTTGCAGGTTGAGCCCTATACTGACTCTGAAGAAACTATAATGGAAGAAGAAGAATAAGATGGAGAATTATCACTGTTTGGAGGAGGGGGTAGAGGGAGAGGGAGAGGAAAGAAGAACAAGATGAGAATTCTCACTGTTTGGAGGAGGGGGTAGAGGGAGAGGTAGAGGAGGAGGTAGAGGTAATAATGGAGGAGGTAGAGGAAATAGGGAAGTAGACAGCTCTTTTGGATTCCCTATAGTGGATGAGGAAACACATACCACAACGAAAAACATCTTACCATATGTCCTCCCAAACTTTTATGTGTTGAGAAGTGAGGACCTTGAAACATTTTTGTTTGAGTTTGAAGTCTTGTGCAGAACTTATGACTATTTAGAAGACTCTCAAAAACTCAAATTGTTCCCTTCAACACTAAAAGGAGCTACTTTGAAATGGTTCATGGGGTTAGTCACTCAATCCACTAGAACATGGAATGACATGAAAAAGGAATTTTTGGATAGATACTTGGATTATTGTATGCCTACCAATCATAAAGATGAGGTGTTCAAAATGATGCAAAAAAAGGATGAAAACTTAGAGGATTTGCTTGAGAGATTCAACTATAATTTGAAAAGACCAAAAATGAACAATTTAGATGAAGAAACTTTGAAAGCTCTTTTGTTAAAAGCCATTAGAGATGAGTGGATAGATATCCTTAACATGATGGGGAAGGGAGATATCTCTCAACTTCCATTGAGTGACATAGCAGAACTATGTGTTCATCTCTCAAGAGGGAAATCTAAAACCGAGAAAGGGCCAAGAGATCCTTCTCTTGTTAAAGCAAACAAATCTGCAACTGGATCTGTAAGTAGGGCAGAAATTGGCAATATGCTTAATGAGTTCAAAACTGACATTTTAGGGAGCCTTAGTGAGCCGCTAGACACCCTTAAAATTCAAAACAAGTAGAAATAGAGGCTGATGCTTTAGCCATCTTTTGTCCAAAATGAAGAAAGAAACATGCTCTAAGGGAATGCCCTTTAGATGCAAAAATTGTAGAAACTTGTATGATTTTTTCAGAAAGTCATGAGACCAAGGGTTGTCCCTCAATCCCAGGTCTTAAGGTTGTCTTTCAAGAGGAAGCAGTCCCAAATTCTGCAGAACCTCTTTGTTTTGTTGCAAGAAGACCTTGGCAGGGGCCACAAAATCAAGGATTTAATAATCCAATGTATCTTCAACCCCCACCAATTTGGAATTCTTGGCAACAACCTTGGCCTCAACCTCAATCTCAGTATCAATCACAACCATGGGTGCAAGGGATACAAAATCCTTATGGAAGATTTGCTCAATATTATCAATATCCTCCATCCTATCAAAGTTATCCTCCCCCACAAAATCAGCAGCAAAATCAGCAACCACAACTTCAGAATCAGAACCCTCAACTTTCATTACCCTTTCCACAACAACCTCCACAAAAAAGTCAAAATCCTCAACTCTTATTTCCATTTCAACAAAATCCAAATCAGCTACCTGCCCAACCATTGCCAAACCCCAATAATAAAAACCCTCAGAATGCTTACATGGTAGAAGGACAACCATTTCCAACTTACATGATTACTCCTCTAGATCTTAATTAATGATGTTCAACTTAGATCTGGTAGGATATTAGAAAAGGAAAAACCTTCTATAGTCATTCAAGAACAAGATATCTCTGAGGAAGACTATAAAAGTCAATAAAAGTTTTGAGGGAACATCCCTCCAAAACCAAAACATTGAAAAACAAAACAAAAAGAATCAATGAAACACAACTCCTACCATTGAGCAACCAATATCTACTTCTACACCTCCTTTTCCTAAGAGATTACAAATTGATAGAGGGGTAGAGAAATAGATCTTGTTGCCCAATTATGACTTTCTAGATGAATTGAAGAATGTATGTATCAAAATTCCTTTGTTACAAGCCATTAGAGAAATTCCAATTCTAGCCAAGACAATAAAGGAGTTGAGCATTAAAAGACCAGGAAGGAAACTAAGAGAAACAAAAAGAATTCACCTGGTAGGAAAGATAGCAGACATCATGATGGGAAAGATTGCCATGCAGAAATATGTGGATCCAGGAAGTCCAATTGTCAAAACACATATAAATGGAATTGAAATTCCAAACGCATTGATTGAATTAGGGGAAGCAATAAACATTATAATAGACAAACTATGGAACAACTTAAACTTCCTAATCTTCTTTACACACCTACCTTGCTACAACTTGCAGATAGATCAGTAATCAAACTAGATGGTGTGCTAGAAGACATTTCAGTATCCTTATATTCTTGGGAATATCCTGTTGATTTCATGATTTTAACTCCCAAGAATAATCTAGGAGGACACTCACTCAAATTAGGAAGACCTTCACTGGCCACAACTGATGCTTTTATTAGTTGTAGATCCGGTGACATGTATATTTCTGATGGTAATTCAACAAATAAATTTACTTTGTATCCTCCAGCAAAAGCAATCACAGAAATAGATAACAAGGAATGGATTGATGATGAAGATGATATTCAACCTCTCTTTACTATGTCAGAAATTAGTGAAGATAGTCAAATTTTGAACACATTGGAAAATTTTGAAACATCTTCAGAATATGATCATGCACAATTCCAAGAAAAATCTAATGTTGAATAGTTGTCATCTAGGTAGATGTCTCTTTATTCTATGGAAGAGTTTGGTAGCTCTACAATTGAAATTTTTCCAAGTAGGACATTGAACATAAACAAAAACATTTAGAAACTACAACAAGAAGAGCTAACCAAAACATTACAAAAACATTCTGCTGCATTTGCATGGGAGTACATCGACATAAAAGGTATTGATCCTAAGACTTGTATTCATCATATCTATATTGAAGAAAACAGTATACCAATCAGACAACCTCAGAGAAGAATGAATCCAAATCTTAGGGAAATTGTGAAAGATGAGCTCCAAAAATTACTCAATGTAAACTTCACTTACCTAATTTCAGATAGCCAATATGTTTCTCCTTTGGTAATTGTGACTAAAAAGAATGATAAATGGAGGGTGTGCATTGATTACC
The DNA here is from genome assembly GCA_031772625.1 of Pinus tabuliformis. Classification (NCBI taxonomy): domain Eukaryota; kingdom Viridiplantae; phylum Streptophyta; class Pinopsida; order Pinales; family Pinaceae; genus Pinus; species Pinus tabuliformis. Next base: position 1,343,913,549 of record CM062807.1, on the reverse strand, counting down.
GAGAATTGAATAAAGCAACCTTGAAATATCACTTTCCTTTGCCCTTTATAGATCAGGTATTAGATACATTAGCAGGTAAAAAGTATTTCTCATTCTTGGATGGTTTTAGTGGTTATAATCAAATTCAGGTAGCACTTGAGGATCAAGATAAAACCACATTTACTTGTCCATGGGAAAATCTTGCCTACCGAGTACCTCCTTTTAGGTTATGTAATTCACCTGCAACATTCCAAAGAGAAGTACTAGGAATTTTTTCTGATCTAATACATAATCGTGTAGAGGTGCATATAGATGATTTTACAGTCTATAGTAACACATTTGAAGAAGATTTGGAAAAATTGGAAAAATTCCTTAAAAGATGTAAAGAAACAAACCTTTCACTAAGCCATGCAAAATGCTTTATGATGTTTACAAAAGATATTGTTTTAGGACATCACATTTCAGGAGATGGGATTAAAGTTGACAAATCTAAAGTTGAAGTCATCTCTAAGTTATCCATTCCAAGTTGCCAAAGGGATGTTAGAAGTTTTCTAGGATTTATAGGATACTGTAAAAGATTTATAGAAAACATCACTAAAATAGCATCCACTCTTCAAATTGCTTACAAAAGATTGTGAATTCAAGTGGAATCCTGATTTCTAACTAGCATTTGAAACCTTGAAAACAAAAATATTTGAAGCACCTATTTTAAGAGGACCAAATTGGAAACTTCGTTTCCATATTTCTATAGATGCTTCAGATACAACTCTGGGAGCTGTATTGGGACAAAACGATTTGATACCTTATGCCATTTACTATACAAGTAAGAATTTGACTCCCACTGAGTTGAATTATATTGTGACTAAAAAAGAATTCTTAGCTGTTGTTCATGCAATTAACAAGTTCAGACACTATATAATGGGCTATGAAACCTTTGTTCATACAGATCACTCTGCAATTAGATATTTGATGAATAAACCTATTACTAATGGTAGAGTTAGAAGATGGCTTTTACTTTTGCAAGAATTCAATATTACTGTGCTAGATAGACCTAGAAAACAAAACACCGTTGTTAATTTGTTGTCCAGGATTCAGAATATCAAAGAAGACTCTCCAATTGAATATAAGTTTCCTGATGAATATCCCTTTGTAGTAACTACTCAAACTCCATGATTTTCAGATGTTGCTAATTACTTGGTTATAGGGAAGTTACCTTCACATTTATTTCCTAGAGAGAAAAGAAAGATTATTCAAGAAAGTTCAAGATATTCATGGATCACTAACGAATTGTATAAAATAGGGCCAGATCTTAAGATCAAAAGGTGTGTTAGGGAAGATGAAATGCCTGATATTCTCAAAGCATGTCATGATGAGCCGTGTGGTGGACACTTTGCTGATAAGAGGACAACCTATAAAATCCTTTCTTTAGGATATTATTGGCCATCCATCTTCAAATATGCTAAAGAATATGTGAGGAGGTGCAGTAGCTGCCAAAGGGTAGGGAAACCTACTCCAAATGAGATGCCATTACAAACTTCGGTACTTATCAAACCCTTTGAAAAATAGGTTTTAGACTTTATTGGACCTATTAATCCTCAGTCGAAGCAAAAACAATATATATTGGTATGCACTGATTATGTCACCAAATGGGTAGAGGCCAAAGCATTACTTTTTGCTAATGAAAAATCTCTAGTTAGGTTTCTTTTTGAGGATATCTTTACTCGCTTTGGTGTTCCAAGAGAAATTGTGATAGATCGGGGATCTCAATTCACATCCAACATGATGGAAAGGCTTATGAAGGAGTACAAGATCAACCATAGGAAATCTACTCCATATCATCCACAAGAAAATGGTCAAGTGGAGTCTACAAATAAAGTGATTGAAGGAATCCTCACCAAGACTGTGCATCTACATAGAAGAGATTGGGCAGAAAGGCTTCCTGAAGCCTTATGGGCATATAGAACTACATGGAGGAACACAACTGGACATACACCCTATGAACTTGTTTACGGTAAGCAAGTCCTATTCCCTATAGAGTTCCAAGTAAAAACTTTCAAGATGGCAGTTCAGTTGGGAATGGATTTATCAGAAGCTCAAAGACATAGACTTGAGAAATTAAATGAACTTGATGAAATCAAACAAGAAGTTGTTCAAAGGAATGGTCTAATCCAACAACAAAGGGCTAAGTGGCATGACAAATACATCAAGGACAAGAGGTTTCAAGAGGGAGATTGGGCACTGTTGTTTGATTCAAAGTTTAAAGATTTTCAAGGGAAGTTTCAAACTCATTGGCTTTGGCCATATGAGATTGAAAATGTTTTTATTAATAGAGTAGTAAGGATCAGAACAGTAGATGAAAGTCAAACTCCTCTCCTTGTGAATGGTCATAGATTGAAAATTTATCAAAAACCAATCTCAAAGGAGGAGTTCATCAAGATCTTTCAGAACAATTTTGAAATGAAGTTGGTGAAGAAGAATACTTCTTCTCCACCAAATTAGTCTTTGTTTTTCCTATCTAGAAAATAAATAAATTTTATAAGGTTGAAAGCCAATCACTGATTGGCATGCTTATACAGAAAATACAAGGTGAAAATCAGAAGACTCTGACACCCTATATTTTCCATTTCTTTTCTGAAAAAAATGGTGACTCGTTATGCATTCTACAAAATTCATTGTCTTATCTCATTTCACTTTGTTTTACTTTTGCAAGTTTCACTTCACTCCATTGCCATATTCCACCAATAAATTTTTTCTCCAGCTTTTCTTTCATCTCCATTTATCATATTATCATATTTTCACTCACACGGTTATTTCCATTCCATTCATTCATAAGCCATATTTTATTCTCTGTTTTACATTCTGCAACTATTTCCACGTTCTGCAGTTGTTCCCATTCCATAGCTGATCCTGTTCTGCAGCCAATATGATTTTGCAGCAAAAATTTGATTATCAGTCCAAGAACAAAGAAGCCAATTAATAATAAAATTTCATATGCAGGTAATTGAAGATAAAATAACTTTGAAGACCAATCACAGTTAAAGCACTTGTGGAAGCAAACATCAAGATATTTTCAAGTGGACGGTAAGGTTCTAAAGGTAAAAACAAAAGCTTATTTCAAAAAGCAATACAAAAACATAAGTTTGTATAACTTGTATGATCACATGTCCCCTTGATTAATAATTATGTGATTTGACTGCCACGATGACTCCACCACACGTTCCATCTTCAATGCCAAACGGTTCAATGATGCCTTCATAACTAATCTCCATTTTAAACTCCATGACTCATAATTAACTAGACTTCTACAGCCATACCTGTTAACGGTTAGATTAACGACATGACCTATCTATATACAACTCTTCAAAACCCTGATTGTTCATTTATTACACCAAGTTTTTCTCTCATACTTCCGCAACCTTTTTGTGCATACAGTCACTCTGTTTTCATATACTTTATGCATACAGTCATTCTATTTTCCACACAATTTACGTGTATAGCTACTCCATTTCCATATATTGTGTATATACAATCATTTTGTTCATAGTCATCCTGCTTCCATATATATTGTCATTCCGTTTCCATATCCATAATCGTTCTATTTTTATCCACCCAGTTGCCCCATTTTTGTATACACAATCCTCTTTATGCAGTCACTCCATTTCTTAGACAGTGAAGGGAATTTTGAAAAGTAGCCAAGAACAGAGGTAATGGGGCTCATTGTTAGAAATGAACCCATAGGGGTGAAGTACATGGAGGGTTATCCGCAGCTGAAAGGAATGTTACAGAAGGTTGGTTGGTTGAGTTTTATGGAAAAATTCAATGGTTACCATAAGGAAATCACCAAATCCTTTGCTAGGTCATTTGATGGAATGGACATGGAAATAGGTGATATAAAATTTGCAGTTACCGAGTCCTTTATAGCTAAAGAAACAGAACTCCCAAGGCTAGGAGAAAGGTGGTTTAAAAACAAAGAGTCTCATGATGAATCCTGGAAGGTCATTCTTAAAACTCCAGGTATGGACACTTCAGTTTTTAGAAAAGGGATTCCAATCTCTCGAGTTAGAAACAAATGGAGCGGCATGTTGTTAATTTTGCAAAATTTTATTGCATGCGAAGGGAGGTTTGGTTCTATGTATGTATATCATATACGATTGTTAATGAATTTTATAGAAGATGGAACCCTCAATCTACCATTTTTCCTGTTGAATGGTCTGAGAAGAATGGCAACTAATGTTCAGAAGAAAGTTGAGTCAATAGAAACCACTCTATATCACCATGGACTAGTGAATATTTTAGTTGAATTTCATTTGAGAAGTGTATGGGACACATGGGAGGACTTTTTGGTAAGGAACGTCTTCCAATATGCTCTAGAATTTCCTAAGGGAAGTCCTGTAAAAAGAAGTAGGAGAAGGAAGACCAATCTCACCATTCAAAACACCCCTAAAAATTCAACACAGAAAAACAATGAAGAAGAGCCAATCTCTGAGAAATTAATAGAGATCAGAAAGCAGACTAATCAGAGGAGAAAAATGAAAGAAAAGGCTGAAGAAATCCAGAAGGATATTCCTGAACCTTCATCACCTAACGAGGATGAACAACTGATTTCTGAGAGACTAATCAAAATTAGGGAACAAATTAAGAAAGATAAGGAGAAAGGAAAAAGGAAATAGGTTACAGAGGAAGAGATCATAGGCTCCCAAAACTTGAGGAGTTCTAGACTCCGGGGAAAACTGAAGAAAATGAAATCAAAAGAGACCCAGTTTATATATTTAGAGGGAGAAACTCTAACTCAGTCCCCTGACAATATTCCATATGAGAAAAACCCACAGAACTCTCCTCCATAAAACTTTGAGAGCAACCCGAGAAGTGCCTCTCCTGGTATTGATCCAATCCAACAACAAATTTATGACTACATAGAGTCATTGGAGAAAAAGAGTACATCAGTAGACCCAGGGATTTTAGTTAATCCAAAGCAGCCTACCACCTCACAAGAAACTTTAACTAGCTCCCTTAAACAGGAGATCTATGAGCTAGAAGTTCTAAATAGGCACATCAAAAGTGAAAATGAAGCCTTAAAAGAACAGAACAAGTTGGATAATATTATCCATGATAACACTATGCTTCACTTGGGTTTATGGAACAAGAAGAACATAAAACTAAAAAGGAAGAATAAGAAGCTAAACAGGGCACTTATTAACCTCAAGTACAGATTTCTCATGAGGAAGCCAAGGATGGCAGTTAGTGCAAAGAAAAGCAAGAAAAGGTTGGATGTTTTGGCTGAAGTCTCACAACAAATGTAGTAGGAAGAGGAAGTTCACAATTTTGATTGCATGGGGACATGCAATAGTCTTGCAGTGGGGGTATGTTGAGCTCTAAAACTGCCTTTTCCTTAGCAACTTTTCTCATCCATTCTTCTTTGAAAAATGCATCCTCATCATCAATAACCATTATACATTGCCTCAAGGAGAACATTTTAGTGATTTGCATGTTATACTTTTATGTTTGCTATTTGAATAAGTTTTTGTCTTTTAGCTACAGAACGCAGCCGCATTCTGCAGCTAATTGGCTATTCCGCAACTACCTCCATGCTTTTGTAGGTTCTAAGTGTCAAGAGGGGAAATGACTACATGGGTAGCTTGGAAAACATTAGGGCATCATCATGTCCTATTCACCTGGCCCAGATAGACAAGGAAGACTCTTGTCAAAGGGAAGTCAAACATAGAAACCTAAGGCAAACAGGACTCTGTTTTGTACACGTTTCTCAGTGATGGGATTCGAAGCAGGTTCCTAAGGCCATGGACTTCATCAGCCACTTGTGCAAACTAAATCTAACAGCCATTACCTTAGATTTATGTCTCTAGCCACTAAGGAAGAGAATTCTGTGGGCCTGTCTGCCTACATGTTTCGCTATAGCTCATTTTTCTCCATAAAGCAATTGTATAATTTCTCTATAAATACCTGTGTGAAGAATGCAAAACCAGTTTGGATTTACTCATGTGTTATGTTCAGATTACTGCTCTGTAGTTTTGAGAACTCATTCTCTGTTTTCAATATAAATACTATGTGTTTCAAGGATACTTAAAAGTGTTTGTTGGAGTGTTGATTAAGTGCATATAACCTGAGAAGTTGCAGAGAGCCCCTGCACTGGTTAAGGTTACATTTTATTTTGTTTTGTCTTTTATAATTGAGGTGTAAATTCATTGTATTTTTCCATGATGTTTATAACCATTTGCTAACCTTGTTCATAATACAGTTTTTACTATTTTCTTACTAACGCAGAACAACTTATTTCAGTACAGAATAGTCTTTTGGTTTAATTTCTTTTCAGTTTCTTATCAATAGCTTAAAGTTGAGTTCAGTAGTGTAGAGTAATTTATTTCATTTGTTTTTCATTAGTCTTTAGATTTTTAATTAAACAGATCAATGTCATTATATTATTAGTTTAGTGACTCATGTTGTAGGCGAATGTTTCTAAAAGCCCTTCTAGTTGATGGTTCATCTTAAACTAAGTGGTGGAACTTTTCACTTATGTAATGAGTCTTTTTCTGCATTTTTGTATTTATTTTCTCTTAGAAAAATGAAGTATGGAATTCCTCAAAATGTTATCACAAGGAGGTTTTTCTCCCAAAATTGTGTAGCAGAGTGATAAATCACTTCATTTAAGTTTTTATAGTAGACTAGTTGCAATTTCATTTTCAATCTTAGTTTTTCATTTAGTTTTGTTGCAATTTTATTTTCAGTTTTTCATTAAGTTTTGATTCTGGAATAGACTAAATAGTAGTTGTAATCTCATTTTCAATATTTCATTTTAGTTTTGTTTTCATCATAGATAGCTGCAATTTCACTTTTAATATTTCATTAAACTGATTAGATAGTAGTTGCAACTTCACTCTTAAGTTCCTTTAGTTCATGTTTTGGAAACAATAATAAGAGCAGAAACAGGAACTCTATTTTCCTTTTCTTGACTAAACTTTACTTCCAAATCTGACTTTAAGCACTCTTAGTCCTCATTTCATTTCTTTAGAAGAAGTAGATTTAAGGTTTTTGTTAAATACATTTTACATCATTAGGGATTAAAGGATTAAAAACCCCAAAACAACTTAAAATTCAAAAACACTGAAGTAAGAAGGGCCATCTAGCACATATAGTGCACTACACTTCATCAGTTTATGATACACGGATTGATAATTTATGTAGAGCAATTTAGGACACTAAATTGACCAAACACACATCATAGCCTTTCACATATTATTTGGTATCCTTATAGAGTGTAGGCCACCATTACCCTGCTTGCAAGACCTTCCTCGCCATTGCTTTTCCCTCGACATGCCCTCCCGCAACTCCAGAGTGGCACTCCCATAGTACATCTTGCCTTTCATGTTGGAGGAGAGATCATCACAAGACTTGATCGAGGCCCAACTTATAAATATGTCCTTCGATCAGCTGATAGTCAACTTCTCACACCACCATGTGTCACTTTTGTGTTGTTGTATGTCCCTCCAGACATTGCCCTGTGGATAGAAAAGCTGCAATTTCTTCCAAGTAGTCAGGTATTGCTTCTATGCGGAATAAATCAACATCTGATAGTTGATCATCTAGGGAGCCCCCACTTTCCCTTGATTCTAGTCTAGAGAGGTGATCTGGTCCCACATTCAATTGGCCTGGTTTAATGATAACCTCGAATGCAAACTCTTGGAAAAACAGTAGCCACTTGCAAATTCTTCCCTCTAAGACTGGCTTGTTGACCAAGTATTTTAATGCCGAGCTATCTGTAAAGAATTTGAACAGGGCTCCAAGTAAATAGTGCTGAAACTTTTGCAAGGAGTATACCATGGCTAGTTCTTCTCTCTTGGTCGTGGTATAGTTCTTTTCTACAGTTGACAACTTCCTACTTGCAAAGAATATTGAATGATACAAGTTCCCTTCCCCTGGTTGCACCAACACTACCCCTAGCACAATTCTTGATGTATTGATATGTGCCTGGAATTTTTTGTTCCAGTCTAGGTATACTAAGATGGGAGAACTTACCAAGTTTTCCTTTAGGGTGTTCAATGCCGCTTGACAAGTCTTCGCCCAATTAAATGTTTATGTATTCTTGAGTAGCTTCTCCATGAGGGTAGTTATGGATGCATAATTTTGGATCGCAACTACTTCATATTAGCCAACGGTTCCATATTTAAAATTTCCGCAACCTTTGGAGGGTCCACACAAACACCGTCTTTGCAATCGATGTGGTGCATCAACATACCAAATGGAACTGCAAAGATACACTTCTTTAGGTTTAGGGAGATTTGTAGCTATCTACACCAATCAAAAATTACTCTAAGTAAGTTGGCATGCTTCTTCGACAGGTTGTAAACTGTCCTATCGTCCATGTATACCTCCAAGAACCGGTGATGTAGTCTCTGAAGGAGGCAATGAAAATTTAGGAGAACATAGCAGGCACATTCTTTAGGCCACAAGACATGACATGGTATGCATATGAACCCCATTATGTGGTGAGCATTGTTTTCTTCTTGTCCTCCTCTTCTATTTGGACCTAATGGCACCCTGAGAACCTGTTGTAGTAGCTACAACCATCCTCCCAAAATTTTCCTCTGCCTCATTTTGGAGCCTCCCTACCAACCATCCTTGGTAGCATGTCTTTCATTGCCCAAGTACTTATGCTTTCAGTTGAGTTTCTTCGGCTTATCATCTTGTGTTTGCTAACTTGTTTACCTTTCAACTGCAAGTTGGCCTCCCTTGACTTAGTCTTCAACTTGTTCTTGTGATAACTTGGAGAATTGTGCAGAACTTGAGGGTAGTCAACCTTTCTCTCCAAAATTGCACAGTGCATACTGATAGCCAGAACAGCTCTCCAAAATTGCGCAGAGTATGCAGGATGCCTTCCCCAAGAAAATTGCACAGAGAAACCCATCACTGGGCTTTCTCTCAGAATTTGTGCAATTCTAACTGCAAACCTTGGCTTCTATCCATAAATTATGTAGAGCTTGAGGGGTAGTGAGAGCCACTCAGCCCAAAAACTATGCAAAAGTCATCCCAAGGCTTGTTTTCTGTTACATGTGCTCACAGGTTGACCGGTTCCCTCCATGACTATGAAATATTTCCTTGCATGCATGGGCAACCTTTTCCCGAAAATGAAAAAAGAAAAAAAGAAAAATCATCCCTAGATTTTAGGGATCTATTTTAGAAGTTGGGGGTTACATGCAAAAGCCATTTTAGAAACCTCCGCAAAGTGTCACATTTTCCTAGAGTTATGACATGCATGTCATAAGCCTCGATTGCGATATTGCAATAATGAGATTATCATAATCACACATCTCTTATACTTAATAAACCGATACAGTGATATCGCTATTGCATATCGGTGGGGTACTCGAAGATAAGTTTTATTTACCATTTGAAAAGGTTTAATGATGCGCTATATTAATGAATAATAAATAACTAAGCGAAGCCATGATTTCAGTTATTAAAGGATTCTAACAGTATTTATGATTTCAAATCCCAAGGAGATTCGATGGCTTGTTTAGATTGATTTGCATTTAAAATTCCCTTTCCTTCATTTCAAAGCCTTGTGTGTTTTTATGCTTCCATGTTTAACTCCTATTTCTCTTCATTCCTTTGTATTCTCAATTTTTAGGTTTCACCTGAGAAATAATTGTGTAACAAGATGACTAAGTCGAAGAAAGGAAAGAAACCCAACAAAGCTACACAATCCTCTACTTCTGATGTAACAGAAATTTCCCCATTATTCTCAGACACAGCATGCACTATCGACAGTGGTACTTCCTCATGGGAAACCATGTACGAGTTGTTCGAGAGCGAGGGTCCAAGGATAATTCAAAGTAAAGCAACAATAGATGCCACTACCTCTTCTTAAGCCTCCCACTTTGAAGCTACAAGTTCTTTCCTTCGCAGAATTGTTGCTCGACCTAAGATTTTACAATACACCGATATGGTAAAATGGATAATAGAAAATATTAACATTGCCGACCAAGCATTCTAGACCTCAAGGAAAACGATTATTGGATCCTTCACAGCGGAAGACTTGAAAAGCATGTATCATATACTAGACCCAAAGAAGGTGTATGATAAAGCCTTCGTCGAGCATTTCGTAGCCGAGAATGAGGAACCATCACACCCAATTAAGCAATGGAGGTCCAATTCAAACAAGCACAAATATGAGAAATCGAGTATGTATTCTATATCATCTCTTGATGCTCCCTACTCTTATATTGTAGATATGATGTGTAGATTGTTTGACTATGCCGATACCACTGAATTCTCTGTTGCGTGGGTTCCCATAATTGATGTAGTAGTAAATTATTTTATGATGGATTGGGGCACTATCTTGCCTAACAACCTTGCCTTAAAATTTTTGGAATATAGACAACACCGATATGTCACCTCTAGAAAAGTCCCACCATTTTTTATGAGTGCCTACATTATGGATGCAATCCGTTTCACTACCAGTTTCCCAACTATGGGGTGGAAATGGACTATTCAAGATCCTACCCCCATTCATATATATCACAAAATCCTGTGGGAATCCAATTTTCAAACCCATTTATGCAAAATCGACCAAGGAATTATGCTACCCATCCACCAAGTTGTTTTTGACAAGAGGTCCCCAAGGTAATCTGATGAGGCCAAGATTGATATTTTACAAATAGGTAGGTGGTTTGGGGAAGAACTGTTTACTTATGTCCGAGTCATCGGAAGTATAGCACCTCCCCATGTTCTCCCATGGTATGTACCAGATAAACTGCTTTCCAGAGAAATTTCTTACCAAACTGTAGGGAATGGGATAACCAAGACCCTAAAAGATCTAAAAATTCACTTTGGCCTTCCTTTCCCATACAATGCGGTATTTATGCATTACATGATTTCAAGCATGCTACTCTTGAAATCGATCACATTACATATTTAAAGCTTACCAACATTCGTGGCAGACAGTTTGACCCCAATAAGGTTGCATAGAACTTCACTGCTTCAGTAATATAATATAGTTCAACCATGAGGATGTTGATTTCGATGACTTGTTTGAGTCAGCTGAGATGTTTTCACAAGTGAAACATTTGGCTACTTTGAGATTGGACCCACAAGAGTTAGCTCGTTTCCACTAGTATAGAAAGAAAAGGTTACAAAAGGTCCCTTTAGATCTATTAGAAATCCTTTGGAGCATGTACTTAAATATATATTTAGAAGCTTTTTGGATTAATATTTTTTAATCAAATAAAAATGGTTGATATCAATGATTGGGTGATTTCATTTAATTTTAATTAACACTATTTTTAATAATATAATTATATTAATTCATAATAAAATTATTATAATTATTTATTAAATAAATGTATTATTTAGGTGATTAATATATATGATTAAAATACTTTATCGATGATGAAGATGATTCACTAAGATTGATATGGTTTATCAAACTTTAAGAAAGTACTAGTCTAGATTCTTGATCTATCATGCGTTGAGATTAAAATACTTTATCGATGATGAAGATGATTCACTAAGATTGATATGGTTTATCAAACTTTAAGAAAGTACTAGTCTAGATTCTTGATCTATCATGCGTTGAGAGGAATTAAACCCTTGAGGTGCAAACCTTTTTTTGGAATGTAGAATTTGAAGAATTTGACTTGCAATAAGCTTGTAAAGTAAATCATAAGTTGTTTTTTTCACTATATTGAATTTTGATTGAGATAATTACTTGCAATGTTGAATAGAAAATAAATCATTTATTTAATGTTCTCACTAATATTATGCAACTCTTGATTTAGCCAAATATATTCTATTTTGTGAAATCGTCAACTCTTCGTTAAAATTTAAACAACTTAATACACATTTAAATTTTATAATTTAACTATTATAAAAACACATAGCATTAGAAATTTACATCTCAGTTTCATCTCATATGTTTTCGATTTAGAAACTATGGCTCACCTAAAGTTCATACTTACTATTCAAACTGGTATCGTTCATAACTACCAGTCAGACTGGTATCATTCATAGGTACTGTTAGCACTCCAGGAAGCCCTCTTAGGTTGTAGCTCGGAGATGCCTGGAAAAATATAAATCTTCAATATCGTTCTCTAAACTATTGGAATGGATTGGGGTTTGGATCAAGTCAGATGACTGTTTCAACTCTATTTTCACTCAAAACATGCATGAGCACCCTCAACTTGACAATGCTTTCAACCACTAATGCTCAATAGTTTATAGATTCAATGAATAGATGGAGAATCCTGACTGTACAAGCAGATACATACATAAACACATATGAATGGCTAGCTACAAAAAGTAAATGAAGCTTACAAATCTAATTTATCAACACAGAGATAAGATGATAGTTATCTGGCATTCGACATAGAAGAAAACATGAATAACCCATTAAAGTGCAAGCATAGAACAGAGGGAAATATGGTGATTGAAAATATAACAGAAAAAGAATCTTGTATTACTAGAATGAAGAGGAGACGCTCAGAGGAGAAGAGTCTCCACAGTCTCCAAAATTTGAACTGCTCATTCTTCTAACTTTCAGCCATTTATAGGCTTTTTACAATGCTTTCAAGCTCTTTGAGGCTCGAGGTGTCTTAATCTATCCCCTTTGGCTTCTAACTACTTGATGTTGTGATTAGACAGACATGAGCCAGAGGTCTCTTTTTCTAACAACCCAGTAACCAAATTCTGGTAATTTTGTCGTGCTGTCAGGTAGCTCGCTTGTGCCAGCGATGCTCCATGATCACTTCTATTCGTTCGGCTGCATCATGATGTGGATTTTTCCCCTTCTGGCCATTTGTCTCCTTGCCTCTATCTCCTGGCCTCTGTACTGTAAGGGAATGGGTCTTTGGGCCTTTGAAATCCTTTTGAATATCGAAAATGATAGTTTTCTGTTTTAGACAGAGAAACGCTGAAACACTGTGAAACTCCACCAAAACTATGTTCATTCCGGACTTCAAAAGTCCTTAAATACAGCCTATTCCTCTATTGGGTCCATCCTCATTGTTATCACAAGTCGCTTCGGCCTTCCTCCTTTGTATTTCGTTAAATAATGAAATATGTGAAAATGCATTAAAAAATGCCTTTCGGCGGATCTCAAAATCTATGCAATAATGTTTATATAGCCATCAGGTCCGACTAATCACATCACATGCATGTATGGGTATAGGCCCCGCTCCATAATGTTTCTCCGATTGCGATATCGCGATGCGATTAGTCGTAATTGCATATCGCGATATCCCTAGGCCATTGTAAGCGCTCTATTGTGGTTGCTGATTGCGATTTTCTGATCAGATCTGGACCGTTGATTGGCTAGATCTGACGGGATTGTGCCTTCACTTGTTTATGCCTTTGATACTTTGTTTTTCATTGTTTTTATGTGTTTTTGGCCTCCCGATAGTGTTTCTTAGTCATTCTAAGCGCTCTTCTCATGCGATTTTTTTGATCTTTGGCATGATTTTACTAGCTTTTGAAGACTTAGAGAGCATATTTGGATCCATTTGGATCAGGACCTGATGCAATTATAGATGTGAGAGTAATATTTTGAAGTACGGCTTATGGCTAAAGCGGAGCAAGAGGAGACGTGGCTGTCAGAGCTAAAATAGGGGTCATTTCCGCTAAAAATAGCAGCACTGCACCTTAGGGGCTAACAGGTAGTAGTCATTTCAGTGTTTGTAGACTGGTAACGTTCATAGGTACCAATCATTTCAATGGTGGTTGATTTCTCTGATAAGTCACTTATGTAAGGCTTGATTCTTTTATTCCTGAAGACACGTGGAAATTTGAATACATCGATCCGGTCGAGCATTGACCTTGATTTGACGTGAGCATTTGTGTTTTGGGTGGAGAAATATATGTGATGATGTAACTATTGGCCAACTAATTCATAATATAGTAACATTAATTCATAATAAAGTTATTATAATTATTTATTAAATAAATGTATTTTTCAAGTGATTAATTTATATGATTGAAATATTTTATTGATGATGATGATAATGATGATTCACTAAGACCAATATGGTCTATCGTACCTTAATAAACTACCATCCTAGATACATCGAACTCCATATATATCATGCGTTAAGAAGGATTAAATACCTCGATGTACAAACCTTCTTTTTGGAATGTAGAATTTGATGAAAAGTTTGTACCTAAAGGAATTTGATCCCTCTTGGTGCATGATAGATCCAGAGTTTGATTGATGTAGGTTACTTCTAGTTGAAGGAAACACGGTCACATTTTTAGATTATCATTATTATGTATATGTTTGAGATAAACTTCATACTTTGAAATTTACACTATGTTTTCTTTGCTTGACATGACCATATCATTCTCTTCTTTAATTTAGTCTATATTGCTTGCCTTGAATGGTTTGTGTTTGGATGCTTTGAGTGGTTTGTGTGTTTATGTGTTTGGATTTGGATGGTATAATGTTTGTGAATGCATTGTGTTATATTTCTATATGTGTATGTAATTTTGTATTGGTAATTAGTTGGTGATGAAGGAAGGAGACAATTTTGTCAATAGTTTGTAGGAAGATTGATACTGCACATCTATTTCATTTAATTTTAGGTATCACAACTTTTGAAATCTAATTAATTCTTAATAGTGGCCCTCTAGGTATTACTAAATATATCTTGAAGAGTAGTTTTAATTTTAATTTTCTCAGTTACCTCAATTTGTTGAGATGATAGATATTTTTAATAATTTTAATAATGAAATAAAAAATTTGAATACAAAGTGAAAGTGTAATAATGTTGAATGACATAAAATGTGAATAATAAGAATGTAGTTAATACTAATAGTCTTAATTGTGATTAATCTCAAACTATTTTCTTCTACTATTCTTATTGTCACCCTTGTTAGTTTTACCATATTTTCATATTGATTGTATGAAAAGAAGAGTTGAAATCGTAAATCATTCAAATCTGTAACTTGAATTATTGTAGTAAACACCATACATTCTCTCTTACTCTCCAATATTAATAGGTTGAATTACTAAAACACAAAAATCAATACTTATTATCAATACCTTTTTTGTTCGTACACTGAAATCAATGCACATTGTTAATCCAATCACTTAAAAATTAATCTACTATCATACATCCAATTAGATCAAATAAGAAATCAACATCTACACTGAAATCAATGCATATAACACAAGCCATCAGATAGGATTAGAAATGAACATATACACTGAAATAAATGCATACATTGCAAGAAATAAAAAAGGATTAGAAAACAACATCTACACTAAAATAAATGCCTATAATGCAAGCAATGAAATAGGATTAGAAATCAACATCAACACTAAAATCAATGCATCTAGTGCAAGCAATCAAATATAATTAGAAATCAACTTCTACACTGAAATCAATGCATCTAGTCCAAGCAATTAAATAGAATTAGAAAACATCTACACTAAAATCAATGCAGTTAGTGCAAGCAATCAAATAGGATTAGAAATCACTACATTGAAATGAATTCATCTAGTTCAATCAATCAAATATCATTAGAAATCAACATCTAAACTGAAATCGAAGCATCCAGTGCAAGCAATAAAATAGGATTAGAAATCACCATCTACATTGAAATCAATGCATCTAGTGCAGGAAATATTATTCTCTCTCTCTCTCTCTCCTCCATCTATATCTATATCTCCCTTCATATCTCCTTCTATGTCCCTCTATCTCACCGCCAAACATACACACTTTCTCTTCATCTCTCCCTTTTCACTCCCTCTCTCTCTCTCCACTTTTCTCTTTCCATGTCTTTCTTCTTCGCTCTCTCTCTCCCCTTTCAACTCCATCTCTTTTTCCCTCCCTCTCTCCTCTTCTCTCTCCTTCCCTCTCTCTCATCCTTCATCTCTCCCTCTCTCTCCCTCTCTCCTCTTCTCTCTCCCTCCCTCTCTCTCATCCTTCATCTCCCTCTCTCTCTCTTCATTCCTCCTCTCCCCTCTCCTTCAGTTTATCTCCTTCAGTGCAAGCAATCAAATATGATTAAAAATCACCATCTACACTAAAATAAAAGCATCTAGTCCAAGAAATCAAATATTATTAGAAATCAACATCTACACTGAAATCAATGTATCTATTGCAAGAAATCAAATAGAATTTGAAAACTTATACACTAAAATCAATGCATCTAGTGCAAGAAATCAAATAGGATTAGAAATCAACATCTACATTGAAATCAATGCATCTAGTGCAAGCAATCAAATATAATGAGAAATCAACATCCACACCTAAATGAATGCATCTAATGCAAGCAATAAAATAGGATTAAAAATCACCATCTACATTGAAATAAATGCATATAGTGCAAGAAATATTCTTCCCTCTCCCCCCCTTCCATATATATCTATATCTCCCTCTGTCTCTCCTTCTTTGTCTCTCTAGCCCACCCCAAACATGCACACACTCTCTCTAGCTCTCCCTTGTCACTCCCTGTTATAGACATTTTTGTGCCTTACATCATTGAGCATGAAATGTCCATAATCCAAGGGATCCAAAGTCCCTAAAAGAGTTGTTCCTACCCCTAAAGGAACAAGGTCAACAAAAGATAGCTTCTCCCAGAAGTTCTCCACCAAAAACCACTCAGAAATGGTCAAATCAGGATCAATTCAATGGCTCCAATAGCTGCCTGCGTTGAAATGCAGAGGTTACACTGGCTAGTTGCACTGCAACGCAGGTAGAAGCACTACCAGGGTGCGCTGAGCGGGAAATGACAAATGGCAAGTTCATTCAACGAGGTGGAAAGACCCTGGAAGCTTCCAGAATCTTCCTCAATGACACTTGCCTCAATGAATTCGACCAAGTGATGAGTACGAGGTTTTCAACCTCCAAGTGGAAGCAAGAACTGACAGAGAGAAGCCACAAGTCAAAACATAAGCTGACTCATCCTCTCTGCTTACATCTATATATGGATCTCTCACCCAGAGGTTCAAGGGGCTGGAATTTTGTACTTTGGAGAGAATTGTTGTTGGTTTGAGATTGAGATTAGTACATTGGGTGATTTATTCTTTGTTGGAGGAGAGGAAGGGATTCTTTTGCTGGGAGGTAGATGCTGGATCGGGACTCATTTGGTTGTATCTCCTCTTGAACCTTGTTATCATATCAATAAAGCTACTTGAGTTTCTCCTATATGCTTGTATTTCAATGATGTTTTGTTATATATGCATATTTAGTTTATATCTGATCCTAAACTAGTTATGAATGTGAATCTATATCTTTTGTGTAGTTTTCTTCTCTTGTGATCTTGCAGGAACTGGGTGAAGCTGGACCAGTGAAAGAGCAGGCAGCGGGAAGTGAACGAAAGAGAGAGTGGTTGGATCGACAAACTAGCGGAAGACACCGGTTAGTTACATCCTTCTTTCTCTATTTGCATCCCATAAAGAAGAATACTCAGATAGCTTTCCTTGTTTGTTGCTAAGGCACTATCACCTCTTAGAGTGGGATAGGGGCATTCCGAATTGGATACTTTTCCCAACAATAAATTGGCGACTCCACTGGGGAACGTAACTTGTTGGTTTACTTGTGTTTCTATTGCTATTCATTTCATAAACTCAAGAGTGCCGAATCGAACTGCATTTGCCATCTACAAATGCAAAGTAGAGATCAGCTACTCTAGTCCACTCATTGGGCCTGTTTATGATCTGAACAACTGATCCACAAGTGCTCTAACAACCCTTTGTGATAGATCTTAGTCCTCCTATAAATCATCCTCCTAATTTTACCTAATTGATAGATTTTATCCGGCCAAAAACCGTAGATTAAACTGCAAACCGTGACCCAGAACCCAGAAACAACTCTCGTTTATGCTTCAACGCAGACTCTGTGAAGAGGTTCTGCATTTCAACGCAGGTCCCGTGAAGGCTACCTGCGCTGAAATTCAGTTTCTCTGTGTTGAGGGTGCGCTGATCAGTCTTTGCCTTGTGCAGCTGTGGTTCCCTGCTTCCTTTTGCTCAGTTTCATCTCTGTTTTTTGCAGCCTGTTATCAGTCAGTGTACCTATCTGAAACCCCTTTTCTTTGCCTCAATTCCACCTCAGTTGTATAAAGAAATTGTATTTGTTCTTTGTGTATTTGTTACATCATTTGCAGTTTCCCATTACAAAAGTAAACTAATCATACTGTCGCCCTTAGATCTAGACCTGTCGTAGGTGTCGTTTTGATCTTAGGAGTGAGTTTGTTTGCTGTTCACAGTTGATTACGCTTTTACTTTTATCGTTTGGTTTGAATTTATGCATTTCAAGTGTCGAAAAAAGTAAATCATAAAGTGTCGTAATCGTCTTTTTGATTTCAAAAAAGGAACTTGTTTGTGTTTTTCGCTTGAAATCGAATTCAAATTTGTACAACAACTTTCTTTTTAGGCATCAATATTAAGAAAGTGAAAACAAATACATGCATATGTGCATTTGCATTTTGACAGTTTGTATGTTGATTTAGGGAAAAGTGCATTACTGTGTGCTCTATGCTCTTTGAGAAAAGATGGTGTCTTTCTTTTCCCTTTGTAGCTAGGATTTTCATTGTTGAAAAGATATAAAAGCTTGCTTATCATCTTTAGACTGCATTTAGGAAATGTATCATACATCTCGTGGTGATCCAAAAAGGCAAACTTCTAAGAAAGATCAACCTAAAATAAATTGAATGAACTTAACAACGCTTTGTAACATAACGCACAACATAGAGGTCTAGGCTAGAGACGTGTTCCGGCATCGTAAAACTTGGTCACTGGTCACCTCACTGATGGTTGGGTGATTCCTCCTGAGAGACGATAAGTGCCAGTACGGATTGTGCTCCCACGTACCGTCGCGTATATATTGGGAGACCCCTATAGGAATATAACCTTTATCCATAGGAAGCCATGTCGGCCGCCCTACTGATCGCAATGCACTGAACACAGCATTCAGGAAGATTGACCGCCCGTACCCTAAAAAGTATTCTGCGGTTTTGCGAAAAGTTTGGCACACCCTCTACCTAGAACTCCAGAACAGTTCCTTTTGGCCTTTTTCAGACTCTATAACGGAAAAAGTCCATCCGAGCATTTGTCACTTCGGGCTCGTTAAAACATCGAAGGAGACTAGAGTCATCTTTAGCTTTTTCTCGACTCTTTAAAATTGAAAAAGCAAGTTGTGTCTAAAGCGTCTAAAACTTCATTCAATTCGGAAACACACTTTCCCCTTTTGTATTTTGGTTGATCGAGTAATCCGCAATCGTGGAAGAAAGTCAATTTAAACCCGGTCGATCACGGAGGCTTACGAGTCAACCGTCTTTGTCTCCGGAATCGAAAACAATACGGACAAAGTGAACTCATTTAACCGGTTTGAAATCTCCTATCAAAGTTAGAACAAGTGTTCCAACAACATCCGAGATTCCGGTTACTCCAAACATTTCTGGAACCCCTGCCTCTATAGAATAAGTTCAACAGCCACAGAGGGACAATGATACTGATCCCAGTCTGAGAGCAAACACTTGTGTTACTGAACCAGTTCCATCTGCAACCGGTTCAAAGAGTCTTGCTCCTCAAACATCTGGCGCTGTCGATTCAACCCCTTCTTCAGCACCAAAAATATTTTACGGACCTGACGGTCTTCCCCTTCCACCTGGTTTGATTGCGATAAAGGAAATTATAGAAGATCCGCAAGCAAGTACTCCAACACATTTTGGAGTCGGGGTCACTCTATTTCCTTCGACATCAGAAGTTAGTCTACCACCAGTGGAAGTTCCTGTAGAATCGCTAGGCAATCTATTGGATAGACTCAAAATGTCTGAACAACCGTCAACATCTAGGACTGTGTCGAATGACACAGCGACAGCAGAACTCCCTGCCGTCACTCCAATAATGTTTGCCGGCGTACCATCTGTCCCGACTAGCTCACAACCGCTAGAAGGACTCCATCCAGGGACTATTTCGACAGTGTGGTCCATTCCAGTTTGTTCCTCTGGAATAATATCTAGAAACTCTTATGTTGAGACTCGACAAATCGATCCATTTGGAGGTCAATTTGGGCCATCCAGTCCCCAAGGGCAAACAATTCCCTTGAGCTCCCGATTACCACCGTATGGGGGCAGTATGCCCTTTCATCACCCCCTCCAGGAGGATATCCATATGGGAGTTCTCAACAGTATTCAGGTTATACTGGAGTTACGACAAGCGGTTGGGCACCTATGCTACCCCAACAACCAAGAGTTGTGTATTCTATGCAACAATGTGTACCTATGTCGAACATCCCGACAACACCAGCTATTGTAACAGTGTCACAAGTTCAAACGATGCCTGTTGTATGTCAACCTTAGATTTCTCAGGTTGTAATGCAACAACCCCTTGACCTTGTGACTCAACCACAATCACCAACCGGTGGGGCGACACAGGTCCAAACGGGTACAATTACCCCACATCTTGGTCCGGCAGTTAGTATAGCACAACAGAGCATGGCTTCACAATCGTGGCTGGTGCAATACCAACAACCACAATTCCAACAAGTATACCAAGGTTCTGAGCAACAGATCTTTGCGAACAGTGGACAACCGTACATTCAAAACGGTCAAAATCAACCACTTTACGGCGGTCATGTCCACCAACCATATCAGTCATACCAGCATCAACTACATTATGCTGGTATGCAAAGGATGACTACTCAGGCGATTCCATCGTATCCTCGGTATGCTTCACCTAACCTGAATCAACAGTTACCATTCATGGCAACTTTAGAGTTTCCCAATTTACACCGGTTAACAAACGATCCAATTGCTTACGCCCCTTGGTGGCCAGCGATTCCTCACAAACTTCCATCAGACATTCCTAAATTTAATGGAAATCCAGGTGAAGACCCATCGAATCACGTGATGACATTTCATCTGTGGTGTTCATCAAACACCCTAAACGATGATTCGATAAGGCTTCGCCTTTTTCAGAGGACGTTAATGGGTCCAGCAGAAAAATGGTATATTGAATTACCTAGAGCTTCGTT
Organism: Pinus tabuliformis; assembly: GCA_031772625.1. NCBI lineage: Eukaryota > Viridiplantae > Streptophyta > Pinopsida > Pinales > Pinaceae > Pinus > Pinus tabuliformis. Next base: position 1,343,892,589 of record CM062807.1, on the reverse strand, counting down.
CGACAATTTCAGCACCTTAGCCACGACTTTCTTAACCCATTTTCAATTACCGATAAGGTATGAAACCTGAACGGAAATCTTAACCAACTTCAAACATACAACGGCCACTCACATATCTGATCATATACATGAGTGGCGACGTCGTCGTAGGATGGTAAAAACGTACGTTCCCAATCAGCTATTAGCTGAATGGTTTATCAAGTCGTTACTTCCTGCCATAACGGAAGATGTGGTGAAAGGGGGAGTCGTAACGGAAGAGCAAGTTATCGCTCGTGCGCAATATCTAGACTTGGTCTATACTCAGTCTGGCACGCTCTACGACAAAATACCTGACGCCCCTAGACCGGAATTCTCAATTCCTCCTCCTCCTAAATCAAACAATGACTCTCATGCCGGCGATGGTGTGATTGGCACGACAAACGCGAAATCGACAAAGGCTACCTCCAAGAAATCCCGTAAGATTTCATATCAAAATGCAAAAGACGAAATTCTTGCTTCGGAAGTAAATGCCATATCAGCAGATAAGGGCAAAGAAACCAAACAACCAGGAAGCAAGAAGAAACAAAGCAAAGGGAAGAAGAAGAAACAGGATGAATCATCTCCTGAAAAAACTTCTTCAAACCCTCCTGGAAATAGGAAACCAAAAAGTCCATGTTTTATATGCGATGAGGATCATTGGACAACCGATTGTCCATACAGAGCTGAGCTTAAGAAATTCTTTAAAAGTTTGAAAACCTCAGCTGTGTTAACTGATCCGTTTCCAAATCCAGGCACGAATCTGGTTGATAGTGGAAATGCTTCCCCGTCACAAGTGCTAATGTTGTCGATTTCCAAGCAACAAAATGATGCTTTGATTTCGACAAGGAACAAAGATTACGGGAATCCACAACTGTCGAACGACAAAGGTAAAGATCAACCAAGTAGTTCGACAACAACTTCAACAGAAGTTGTACCACCCATCATTCCTGAATTAACAATAAAACCGCCAAAGGGAGTAGTACACAAGTCGACATTTAATCCTCGCGCCAGAGCGGCGCAACATTATAACATAGTGGAAGATTTGGCCCAATCGCCATCCGCTATGTCGACTCTTGAAGTACTACAAAATTGTCCATCCCAAAGGCAGGCTTTGTTATCAGCCATTGGTGGGGTTGATCCCAAGGATTCCAATCTTGTATCCTTCGACCACAAAGGATACGATCCTCAGTTACCAGCTCAACTAGCTTTCCTTATTCAAGTGAAAGCCCTCAACAAAACTGTTCACAGAACAATTATTGATGAGGGGGCATCTACATGTATTATGTCGATGAGTTGCTAAAAAACTTTAGGATCTCCAACCTTGTTGCGATCTTCGACGACATTAAAAGCATTCGACGGAAGGACATATACCCCATATGGTATCCTAAATAACTTGAAGGTTGAACTAGGGGGAAAAACAGTAGAAATAGATGTTGAAGTCATCGATGGGAATCTTGATTACAACATCCTGCTAGGAAGACCGTGGATATATGCCATGGCAGCTGTTGTGTTGAACTATTTTAGAAAGATCGCATTCCCCTTTCAAGGGGGGATTACGATCGTCGACCAACAAAACTTCCTCCCCAATGGTTCACAAGTTACAGGAAGCATTCCCATGATCCATGGAAGCCCACATTCGCTTCAGAATATCGGAGTAGGCCTACTGAAAGATACTATACTAATGGGAAATTTCGCTCTTCCACCTCCAATTGATTTTGCGAAAGTAGCGTCGATAGGTACCTGCAATATGATATGTTCCACGAAGATCTCAGAAGACGATATCAACATGGATCATGCAATGGTTTTGCCCCCAAGCCCAAAAGAAATATTGTAGAAATCAATGTTTCTAGCATGGGAGGCAAACCCGAATCAACGCTCATCAAGCGTTTGGGTAGATAGGTCTAGAGAATATGGTACCCCTTCAGATCCTTGGTCGAGAGTGCATGGAACCGACGAAGGAATCCTACAATCAATGTTGATTGAGGGGGTACCATGGAATGATTGCCACCATCGTTCCCTTCTTCTAGATTATGAAGAAGATATTCAAGATGACCTTTATCACCCTTCATTTTTTGAATTCCTATCAAATACTGTAAATACGGTGGATTCCGAGTGAAACTTATCCAATATTGAAGAGACTATAGCCATAAATATCTCGACTAAAACAAATGTTGTAGAGAATATTTATGTCAGCAAAGGTTGTTCACCTTCAGAACTGGAAATATATAACACTCTTTTTCACGAGTTCAGAGATGTCTTTGCTTGGTCATATGATGAAATGCCAGGTATTGACTCGAGTATCGTTGAACACGAAATTAAAATGTATCCAGATGTCAAACCGGTAAGACAACGGCTCAGGAAAGTGCACCCCAAGAAAGCCGCTGCCATTAAGGCAGAAGTTGAAAAACTTCTCCATGCTGGTTTCACCTACCCGGTTCCTCTAACCGATTGGGTATTGAATATTGTCCCTGTTATGAAGAAACAAGGGACAATTAGAGTGTGTGTCGATTATAGGGATGTAAACCAAGCTTGTCCAAAAGACAACTACCCTACACCCTTCATCGACCAGATAATTGATGAATGCGCCGGATGTGAAATCTTTTCATTCATGGATGGATTTTCCGGGTATAATCAAATAAATATCCGCCCACAGGACTAGTCAAAGACTGCATTCATTTGTCTGTGGGGCACATTCGCATATCGAAAATTACACTTTGGTTTAAAGAACGCAGGGGCGACGTTTCAGAGGGCAATGAATTATGCCTTCCATGACATCAAGAACATCATTCAACCATACCTCGACAACCTTCCGGCTCATTCGCGAAAGCGGACTGATCATCCGCAGCATTTAAGAGCGATATTTCTACGTTGCCGACACTACAAGATAAGACTCAATCCGCACAAATGTGTATTTTGCGTCACTTCTGGTCGTTTACTTGGCTTTGTAGTCTCTGAGGATGGGATTCGTCTCGACCCTTGCAAGGTCCAGGCAATCATCAATTTGCCTCCACCTTCGAATTTGCTTCAGATTCAGAAACTCCAAGGGAAAGCAAACTTTCTGAGGAGGTTCATTCCAAATTACGCAGAACTTGCTAAAGGTTATACACGTCTTTTGAAAAAGGAAGTGCCCTTTGTTTGGGATCAGGTTGCGCAAGCTTCCTTTGATGCTTTAAAGGATTCCTTAATAAAAGCATCATTAATGTACGCCCCCGATTATCAAAGAGATTTTAACCTGTATCTGGCTGCAGCGGATACAACCATCGCAATGCTTTTAGTTCAAGAAGTCGACGGAATTGAACACCCTATATATTATTTAAGTAGAAACTTAAATGATACATAAATAAAATACTCTTATGTTGAAAAACTAGCGCTTGCAGCTGTTCAAGCGATACAAAGGTTTCGACATTATGTCCTCTTTCGGAAAACTACCATTCTGTCAGATTGCAACCCCATGACTTATATATTGTCGCGACAGTTGCTGGGGGGCAAATATTCAAAATGGATAGCGATCCTTCAAGAGTTTGATCTGGAATTTGTAAAATCCAAATCAAAGAAAGCTCTAGTTTTCGCAGAATTATTGTGCGATCTCCCATCGTCATCCAACGATGAAACATCCGAAGAATCAATAGTGGACGAGAATTTGTTCCTAATATCTACAAGCAATGAGTGGTATGGAGATATAATAATTTATCTCCAAACCCAAAGGTTCAGGCCTAACACCTCTCACTCAGAACAAAAACGTATACGATACCAAGCAAAAGACTACATGATCGTCGGTGATACGCTTTACCGTCGTGGTATCGATACAGTTCTGAGAAGGTGCCTCACCCATGAGGAGGCCGAAAAAGCCCTGAATGAGTGTCATTCAGATGCATGTGGGGGACATCAATCTGGATATGCTACAGCACAAAAATTTTTACAAGCAGGATACTTCTGGCCAACCATGTTCAAAGATTGCATAACTGCAGTTAGAAGTTGCCATGCTTGTCAAATTTTTGATAGCAAAAACAGAAGACCACCCGCACCTTTACAGCCAATAGTAGTTGTTGGGCCTTTCGCCAAATGGGGCATCGATTTCATGACATGTAACCCCACCTCGACCGGGGGGCATGGGTATATTATAGTCGCCGTTGACTATTTTACCAAATGGGTCGAGGCGATGCCTACATTAGATAACACTGGTGAAACAACTGCCCTTTTCTTTTTCAATCATGTAGTCGCCAGATTCGACGTACCACAGGCTATAGTTATGGATCATGGATCGCATTTTCGCAATCACATGATGGTTGAATTAGCTGCCAAGCTAGGGCTATCTCACGACAGCTCTACCCCGTATTATCTGCAAGCCAACGGACAAGTTGAAGCGATCAACAAGGTCCTGAAGCGTATGTTGCAAAGGATGATCAGAGTTCACAAAAGAAGGTGGCACCTAATCCTGTACTCAGCCTTGTGGGCTTACCGAACATCGGCAAGGAATGCGACCGGGTTCACACCTTTCCAACTGGTATATGGCCTGGAAGCAGTCTTACCATTCCAGTGCGAAATCTCGTCTCTTAAACTCGCAATCGATCTCCTCCCCTGAACTTCAGAAGAAGAGGCTCGTTTCTTGGAATTAATCCAATTGGATGAAACCCGTCGTGATGCCGCTTTGGCTAACGAAGCCCACAAGAAACGAGTCAAGGCACAGTTCGACAAAAATGTCAAACCCCGTGTCTTCTCAGAAGGTGACTTGGTCTTGCTTTACGACCAAGAATCCGATAAATTGGGAGCAAGTAAATTTAATTCTTTATGGATGGGCCCCTATATTGTGAAACGAGTGTTAGCAAAAGGAGCCTATGAGTTAGTGGATTATGACGGAATTCCACTGGCGCAACCTCGCAATGGGTTGTACCTTAAGCGTTTCTATGCTTAAATAGTAACCAATGTGCTTTTGTTGTATTTTTTTTCGCTAAAGTGATCATTCTGGTCGAGTAATCCACCTTTTTACAATTATTGCAGATGTCGAACCTTTTGGAGACATGTGTGGGATATGCTGACGGAGTGAGTCGTAGTTCGCGGAACCTGTCCTCCGCAGCCTGGGCCATTTTTGATCCAAGCGGCGAGTTAGTAAGTTTCAGAGGTGTATGTATTGGTCAATCAACGAATAACATCGCTGAATATAGCGCGTTGATAGAACTGCTCTCTGATGCCATCACCCATGGTATACGCTGACTAATCGTCAGGCTAGACTCACAACTCGTAATACTACAGCTCAATGGTATATATTCCGTCCGCAACCTAGCTATTTATCGCATGTTGCTAAGGGTTAAGATTTTGGAAAGACAATTTGATTTAATTCAATACCAACATATTTCCAGAAACTTAAACACATTAACCAACTCATTAGCAAACTATGTGTTAGATAGAAATTTGCGACATTTATAAAAAGAAACACATCATCAATGTTGTACATATGGATCATATAATTCAACCAGAATAAAACCTCGAAAATCAATATATATATATATATATATATATATATATATAAGTTGTTTATGGTTTACATATAATGTTCTATGACCAAGAAAAAATCGGTCGCATGACCCAAAAGCTCAAAAATGCTAGGGGGCACCCTAGTCTAGTGATGCTCATGATAGCACGTCACGGCCTGTGCAATCATGCGTAAGAGACGAGTCCATCGTCTAGGCACACCAGTAGTATGCCGCTGCAACTGTAGAGGTAACTCGTTGATCCTCACATCTAGAATGCCGAGAGTAAGGCTCTCAACCTGCTCCTACACAGCTGTGAGAGTCTTGGCCACATCAAGGTCACGAAGAATAACGATCCCGGCAGTCTCCCCTGCTGGGGCAGCGGCTAGCGCTCTCAGGCGAACTACTGGACGAACAGGACCAACATCTGCATGCACACATGAGTTTGATTAAAGTCTTGATAGAATAAAGCACAAGGACATTATGAATAAAAACAGTAAACAGTGATATGGTCGAAGATTTTACCAATAGCGCCCCACTGCTCGCCTTCCGGTAGTACCAAATCCGGATCACCCCGGAAGTCCATGCCAACATATGGATACTTGGAATAGACCATCTCCTGACACTCGAACCACCTGAAGAAGGTATCAGAGAAAGAAATCTGAGATGACCGACATGCCTAGACATGTGATCAACCCATCTCTGCATGCGTGGTTCAGTAGGAGAAGGCAAGTCGAGTGCAATGTACTGTGGCTGCATCAGTGGTATCTTCTCCAAAGCAAAGGCAGTGAAAATAGAACCAAACCCAAAGTTCTTCAACTTCCAGTCCTTTACCTTGGTCAACTGACTTTTCATCTGAAGAAGTACTGCATCACACCAGTTGAATATTTTCGGTTGGAGGCACTCCAAGGCATGCTGCACATAGGATCTGTTGGCTACATGAAGAGACGCACTACTGGCCATCCTACCAATAGTGTACAAGATAGACCTGAGAGACCTGTCAGCAACCTCACGGATAACGATCTTGCCATCTTTACTCGATTGAGATCCTTCCCTGCAATACTGGCAGATATAATCTCGCACAGAGTCACTCCCTCGGGCCGGACTTGACAAAGAAATGGGAGCACCCCGCCTTGACAAGCAAGTCAAGAAGTAAATATCTACTGCGGTCAAGGGGATGGATTTGCCCCTAATCTGGAACACTTGGTTGATAGGATCCCAAGCATCGAGCAAATATTGCAGTAGGTTGATTTGCTGTCTCATGCTAGAGATGCGGAAGAACTTCAGTAGACCACAGTTCCGCAGCGCGTTCACCGTGACAGGATCATGTAGGGCAATCATGTCCTCTTCTTCATGTTCTCGTTCTCGCCATGTAAGGGTCATTTGCTCCAATATCTCTGAAAAACAAACATGAGAGGAGTTAGATCCTGGATTTGATGAGAAATTGGCAAAAATTTTCATCAAAAACTGTGCAACGAAACTCTTTTTCTGTGCCTAGCGCACCTACCCAGTGTTCCACCTATGTTGAAGGTCAAACTGCCTTCATGCTGCTTGACATTCAGCGTAGGTTTCGAGTGCACTAGGTGCGCTGATGGCAGAGCGCCCCCATCAAACCCCAGGGGCTCAGAAGAACAAGAAATCAAACACAAAATGCAGAAAGGAAACCATGAAATGAAAGAGCTCAAGTTTAGCTCCTACCTGGTCCAGACGGCGCCGAGAATCGTCCACAGAATCTCCCGGAATCAGCTGATGAAAATCAAGGGGGAAGAGGCACCTCCAAATCTCCAACAAACCAAGTTCAAATGAAATGGTAAAATGAGAGGTAAAAACACTTTTTAATTGCTTTTTACGTAGTTCAAAGCGAAATATTAGGGTTTTAATCTCATTTTCAAGCAAATGTTATTCATTTCTAACTAGTTTGATGCAGCAATTGAGGGTACAGTACTATCTTTGAAAAGGGCAAAGCTAGTTATGGTAAAAAATCAAAATTAGACCATGTAATCGAGCATTTTTAGCGTATAGTTCATGCTCGTTAAAAAATAAACATAAAATTGAGCAGTTTTAACACATAGTTCATGCTCATTAAAAAATAAACATAAGATCGAGCAAGTGTTTCAATCCGCGTTTAAGCTCGTTAAAAAATGAACTACCCGGTAAATAACCACAGCGAATGTAGATTTATCAGCCATTGAAGCCTTGGTCGTGTTTGCACCGTCACCTCCACTTTTCCATTGGCCGATCATTCACCTCCATTTGATTGTTTACCCATTTTCAGGAACAGCTGCGAAGAGTGATCTCACTTAGCCATCCTTGTGACACTGTCGTGATTGGAAAATTCCAACCCTTACTTGGAATCAGCTGCTAACCCGTTTTATCACTCGTTCCTCAAAAGACGAGTCTTCTTTAAGCTCTTTTCATCTGACTCGTAAAATATGAAAAGATTTCCGAGTTTTGGCCTTCCAGCTCGTTAAAGCGACCGGAAGTGCTATCCCTCCTCTAGATTTTAATCTTTTTGGACCTGAGGGATTATTGCACAAAAAGATCGAGTGCTTGTTTTGTTCGGCTCGTTAAAACTATCGAAAATCCATCCCTTCTGTATTGTTTTATACTTTTTCAGACTTAAGGGATTAGATGACGAAAAAGGAACTTTGGAGTTATCTTTACGTACCTTCTTAGACTCTCTAAAAATGAAAAGGGACCGAGTTATCTTTGTCGTTAAACTCGTTAAAAAACATTAATAGCGACAAACTTGTCTTTACACGAGAACGAGTTTCAGTATCGCTAGGCTCGTTAAAACATAGCGATGGGTTTGCCCGAAGGGCAAATTATAGAACAAGCATATGTTATCCTCCTCAAGCTTGACAAAAATAAAGAGGTACTGGTCAGAAATGACTAGGGAAAAATTGGGAAGAAACTCAAAGAACTTTTATTGGTAGCAAGTCGCTCTTGAACATAACACTTCCACTCTGTGCCTGAGTCGGGTTGGGTTGTTTCATTCACCGGTCACGTCACCATGGTCTCGCCATACCATCCACCTTTGGGGTAAATGCTACCGATCCATCACACAAGTGTCGCCGATATGTTCAAGAGAAGTCATCCAGAGAAGTCAACCGTGTCCCATCCACTACCATACATTATCCTTCTTCCTTTCATGACTGCCACCCTGAACCATATATCATCAAATCGTTTTCACCTCCATCAAAATCATTTGCTCCGTTCCGTGTCACTGATGTGGGATACACTAAGGCCCTCCTTTGACGGATCGCTTCTTGTCGACATCAACTCATTATCCAAGAAGTTGATCTAGGAACACCCCCTTCAGTACTTTGAAGCTTGCATGCCTCAATGGCAAGTTTCTCACTTCCGACGACAGGTATACATCAATGACCTTCGACCGAAAGATTTTGCATGGTGTTCGATGCCAAGTCCTTTATTCACACCACGTGAATTGTACTGCAATACCTTGGGGGTCATCATCATTATCGGTGATTCCTCTCGCGCTTGTTAACAGTTTACATCATTGACTGGTAATCAAGCGATGTCTTTCCATGTTCGACTTCAGAAAATTTCTCACATGGATCGAATTGTACTTAGAGTGAAGATCGAATGAGACTGAAGACCCCGGATCTAGTTTCATCCATCCAGGCTGCGATATATATTCAGGAAAAATAAAGACATTTGACATGTACAGCATTGCAGCAGATAATCATCCTACCAAAAGGATGATGATTTCATCAAAATCATCAGTCTACCATCAGACAATTGCCTGTTCTATGTACAGAAAAATGAATTTATAAAGCTGAGCATGGGAATGCCTGCCTCAGCTAGATCATGAAAGCAGTATGAAAAATAATGTATTGTATTGTATCTTATTACAGGTCTCCTCCCAGCATTGGAAGAACTTCGGATCCTCCTAATAAAGCATTTCACCCGATAAATAGCCTCATACTTTAGGGGGCAACTGTTATAGACATTTTTGTGCCTTACAACATTGAGCATGAAATTTCCATAATCCAAGGGATCCAAAGTCCCTAAAAGAGTTGTTCCTACCCCTAAAGGAAGAAGGTCAACAAAAGACAGCTTCTCCCAGAAGTTCTCCACCAAAGACCACTCAGAAATGGTCAAATTAGGATCAATTCAATGGCTCCACTAGCTGCCTGCGTTGAAATGCAGAGGTTACACTGGCTAGTTGCACTGCAACGCAGGTAGAAGCACTACCAGGGTGCGCTGAGCAGGAAATTACAAATGGCAAGTTCATTCAACGAGGTGGAAAGACCCTGGAAGCTTCCAGAATCTTCCTCAATGACACTTGCCTCAATGAATTCGACCAAGTGATGAGTAAGAGGTTCTCAACCTCCAAGTGGAAGCAAGAACTGACAGAGAGAAGCCACAAGTCAAAACATAAGCTGACTCATCCTCTCTGCTTACATCTATATATGGATCTCTCACCCAGAGGTTCAGGGGGCTGGAATTTTGTACTTTGCAGAGAATTGCTGTTGGTTTGAGATTGAGATTAGTACATTGGGTGATTTATGCTTTGTTGGAGGAGAGGAAGGGATTCTTTTGCTGGGAGGTAGATGCTGGATCGGGACTCATTTGGTTGTATCTCCTCTTGAACCTTGTTATCATATCAATAAAGCTACTTGAGTTTCTCCAATATGCTTGTATTTCAATGATGTTTTGTTATATCTGCATATTTAGTTTATATCTGATCCTAAACTAGTTATGAATGTGAATCTATATCTTTTGTGTAGTTTTCTTCTCTTGTGATCTTGCAGGAACTGGGTGAAGCTGGACCAGTGAAAGAGCAGGCAGCGGGAAGCGAACGAAAGAGAGAGTGGTTGGATCGACAAACTAGCAGAAGACACCGGTTAGTTACATCCTTCTTTCTCTATTTTCATCTCATAAAGAAGAATACTTAGATAGCTTTCCTTGTTTGTTGCTAAGGCACTATCACCTCTTAGAGTGGGATAGGGGCATTCCGAATTGGATACTTTTCCCAACAACACTCCCTCTCTCTCTCCACTTTTCTCTCTCTATGTATTTCTTCTTCACTCCATCTCTCCCCTTCCAACTCCATCTCTTTGACCCTCCCTCTCTCCTCCTCTCTCTCAAGTCCTCTCTCGTCCTTCCTGTCTCTCCCTTTCTCTTTCCCCATCTCTCTCTCTCTCTTTTTCCTATAACCATTTCACTATCTCCCTCACTCTCTCCACCTCTCCCCCCTCCATCTTTGTGGCCCCCCTCTCTCTTGCCCTTCTATCCCTCTCTCACTCCTTTCTTTCTCTCTCTCTTTATTCCTCCTCTCCCCTCTCCTTCAATTTATCTCCTTTAGTGAAAGTAATCAAATAGGATTAGAAATCACCATCTACACTAAAATCAATACATCTAATGCAAGATATCTTCTTCCCTCTCTCCCCCTCCATCTATATCTATATCTCCCTCCATCTCTCCTTCTTTGTGTCCCTATCTCACTCACCAAAACACACAATGTCTCTCTCCATATCTATTTATCTCTTCCTATCTCTATCTCTTTCTTCTTCCCTCTCTTCACCTTATATCTATATTCTCCCTTTTTCTCTCTTTTGTCTCTAATTCTCACCCCCAAAACATATACACTCCATGCCTATTTTTCTCTTCCTCCCTCCTCCTCTCTTTCTCTCTCTCTCTTCCCCTTCTCTCCCTCTCCCCCCCTTCTATCTCTCTTCCATCCTACTCTCCCCTCTCCCTCTCTCTCCATCTCCCTTATCACTCCCTAGCTCTCTTTCTCTCCACCTTTCTCTCTTTGTGTCTTTCTCCTTTCCTCCCTCGCTTCCTCCTTCTCTCTCTCACGTCATCGCTCTTTCCCTCTCTCTCTCTCTCTCTTTTTCTCCCACCTCCCTCTCTCTCTCTCTCTCTTTCTCTCTCCACCCTCCAACTTTGTCACTATATCCCTCCCTCTCTCCTTCTTTCCCCCCTTCTTTCCATCTCTCCTTGTTTGTCTGTCTATCTCACCCCAAAAATACACACACACTCTCTCCATCTCTCCCTTGTCACTTCCTCTCTATCTCTCTCCACTTTTCTCTCTCAATTTCTTTCTTCTTCCTTCCCTCTCTCCCCTTCCAACTCCTCTCCCTCCCTCCCTCTCTCCTCCTCTCTCTCAATCCCCCTCTCTCGTCCTTACTCTCTCTCCCTTTCTCTTCTACCTCCCGCTCTCCCCCTTTCTCTCCCTTTCTCTAACTCTCTCTATCTCTCCACCTCTACCACTCTATGTATTTGTTCTTCCCTCCCATATATATATAGAATTAATATATATCATGATATATTAATATATATTATAAGATAACAAATATAATATTGTATTAATTCAAATTTATTAAATTCAATAATATTAATATTAGATTTAATGATGTGTTTTACATGGCATGATGACAAAATTATAATAAAGATATATCAAATTAATATTTTCAAATATTACAACTTTGACGTGGAAATATTATGTCTTTAAAGATTTTAATATATCCATAAGATATGGTTTACCTTTTAAAGATTCATTTTACAAATATTTAATTAAAAGAAGGATTTTGGAGCATGATTTCTTTGTGTTGAATTAACTTTTTTACTTTGGTTTAATAAATGGTATTTCCTTTAGTAAAGAGTAAAGATGTTTAAAATTTTACCTAATTTGGAATTTTAATGTAGTAAAAAAAATTGTTTCGAAGGTAAATTTATGATCCATTTGAATTCAAAGTATATGAAAAAAGAACTATTAAAGGCATGAGATAATTGTATTATAGTTTTCTTTTATCTATATGGTTATTTTCATTTTTTTTAGGGAAGACATTTATTTTTTTTATTATTATTATTGTTTTATTGGACAAATATAATTACAAATTTCCCTCATACTAGCAGTGGAATGCGCCTATATGAGCAATGAGATTAATTGATATTTTTTAACATATTATTTATATGCTTGAAAAGAGTGGAGAGAAGTATTCCTAGATCATCCTAGTTTTGCTACCTTAACAAGTCAAGAAGGTCGGTAGTGTGGCAAAGATATTGAAAATTAGAATTGATGTGAGTAATATCTAGACAATTGAATAGAAAGTGTTTTTCATATTCAACCCTGTTAGTATCCCAAAGATGACTCTTTAGTTACAAGGATTTTTGGGAATTGACCAATGGCTAGTTTCACTTTGAAGCTCGCATGAATTAGTTTGTATTTTAACAATGTTCATTTTCTTCTTAGCACTATTCAAGACACGGAACAATATGATTTCCTCCTTATGGAGCATCCTTGTATCATCCTAGCTTGAACCAGAGGTGAAAGATTTGGTTAAAATTAAAAATCATTTTAGAAAACCTCTTAGCTTCCCATATAAATATATATTAACTATCTTTAATAATAATATTTAATTTAATAATAATATTTGGTTGATGTTTTTGTATGAATTGTGAGCCACCCTTGAACAAGGGAGTTGAAATAGTTGTCAAAAACTAATGAAAGAGGCAGCCAAGAATAAGGAAAATCTAGAGTAATAAATGTAGCTAATCAAATAACCCATGTTAGAGATGCAAAGGAGACTACTATGTAAACCTAGATGTGATCTCAAAATAATATACCAAATGATTACGTTGTTAATATCAAAAGCTAGAGAACAAGTAAAGATTAAAAGGTGAGTTAGAAATGTAAGAGATCCAAAGGAGACTCCTATGTAAACCTAGATGCTAAGTAAGTAAAAATAATAGACGAGATGATTATGTTGATTAATTGGAAAGCGAGAGAACAATCAAAGATTGTAAATTGAGTTAGAACAAGTAAAGGTTAAATGGACTTTTTATATCACTAAGCTTTTAAAGTAAATTACAGGTTGTCTTTTTTTTCACTATATTGAATTTTGGTTGAGGTTAGTTGTAATGTTGAATAGAAGAATTAATCATCTATTTAATGTTCTCATTAATATTATGCAACTTTGGATTTAGGTAAGTATTTTTTAAAACAATTTTTATTTATGCAACTTTAGATTTAGCTAAATATCTTTATTATGCAACTTTCGATTTAGCTAAAGAACTTTTAAAACAATTTTTATTTATACAATTTTAGATTTAGCCAAATATCTTTAGAACAATTTTTATTTATACAATTTTAGATTTAGCCGAATATCTTTAGAAAAATTTTTATTTTGTGAAATGATCAACTCTTCGATTAAAATTTAAACAACCTAATACACATTTAAATTTATAATTTAACCATTAGAAAAACACATACCATTCGAAAATTACATATCATTCTCATCTCACATGTTTTCGATTAAGAAAATGATTGCACCTAAAATTCATGCCTACTATTCAGACTGGTATCGTTCATAGCTACCAGTCATTTCAGTGATGGTGTAACTATTTCCCCGCTGATTCATATTTTCCCTACACATTTTCATGGTTAATTAGACTATATTAACGTCTAGCTTTAGGCAAGATCACGACATTAAAATCATCAAGAGAAAGGAGAAAATATGGGAGATCTTGGATTTGTATCTGGATCAATAGGCGTTCTTATTGATAGGGTGGTTCAAGTAATAGAGGGGCACATCAAGATTTCTCGTTGTTGCAGAAAAGAGTTGGGGATTTTGGAAAATTTAGTGAAGGAGATTCAACCTATAAACATGGAAATTCAACAATATTGAACCTGTTACAGTTAACCACTGGCTTCAAACATTGAACAGAATTATGGAATATGCAATCAAAATAGTGCATAAATGTCATGTTCCAACATATAATATGGTATCTCGATATTTGTTGAGTAAAAAAATCAGGAAGAGTATTAACGGTTTGCAGAGTCATCTGGAAAGACTGCCTTTCATTGGATTCACTCATCAACTCCGTTTTCAACTGCAAAACATACAGTTACAGAGCCATGAAGCTGCTCAGAGCCAATCTTCAATTCCTCCAACAAGGCAGCCAAGCCTTGCAAGTTATAGGCAGTAGCCAATTCAAGAGGCGTGCATTGTGGGACAAGATGAGGCATTCGAAGCTGTAGAATATGAAATGACTTATTTCCAGCCAGCTGATAAGCCAACAATACTATGAAGAAAAATACATATAAAAAAAATCAAACAAGTAAAACACATTTACTGTGTGACCTAAAAACTAATGCAAATCTCATATATTAATTGAAGCATTAGCGACATTCTTATATAGTAAAATTATTACTAAAATCAACTCTGAAACAAATCTAATGGCATTACAGCTAATTCCCAGCACTTTCTAGCAGTGACCACCCTAACAATTTGCTACTTTAATTTCATAGAGAACTCAAAATCTGCCAACTAATTTGTTAGCAATTTACATAACTAATTAAGAATTATTCCCAACACTCCCCCTTAATGATTAATGAGGATTTACTATCTTATCTCGTAGTGCTAAAAACTGATGTTTTGCAAGTGCTTTGGTGAAGATATCTTTATATGCTTCAATTCAATATCCTTCTTCTGCACCAAATCTCTAATGAAGTGATATTTCACGTCAAAATTCTTTGTCCTACTATGATGAACTGGATTCTTTGCTAAGTTGATGGCACTTACATTATCACAATAAATCACTGTAGGCTCAATTTGTTTTTCTCCAATTTCTTCCAAAATTTTTCTGAAACAAAGATCTTGTGTAACTGCTGAGGTAATTGCAACATACTCCACTTCTGTGGATGAGAGGGCAACAATGCTTTGATTTTTTGAGCTCCATGTAATCAAACCAGAACCAAAAGAGAAACAATTTCGAGATGTGGACTTACGGTCATCAAGACTACCTCCTAAGTCTGAATCACTAAATCCAACAATATTGAACTTTTCAAAAGTGTAGTAATGAATACCAAAATTTAGAGTGCCTTTCACATACCTTAAAATCCTCTTGGCTACCTTCATATGTATTTTAGATGGATTTTTCATATACCTTGAAACAAGTGAAACTGAATATGTAATATCAGGCCTTGTGTGGGTTAGAAATATCATGCTCCCCACAATACTTCTGTAAGTTTTCTTATCAACTAAATCAACACCATCATCTCTACATATCACCTCTCCATGAGCACTTGGAGTAGGGGATGGATTACAATCAAGCATGTCAAATTTATTTAGCATATCCTGTGCATACTTTGTCTGACAAATGAAAATCTCATCCTTACTTTGATAAACCTCCATTCCTAGAAAATATTTCATGATGCCTAGATCTTTCATCTCAAATTCATTCATCATAGAAACTTTGAATTTATCATTCATCTTAGAACTACTACCCATATACAATAGATCATCAACATACAAACTTATGACTAAAATATCAATACCTTCTTGTTTGTAGTAAAGGGTAGGATCACTCTTACTTCTCTCGAAGCCATTTTCCTGAAAGTATCCATCAATCATTGCATACAACGCTCTTGGTGCTTTCTTGAGACCATACAAAGCCTTCTTCAACTTGTAGACATTATTCTCCTTTCCTTCCACTTCATAGCCTTGTGGCTGCTCCACATATACTTCCTCTTCTAAGTACCCATTCAAGAAGGCACTTTTCACGTCCATACGATGTATGCTCCACTTTTTATGAGCTGCTAATGAAATCAACATTCTAATGGTCTCCTATCTTGCTACTGGTGCAAATGTCTCTTCATAATCAATTCCATACTTCTATGTGAATCATTTAGCAACTAATCTTGCTTTGTGTCTTTCAACACTCCCGTCACTGTTATATTTATTCTTATAGACCCATTTGGTTCCAATCTTTTTCTTGTCATGTGGAGGCTCTCTCAACTTCCAAGTGTCATTCCTTTGAATGGAATCCATATATTCTTGCACGGCTTGCATCCAAACCTCGTTACTACATGCATCTTCAAAACATGATGGCTCAAAATCAACCTTGGCCAATAAAGCAAAATTGACTATCTCACCTATTGGGCTTTCTTCATGTGCTTGATTTGCACTCCTCTGATAAATATCACTCAATCTTCTTACCTTCCTTGTAGAACTTGGAGAAGAAGTTGGACTTGAACTTGATGTTGAAGAAATTGATGAAGGGCTACTTGGTGGAGTTAAGCCACTAGTTACAGAAACATTAGTTGGCTACTCATGATCATTATCAACAATTATATCATCATTCAAAACAGATTTTGTCTTCTCAACATGGCCTTTTTGATGACCATAAACTCCCCCTTCATAAAAAATTACATCTCTTGAGACAATAAGCTTGTTATTTAGAGGATTATACAATTTATAAGCCTTGCTTGTCTCACTATACCCAATAAAAATACATAACTCACTCTTTGCATCTAAATTTTTTCTATTTTGATCAGGTACATGCACATAAGCCAAACAACCAAAAAATTTGAAATGATTAACATTAGGCATTTTTCCATACCAAGCTTCATAAGGAGTCATCTTTTCCAGTGCACTGGTGGGGCTATGGTTGAGGATGTACACTATTGTAGCAACTGCATCTCCCCAATAAGAGTTTCTCAATCCCTTAGTTTGTAACATGCATCTTGCCATTTCAACCACAATATGATTTTTTCTTTCAGCTATGCCATTTTGTTGGGGTGTGTATGCTGTAGTACATTGCCTCCTGATGCCATTCATATCAAAATAACTCTGGAAAGATTTTGAGCAGAATTCTCCTCCACGGTTAGTCCGCAAACATTTGATCTTGCACCCTCTCTTATTTTCTACAAGGGCGTTGAACTTCTTGAATGTATCCAGGGCTTCACTTTTGGCCTTCAAAAAATATACCCAACAATTTCGTGAGTAACCATCAATAAAAGTGATGAAATATGATGACTTACCCAAACTATTAGTATGCATAGGACCACATATGTCTGAATGAGCAAGCTGAAGTGGGTGATGATCCCTCCATGTAGTTCCCTTTGGAAACCTTTCCGTTGCATGCTTTCCTTTAGCACATCCTTCACAAACCTCCTTATGCTCTTCTACCTTGGGCAAACCAGAAACTAATGCATGTGAGGTTAGAAACTTCAAACTGTGAAAATTTAAATGCCCATACCTCAAATGCCATAACCAACTTGAGTCCTCATAAGCCATATTTGAAAGGTTGTTGTTATGTTCACCAAACCTCAAGGGAAACATCCTATTTCTTGTCATAGGCACAATAGTGATCACCCTATCTCCCTTATTCTTATCATAAATAGTACATGTCTTATTTTCAAAGACTAATTTATAATTTTTCTCACATAGCTGCCCAACACTCAACAAATTATGCTTCAATTATGGAGTATAATAAATGTCATGAATACTCTTTATACCTTCTTTTGTTTGGACCTCCATAGCTCCTTTGGTAGCAACCTCCAATGATTTATCATCACCAAGCTGGATCTTGGATTTGAAACTTACATCCTTTGCTGAAAACAACTTCTCATTCCCTATCATATGATTAGAGCATCCAGAATCTAGGTACCAAACATCTTTACTAGTATATTTACCTTTGGCATAAGATAAAAATAAGGGATCTAGAGGATACTCACCACTTTCTTGAGCATAATTAGCATTTTTACCTTCTTTCAATCTGCATTCTCTTTCAAAGTGGCAATACCTATTACAATAGTAACATTGAACATTTCTCTTATCAAATCTACCTCTACCTCTTTCTCTAAAACTACCTCTTCCACTTGAGCCACCTCTTCCTCTACCTCTTGAATAATTTTGGCTTTGCCATTTAACTTGGCCTTGATTGCTTTTGGTACTGTTTCTGCTTGCATCTTCATTCTTTGTAATTTGTAATTTAGAGGAAAAAGCTTTCTCTACACCTTGAAAAGTGTCCTTCAATTTTTCTTCATGAGACATCAAAGATCCAACCAATTGATCAAATTGTAATTTTTTCAAATCCTTACTTTCGTCCATGATTATGGCGACATGATTCCATCTATGTGTTAAATATCTCAATACTTTTTTAATTAAAACTTCCTTACTTACAGTTTCTCCAAGTGTAGCCATTTTATTGACCACATCTTTGACTCTCACACAATAGTCACTCACACTTTTAGCTTTTTTCATCTTCAAATTCTCGAACTATCGCTTCAATGTCTGAAGCTTGCCCACCTTAACTTGATCACTACCTTGGTAAGCTTCTTGTAGAGTCTCTCATGCAGCTTTGGCATTTTTTTCTCCTGATATTCTTGGAAATAAGCTCTTATCAAGAGCTATCTGAATGTGAAACAAAGCTTGAGCATTCTTCTTCCTTGCTTCCTTTCTTGTTGTTATTTCATTGGCTGTAAGGACATTCCAATCAACTAGCTCCTCATATCCTGATTCAACAATCTCCCACAAATATTTTCCAATCAAAAAGGTTAGCATCTTAATGCACAATAATCATAATCGTTCCCATCAAATTCTAGAACTAGCATCTTGTTAGAATTCGACATGATTAACTTTGGCGAAATTCCAACAATACAACTTTAACCCAAAACAATTTTACCTACTCTGGTACCACTTGTAGAATATGAAATGACTTATTTCCAGCTAGCTGATAAGCCAACAATACTATGAAGAAAATTAAATATAAAAAAATAAAACAAATAAAACAGAGTTATTGTGTGACCTAAAAACTGCTGCAAATCTCATATATTAATTGAACCATTAACTACATTCTTATATAGTAAAATTATTACTAAAATCGACTGTGAAACAAATCTAATGTCATTACAGCTAATTTCCAGCACTTTCCTGCAGTGACCACCCTAATATTTTGTTGCTTTAATTTTGCAAAGAACACAAAATCTGCTAACTAATTTGTCTGAAATTTACATAACTAATTAAGCATTATTCCCAACAGAAACCCTTAAACATCTGCTAACAGATGATAAGGAAATCGCAGCCTCTGTGACATCCAGAATAGGCGTTTTTGGCATGGGTGGATCTGGAAAAACTCTGCTCCTCAAGAGAACCTTGAATGACAAGCAAGTGCAATAACACTTTGAGAAAGATTTGATTCTGTGGTTGACAGTTTCCCAAAATTTGTAAATCATAAATCTATGCAATAACCTTGGGATACAGATAGACCTCGATATAAGTGAGGGCTTTGACATGAGATGGAGCCAAGAAGATGTCAAGAGATGGATTTATTAAAATACTAGCAGTAGGAGATTCTTGCTATTTTTAGATGATATTTGGGATGACAATGAAAATCTATTGAAGATGTTGGGTGTACCAGACGATCAGAGGAATGACACCTCTAAGATCATTGTACCGACAAGAGATCGAAGAGTCCTTTCAAAAATGAGAGTGGGTACCCAAATTGCCATGGATAGTCTGTTTGCAGATGAGAGCTGGAGCCTCTTGTGCTTTCATGCATTTGTAGGTAACCAACACAGTCCACATGTTGGAATCGATTGCCCAGGATGTCTGTGTGGAGTGTGATCGGCTACCCCTTGCTCTCAAAGTAATAGGAGCAGCCATGGTGGGCATCACTACGCCATTAGATTGGTAGTTGAATCTGGAGAAGTTGAAAATGCGGATAAAGTGGACCCTCATGTAGAGAAGAAACTCTATAATCGATTGAGATTGAGTTATGACGCATTGTGCACCTCGCAATATTTACCTTTGCAGCTCTGCTTTCTCTACTTGGGCGCCTTCAAAGAGGACGAGGAAATGCATGTACATGATTGATAAACTTGTGGATAGGAGAGGGCCTTATTCCCACGAAAGATGGTAAAGATCCATTAGAAGTTGGAAGGGCTTATGCTAACTTTTTAGTGGATCGTTGTCTAATCGAAGCTAGTATTAAGGATGTTGATGGACAGGTGGTGATCTTCTCTGTGCATGATGTTTTACATCATCTAGCACTGCAAATTGCCAAGAAGGAAGAGAATTGTTGTTTCAAAGCAGGTAAAGGTTTAGTGGAATTCTCATTGAAACATTACGCCCGTAAAACCAGGATTTCTCTGAGGGCCAACAATTTTAGGTTAATACCTAATGGATATCGAGGTCAGGGTATGCGGGCTATGTTCCATCAAGAGTGGTCACGACTCTCACCTCTCTTAGACTTCTTGATTTTTGAGGGACGTCCATCAAAAGTTTGCCTCATAACTTTGGAGCGTTGAAGCATCTGGTCTTCCTTTGTTTAGCAAAATCGCCAATAGTGAAGTTGCGAGATTTAGTAACATGTTTGAAGAAGCTTGCGATACTAGATCTGTTAGAATGCTACCAACTGAGTGAGTTGCCTTATGAGTTAGGTAGGATGTCAAGTTTGATATATCTAGATCTAAGTTTCTGTCAACAGTTGAAGTGCATGCCTTGTGGGATCTCTGCGTTGACATCGCTATAGTATCTGAAAATGGAAAGATGTTAGAAAACCTGGCCACAAGCAACACCACCACAAACAAAACTTATTTGTGATCCGATGGGAGGTCGTGCTCGTGCTCGCTTCCAGGATCTGCACCCTCTGAAGCACCTTAAATGGTTGGCGCTAGAGTGCTCGAAGGAGCCAATTACAGATGGCGTAGTTGACGACATGACAGAGATGAGGACTCTCATCCTAACGATGTCACATATGCAGGAAATACCAGAGGACATAAGAGGTATGGTAAAGCTAAACAGTCTCTTTGTGGAGTCCAACATTTTGGTTAAGATCCCATCGTGGATATGTGGTTTCCAACTGCTAACTTGTCTAATAATAAGAGATTGTCCCCAACTGGAGGAGATCCCTGGAGCATTGGAGAAGCTTGAATGGCTAAGGAGGCTGGATATAGTTAAATCCTCGTCTTTAAAAGAGTTACCCGATGCATTTGGAGAGGCAGGTGCCTTTTTATGCCTAGAAAGTTTCTGGTTGGAGGAAACTAATGTGGTTGACAATTTTCCTCCGATAAGGGATGGGACTCTGCCTCTCTTGAAGAAGTTGGGCTTAGTCTTTTGCTCTAACATCAGGACCATTCCTCCAGGTCTCAAAAATTTACAGAATCTGAGGGAACTGCATGTGTATGGCAGTCCCTTAATACTCGAATCTATTGAAGAAGAAGGTGGTGAAGCATGGTCTGCAGTTCGAGCAATGGAAGGAGAAAAGCATGTACAGATACTAAGGAAGTGGATTGACGAGCACCACCATAAAGATGGGATGGGTTGCTCAAGCATATGCAAATGGGTTTTCCCATCTAAACCATGGTCATGGTTGTTGGGAATTTTCTAATTAATTCCAAAACAAAAATAACTTGAATAGAGGATAATGCTTTATTTTAACATAGGATCTTAACACAGGGAAGCAAAAAAAATTGTTTTCAGAGGACTGAGCTTTTCCAAACACACATAAAAGATTTCTATTCATTAATAAAACTGCTGATACAATATTCTTCCTCTCACAGAGGGATTTCACCAGGAACGATTCAGTTCCACACAAGAAAAATTACTCTGTCTCTCCTTTGAAATTTTTACACTGTTGTGTGTAAAAATTTCTTACATTTACTGCTGTAGAAAAAACCTTCTTGTTTCATTCACACTGCTGCATTACAAAATAAAAACTCTGTCTCTCAAAATACACTGCTGTGTAAATTATTTCTTCATTCACACGCTGCTGTGGATATGCATTTTCATTGCATTTTCAACGAACAACAATTACTTCAACCTGCTGTAAAAATTTCCTTACATTCGTAGTGGTGAGCTTCTCTTTACATTTCATATGCAAAATGAACAACACTACTTTCTTCACGCTTCTACGTATGTTTCATTACATTTCATATAAAACAAAAATCATGACTATATATTTACCTATGCTATACTCCCATGCAAAATAAGACATTAAAATTAAAACATTTACCTACAATCTATGAACACAATTAATTTCATTAAATGTTTTACTGGCAAACCAGCGGTCAAACTAAAAACTTTCACTTCACATCAGTATTCATGTTGTAGGCCTGTATCAACCGTTGATCTAATCTGACAGTTGTCAAGCATATCGCGCTGCCCATTTCTGTCGAACTTTATGCTCCGATGAAAAACTCTTTTGTAAAACTGTTGTGCACGTGTCAGCTGCTGGGTGTTATCGCTGCCCGCCAGAGGAAAACCACTTGCTCGTCAAAAGTGATGCAATGGAAGTACTGGTGGTTTTCAAAAATTTACGGTCGTTGTTTTAATGGAGCTGCAGTTGAAATTACATTTCAACACTCCCCTTTAATTTCAACTGCTGGGTTATCAATCATACCCAGACATTTCCTCAAAAACTCGAAACTTTTCTGTCCCAATGTCTTGGTTAGAATGTCTACAACCTGCTCCTGAGTTCTAAAGTGTTGTAAAACAATTTCTCCATTGTTTACCAATTCCCTGATGTAATGAAACTTTGTGTCAATGTGTTTCGTTCTCTTATGAAACACCGAATTCATGGATAATGCAATAGCTGAGCTATTGTCAGAAAAGATCACAGTTCCTTTTGTTTGCTCTTGGCATAAGCTCCTTAACATCCTTCTCATCCAAACTGCTTGACATGCTGCTGCTGTAGCTGCCACATATTTTGCCTCTGCTGTAGACAATGCTACAATAGGCTGTTTTTTAGAAGCCCATGAAACGGCTCTTGAACCCATGTGAAAAACATAACTGGATGTGCTTTTCCGATCATCCACACTTCCAGCCCAATCACTATCAATGTATCCAATTAAATCTGAGCATTTTGAAGTAGTATATAAAATTCCAAAACTTTTAGTACCTTTAACATACCTCAGAATCCTTTTTGCTGCCTGCCAATGTGCTTCTTTTGGCCTGTCCATGAATCTGGAAATTAAACTAACAGCATACATTATATCCGGCCTAGTTGCAGTCAAATACATGAGGCTACCAACTATGCTCTTATACAAGCTAGGATCAAAATCCTTGCTGCTGTCCTCTTTGTTGACTTTTAATCCCATCACTGTGGGAGTGATTGTTGTTTTGCTTTCCTGCATATTGAATCTTTCCAACACTTTATTAACATATTTCGCCTGTGAGATAAAAATCCCATTTTTATTTTGTTCTACTTCTATTCCTAAGAAGTATCTCAGCAAACCCATGTTAGTCATCTCAAATTCTTCTGTCATGACTGTTTTGAAATTTTCAATAAGGTGATCATCATTACCTGTAAAAATAACATCATCAACATATATCACAACAATTAGTAATTTACCATCATTTTCTTTGATGTAGAGGGTGGGTTCTCCCTCACATTTTTCAAATCCATTTTCTAGCAGATAGGAATCTATCTTACTATACCACGCTCTTGGTGCTTGCTTCAGCCCATAAAGAGCTTTATTCAATCTGCACACTTTGTGCTCTTGGCCTTTCTTTTCATAGCCTAGAGGTTGTTCAATTTAAACCTCTTCAATTAACACTCCATTTAGGAATGCTGACTTCACGTCCATTTGGTAAACTTTCCACTTGTTTTGTGCTGCTATGGACCACACTGCTCTCATGGTTTCCATTCTAGCAACCGGTGCGAAAGTTTCCTCATAGTCTCTCCCATACTGCTGCTTATATCCTTTGACAACCAGTCTTGCCTTGTGTCTTTCTATTTTGCCTTCAGCATTACTCTTGGTCTTGTAGACCCATATAACTCCAATGGCTTCCTTTCCTTTTGGTAGTTCAACTAAATCCCATGTCTTGTTTCTTTCTATGGCATTCATCTCCTCATCCATAGCTTCTATCCATTTCCTATCCTTAATTGCTTCTTCGAAATGAACAGGGTCATCAACATGACAATATAAAGCAAACAAAGAGTTCATAACTTCATTTGCTGCCTCTTGTTCATAAATATCACTTAAATTTCTTAACTTCTTACCTCTTTCATTTGGTGTGCAAGTTCTTGAAGAAGCACTTGAATTTCCTCCTTGTGGTGTGCTTGGAGAAACACTTTCATTTCTCCTCAAGGGTGCCCCTTGCGGTCCTTGTGTTGGTGCTGCTATTTGGGGATGTATTTCAGCCATCTCTTCATCATTTTCATCATGTGACAAAGATCTTTTAACATTCATTGTTTTCTCTATGCTTCCATCCCAAGCTTCCTCCTCAATGAACTGAACATCTCTACTGACAATGAGCTTCTTGGTGGATGGGTTATACAACCTATAAGATTTGGATTCCTCACTGTATCCAATGAAAATACATTTCTCCTCTTTGCTGTCCAACTTCTTCCTTAGCTGATCTGGAATGTGTGCATAGGCTACACATCCAAAAACTTTCATGTGGATGACTCCTTGCTTTCTCCCACTCCATGCTCCTTCCGACACTCGGTTCATGACTACTTTTGTAGGGCATCTATTTAAAATGTACGCTGCACAATGTACAACTTCAGCCCAATAATCATTTGGCAAATTTTTTGCCTTTAACATACTCCTCACCATATCCATGATTGTCTTATTCTTCCTTTCGGAAACTCCATTTTGCTACGGAGTGTACCTAGTGGTAAACGGCTTATGAATTCCATTGTCTCTACAAAAACGTAGAAATTCTTTGGAGATATACTCACCTCCTCTATTAGTTCTTAGAACTTTGATATGTAGCCCACTTTGGTTTTCTACAAGTGCTTTGAAATTGCAAAATCTTTCAAACACTTCACTTTTTTTCTTCAGGAAGTAAACCCAATTTTTTCTAGTAAAATCATCAATGAATGTTAGTATGTAGTGGCTACCTGCAAGTGATGGAGTTTGCATCGGTCCACATAAATCTGAGTGGACAATCTCTAAGGGTGCTTTTTCCAGATGGAAAACTTTCTCTGTGTTGTTTCCCCAAGATGCAACCTTCACAAAGGCTGTCTGGCTTCTCTATCATTGGTAATCTTCTTACCATTCCTTTTCTATTCAACAAGTTAAGACCTCCAAAGTTGAGATGTCCACATCTCAAGTGCCACAACCAATTTTTATCCTTTGGGTTGCTTTGGAAAGCCTCTTGAGTCATTGCTGCTATTACTTCTTTATTTTTCAAATCTGCCTTCATTCTGAGAGGGAGAATATTGTTCCTTGTCATCTTCACTTCAGAAATACATCGTTTTCTAGGTGCTCTATCCATGATGGTGCATACATCATTCACAAAGAAAACATTGTAACCCTTTTGAACAAGCTATCCAATACTTAAGAGGTTACATTTCATTCCAGGAACATAATAAACATCTGCTATGGTTTTCTTTTCACCTTTCTTTGTTAAGACTTTTACTTCTCATTTTTCCATAACAGAAACTTATTATCAGTCCCTAGTGTGACTTGTGACTTCACACTTTGATCTAACATAGAAAACAGGGCTATGTTTCCTGTCATATGGTTACTGCAACCGGAATCTAGAAACCATACATCTTCACTCTTTTCTTCAGCCATATTACAAGCTAAAAACAAACTGTTTTGGCTGATATTTTCTTTAGTGAAATTTGCACTAGTTCTATTACTCATATCATGTTGCTTCTTCCTACATTCATTTGCATAATTCCCATATTTTTTACAATAATAACATTGGATATTGGATTTATCATACCTTTGTCCTTGAGCATGATGTTGTCCACTTTGTTGGTTGATGCCTTGGCCTTGGTTCTGATTTGGATTGTTGCCTCTTCCTTGAGCATTTGCTAGACTATTTCTTCCACCTCTGTTTTGGCTTCTACCTCTTCCTCTTCCAAAGGACATCTGGGTCTTGAAGGCATTCTCTAGAGATGAGTTTTCATTTCTACTCAATCTTTGCTCATGTGTTATCAGTGATGCATGTAGTTCATCAACTGTGAAGTTTGTGAGATCCTTTGTCTCTTCTATGGTGGTGACAATCACATCGAAATTTTACGGTAGGACCCTCAACAGTTTCTCCACAATCCTCCTTTCTTCAAGAATCTCTCCATAAGACCTTATCTGTGTGACCAGACTAATCACACGTGTGAAGAATGAGTCAATAATATTCGACTCCTTCATGCAAAGATTCTCAAAATCTCTCCCCAGCAATTGTAGTTTTGTTGTCTTCACTTTCTCCATGCTTTGATAGGATGTCTTGAGATTTTTCCATGCTTCTTTGAATGTCTTGGCTGCTGCTATCCCTGGAAACACACTCTCATGCACTGCTTGATACAAAAAACAGAGGGCTTTAGAATCCTTCTTCTTATAGCTCTTCAACAGATCTTTCTCTGCCTG
The DNA here is from genome assembly GCA_031772625.1 of Pinus tabuliformis. NCBI lineage: Eukaryota > Viridiplantae > Streptophyta > Pinopsida > Pinales > Pinaceae > Pinus > Pinus tabuliformis. The sequence goes on along the minus strand of CM062807.1, from coordinate 1,343,866,021 downwards.
ATTCAAGTTATTAAACTCATCTTCATCTGTTGGTTCTTCAAATCCATCCTCAACAAATTCCCATAAGTCTTGGGAAGCAAGAATAGCTTTCATAGTTATGGCCCAATAGTCATAGTTTTTCCCATTAAAATGTGAGAGCTGAGTATTAAAGATACCCATACTAGTGTTGGCTCCAACCATTCTTGCACTCTTAACTATGCTTCAAAATACTTGACTGTGTATTTAAAAGTAACTGATTGTCTTCAACAAAAAAAAACTAATCTTGAGAAATACCTTGGATTATTTTTACTGAGTCTTCACTCTGTTGGAGAAGCTGTTGCAGAAATAAATCCTTCCTTCAGCGTCTTTGACACCTTCAAAGAGCCTGGACAAGCTCTGATACCATGTTGGGAATTTTCTGTTTAATTCCAAAACAAAAATAACTTGAACAGAGGATAATGCTCTATTTTATCACCGGATCTTAACAAAGGGAAGCAAAAAAAATTGTTTTCAGAGGACTGAGTTTTTCCACACACACATAAAAGATTTATATTCATTAATAAAACTGCTAATATAATATTCTTCCTCTCACAGAGGGATTTCACCAGGAACGATTAAGTTCCACACAAGAAAAATTACTCTGTCTCTCCTTTGAAATTTTTACACTGGTGTGTGTAAAACTTTCTTACATTTACTGCTGTAAAAAAACCTTCTTGTTTCATTCACGTTGCTGCATTACAAAATAAAAACTCTGTCTCTCAAAATACACTGTTGTGTAAAATTTTTCTTCATTCACACGCTGCTATGAATATGCATTTTCATTGCATTTTCAACGAACAACAATTACTTCAACCTGCTGTAAAAATTTCCTTACATTCGCTGCAGCGAGCTTCTCTTTACATTTCATATGCAAAATGAACAACATTACTTTCTTCACACTTCTGCGTATGTTTCATTACATTGCATATAAAACAAAAAACATGACTATATGTTTACCTATGCTATACTCCCGTGCAAAAAAAAAACATTAAAATTAAAACATTTACCTACAATCTATGAACACAATTAATTTCATTAAATGTTTTACTGGAAAATCGGCGGTCAAACTCAAAACTTTCACTTCATGTCAATATTCATGTTGGAGGCCTGTATCAACCGTTGATCTAATCTGACGGTTGTCAAGCATATCACGCTGCCCATTTCTGTCGAACTTTATGCTCCGATGAAAACCTCTTTTGCAAAATTGTTGTGCATGTGTCAGCTGCTGGGTGTTATCGCTGCCCTCCGGAGGAAAACCACTTGCTCGTGAAAAGCGGTCCGATGGAAGTAATGGCGGTTTTCAAAAATTTGCGGTCGTTGTTTTAATGGAGCTGCAGTTGAAATTACATTTCAACAATGGTCTTGTCCCTCATGGTACTACCCATAATGCTTATTATGTGAGATGCCCTATGGTCGTTTTCATTCATTGCCTTATCTTCAATAGTTTCTATTTGCCACTCATTCCACTTTCACACAGTTGGAATCACTTGAGTTCCGAGACCATGATTGACTCTTCAAATTTGCTTTTACGTAAATTATCTCTTCTTTCATGAATCAAGATGAAGATCATGATCTTTTAGGGAAACTATTCTCTCTTCCTTCAGGGAATCAAGATCATGTGTAAGTACAGTGAAGATTGAAATCTCCCTATCATATTATGAAAAAAAATGTGACATTATCAATTTGCATTGATTTTTTAAATGCTTTTGAAATGGGAACCAGAAAATTTATCACGAGAATTACAAGTTAGAACTTAGTAAATTCAATATTTTAATGTTATTTTCATATTAGAGCCAGATGTAGTTGAAAGGTTTATAGCACTAAGTACATGGAGGTCGCTGCACTGTTGGATGGGAGGAAAAATTAGATTTGAGTGGTCACGGATCAGAACCAAAGAGGTGTTGGAAATAATAATCCCAACCACCGCAATAAACAGCTCGTCAATAGCGATATTTGTCAGTGGTATTTTTGCAGGTTGCGTCCCTGTTTGAAGATGGAAGGATTGAAGAAGGCATGAACCATTCTGAAAAGCAACAAGGAATTTGAAGCAGTCAATGTACTTTGATAAATATATATGGGCAAGCATTTATTCAGAGACTATTGTCCACACTCCAGAAACACTTGCGCGATTCTAATTACACTCAACAACAACATCATATTAATTACTTTGCTCTATCATGAATTAAATGTAAAATCTTATGTTGAGGTATATATGAATGTAAAAGTCATTTTGTAATAGGTTAGAGAGTAAGAGGGTAGACAAAAAGAGAGCACAAGTCTCCGGGGAGAAAATGGTGGAGCAAATTTTGGTGGGCACATAAAAACAACAATTACAGTATTTTACTATGTGTTATTCTACATGAAATTTTAGTTTTTACTTGATGAATGAGCCGTAGTCTCATGTGAATGTACTTTCATGTTTTACAATTTAATACTAAGTTTTTATTGTGTTGCTCCAAACCTACTTTGTTACTTTTGTCGTGAGTGAATATTATTCATTAAGTCTCTAAAATAGCTCCACCTTCTGTGAGTGAATATTATTCATTAAGTCTCTGAAATATCTCCGTCATGCGCGAAGGTAGCTACACGAAATTAGCTCCACGGTGCGTGAAGCTAGCTGCCCAAACATAGCTTCGTGAAATTCATAACTCTCTGCCCTTCACGAAAATTAAATTTCCTAAATATTTCTAACATGGTATCAGAGAAGGGTAAATATTATTAGTGTAAAAACAAGTGTTTTTACTAGCAGTAAGAATTGTTTTGAAGGCAGATTGTTTTTAGCATATTTACGAGTAGGTAGAAAGGTTTTTTTATGAAAAATGGAAACATCAAGCACAAGCTTGACTAGTCCTCAAATACCTCACTTTAATAGAAAAAATTATGATTATGGGGCTATTACAATGAAGGCCCTGTTTTCTTCTCAAGACATTTGGGGTTTGGTGGAGAATGGTTTTCAAGAACCAACAGATGCAGCAACATACAATGCCTTATCTCAATAAGAAAGAGATTTATTAAGGGACAACATGAAGGAAGATTCAAAAGCTTTTGTTTATATTTTCCAAGCAGTTCATGAAAGTATTTTCCCAAGGGTTGCAGTAGCAATGAAGTCCAAGCAAGCATGGGACACCCTCCAGACAGTCTACCAAGGCATGAAAAAATTCACGACAGCAAAGATGCAAATGTTGAGGAGAGATTTTGAAACACTTTGTATGAAAGAGTTTGAGAATATAGACTCATTTTTTACACATGTAAGTGGGTTGGTTACTCAAATCAGGTCTCATGATGAGACACTTGAGGAAAGAAGAATAGTTGAGAAAGTTTTGAGAAGTTTGCCAGCAAGGTTTAAGTCCATTGTTGTGGCCATAGAAGAGACAACAGGATCTCTCACAGTTTTCAGTGGATGAGCTTAATGCATCATTAATTTCTCATGAACATAGACTGAATAAAACAATAGGCTCCTCATTGGAGCATGCCTTCTAGACACAAGTATCATTTGGTCAAGTTCGAGGCAGAGGAAGATCATATGCTAGAGGAAGAGGAAGAAGCCCACACAGAGGTGGAAGAATCAACCCTTCAAGCTCAAATGGAAGAGACAGTAATCAAAATCCAAGTCAAGGCCCAAGCCAAAATCAAGCACAAGGTGACAGGCATGATAAATATCAAGTTCAATGTCATTACTGTAAGAAGTATGGTCATTATGGAAATGAATGTAGAAAGAAGCAATATGATATTAGTAACAGACCAAGTGTAAATTTCACAAGAGAGAATCAGAACCATGATAGCATGTTTTTATCTTGTAATGTAGCGCAAGAAAAAGAGAGTGATATATGGTATCTAGATTCAGGGTGTAGCAACCACATGTGAGGAAACATAGAAATGTTTTTTGATCTAGATGAAAGTGTGAAATCTGAAGTGACATTAGGGAAAAATATAAAATTCTATGTCATGGGAAAAGGAGAGTTAATATCCTAACAAAGAAGGGGGAGAAGAAATACATCTCAGATGTTTACTTTGTCCCCGGTCTGAAACATAATCTCATGAGCATTGGACAGCTCATGCAGAAAGGCTACAATGTCTTCTTCAAAAATGACGTGTGCCTCCAAGAAGACAGTTGATTGCAAAGGTTTAGATGAAAAACAACAGAATGTTTCCCCTAAAAATAATATCATATTTGCAAAAAGAAAGTGCACAAGCACAACTATTTATGAACTCACAAGAAGATGGAAGAAAAGAAGCAGCTGTCACACAAGTAAACTTTCAAGCGGAGGTAAAAGATGAAAACTAGTTATGGCATTTGAGATTTGGACATCTCAACTTTGGAGGTTTGAATTTGCTGCATAGGAAAGACATGGTTAAGGGTCTACCACTCATGGAAAAACCAGACAGCTTATGTGAAGGATGTATCTTGGGCAAGCAACATAGAGAGACATTTCCAATAGGAAAGTCAGTAAGGGCAAAGGCACCTTTGGAGATTGTCCACTCAAATTTATGTGGACCAAATGCAGACACCATCAATTGTTGGCAGTCACTATGTATTGACCTACATAGATGACTACACAAGGAAGACATGTGTCTTTGTCCTAAAACAAAAAAGTGAAGTGTTTGAGTGCTTTCGCCAATACAAGGCTCTTGTTGGAAAGCAAAGTGGGTACTACATCAAAGTCGTCAAGACTGACAGAGGTGGCGAATATATCTCAAATGATTTCCTTCGATTTGGTAGGGAGCATGGAATTCAAAAGAAATTTACAACAAGGTATACACCTCAGCAAAATGGTGTGGCAGAAAGGAAGAATAGGACCATTATGGAGATGGCAAGGAGTATGTTGAAGGAAAATCATTTTCCAGATGAAGATTGGGTTGAAGCTATCACTTGTGCAGCATATATCTTGAATAGATGTCCAACCAAAAGCATCCAGAACATTGTTTCTAAAGAGGTATGGAGTGCAAGAAAGAAAAATGTCACTCACATGAGAGTTTTTGGATGTTTGGCGTATGCACATGTCCTAGATGAGTTAAGGAAGAAGTTGGACAACAAGGGGGAGAAATGTATATTTTTGGATACAGTGATGAATCAAAGGCATACAAGCTCTACAATCCATCAACCAAGAAGGTCATAATCAGCAGAGATGTGCAGTTCATAGAAGAGGAAGCATTGGATGGAAGTTTAGAGAAGACAATCAATGTCAAAGCATGTATACCACATGAGGACAGAGAAGAATTAACAGCAGCAAGTAATTCGTCAACATTGACTCCCTCTACTCCTATTAAAGCGCAACAAAGCAGGCAACATGCAACACCGTCAACAAATAATAGGGTAGTTTCACGCAGCCAAGCAAGTGCTTCTCCAAGCACACCGCAAAGCGCAGCACCAAGTGACATGTCAAGGTCACAACTCTTAATAATTATTTACTTTAACATTTAAAATATTTTCTTGCCTTCAACCTGATAAGTTCAGATAAACACAAATAGAAAACGATTTTTGGTTAGGTCTCTTATAGATTTGTTTCTTCAATCAGTCATAAGCAAATCTTATTATGTTACATGTATCATATTTATGTTAACTATCCACATTTGTTTCTTCAATTGACCATAGAACTTAGCCCTGCAGTCGGGTCTTGGACATGCTCTCTTCACATATAGAATTGAGCATTTCTCACTTGAAAATATTGAATAACAATATTCCTGCATAGCTAAAGTTGTGGAAGGATATTTGTTTGACATTATGCAAATATTCCCACGGAGCCAAAGTCGAGGGGAAATAGTTACTTGACCTTATATATACTTCTAATTCTAGATTTCATCTTAATCCATTCCCTTAAAAAGTATAATATTGCTATTGAAACATAAGATTAATCTTTCTTCTCCTCATTAGAGGGCCCTTAATTATTCCCATTGTTCTCTATGATTTAATACCAGGATGGAGCATTCAAGATAATGATACCCATGACGACATGGCAAAGAACCTTACTTTCTCATACATGAAAGCCTCTTTAAGCTCTCCTACTACCTCACTCATGCTGGGCCTCCTAGATGATGCATCCTCAACACATCTGAGCGCTAGTTTGGCAACAATAGTGATTGATTTCATGTCATATTTTCCGTCCATATTCTTGTCTATGATTTTCACCATTTTTCCAGGGGTTTCATTGATGGCCACATAGTCTTTCACCTGTGATGATGTGAAAATATAATTATTCATACACACACTTAAAATGAAAGCGTATGTGGTAAATAAATTACAAATAAATTCCTTACCCATGTCAAGAGATTAATCTCTTCCTGAGGTAGAGTCACATCGATGGGTTTATCCTGCATATAATTTATAATAAAACCACACCAAAACTATATACATCGCTCTTTTGAGTGAATTGTTGAGTCATATAATACCTGTAAGAATATCCAACAATAAAAATGAAATTTCTGTGGCCCTTAATACTTGATCGAATTCCTGGGGCATCAAAAATAAATTTTCAAAGAGAAATGCAAGTTATATGTGTCATTCCAGGTATCCGATAGTTCCCATCACTGTATCCTCTATAGGAGCCTTCTGATCCATTGTCATCATCGACAAACCGAAATCGGACAGTTTTCCATTCAAATTGTTGTCGAGAAGGATGTTAGCAATCTTCACATTCCTGTGAATTATCATTGGAGTGCAACACATGTGCAGGTATTGCAGTGCTTCACATAGAAACAGAAATGGGGGAATATGGTTAATCACGATTTCTCTTATTTAGTTGTATTCAAACACACAAAATTAAACAGCTTTTACACTACAAAAATGTAGTGTGATCTTTTTTTTTTAATATAAATTACCCTCAGCCACATCGAATGCTATTTTGGTAGACAAGAATGTCATCATACCAAGGGTTAGTAGTGTCGATAAGATAGATAGCTTCATTTGGAAGAGGATCGTGGGATATCTCATTAGGATCGACAATGGGAAGGTCTGACAAAAGTTTGGCAAAGACTAAGGAGTTCTTCACCTTGGCATCAGTGAAAACCAAATCGAATTATTGAATGATCACAATCCATTTCGAATATTTTCCTCCAATTACTTGACGAGACAAAATGTGTCTCATGGGATTCTCCAAGGTGATGACAGTAGTCTATCGCAACAGTATGTAGTGTCGAAATTGGTTGAAATCAAGATGACTGCCAATGACAGCTTTTCCACATGTGAATATCTGAGTTTGGGCCCAGCCAGGCCTTTCAACAGATAATAGATCACATGTTCACTCCGCTCATCAGGAGTTTGAACCAAGACCATTCCAAGAGAGGATGGCGAGGTTGCCAGATATAGAAGAAAGTCGCGGCCATAGTTGGGAGCGCTAAGGAGTGGGGCTCATATAAGTGACTTTTCCAAGGCATCAAATGATCGTTGAGCTTGATCATCCCACTGATACAACACTCCCTTCTTGAGTAGGTGAAAAAATCCTTTCGTCAACTCAACATAATTTACGATGAACCATTGTAAAAAAAATTCTTTCCTTTGAAAACATTGGAGCTGCAGAATGGATTGTGGTTCGAGAAATTGAGTAATTGACTTTAACTTATTGGGATCAACCCTAATCCCATACTTGGATACAATGAATCCAAGTAAGTGTCCAGACTCGACAAAGAAAATGCATTTATGAGAGGTCTAGATGTATGTTATAAAACCGGCACCTAAGAAAGATGCCTCTTAAATGGTTTAGGTGTTGCGTTCGTTGCTTGGAATGGGCTGGAAGGTCATGCAAGTAAGCTTGAACGAGATGCCTGATATCATTAAATTTTTAGTCCATGGCTCTTTGAAAAGTTTCTCCAACATTCTTTAAACCGAATGAGAGTTTTTGATAAGAAGGCGGTTTTGTGCTAGTATTTGGGTTTTATAACAATTTGTTTGTAACCTGAGAATCCATCCATGAATGAAAATGATTCAAAACAAGCATATTCATCGATGATTTGATCGATGAACAGTGTCTGATAATTATCCTTGGGACACATGGTGTTCAAGTCTCGATAGTCGACACATACGCTGATTGTTTCTTGTTTCCTATCGATAGGAACCATATTGGAAACCCATTTCGTTAAAGGGACAGGATAAATGAAACCAACATGTAACAACTTTTCTACCTCGTTTTTTATGGCTGCCATTTTGTGGGGATGGACTGGTCGAAGCCTTTAACAGACAGGTTTAGCATTGTCGTAAATCTTGATCTCATGCTCGACAATAGATGGATCTATGCCGAGCATTTCCTCGTAAGACTAGGCGAATACATCAGAGAATTCCGTAAAAAGGTAGGTGAAGCTTGCAATTTCCTCAGGATTGCAATCTTCTCTAATCTGGATATTTTCCACGAAGCCTGTCATGACAGAAATATCGATGAGCAATGTCTTTGAAATATTGCCCATTTTTCCTTCCGCATCCAAAGTAGTCGTATTCAGTGAGGGAATGATTTCTGGTATGTGAGGTGACAGGATTTGAAGAGGCATCATGTCCAAATCAGATATCGAAACATGATGGGGTGAGTCCTCCCAGGGTCTCTCTTCTAAACTCATGATTTAATTTAATAGCTTCGTCCGTAGGTAGGACTTGATTGAGTGGATTGAAAGGAGCAGTTATGGGAGGGGCAGTGGTACTGTTGGTCGTAACCAAAGTGACTGGAGATTCGGATGTATATTGAATGGATTGGTAGGCCAATTCAGCTAGTGACAGCGGCATTTGTTCTCTGTAAGTGTCAATGTTTGAAGGAGCCGGTAGGATCCATGGATTAGTCTGTTCATGAGGAATGGATGAAATCATATTGACCATCTGTGAAACCTTGGGGGAAACAACCCATCAGGGAAGAATCCTTCAGTAGACCAGTACCGATACTAACGTAAGAGTCAAGTACACCACCTACTAGGGGTACATATGCACTTGGTAATGGGGAATAATCATGGGTGCAAAAAGACAGCTGGTCCATTATGACTACTTTTCGATCCAATGAAAATAGGATGATGCGAAAGACAGTAGACACAATGGTCGTCATGGCATACGTCTAATTGCGACCCAACAAGAGATTATCTACGACTTATATGTCCACCGTTACTGTTTTCCCATACAAGGTGATGGGGTAGCTAGCTAGGTAACCTTTTGGGATGAAAGTGTGGCCATTAAAAGCTTTAAGGGAATTCGATAGTGGGGATAGGGTTGGAGAACCAAAAATGAGCCAACATGAAGCTGACATGATGCAGGTAGAAGCACCTTCATCGATGACTGTTGTATGTATACCTTTACCTTTCGAAAAGATTTTCACCTGAAATGAAAGCTGGTGGGAAAGGAGAGGTTTACACTTTTTCATGTCGAAAATTGCAAGCATGGAATCATGTGTGTCAGTACCACCAATAGCCAAAAGCAAAGCTTTCCTTTGTACTGGACATGTTTGTAATACTTCAAGCACCGACATAGTCGATGGCACTTGCACCAAGTCTTCTACAATGTTGTAGTTTTGGGCGACATGTGTAGATGTATTCTGTGTTGTGCATCGAAGTGCCCCTTTAGGGGGCAAAATCACAAGGTCAGCAACCGGACTTTCGATATGCAAATCGATAGGTGGCAACAGGTTTTGACTTGAGGAAGGTTCCTCTCCATGTGCCACAGGAGCTCCATAGGATTTGTCTCTTGTTTGTAGATCTACCATTTCAAAGGTGTAAATGGTAGAGGTTCCTTCACCAGCTGAAGGATGTTGTGAACCACCATTTCCCCCTTGCGGGGGTTGGGGTTGGTTTGAAATAAGGTTTTGTTGCTATTGAGTGGGGAAAGGATTATTCAGGACAGCGGGGGTCCTACCAGTATCCTTTTTACCAATGAAATCTGTGCATTCCTGAAGACACGGGCAGCGATAGGTCATGTGGCCTTTAGCATAAATTTTGCAAGGGAATCTGGCAGGTTTATCCTTTCCATCGTCAGGAAGCACAACAACCTTCCGCTTTGGGTTTTGCTACTTTGTTGACTGCTTCTTAGAAGGAGCGGCCTTTTTCTTATCCTTCTTGTTCTTACCACCGGGTTGTTGTGTAGACTGCACAAAGTTTATCGCGGTGGTAGGAAGAGTAGTCAATTTGGTAGAGGGGTCCACTGACATCTAGGAAATGTGACCATTGAGTTGTTTTACAGTAGCCCTGGAGGTTGTGCCAATAATTCCATCGGTGTGCGCTCTGGGGTGCTGAGTAGCGGGAGCATTAAATTTGCGAGGGGCATTAAGGATTACATCGTAAAGAGTGCTAGACTACGAATATATCAGATCTAAGTGTTGGGCACGACGTATGGATTGGTCTTCTATGACCGCACCACCTAAGGAAAAATCCTTAGCGATTTGGGGGAGTAGAGATTTGTAGAACTAGTCCGCTAAGAGACAGTTTGGGAGGGGAGCTTTGACTAACCTCCGCCTACGTCTCCATTCACGTATATGATCAGAGATGTGGGTGATGGTATCCTGACGTAATGAGGAGTTCCAACCCAGTCTCATATCAGATGGGTAGCTAGAAGTGCTTTAAGAATTCCATCAGTAGAGCGTCAAAGGTATTGACTGATGTGCCTGGTAACTCGATGTACCACTTGGTTGCATTGCCAGTAAGGGTGCGGGAAAAATGACGTAATTAGATACTATCATCCACCATGGAGTTAGAAACACACCAAAGATGATAGGTGGTGATATGGGTACCTGGACCCTCCCCTTGTTTCCCTTCGAACTTAGGGATGTATATCGGTATTTTATGCAGGATTGGCGGCCAGAGTAAGTTATGAAAGATGGGGTCATTTGTAAGTTTGTACAAGTCAGGGATATCCAACGTTGCCAAGAAAGGCAGATTGTGTGATGCCCCCGAATTGAACCAAGGCGATGACATATAACTTGAGGACCCTTGCAGTCCTCCCATTGTTTGATTCCCAATATTATACATAGGTTGCGTGGTATAATAGTTGCCTTGGGGTATGGCATTGTAATGTGGATTTCCCTGGGGATTGTGATGTTGGGGTATAGAATTGCCCCCAGGATAAGAAGTTCCCCCTTGACTCATTTGAGGTTGTGAGTAGGGTGTCCCCATGGATTGGTTGAGACCTCCTTAAGGATTCCCACCCGCCAGAGAACTAACCATATGTCCTTGACTAGCATAAGGGGTGTTCATGTCAATCAATGATTGACCATGCATGCCTGAAAACGGAGGGGGAACTGTTACGTTTCCGGATGGTATATGTATATTGGGAGTGCCCCCAGATATTTGAATCTGGGGGTTAGAACTATACAATGGATGCCAACCATATTTTTGGTTGAATGGACCCCCGCTAACTGTGCTATATTGAGTGTTATAAGGAGCGTTGTATGTAGCACTTGTCGAAGGTATAGAGTTTGACACTTGTGGAAGTCCTTAAGAGTATGGCCACTAAGGATACCTCAAATCATATAAACTACTAGGGGGGACATAGTCACAAATAGTACGCTATGTGGGTAGGATACCTGAGTCCCCGAATCAGCTCCGAAATCCCTGAAGGGATCCCCAATACACAGAATACCCAAAGAAGTTGTAATAGAAGGTGGGCTACCTTCAATTATAGTCCGATGTTGTCTCATATTTAGCTCCGCTTTTACTGGAGTGGTCCCGGTAGTATGAGTGCAGAAGGAATTTTCTCTCTTTTAATGAAACTAGTTTTGGCTTCTGATCTTGGGTAGTTTACTCACACTACCTATCCCAAGATCCTAGCCTGAACTAATGTTTGTTTGCTCCAGAAAGAGTTACTGATTGATTTTAGGTAGATTTTATGTGTACTTTTTTAGTGTCTTCGGTAGGGGTGTTGACATATGATATTTGGTGGGACTCTCACTCAAAATCATGCAAAAGGCAATGCTTGAAAATATTCAATTCGATGAAATAGGATGTATTCTACAAGGGAGTTTCTTCCATACATCCATATTTGTTCCATGCGTCCTAGTCATTATAACACTAGCATAACCCACAAAAAAATTTCAATGCTTTCTAACAACTATTTGAAACCAAATAAAGCAGATTTTAACTAGCTACGCAAAAGAATGAATGATTTTTTTTTATTATTTTTCCTTTATAAAAACTTTTAAGAAAGAAAAAAACTATTTCCTAAAAAAAAAATTCTTTCAGGACACAGATCTTTCTAACAAAATATAGCTGCAGATCCTTTATCAGTCCATGAGTAGCTTTCCCATCCCCTTTGAGGTTACAAACACAGCTCCATGTCAAAATTTGGGTGACTAATGCTCTGTGCCAGAGGCCACAAAGAGTTACTAGAGGTACTAACACATTGTTTGTGCATACATAAATCTTTATAAATCTCTATTTACTCTGCTAACCTGTGTTAGTGTGGGAAAATACTTCAAAACAAGGATTTGGGGATCAGATTGAGGGCTGAATATATGAAGGAAGAATGCTACAAGGCCTTGATGGGTCAAAAAAGGAATGAAAAAGTATAGGAAGGTCTAGAAGGAGGAGGAAACTAGGAACTTTCCGGGTGAACTGAGAACTAATGTATAGTCCCCCGCAAAGTTGCCAATTCTACTATACGATAAAGTGCATGGTGTATGGAGAATGGAGATACCCTCAAAGGTCTTCCTGGGACCTTTGGAAGACTGTAAGATTATCTACAACTATCAAAAAGCTACATGCATGTCCATAAACAATAACTAACTATCAAAGTAAGATAGATTCATTACCTCAAGCCTCCATGTATGTTTGCTGGAGAGAACAATGCAGCTAGGTGGAAGTCCCCTGAGCCAACTCTAGATCAAGTCCTGCACATAGAAGATACAATCATAATCACATCAAACAACCTTGATAATTAATACATGAATATATAAAAGACATCTAGTTACACATAACTAAGCTACTCATGCTAAAAGGGAATGGACAAACAAATAAATGAATGATAGTACCAACATCATAGAGTAGACAATACAATTGCAGTTCTATATTAATGTTGGAAGAGTGATTACAACCATCTGTTGCATCAACCTTGCCTTACCCCTCCAACTCCTCTCTCTCTCTCCCTTCTTACCAAATTCTTATGATTAGATTTGAGACTATGCTCGACAATCAAGTAAGTTATCCTTTCAAATGATCTAACCTCTATCACCATAGCCCTAGCTCTACTTATGTAGCATTCGAGTTAGGGTTTCCAAGTTCCTCCATGGATTTATTTAGTCAAAAGCGATGATGTTGCCATGATTTTGAGCTCTTTCCCATTTGTCTCCTTCATTAATATTAGAAATCACTCAAATAGGTTGAACTCTAGATGTTTCCTTACTTTTCTCAGTAGATTTAGGAGGGAATATAGAGATATTTATGAGTCAATTTGCTACTTTTGCCTCTAGATTATCATTAGGATCCACTAACGCTATTCCCGAACTAGCAAGTAGAGTTAGTAGGGTCACTAATGCTCCCTTAGGCTTACAGAGAAGCTTTATAAAGCATGTTTTCGGTTTATAGACAACATTAGTGTGGAAACACGGCCTATGATTTTGGCTATTGCTTCAGCCATCATGTCTTTCTCCTCTGAGTTGATGAGAAGGTCATTTTGCTGTATAATAACTATTAACAATTCCTTTGGAAGGTATCCATGCATTCGACTTCATTTGATGAACTTCTACTCCTATGGTGCATGCATACAATAATACTATGACAAACTATTCCCACAACATATTTCCCAATTCCCTTGTTACCACATACATCCCTTTTAGATTTAAATTCTTATAATGTCATCTCTTCAATTTCAAATCAGAAATCCCACATTTCTATTTTTTATTTTTTATTTGTTAAAGAGAGTAACTTATGTATCTATTCAGGAATTGGAGAGAAATTAACATAAAAGTAGATGAAACCACAGAAAACTCATAACAAAAATAATTCAAACAAGTATAACCAACATGAACTCGGGAATCGAACACCACCACCCAACCAAGAACTAATTTCCTCTAGTTCACCCCTAAGCATAGAATTCTTGCCCAAGATTCAACAAGCTCTTGTTGATACCTTCCATGGGTATTTAATTGCCTTCTTTCATGATAAGGTTTCCTTTCGCGGCGTCCCATTTCTATGGATCTTTCTATCCACTTGCCTAGGCTTTTCCCATAAAAGCTCGCTTTTCTCTCCCATAATGTTTGTATTTTTTTTCCAAGCTTAGCATCTTTCTCCACCTAAGAAACTTAATGGATATTTATCTCCCATCCATTAAGCTTCCCTTGAATTTGATATAATTATTATCATGAAAGAATTATTTATTCCCATTCACCAATGTGGTTTTGTTTGGAAAGAGTCTCATCTCTAGGTGTCTCATTCCCAAGTACATACACTCTATTTATTTATTTATTAGAAATTATTCATTAACTCATTGTTCCCATATTTTCCATGGCTTTTCCACCATTCTCTCCCCAAAAAAGATTAAGTATTGAAAGGATATTATGTTCTCCCCTCTTTAATTAACACCATCCTTGGTGTTTGTGATCCAATGTCTCTTTTCCCTAAATCTTGCTAGATAGAATTATGCAACTTTGCTTTGCATTCCCAAATAGATGCTTTGGGAATAAAATATTTCTTTGTACTTCAGCCTGGATAAGATCCCTTCCATATCTAGATATGAAGGAGTTCGCTCCACCTGTATCCTTCTAGTGCTACCTGTAACATTTGTTCAAGGCACCAATGTGAGAGTTGTCATTTACACATTCTGAAGTATTGCTACACAAAAATGGAATATTATGAGCTTTAGTCTAACTACAATTTTTTTACCTTTTCCACAATTTAACCCAGGTTTCCCATTTTAACTTCCCTTTAATTTCTAATAGCAAAAATAAGAATGCTCCTTTTTCTAGATTGTATGTACTCGTGTTCAACACTTGCTTCGTGCAATTCCTTTGCAGTTAACATCTCAAATCACATGCATTTTAGGAATCAAAATGTCAGTAACTTTAATATATATATCATAAAGCTACCATAAATCCTTTTCATTTCCTTTTCTTTTGTTCACAATTGTATTCAATGTTATGAATATATACTTTATCATAAAACTCAAAAGAGGAACTTTACATATTACCTTCAGGGAATTCATAGTAATTACTCAACTATTGTTTCAGTTCATTTATCAATATGCATCTAGTATGGTAGCTTACTTCTTTTAGTTTTATGCTTCAAGTGGACTTAATCAAGTATGTTGAAGATATTTTATTACATATTTCCATGCCCTTCCAGAACTCGTTGAAGATGTAAGGCTACTAACAACCTAGATACCTAAGGAGTATCTTAGTATATTTGATCTTCATGGTTAATTATAAAAACTATTTTCCTTACACCATGAAGTCGTTCACTCAATGATCTATGCTTCCACACATAGTACATTCGTGTCACTATTCTTCTCTATTCTAGACTTCTATGTTCTTACGTGCCTCTATTTTCATTTTCTAATTAGGTTTTTCTTCCTTTATCTGGGTTGTACCCTTTTACTTATTTTTATTTAACTTCTTGACTATTTGATTGGCCATTCAGTTGATCTAATGGCACCAGTATTACCGTTTCTAGTGATTTACGATATTTTTTTATCACACTAACACATATGTGGTTATCCAAATTTCTATAATGTATGAGCTTCCACATATATATTTTGAATAATCCCTTCGCAAACCAATTGGGACCCCATATCCCTATTCATATGGTGGGTTCTCTAGGAAACATTTCTAACCAACTACACCTCTATCCCAATATTTAACATATGTTCATCGTTACTAATGAATATCCTTTCTACTTTTCACAGCCCGAAATGACCTTACATATTCAAATTTGTCTGGGTTACAACATTTCTGTAATAAATATAATTCAGATTATGTTCATAATTTGTAATTCAATGTGATTGAATCTTACTTATTACCCAATTATGTATCCAAAACTAGCTACCAGTCAAAATTCCTGCTTTAAAAACAGGTTTGGTGGGATACTATATGCTATGTGCATTTCATCTACTCCCGAAAACTACTAATACATAGTTGAACAAGATCAGTAGCAACATAGCATTACCATATATGATGTTTGTATGACCATTCATCCAGTTTTATGACCATTGATATATGTGTCCCTCAAATAATGAATGGTGCTTTACATCTTGCATATAAATGGGTAACCATCATCAAAGTACTATCCTTAGAATCCTATAAGGTATATACGATTGCATTAATTGTACTCTTTATTCTTTAAGCCAATTCTGTGGTTGTTATCTTATCATCAAAGGAATTTTTAATGAAGCTTAGTTATTTCGACCTTTGTTTTTATCTTGATGATTCATGTATCTGCTCTAATTATTATGCATTCACGGCAATTTCTAGTTCTCATTTTCCTTAGAGAAGCATTTTTAACCCCCTTTTCTCCTTAGAATGTGGGTTTTTCTGTAGTACATGTTACCAATTTAGGTGACTCTATCACTTGTTTAACCTTATGTATCTCACACCACCTATCTTAAGTCGATCTTCTCAGTACTACTCGGGATTGTAGTTGATAATAACCCTGGCATGTACACATGCCTTTGGGTCAAATTAGACCACAAACTCCAAAATATACTACAGGAACACAACTTCCTTAGTTGGAGTGCCCAACAATGGTGTTTCAATCCTTGCACAATTCAGCCTTTACTAGCATAAAAAGTGGTTCATATCATCATATTAGACATGCCCTTAGTTGGGTTGGACAATAATGGTTATTACCTATAGGTTTTGTATCACAACGATAAGAATTTTTTCGTGCATCATGCATCAAACTACTTCTAAAATTGAGAACATGTGTGAATTATGCTTTTGTTCCAATCCAACATATATCTCTCTTTTGTTCTCTGTTTCTTTTAGTACCAAAGTGAAATAGCCAATTAATAATGAAGAGATCCATACTCCGTACCTATTCGAATGTGTATTCTCAATTAAGCATTGGTGGCAAGGATTTCCACCCTGTCTCTTTAATAATGCTAATAGCTTCTAGAATGAGGCTTTTCATATTGAATGTAACCCTATTAGCATAGGGACAATGCAACGATATTGTACAGTTAGCGAGGAAGTTATGGATTCAGCATTATTCAAGTTTATGTTACCCTTTAATTATCAATTTTCACTTTGCATTCTCAAATTCAAACTTCCAATAAAACTTTAAGGCTTTATAAATAAAATAGTCAGCAAACTAGTAGAATACATACCTCCATCTATAACTGGATCAATCGCACTGGGGTAGGCTAGTAATACAATGGACATTACTTGGAATTTTATATTCTTTTTTGTGTCTTCGATATCCTCAGAATACATGTTATGTTTATATTAAGTTTAATATTTTGATTCATCATTAATTTTATACAGACAACTAGTAAATAACAATTTTCTCGAAGATTGGTATAGCACCCTGATCTTAAGCATTTCCATCACTATTAATAACCTAGTTATTCCAGTCAATGATAATGTTTGAACATTATATTGTGATGCTAATCTTCGCTATATAGCAACATCTATGATGTGTTGCTGAATTGATAAACTGTACATATCTAGTTCAATGGCTAGTAACAATACTACTTTCTTCCTGTTAGGTCCGAGATTTGAACCTAGGGCTCTAATACCATCTATCACATACTAAGGGTTAGCACAAATTTCTCACATACCAACTCACATTAAAATCACATCATTGTTATCTCTCTCTCTCTCTCTCTCTCTCTCTCTCTCTCTATATATATATATATATATTTAATGTATCCAAGCATTGTACTGTGGAGATGAACAGTCTAGTTAACACCATGGGTATATTTACTACACTTACCATTCTAATATTAGATAATTGTCTCTCACCTTCTCTTTTATAATTATGAATTCAATGATATTCTTGGTATGATTGGGTTTAGTGTTCAATTTGGAAGGGGTGTTCTAGGGTCACAATTCCTCTTGTTGGGCTACCATTATAAACATTGAGGTTATGGAACTTAACAATGGAAAAGAAGTGCCCCATAGACTTTGGGGATGAAAACAACCTAATACCCCACCCTTATTCTCTTAATTATTTTTTCCTAAAATTTATCCTCTCCTCCCTGGTTTGGGTTTTTACCCTTAGTTATATTCAGGTGCAGTCCATGTTATTTTGTTATCCCTTTATTTAAATTCATACAACGTGACTAGGGTTCATCCTTATGTTAATGCATTTTATGGGGATCTAATGGCATCTATTTTCTTGCATGACCTATCGCTTCTTTATATCCACCACACATCTCTGACCACGTGATCGGGTACCACGACCCTGTAGTTTCCGCATTCACCAAGGAGATGAGCCATCTATGGTTTAGATCACCAAGATCGAATCAACGATGTACATTTACTTCGAAAACCCTAAACTCTAGTGTTGGCCTCCATTCACCTATTTGGCTTTTGGTTTCACTATGTAAGAGGGAGGGTTTGGAATTCTTGCTCTTTGTTGACGCTCTCAGTTGCGTAACCATTTCATTACTCTATATGACCACATGGTTACATCCCGAAGTGATTCCAGTCCTCTCCTGGTCTATCCTATGTATTACTCTCTTTAGGATAGAATTGTGGTTATATTTGGAGTGGCAATACGATATCTGTAACTCTCCCTCAACCAGGTAATTCAGCTAAAATCTATTAGGTCTATGAGTTTTATTTTTTTACTTCACCCCCTTTTTTTCTTTAAGTTCTAACTCGTTACTATTCCTCTTTTGACATGTATGCAGAGGACTGGATCTCCAAGTTTTGCATGAAATCCATCCTTTCAACATGAATGCGTCTCTGCATTTCGGCTCACAGTAAGAAGCGTTTTTCTCACGAACATGTGTTTCAACTAAGTTTTTTTCCAAGAATGCTCACAGTTTTCCTAATTCCTATCTTCTTGCTCTTACTATCTTGTCTAGACACACTATTCTAACATTTGCAGGCTTTTTAGTCATCACCCCTGTTTCAGGTCTTTATATGCCCTTCTCGCATTCCTTATTCAATTTATTTTATCGTCATTTAAGATATTTATTTTACTAACGCCTCTTCCCCTGTGGTGGACTATGTCGCAAGTATTTCATTTGCCATTTCTTTTGTCTAGTTGCAGCTCCATTATGTCATTGCTCCTGAAAGGGCGAACCCTGATACGTTCCTCTCCTCTCTCCAGGTTGGTTACGCAATGTTTGCCTCCTTTTGCGAGTTCCTTGTTCACCAGTTGAACCAAACATTTTAGAACATTAAAGAGAAATTGGGATTATTTACAATTTTTGAACGAGGGTGTCCATAGTGCCCCTAGATTGTTTGTTTTCTAGTTCATGATTACTGGACTCCTTTCGACAGTTGGCTACATGCCCTTACTCAGGGGTTTAGCCATTCATGGCTGGTAGACAGTATAGTTTATTGAAAATGCCTCTTAAGTAGGTTGTACATTTAATCTATCTATTTACTATTTCAATATTATGAATCACTATCATTATGAATTTACTCCTATTTCTTTCATGTTGTTACTTCCATGCACTTGTCCATTATGTGTTGGTTTTTTCATAAATTTCTTTTGTTACAATGTTTTGTTTATGTGGAGGTATTTAGCTGTAATTTTCTCTCTCATCTCTCTTTATCTATTGTCCCTTACAACCACTAACAACTTTGATGGTATTCCGATCATGCATTCCCTTAAGAGATGACCATACGTCAATTTTATGAGTAATCGGTTTCAATACTATTTTATATTTTGCGCAATGAATGGCTTATCATGCTATACTATAGTATAGAATGTCTACCTATTTATTTTCGCTTGTTGGTTAATCTATAACCATATGTTTTTTGTATAGTGATTTATACGCATACTTGAGGAATGGCTAGTCTATCTTTTGTTATGAGAAGTTTTATGTTTACCTTCCCAGTAAATTAATTTGAATGGTGAACAACAGTCACTTCATAGGTTACTGTTTCATTTTTGTAGATCCTATTCTTTCTTTAAGGAAATAATTTAACCTGTATAAATTAATCATTTCATATATGCAGAGCACTGTACCAGTGTTATCATAGTCCTACTCATTCCATCTCAATCAGTTACCCTTATTGTTCTAAACAATGTTAAAAATATTGTTCTAATTATCTCCCGTGAACATTGCGCTAGATCAAGGTGTATCTAGCGCACTGTTTGGATGGGTTCCACAGGTCGCATGAACTTTTCTTAATTCTTGATTTAACTCAAATCTCTATTCAACTCCTTAACATTATCTCAAGTATCTTGGATACAAATATCTTCATCGCAATGATTCCTAAGAACGTTCTCAATAACCCGTTCATACGGAACTGGTTCACAATACCTAGTGACACAAAGTTGGTTCATAATAACCATAGCAGTTGTATTGAATTTATCAATGCTATCTGAATCATAGATTTTACGAGTCTCTAAACTAATTTTTATGCATGAAGCGTATTATTGACCTATTTGTTTATGTCCGAAGATTTTCTGGCACCACTTGCGACAATGATTTTGGGCAAAAACGTATCATTGGGCGAACTCATAATAGAATATTAATTCAAAGGTATTGTTGTGCTTCACTTAGTCATAGAATTCATTATAGAAAATAGGTATATAGCACTAACTTGTGTATAGGCCTGATATTTGGTTCTTCATGCACCCTCACCCTTCCATTCAAGAACTATATTGATTTCAGGATTCATTAATTGAACTAATCTGGTCGGGTGATCAAGTGGATTGATTAATATTGAATTCTTACTGAAGTGATAATGTATAAAACATATTAATAACATGTTACTTCATAGGATGTATATGCATGCCGCATGTATTTAACCTATTGGTGCTAATTTCGTTGGTTATACTCATCTAATTGAACATTTCTCACGTGAAATAAACAATCAATCTTTGTATCCGACTCGGAAACGACGACGCTTGGAGATTTATATGGGGGAAAGAGGGGTTCGAAGAGAATTAATAGGGGTGCCACTAAAGGGGTACCACGGGGCGAAAGGAAGTTGCCGCGATCGTGGAAGCCGTAGGATGGAAGGAAGCCACCTTAATCTGTACAACTTCCACCTCTTTCGTTTCTATAATCTGGTTAACCATATTCCTACATGGATACACTATACTGACTGTCTTATAATTAATTGAGTTATTTACCCATAAACACATTGAACTTGTTTATAGTAATATTGCAAAGATATTGCAAAGAATGTCAGTACCCATTTCCAGTTTATTTAGAACCCATAGTCATATTATCATCATAACCCATAGTTTATGGCTGTATCTTTTCCTAGGCTAGCATCATAACCTACTATAAATTTCCTTTGTAGAAAGCACATTTACAATATTTAGGTAAATTCAAATCAGATTACGAAGTTCAGCATAATAACTAATCATTTAATTTATATTATGCATTCGCTTTCATCTACGGAACTTCTAGTCCTATGGTGTGTGCATACAACAATACTATGACAAACTATTCCCACAACATCTTTTCCAATTCCCTCATTACCGCATACATCCCTTTTATATTTAAATTCTTATAATGTCTGCTCTTCAATTTCAAATCAGAAATCCGACATTTCTATTTTTTTCTTAAAGCGAGTAACTTAGGTATCTATTCAGGAATTGGAGAGTAATTAACATAAAAGCAAATGCAACCAAAGAAACTCATAACACAACTAATTCAAACAAGTATGACCAGCAGGAAGTCACTTGAGAATCAAACACCATGTCCCAACCAATAACTGATTTCCTCGAGTTCACCCCTGAGTAGAGAATGCTTGCCCAAGATTCAACAACCTCTTGTTGATCCCTTCGGTGGGTATTTAATTCTCTTCTTTCATGATAAGGTTTCATTTAGCACCATCTCAGTTTTGTGGATATTTTTATCCACTTTCCTAGGCTTTTCCCATTAAAGATCACCTTTCTCTCCCATGATGTTTAAATTTTTGTTCCAAGTTTAACATATTTCTCCATCTAAGAAACTTAATAGATATTTCTCTCCCATCCATTAAGCTTATCTAGAATTTGATCTATAATTATTATCATGAAAGAATTATATATTCTCATTTACCAATGCGCTTTTATTTGGAAAGAGTCTCATCTCTAGGTGTCTCATGCCCAAGTACATACACTCTATTTATTTATTTATTAGCAATTATTCATTTACATCATTGTTCCCATATTTTTCCCATTCTATCCCCAAACAAGATTAAGTATGGAAGAAATATTACACTTCCCTTTCCCATGACAAATAATTTCCTATCAGTCCCTAATATCACTTCAGATTTCACACTTTCATCTAGATTGGAAAACATGTATCTGTTCCCAGTCATGTGGTTGTTGCACCCTGAATCTAGAAACCATACATCACTTTGCTTTTGTTGTGCTACATTACAACCTAAAAACATGTTATCTTGGTTCTGATTTTCCTTTGTGAAATTTACACTTTTTTTGTTACTTATATCATGTTGCTTCCTTCTAAATTAATTTTCATAATGACCATACTTCTTACAGTAATGACATCGAACTTGAGATTTATCATACCTCTCACCTTGTGCTTTATTCTATCTTGGGCCTGATATTTGGTTCTTCATGCACCCTCACCCTTCCATTGAAGAACCAGATTGATTTCAGGATTCATTAATTCAACTAATCTAGTTGGGTGATCAAGTGGATTGAATTTAGTGGAATCATATGGTGATTAGTATTGAATTCTTACTGAAGCAATAATCTATAAAACATATTAATAACATGCTACTTCATAGGATGTAATAAAACTCATATTTATATGCATGCCGCATGTATTTAACCCATACCCATTGGTGGTAATTTCATTGGTTATACTCATCTCATTGAACATTTCTCACGTGAAATAAACAACCAATCTTTGTATCTAATCTGTACAACTTCCACCTATTTCGTTTCTATAATCTAGGTAACCATATTCCGACATGGATACACTATACTGACTGTCTTATAATTAATTGAGCTATTTACCCATAAACACATTGAACCTGTTTATGGTAATATTGCAAAGAATGTCAATACCCATTTCCAGTTTATTAAGAACCCATAGTCGTATTATCATCGCAACCCATAGTTTATGACTGTATCTTTTCCTAGGCTAGGATCATAACCTACTATAAATTTCCTTTATAGAAAGAAAATTTACAATATTTAGATAAATTCAAATCAGATTACAAAGTTCAGCATAATAACTAATCATTTAACCTGTATTATGCATTCGCTTTCATCTACTACACTTCTACTCCTATGGTGCATGCATACAATAATATTATGACAAACTATTCCCACAACATCTTTTCCAATTCCCTCATTACTGCATACATCCCTTTTAGATTTAAATTCTTATAATGTCAGCTCTTCAATTTCAAATCAAAAATTTGACATTTCTATTTTTTCTTAAAGGGAGTAACCTAGGTATCTATTCAGGAACTGGAGAGTAATTAACATAAAAGCAGCTGAAACCAAAGAAACTCATACCACAACTAATTCAACCCAGTATGACTAGTGGGAAGTCTCTTGGGAATCAAACACCACATCCCAACCAATAACTGATTTCCTCGAGTTCACCCCTAAGTAGAGAATCCTTTCCCAAGATTCAACAACCTCTTGTCGATCCCTTCTGTGGGTATTTAATTCTCTTCTTTCATGATAGGGTTTCCTTTAGCAGCATCTCGCTTTTGTGGATATTTTTATCCACATGCTTATGTTTTTACCATAAAAGATCAACTTTCTCTCCTGTGATGTTTTAATTTTTGTTCCAAGTTTAACACCTTTCTCCATCTGAGCAACTTAATAGATATTTGTCTCCCATCCATTAAGCTTATCTAGAATTTGATCTAGAATTCTTATCACGAAAGAATTATATATTCTCATTCACCAATGGGATTTTATTTGGCAAGAGTCTCATTTCTAAGTGTCTCATTCCCAAGTACGTACACTCTATGTATTTATTTATTAGCAATTATTCATTTACATCATTGTTCCCATATTTTTCATGGATTTTCCACCATTCTATCCCCAAACAAGATTAAGTATCAAAGGGATATTACACTTCCTTTGCCCATGACAAATACTTTCCTATGAGTCCCTAATGTCTCTTCAAATTTCACACTTTCATCTAGATTGGAAAACATGTATATGTTCCCTGTCATGTGGTTGCCGCACCTTGAATCTAAAAACCATACAACACTTTGCTTTTGTTGTGCTACATTACAAGGTAAAAACATGCTATCTTGGTTCTGATTTTCCTTTGTAAGATTTACACTTTGTTTGTTACTTATATCATGTTGCTTCTTTCTAAATTCATTTGCATAATGACCATACTTCTTATAGTAATGACATTGAACTTCAGATTTATCATACCTCTGACCTTGCACTTTATTCTAGCTTGGGCCTTGACTTGGATTTTTATTGTTGTTGCTTTCACTTGAGTTTGAAGGGCTCCCTCTTCCACCTCTGTATGGGCTTCTTCCTCTTCCTCTAGCATTTGAACTTCCTATGTCTCTACCTTCACCACATGAAACGTGTGCCTTGAAGGCATGCTCCAATGAGTTTGTTGCTCTATTTAGTCTATATTCATGAGAAATCAGTGATGCATGAAGCTCATCCACTGAAAATTGTGAGAGATCCTTTGTCTCTTCTATGGCCATAACAATGGCATCAAACCTTGCTGGCAGACTTCTCAAAATTTTCTCAACTATTCTCCTTTCCTCAAGTGTCTCACTACGAGACCTGATTTGAGTAACTAGTCCAATTACATGTGTAAATAATGACTCTACATTCTCATACTCTTTCATACAAATAGTCTCTACATTCTCATCCTCTTTCATACAAATAGTCTCAATACCTCTCCTCAACATTTGTAGTTTTGTTGTATTCACTTTTGCCATGCCTTGGTAGGTTGTCTGGAGGGTGTCCCATGCTTGGTTGGACTTTATTGCTGCTGCAATCCTTGGGAAAATACTTTCATGAACTTCTTAAAAAATTTAGAAGAGGGCTTTTGAATCCTTCTTCCTATTGTCCCTCAATAAATCCCTTTCTGCTTGTGTCAAGGCATTGTATGTTATTGCATCTGCTGGTTCTTGGAACCAATTTTCCACCAAATCCCACATAACTTGAGAAGAAAACAGAGTCTTCATTTTTATATTCCAGTAGTCATGATTTTTGCCATTAAACTGAGGTATCTGAGGATTAGTCAAGCTTGTGCTTGCTGCTGCAATTTCTGAGTGTAAAAAAGACCACCTCGCTCCAAAAATATGTGTTCAAAACAACCTTTTAATTTCTAGTAAAAACACTTTTTTTTAGTACACTAACAAAGGTTTAACCTGCTCTAATACCACATGAAAGAAATTATGGGTAGAGAAGAGGAGTCTTTCTATTGACAATTCAATTGTTGAGATCAAATCGCAATTAGGCATGAGCTTAAAACACACAAAAAGTGACTATACCACATGAAAGAAATTATAGGTAGAGGAGAGGATTCTTTCTCCCAATTTGTCTAGATCAAATCACAATTAGAAATGAGCTTAAAACACACAAAAAGTGACTCACCATAGAACAAAGTAAAATAGAGTGGTTGCAGTAAAACTAGAGGTATATACTTGAGATTATATTTTAGAACACATGAAAATACATTCGCGTAATAGATGGAGGCTACAACTCCTTCACCAAGTAAAAAAAAATTCTTACGAGGTTAAAACACCCAAAAGGTGACTCATGATAGCACAGAGTAAAACAGGTTAAAACTAGATGAAATTTTAAAACCATATTGCACCAAACTATATTTTAGATTATATTTCAAAACACATGAAAATACTTTAGATTATATTTCAAAACACATGAAAATACATTCACATAATAGAATGGAGGTTGCACCTCCTTCACTAAGTAAAACAAAATTTTTACCCACCAAAATTTGCTCCACGATTTTCTCCTCTTCACCTCTCACACTTACACCCACCACTAAAGTAAAGACTTTTACAAATGTATATTCAAAACATACATTTCAGATTTACGCCCACCACCAAACTAAAGACTTTTACACATGTATATTCAAAACATACATTTCAACACATAAATTTATGACAAAGTCAAAGTATGAAGACATGGTACGGGAATTTGTATAAAATAAATGATTTTCTGAACTTGTAGATGTTGCAGAGTGTAACTAATAGTTGCAGAGTGAGTGTTTTCCCAACCCTTCATTAAATAAGCATTCCTTCTTAATTACTTGATGTGTGTTGCGGAATGGTGTGATGTGTACTCATGCTCAGAACTTCATGTAATCTGTCCTTCAACCTACAAACAAAAATCAAACCTGCAAACAAAATCTACTTGGCAAGTATGGTTGTTGTGAGTGTTTTTAAAGTGATGGTTAGGATTAATTTTCCAGCAATTAAGATATTGAAGGCATCTTTCTCTTCTATCCAGTTTGGCAGGATTAATTTTCCAACAATTAAGATATTTCTCTTTTGTCCAGTTCTGCAGGATTAATTTTCCAACAATTAAGATATTGAAGGCATCTTTCTATTCTATCTAGTTCTGCCATATATACCGAAAACAAAAAGCCCCTATTTGTTGAAATATACTTTCAACTGTTGCCCTGCCGGGAATCCGCCTTCGTGCAACAGCAAAACCGCTTGTCCCTTCCCCACACCGCTTTTACGGAAGGACGGTATTTCCGGAGGGGGCAGCGATCATATCCACCGCGAACACGTGGCTGTCCTGTCCTTTTCAAAACCACCAATCCCCCGGTAGGTAATGTTCGTGCAAATGGGACCTCCGGGGAAATTGTGTCAGCCCTCTGATTGACCTTGGAGCTGATCTACGGTTATTAAAAAAATGTGTTGGCGTGCGATATGGTATGTGGCTTGAACCAGATGTGAAGGACAAGAAATAAATTTACCCCCATGGATGTAATTTATTATATGTACTGTGGGCAGTAAACGTACGTAAAGTATTTAATTTTATTGTTTTTTAATTTTATGTTTCCCGTTGACTATGTACAGCAGTGTGAATGTGAAGTGGGAAAATGCAGCAGCGAATGTAATTTTTAAGAAAGTTTCTTACAGCAGGTTAAATGTAATTTGTTTGGTTGTTGTAAATGCAATGAACTAGCTATGTGAAATGCGCAGTAGCGCGAGATAATTTTTTGATATTGAAATACATTGAAAATGTAATGAGACACGCAGCAACATGGAGGTTATGTTCTGGTTTTTGTTGAAAGGGTAATGTAATACGCAGCAGCATAAATGTAAACAGTGAATGTGAGAAGTAAATTTTTTACACACAGCTGTGTAATATCTCATAAGCAAAGACAGAGTATTTTTCAGGAGAAGACAAAGTAATTTTTTTTTGAATTTGAAGCAGTCTTGGTGAATCCCTCTGGCAGAGGAAGAAATTTGTAACAGTAGTTGTCTTTGGTTAATGAATACAAGTTTATTTTGGTGTGTGAAACTCTGTTCGTCATCTCCAGCAAACAATTTTTTTTGCTTCCCTGTGCTAAAATAGAGTATTATTTTATGGGCAAAAACAAAGCATTTTATCTGTTCAGATTTTGTTTGAATTTACCAGAAATTTCCATCATGGTATCAGAGCTTGTCTAGGCTCTTTGAAGGTGTTAAAGAAGCTGAAGGAAGGATTTTCTTGCTGAAGCAACTTCTCCAGCAAAGTGAAGACTCAGTCAAAAAATCCAAGGTATTTCTCAAGATTTTTTTTTGTGTTGCTGTTGAAGACAGTCAATGATTTTTTAAATACAAATTCAAATATTTGAAGCATAGTTTAGAGTGCAAGAATGGTTGGCTCCAGCACCAGAACTAGCATGGGTATCTTTAATACTCAGCTCCCACAGTTTAATGGGAAAAATTATGACTATTGGGCAATAACCATGAGAGCTTTGCTTGCCTCACAAGATTTATGGGAATTTGTTGAGGATGGATTTGAAGAACCAGCAGATGAAGATGAGTTTAATAGGTTAACTTAAGCAGAGAAAGATCTATTGAAGAGCTATAAGAAGAAGGATTCTAAAACCCTCTTTTTTTGTATCAAGAAGTGCATGCGAGTGTGTTTCCAAGGATAGCAGCAGACAAGACATCCAAAGAAGCATGGCAAACTCTCAAGGCAGCCTATCAAGGCATGGAAAAAGTGAAGATAGCAAAACTACAGTTGTTGAGGAGAGATTTTGAGAATCTTTTCATGAAGGAGTGAGACAATATTGACTCATTCTTCACACATGTGATTGGTCTGGTCACACAAATAAAAACTCATGGATAATTTCTTGAAGAAAGGAGGATTGTGGAGAAACTGTTGAGGGTCCTACCCTCAAAGTTCGATGTGATTGTCACCACCATAGAAGAGACAAAGGATCTCACAAACTTCACAGTTGATGAACTACATGCATCACTGATAACACATGAGCAGAGATTGAGTAGAAATGAAAACTCATCTCTAGAGCATGCCTTCAAAACCCAAATGTCCTTTGGAAGAGGAAGAGATCAAAGCAGAGGAAATAAGAGAGGAAGAGGCAGAAAACAAAACAGAGGTGGAAGAAACAGTCCAGCAAATGCTGAAGGAAGAGGCAGCAATCCAAATCAGAACTGAGGCCAAGACAACAGCCAACAAAGTGGACAACATCATGCTCAAGGACAAAGGTATGAAAAATCCAATGTCCAATGTTACTACTGTAAAAAATATGGGAATTATGAAAATGAATGTAGAAAGAAACAACATGATATGAACAATAGAACTAGTGCAAATTTCACTAGAGAAAATATCAGTCAAAACAATTTATTTTTAGCCTGTAATATTGCTAAAGAAAAGAGTGAATATGTATGGTTTCTAGACTCCGGTTGTAGCAACCATATGACAGGAAACATAGCCCTGTTTTCTATGTTAGATTAGGACGTGAAGTCACAAGTCACACTAGGGACTGATAATAAAGTTTCTGTTATGGGAAAAGGAGAAGTAAAAGTTTTAACAAAGAAAGGTGAAAAGAAAACCATATCAAATGTTTATTATGTTCCTGGAATGAAATGTAACCTCTTAAGTATTGGACAGCTTGTTCAAAAGGGTTACAATGTTTTCTTTGTGAATGATGTATGCACCATCATGGATAGAGAACCCAACAAGCAATGTATTACTAAAGTGAAGATGACAAGGAACAGGATGTTCCCTCTCAGAATGAAGGCAGATTTAAAAAATAAAGAAGTAATAGCAGCAGTGACTCAAGAGGCTTACCAAAGCGAACCGAATGATGAAAATTGGTTGTGGCACTTGAGATTTGGACATCTCAACTTTGGAGGTCTTAATTTGTTGAGTAGAAAAGGAATGGTAAGAGGATTACCATTGATAGAGAAACTAGACAGCCTTTGTGAAGGTTGTATTTTGATGAAACAACACAGAGAAAGTTTTCCATCAGGGAAAAGCATAAGGGCAAAAGCACCCTTAGAAATTGTCCACTCAGATTTATGTGAATCGATGCAAACTCCATCACTTGCAGGCAACCACTACATATTAACATTCATTGATGATTTTACAAGGAAAACTAGGGTTTATTTCTTGAAGAACAAAAGTGAAGTGTATGAAAGATTTTGCAATTTCAAAGAACTTGTAGAAAACCAAAGCAGATTGCATATCAAAGTTCTGAGAACTGATAGAGGAGGTGAGTATATCTCCAAGGAATTTCTATGTTTTTGTAGAGAAAATGGAATTCATGAACAATTTACAGCTAGGTACACCCCTCAGCAAAATGGAGTTGCTGAAAGGAAAAATAGGACAATCATGGACATGGCGAGGAGTATGTTAAAGGAAAAGCATTTGCCAAATGGTTATTGGGCTGAAGCTGTACATTGTGCAGCGTAAATTTTGAATAGGTTCCCTACAAAAGCAGTGATGAACAGAGTGCCGGAAGAAGCATGGAATGGGACAAAGCAAGGAGTCACCCACATGAAAGTTTCTGGATGTGTGGCTTATGCACACATTCCAGATCAGCTAAGGAAGAAGTTGGACAGCAAAGTGGGGAAATGTATTTTCATTGGATACAGTGAGGAATCTAAAGCTTACAGGTTGTATAACCCATCCACAAAGAAGTTTTTTGTGACCAGAGATGTTCAGTTCATTGAGGAGGAAGCTTGGGATGGAAGCATAGAGAAAACAGTGAATGTGAAAAATTGTTTGTCTCATGATGAAGATAATGAGGAGATGGATGAAATACATCCCCAAATAACAGCGCCAACACAAGGACAGCAAGGGACACCCTTGAGGAAAAATGAAAGTGCTTCTACAAGCACACCACAAGGAGGAAATTCAAGTTCTTCTTCAAGCACTTCTACACCAAATGAAAGAGGTAAGAAGTTTAGAAATTTAAGTGACATTTATGAACAAGAGGTAGCAAATGAAGGTATGAACTCTTTGTCTGCTTTATATTGTCATGTTGATGACCCTGTTCATTTCGAAGATGCAATTAAGGATAGGAAATGGATAGAAGCTATGGATGAGGAGATGAATGCCATAGAAAGAAACAAGACATGTGATTTAGTTGAACTACCAAAAGGAAAGGAGGTCATTGGAGTTAAATGGGTCTACAAGACCAAGAGTAATGCCGAAGGCAAAATAAAAAGACACAAGGCAAGGCTGGTTGTCAAAGGATATAAGCAGTAGTATGGAAGAGACTATGAGGAAACTTTTGCACCGGTTGCTAGAATGGAAACAGTAAGAGAAGTGTTGTCCATAGCAGCACAAAACAAGTGGAAAGTTTACCAAATGGATGTGAAGTCAACATTCCTAAATGGAGTGTTAATGGAAGAGGTTTACATTGAACAACCTTCAGGCTATGAAACGAATGGTCAAGAGCACAAAGTGTGCAAATTGAAGAAAGCTCTTTATGGGCTGAAGCAAGCACCAAGAGCATGGTACAGTAGGATAGATTCCTATCTACTGGAAAATGGATTTGAAAAATGTGAGGGAGAACCCACCATTTACATCAAAGAAAAAAATGGTAAAATATTAATTGTTGTGTTATATGTTGATGATGTTATTTTCACAAGTAGTGATGTTTATCTTATTGAAAATTTCAAAACAATCATGAAAGAAGAATTTGAAATGACTCATATGGGTTTACTGAGATACTTATTAGGAATAGAAGTAGAACAAAGTGGAAATGAGATTTTTATCTCACAAGCAAAATATGTTAATGAAGTATTGGAAAGAAATAACATGCAGGAGAGCAAGGCAGCAATCACTCCCACAGTGATGGGATTAAAAATCAGCAAAGAGGACAACAGAAAGGATTTTGATCCTAGTTTGTACAAGATCATAGTTGGCAGCCTCATGTATTTGACTGCAATTAGGCCAGATATAATGCATGCAGTTAGTTTAATTTCCAAATTCATGGAGAGGCCAAAAGAAGCACATTGGCAGGCAACAAAAAGGATTCTGAGGTATGTTAAAGGTACTAAAAGGTTTGGCATTTTATATACTACTTCAAAATGTTTAGATTTAATTGGATACACTGATAGTCATTGGGTTGGAAGTGTAGATGATCAGAAAAGCACATCTAGTTATGTTTTTCACATGGGTTCAGAAGTCATCTCATGGGCTTCTAAAAAGCAGCCTATTGTGGCGTTGTCTATAGCAGAGGCAGAATATGTGGCAGCTACAGCAGCAGCATGTCAAGCAGTTTGGATGAGAAGGATGTTGAGGAGCTTATGCCAAGAGCAAGTAAAAGCAACGGTGATTTTTTGTGACAATAGCTCAACTATTGCATTATCCAAGAATGCAGTGTTTCATAAGAGAACGAAACACATTGACACAAAGTTTCATTACATCAGGGAATTGGTAAACAATGGAGAAATTGTTTTAGAACATTGCAGGACTCAGGAGCAGGTTGCAGACATTCTGACCAAGCCATTGGGACAGAAAAGTTTTGAATTTTTGAGGAAATGTCTGGGTATGACTGATAACCCAGCAGTTGAAATTAAAGGGGAGTATTGAAATATACTTTCAACTGTTGCGCTGCCGGGAATCCGCCTTTGTGCAGCAACAAAACCGCTTGTCCCTTCTCTGCACCACTTTTACGGAAGGACGGTATTTCTGGAGGGGGCAGCGATCATATCCACCGGCGGTCACGTGGCTGTCCTGTCCTTTTCAAAACCACCAATCCCCTCGCAGGTAAAGTTAGTGCAAATGGGACCTCCGGGGAAATTGTGTCAGTCGTCTGATTGACCTTGGAGATGATTTATAGTTATTAAAAAAATGTGTAGGCGTGAGATATGGTATGCGGCTCGAACCAGATGTGAAGGACGAGAAATAAATTTACCCCCATGAATATAATTTATTAAATGTTCTGTGGGCAGTAAACGTAGGTAAAATATCTAATTTTATTGTTTTTTTTATTTTATATTTCCAGTTGACTATGTATTGTTTTTTTTGTTGTTCTGGTGTGAGTAATGTGAGAGGGTAAGACGCAGCAGCGCGAAGGGAAAATTTTATGCAGCACAGTGCGAATGTGAAGTGGGAAAATGCAGCAGTGAATGTAATTTGTAAGAAAGTTTCTTACAACAGGTTAAATGTAATTTTGTTTGGTTGTTGTAAATGAAATGGCGTGGAGGTTATGTTCTGGTTTTTGTTGAAGGGGTAATGTAATACGCAACAGCGTAAATGTAAGCAGTGAATGTGAGAAGTAACTTCATAAGAAGAGACAGAGTATTTTTTCAGGAGATTTTTTTTGCATTTGAAGTAGTGGTCGTGGTAATCCCTCTGACAGAGGAAGAAATTCGTAACAACAGTTGTCTTTGATTAATGAATACAAGTTTATTTTGGTGTGTGAAACTCTATTCTTCATCTCCATCAAACAATTTTTTTGCTTCCCTGCGCTAAAACATAGTATTATTTTCTGGGCAAAAACATAACATTTTCTCTGTTCAGATTTTGTTTGAAATTACCAAAAATTTCCATCAGTATTGATCGACTATGTAAGCGAGGATATTCTGCCACTCCTCAATAGACAGATACACTATGAGCTCATCTACAATGGATCAACCATATGTGTTGGATCCATCTGGAATGTAAGAAAGGCACTGGGGCTGGTCATGCCTAGGCTTTTTCCGTGCGACTGTACCACCTTTTTCCATATTTCCACTTTTATGAATTTTTTTGGTCCCCACTAAAGACCCTACTAGTTTTCGTTTTGTTCTAGGCTCTGTCCAATAGCCACTCTATGTTATCATGTTATGGAAATTTTGAAATATGCTCTCTACCATACCTGTCAAATTGACTTATTTTCTGAAATCTGCTCACTACAGAAACCTGCAAATTGAGCTATATGAATCTAATATGAGTACATATCATTTTGATTTTTCATTTATATGAATCTATCATCTGCCATTTGTACTTTTCTGTTCTAGTAGCTAGCTTAGGGCTTAGAATATATTTTTTGAAATATGGTTTCTACATGTTGGAATTTCTCTTTCAAAAGCTAACACAGCGTCAGCGTCACTTCTTTTACCTTTAGAAATGTTAAAGGCATGACGTTACCCTGGGACCCAAACCCTTCAGCAACTGCAGAAAACAAAATTATTTTGACAATGTAACAAGGGCAGGAGCGTTGCCTGTACATTCAACATACACTGTTCTTGGAATTTTACCCTTGGAAAGCAAGTCTTCGACTCCAAAGTACAAAATCTTAATTATTTTGACAATGTAACAAGGGAGGAAGCCTTTCATTTCCCATTCAACAAACACTTTTCTTGGCATTTTACCCCTGGAAAACAAATATTTGACTCCAAATTACAAAATCTTAAGTTAATTGTTGAAGTTCAGTGGAAGTTTCGTCGGACAAAAATAAATAAATTATAGTGCATCATCACTTGGCAGGTATACCTTGTGCTTGCATACTTCTCTTCGATTTGATTCAAATTCCATGTATGGTTTTGATTTGCAACTCATTCCACTTTGACACAGTGGACGTCACTTGAGTTATGATACATGACTTGTTGAAATCGTAATTTCAACGCAGCGGCAACATCGCCAGAAACAGTTCAGCATACACGCCTGGAACTTCTCGGACCAGCTTTCCGGCGAAGGAATAATCCGGCAAACGAACCCGATGGAATATGGTGGCGCCACGTGTTTCTGACCTGACATCAGCCAACGTAAGTTTCTCGGGTGGTATTGCTCAATCATATGATGCCTTCCGATATTCTTGTGAGCCGTCCGATCTGCCTGATCGTCCTCCGCCTTCGATCAATGAAACCTGCATACCTGCATACGAGCTTGCAACGATTTAAATATTTGCGTGGAGTAAAAACTAAGTCTGGTTGACCATACCTGGTTTTAATGCAATGTCATATGCGTTGGTGAACTTTTAAGTTTTGTCCATACGACACACAATATTGCATTTAGTTTTGTTGACACATAAAAATATTTTTTTGTAAAACGTTGACTTTGTATGGCATTGTATTATCGCACACGGGAGGAGAAAAAAATGATATATATGTGTGTTGGCAGCAGCGAGGAGGATTATGGAGTTGTTATTGGGCATGGGAGAAACGTAGCAGCAGCGGAAAAACTGTGTGTATTTTTTTTGCACAAGCAGTGCATAAAAAGGTGTGGAGCGCATATGTATATGAAATGTTATTGTTGCACATGAGATTTGTGTAACGCGCAGCAGCGAAAGAGCAGGGAGTGCTCAGAATGAAGACCAGCACATGAAGCAGGTGAAGACATTGCACAGTAGTGCATAGATTTTATTAATGAAGTGGATTTGCATTGAAATGCAAAAGAAAAGAATGCATAAGTTTTTTTTGTAATGTGAAAACCCAGGAATGTAAAAAAAAAGGATTTCACTCAGATGTAAATGTAAATTTATTTTACAGAAGTATGTGTAAAATGTTTTTCACAGCAGTGAATGTAAAAAGGGTTTTACAGCAGTAAACCCAGCACAGTGAAATCTCAGGTGGAGAGAAAAGACAGTGTTTTTGTTTTTGATGGGTGAAAGTAATTTTGGTAAATCCCTCTGAGTGAAAGAGGATGAAATTTGTATCAGGCTTTATATTTTAATTAATAGAAATGTTTTTATGGCTGTGTAATACTCTGTTATGAGTATATTTTCTTTTAAGAGGTTCCCTGTGCAAAGATCCTGGAACAGTTGAAACAGAGCATTGGCTCTGTGGTGTTTAGCTTTTGTTTGGTTTTTGGTATTTTCCCCATTGAAAAATATCCAACAGTGGTATCAGAGCAAGTCCAGGCTCTTTGAAGACTCAAAGAAGCTGAAGGAAGGTGTTGTTGCAGCAGTCAAATTTCTCCAGCAGTGTGAAGTTTCAGCCAAAAGCATTAAGGTATTCATCAAGCTTTCCTTTGTGTTACTGTTGAAGAAACAGTCAGTGATTTAAAAAAACACAGTCAAGTATTTAAAACCTAGATAAGAATGGCGAGGTCAAAGAAGAAAGCCTCCAAGCCTGCTAAAAATGTGTCTCCCTCCTCTACTAAAATAGAAGGCAATCCATTTGAATACATTTTATTTGAAACCCCAAAGTTTGATGGAAACTTTGATGTATGGGAAATAATGATGAGGGCTTTCCTAATGTCTGAGGGGATTGAAGTCTGGGAGTCAGTGATTGATGACAGCAAGATGGATAAAGAATCCATGGAATATGATGCACAAGCAGCAAAACTAATCTTGGATGGACTCCCTGATTCTGTGAAGAGGAATCTAGGAAAATATTCATCAGCAAAGGATATATGGGACAGACTGCATGACCTTCATGCAAAGGGAGCACTGACCATGAAAATCAGTGAAGAAGAAAATACTGAACCCATCATAGAAGCTGAAGATGAAAAGCTTGACCTCATCAAGCTTCAAGTAAGAGAAAGGGATGAAGAGCTTACCAAGCTGAAGAAGGAGCTTGATCAATGCAAGAGGAAACATCATGAAGAAGTCATATCCATGAAAAATCAGCTGAATGAAGCAAAGAAGCAGGCAGATGCCTTGACAAGTCAACTTGAACAAAGACACAAGAGAGTGAATAAGCTTTTGGAAGAGATTGGACAGTACAAGGTAGAGGTCTCCTCCCTTAAGTCTGATCTACAAGAAGCCAGGAAGCAGGCACAAGGAGCTGAAAAGAAAATGGAGAGCAGTCAAGCAGAAATCTCCAAAATGAAGACAGATATTATCTCCTTCAAAATAGTAGCAGTTGAAGCTACTCGTATCAAGGAAGAAACTGAGG
The DNA here is from genome assembly GCA_031772625.1 of Pinus tabuliformis. Taxonomy (NCBI): domain Eukaryota; kingdom Viridiplantae; phylum Streptophyta; class Pinopsida; order Pinales; family Pinaceae; genus Pinus; species Pinus tabuliformis. The sequence goes on along the minus strand of CM062807.1, from coordinate 1,343,829,764 downwards.
GACAACTAGCAAAGAAAAATAATGAATGTGAAAAGTTGGAAGAAGAGATTGTCCTCCTCAGGAAGAAGGTTGAAGGGATGAACAAGATCATGAAGAGCTCTCAAGCTTTGGATGACATGCTCAGCTATCACAGATCTCCATTTGATAAATCAGGACTTGGGTATGTAGGTGAACCCTCAAACAAGGATGAAGATGCTTTAAGCAAAGGAGATGTGAAGAAGCCAGAAAGAGATGGTGATGCTCCTAGTTCCAGCAAAGGCAAGGAGAAAAATGAAGGCTGCAATAGAAGAAATCCTGCTCCAAGAAGAAAACCAGCTCCAAGAAGAAATGTAGCTGATGTCAAAGAGGCAAGATGCAATGGTTATCATCAAAGGATCTCAAGGCAGCAAGGCTTCAGAAGTACATCAAGGAAACCTCCATCTCCCAGGTACCAAAGTTCATTTTATGGTTATTGTTATGCTTGCTCAAACTTTGGTCATATGGAAAAAGACTGTAGAGCATTTCCTGGAGATAGATGTTGTGGTCCTCGACAATCTCCAAGAAATAATTTCACAAGAAGAAATCATGAATTCTCATTCATGAATAAAGTTGAATGCTTCAAGTGTCATAACATTGGGCATATGGCACGTGACTGTAACTTGACATGGGCTCTTACACAAGCTAGACCCATGCAAAAGAAGAAAGTTACACAAGTATGGAGAAGAAAAGAAATACAGTGTGAAAGCCCCTTAAGCAACGCAGCTGATCTAAGTTTGTTTTGAGAAAACTTGCCAAAAGAAGACAAGCATACATTAAAGGGGAGCTTGTAACTTTTTGTTTGCTGAACTGTATTAACAGTCATTTGTTGATGGAGGATGTATTGCAGCGCAGCAGTTGCAAATGAAATCTTTGTTAATCCCTCTGAAAGGTAATATGCAGCAGTGATGAAATCAGCAATGTTTTTGCTTTGTGTTTATGCAATATGCACAGAAATGCATAAAGAAGAAAAGATGGCAGCGCTGAAATGTAAAGAGCAACAGCGAGATAAGAGAAAAATGCAAAGCATGGAAACCCTCACAGCAGTTTGGAAATTTTTTTTGGAGCACGTGGATTAGAATGAACAGCAGTTTAAATTTTTTTTGTGGTGCACATGCATTGAAATGCATAGCAATGGAAGGTAGTTTCCTTCTATGTAATGTGAGAGAACATACTCACAGCAGAGTGAGTACAATACACAGCAGTGAAAAATGTAATATTCTTTTGTATGCAATGCAACATGCACAGAAATGCCTAAAGAAAAACAGGGACAACAGATTTTTAATGCACATGGGTGAATGATAATGTGTGGTAGCAGAAAAATGAAAGGAATTGCACAGTAGTGCATTGTGAAAAAAATGAAACTGAAGATTGTGTGAAGCAAGGGTGTAAAAAGTAACAACCCGTGTTATTTTTTGTGGATAATGAAGTGCCAAGAGTATGGGCACACAGCAGTATGATGAAACAAAAGGCAGCCATAGTGCAAATTGCAGAGGCAACGCAGCAGCAAATAAAAACCCAGGGATGACAGTCTATGGTTATGGGTATGGACAACAGTGAATATGAAAAATGCAGCAGCAAGAAGTTTTGAACAGCAGCACATGCAAAAGAAATTTTCCTTACAACAGTAAAGGTAAATGTAATCAATTTTTTGTTCATTGAATTGAAATGCAATATATGCAACAACAGTGAGTGTAAGAAATGTTTACACACAGCAGTGTAAATTTGTAAATTGGAACAGTGTAATTGTTCCAGAAAAGACAGAGTATTTTGTCTTTGAAAAGTACAGAAGCAGTGCAAGTGTAGACACAGCAGTGTGGGATAGACACAGTAAAGAAGATGGCACAACAGTGCAGCAGAGAATATGCAGCAGCATAAAAGAACAATGTAATGAGTTTGCACACACAGCAGTGCAATGATTGTTTGTTTTGGAACTGCATTTGAAGCAGTCAATTGGTGAAACCCTCTGTTAAAGAGGAAGGTGCTTTTCAGCACATTGTCATTAGTGAATCCCTCTGTCATGAGGAAGGTGCTCTTAAGCACAGTCACATGGTGAAACCCTCTGTTAAAGAGGAAGGTGCTCTTCAGCACATTGTAATGGTGAATCCCTCTGTCATGAGGAAGGTGCTCTTAAGCACAGTTTCAGGTTAATCCCTCTATTAAGAGGAAGACAACTTTGTTTGTTTGTGAATTGCATCAGAAGCAGTTGGTGAATCCCTCTATGTGAGGAAGATATCTTTGTAACAGCAGTACTAAGGAATCCCTCTACGAGAGGAAGAGTCTGGGTATGACCGAATGCCCAGCTGTTGAAATTAAAGGGGAGTGTTGAAATCGTAATTTCAACGCAGCGGCAACATCGCCAGAAACAGTTCATCATACACGCTTGGAACTTCTCGGACCAGCTTTCCGGTGAAGGAATAATCCGGCAAACGAACCCGATGGAATATGGTGGCACCACGTGTTTCTGACCTGACATCAGCCAACGTAAGCTTCTCGGGTGGTATTGTTCAGTCATATGATGCCTTCCGATATTCTTGTGAGCCGTCCGATCTGCCTGATCGTCCTCCGCCGTCGATCAATGAAACCTGCATACCTGCATACGAGCCTGCAACGATTTAAATATTTGCGTGGAGTAAAAACTAAGTCTGGTTGACCATACCTGGTTTTAATGCAATGTCATATGCGTTGGTGAACTTTTAAGTTTTGTCCATACGGCACACAATATTGCATTTAGTTTTGTTGACACATAAAAATATTTTTTTGTAAAACGTTGACTTTGTATGGCATTGTATTATCGCACACGGGAGGAGAACAAAATGATATATATGTGTGTTGGCAGCAGCGAGGAGGATTATGGAGTTGTTATTGGGCATGGGAGAAACGTAGCAGCAGCGGAAAAACTGTGTGTATTTTTTTTGCACAAGCAGTGCATAAAAAGGTGTGGAGTGCATATGTATATGAAATGTTATTGTTGCACATGAGATTTGTGTAACGTGCAGCAGCGAAAGAGCAGGGAGTGCTCAGAATGAAGACCAGCACATGAAGGGAGTGCTCAGAATGAAGACCAGCACATGAAGCAAGTGAAGACATTGCACAATAGTGCATAGATTTTATTAATGAAGTGGATTTGCATTGAAATGCAAAAGAAAAGAATGCATAAGTTTTTTTTGTAATGTGAAAACCCAGGAATGTTAAAAAAAAGGGATTTCACTCAGATGTAAATGTAAATTTATTTTACAGAAGTATGTGTAAAATGTTTTTCACAGCAGTGAATGTAAAAAGGGTTTTACAGTAGTAAACCCACCACAGTGAAATCTCAGCTGGAGAGAAAAGACAGTGTTTTTGTTTTTGATGGGTGAAAGTAATTTTGGTAAATCCCTCTGAGTGAAAGAGGATGAAATTGTATCATGCTTTATATTTTAATTAATAGAAATGTTTTTATGGCTGTGTAATACTCTGTTATGAGTATATTTGCTTTTAAGAGGTTCCCTGTGCAAAGATCCTGGAACAGTTGAAACAGAGCATTGCCTCTGTGGTGTTTAGCTTTTGTTTGGTTTTTGGTATTTTCCCCATTGAAAAATACCCAACATGACTGACCATTCAAATTTGCTTGGGTAAACTATTAGTTCCCTCTTTCATGAAATCAAGATCACATGTGATATTATAGAAAAAAATGTGACATGTTAACAAATTTACATATTTTCATTGATCTTCTAATTAATATTTTAAAGTGATTGAAATGGGAACAAGAAACATCCGTCATCTGAATTATAAGTTAGAACTTAGTAAATTCCATGTTTTAAGGTTACTCTTGAATCTTTATAGGTTTGACAACGGCAACCTTCTTTAGCTTTACTTTCTCATACATGAAAGCCTCTTTAAGCTCTCCTACTACCTCACTCATGCTGGGCCTCCAACATGGTGTATGCTCAACACATCTGAGCGCTAGTTTGGCAACCATAGTGATTGATTTCATGTCATATTTTCTGTCCATATCCTTGTCTATGATTTTCACCATTTTTCCAGGGGTTTCATTGATGGTCACATAGTCTTTCACCTGTGATGACGTGCAAATATAATTATTCGTACACACACTTAAAATGAAAGCGTATGTCGTAATTACAAATAAATTCCCTACCCATCTCAAGAGATCAATTTCTTCCTCAGGCAGAGTGTGATCGAGGGGTTTTCTCCCACATATAATTTCTAATAAAACCACACCAAAACCATATACATCGCTCTTTTGAGTGAACTGTCCAGTACTTATATACCTGTAAGAATATCCAACGATAAAAGTGAAATTGCCGTGGCTCTTAATAATTAATCGAATTCCTGGGGCATCAAAAATAATATTTCGCAGAGAAATGCAAGGTATATGTGTCATTTACGCTGGATCCGTGTATCCCAAAGTTCCTTTCACTGCATCCTCGATAGGAGCCTTCCGATCCATTGTCATCATCGACAAACCGAAATCGATTAATTTTCCATTCAAATCGCTGTCGAGGAGGATGTTTGAAGTTTTCACATCCCTGTGAATTATCATTGGAATACAACATACGTGCAGGTATTGCAGTGCTTCAATCAGAAACAGACAAGGAATATGGTTAATCACGATTTCCATGGAATATGCTGGGATTTACCAAAACAGTAACCCAGTAAACACACCAAGTTCTTATGATGGACTCTAGAAAGCAGATCGACCTGTTAACAAAGTGAATCTGTATACATCAATTTTACCATGCTCACATATATTTTTAGAAGCGAAATAATTCGAAATTGGAATTACCTCAGTGAAGAACTCCTTAAATCTTTCTACTGAATTGCACATTTCTACTGCTATCTCCTTTCCGTCCGGTAGTCTACCAAGGAACACCGGTCCAAGGCCACCAGACCCAGTCTGCTGACTAAAGTTTTGTGTGGCTTCCACAATCTGGTGTAGGGTAAAAACCATCGATTCGTCTGGGGTAAAACCCATCGATTCGTCTGTAATCATATAAAGTTAGCAAAGTATGAAAGCACCGTCTATATGGGGAAATCCCACTATATTTCATATTAGAATGTTCTTAAAATATAAGTTCTTGACCTTCATTATATAGTTTTTCCCAGTTTTTATTTTTTTCTTCTTCTCATGTTTTTCCCCACATGGAACATTGAACATCTGAATTTATATTCTCACCTTTATTGAGAGGCAGCTTTTCGCTGAATTTTTCCCCGGCACGCTGCTTTGCCTTGAATTTCTTCCAATATACGGTAATACCCGCTATCATCACTAAAGTCCTGAAAAGCTACTTAAGTTAAACCATTAACAACCGATGGATTCGTTAATTCTTAACCCTCTTAGGTTTTGCTCACGATCTTCTATCTACAGTCTTATAGTTTCCCTACCAATTTGTTTTCTTGAATACAATCCCCGCCCTTATACATACAGATAAGGATTTCCAGAGTATCTGCAACACACCAAATGAGGAATTCTCACTGTAATCGTGAACCTCCTGCAGTAAGATTTTATAAACTTTCAACCGTTTAGTTATTACTGTTGTACCGGGCATTCCTTGCTTTGCTGGTAACAAAAATATTAAATAAATGTTATATTGCTCAATTCAATGAAAGCTTGTCGAAAACGTATGCATAAATTATACAGGTGGGACAATTGTTCCATATAAACCTGCGATAATAGTAAAGAGATTGTAATATGATATTTAGTGATTAAAATTCCCTTCAGAGAATATAAATAGGTATAAACATGGAAATCTTTAGGGTTTCTGAGATCAATACCCAGTCTGGAAAATTAGCACTGAAGTTGTTGTTTTGAAGATGTGTGCACAACAAGCGAACCGATCCGCAGCAGTTTTCTTTGAAGATGTATGCACAACAAGCGAACCGATCCGCAGCAGTTTTCTTTGAAAATGACTATCAAGACAGAATTTATGTAAAGAAGAAACACTTGCAAAGAGAGAGCTTATCTCCAGAGTAAACGCTCACAATTTCTCCAGCAATCCGGCAAAGGTCCGATCTGACGGACTAATTGCCAGTAATCGATGCAAACCCTGTGGAAAATAAGACTACAATCAGGTATCACTAATTATTGTTATTCATAATTATTGATCCTATTTATAAATTTGGAATATCTTTTATAATTTATAATTATATTTATAAATTAGAATATATATATATATATAATAATTTCAAAATAATATAGCTTATTACTATATTTAATATTTATGATATTGAGGAACAATTATCAATCATATTTACAAATTTGAAATGCACAATATGTCGTTCCTTGTTCTTTTCTCGTCGTGCCAACTAACATTCAAGCGATGAAATATAATATTACGGATCATTACAAAAAATCCAACAAATATGGAGCCATCGATCCTGGTTCTTTTCTCGTCGTGCCAACTAACATTCGCTCCTTTTTCTATTCTGGTCGTGCCAACTAACATTCAAGCGATGAAATATAATATTAAAGATCATTAAAAAGAATCCAACAAATATGGGCCATCGTTCCTTCTTCTTTTCCCGTCGTGCCAACTAACATTCAAGCGAATATTACGGATCATTAACAAAAATCTCACAAATATTGCTGAAGTTGTAATTTCCCCTGCGCGGCAAACACTTCCAGCAAAACCATTGTTTCATTTAGCACCGCCCTCATTCCTTAAGGAGGCCTCCCACACAATCAGTTGCTGCCAAGCGTCTAGTATATAACTCCGAAACCACCAATTCCTTAAACTTCGTTTGGTTTGTGTGAATTGCCTCCGATCAAGTCAATGGATCAGTATCTTTTTCAACTTGCATGAACGTCTTTAGTTTGACCGCCGACGTTGTGAGTAAATCAATTAATGTAATGTAAAGTAGTCCGTAAAATGTTTGGTAAAATTTTTAATTTTAATAGTTTTTAAAAACCACCGAGGTATGGGCAAGTCATTGCTTTATTAAATCCTTTTGGTTTTTGGTATGGTTTTTGATATATGTTTTTTGTGTGGGCTCATTAGTGTATGTAATGTAATATGTAATGGATGAAAAAAAAAGCGCTCGCGGCAGCGAATGAAAAATAAGGGAAATTTGGAAAAGAAAATGTAATGTGCAGCAGCACAAAACAAATGTAAGTCATTTTTGTTGTTTATGGAATTTACACAGAGTAATGTGAATTTGTGAGGGAAAGCAAATTGAAAATGAATAACAGTGTAAAACAAGAAGTGGTATGTAATTTTGTTTTGTTGGAGGGTATAATGAAATTGTTTTACAGCAGTAAATTTATGTAAGAATTTTTTATTCTACGGCATTAAATGTAAAAAGCCTTTTTTACAGCAGTAAAATGTGAATGAACAGTTTACACAGCACTGTAACAATTATTTGTAAAAGGTAGATAGAGTATTTTTTTTTTGTGAAAATTTTTGGTGAATCCCTCTTAGAAAGAGGAATTAATACAAGTTTATTTTGGTTGAGAAACTTTGCTCTGGTCAGAATTTTTTTTAAGCTTCCCTGTGCAAAAGATCCTGTGGCAGAAACAGAGTATTTCCTCTATTCAATATTTGTTTGAAATTACCAGAAATTTCCATCATGGTATCAGAGCAAATCCAGGCTCTTTGAAAGTGATAAAGAAGCTGAAGGAAGGTTCCTTTGGCTCTTTGAAAGTGATAAAGAAGCTGAAGGAAGGTTCCTTTTGTTGTAGCAGTAAATCCTTTCCAACAAAGTGAAGTCTCAGCCAAAAGAATCTAGGTATTCCTCAAAGTTTTTTCTGTGTGTTACTCCTGAAGAAACAGTCAATTTTTTTTAATATACAGTGAAGGATTTAGAAGCATAGGTGAGAATGCAAGGAATGGCTAGCACAAGCATTAGCATGGTCATGTTTAATACCCAGCTCCCACTGTTTAATGGGAAAAACTATGACTACTGGGCTATAACCATGAGAGCCCTGTTTGTCTCACAAGATCTATGGGAATTAGTTGAGGATGGTTTTGAAGAACAGCAGATGAAAATCAGTTTAATAGATTAACTCAGGCAGAGAAGGACCTATTGAAGAGTAATAGGAAGAAGGATTCAAAAACCCGTGTGTTTTTGTATCAAGCAGTGGACGAGAGTGTGTTTCCAACGATAGCAGCAGCTAAGACATCCAAAGAAGCATGGCAAACCCTCAAGAAAGCCTATCAAGGCATGGAGAAAGTGAAGAGAGGAAAACTACAGTTGCTAAGGAAAGATTTTGAGAACCTGTGCATGAAGGAGTCAGACAATATTGACTCATTCTTCACACATCTGATTGGTCTGGTCACACAGATAAGGACTCATGGAGAAACTCTTGAAGAAAGGAGGATTGTGGAGAAAATATTGAGGGTCCTACCCTCAAAGTTTGATGTCATTGTCACCACCATAGAAGAGAAAAAGGATCTCTCAAACTTTTCAATTGATGCGCTACATGCATCACTGATAACACATGAGCAGAGATTGAGTAGGAATGAAAACTCATCTCTAGAGCAAGCCTTCAAGACCCAGATGTCCTTTGAAAGAGGACAACATCATGCTCAAGGACAAAGGTATGAAAAATCCAATGTCCAATGTTATTACTGTAAAAAATATGGGCATTATGCAAATGAATGTAGGAAAAAGCAGCATGATATGAGTAATAAACCAAATGCAAATGTCACTAGAGAAAACATCAGTCAAGATAATGTGTTGTTAGCTTGTAACATGGCTGAAACAAACAGTGAAGACATATGGTTTTTAGACTCAGGTTGCAGCAACCATATGACAGGAAACTTAGCCCTGTTTTCTGCCCTAGATAAAAATGTGAAATCAGAAGTCACACTAGGAACTGATAGCAAAATTTATGTTATGGGAAAAGGAGAAGTCAAAATATTTACAAAGAAAGGTGAGAAGAAAACCATAGCAGATGTCTACTATGTTCCTGGAATGAGATGTAACCTCTTGAGTATTGGACAGCTTGTTCAGAAGGGTTACAATGTTTTCTTTGAGAATGATGTATGCACCATTATGGATAGAGCACCCAGCCAACGATGCATTGCTGAAGTGAAGATGACGAGGAACAGGATGTTCCCTCTCAGAATAAGGGCAGAGTTGAAAAACAAAGAAGTAATTGCAGCAGTTACCCAAGAGGCCTTCCAAAGCGTACCAAAGGATGAAAATTGGTTGTGGCACTTGAGATTTGGACATCTCAACTTTGGAGGTCTTAACTTGTTGAGCGGAAAAGGAATGGTAAGAGGATTACCATTGATAGAGAAACCAGACAGCCTTTGTGAAGGTTGTATCTTGGAGAAACAACATAGAGAAAGTTTTCCATGAGGGAAAAGCATAAGGGCAAAGGCACCCTTAGAAATTGTCCACTCAGATTTGTGTGGACCAATGCAAACTCCATCACTAGCAGGCAGCCAATATTTTCTAACATTCATTGATGATTTCATTAGAAAAACTTGGGTTTATTTCTTGAAAAACAAAAGTGAAGTGTTTGAAAAATTCCGGAATTTCAAGGCACTTGTGGAAAACCAAAGCGGGCTGCATGTCAAAGTTTTGAGAACTGACAGAAGAGGTGAGTACATCTCCAACGAATTCCTACGGTTTTGTAGAGAAAATGGAATTCATAAGCAGTTTACAGCTAGGTACACTCCGCAACAAAATGGAGTTGCTAAAAGGAAGAATAGGACCATCATGGATATGGCGAGGAGCATGTTGAAGGCAAAGCATTTGCCAAATGATTATTGGGATGAAGCTGTACATTGTGTAGTATATATCTTGAATAGGTGTCCTACAAAAGCAGTGATGAACAAAGTGTCGGAAGAAGCATGGAGTGGGTGAAAGCAAGGAGTCACCCACATGAAAATTTTTGGATGTGTGGCCTATGCACACATTCCGGATCAGCTAAGGAGGAAGTTGGACAACAAATGGGAGAAATGTATTTTCATTGGATACAGTGAGGAATCCAAAGCTTACAGGTTGTATATCTCATCCACCAAGAAGTTTTTTGTGAGCTGAGATGTTCAGTTCATTGAGGAGGAAGATTGGGATGGAAGCATAGAGAAAACAATGAATGTTAAAAGCTGTTTGTCTCATGATGAAGATGATGAGGAGGTGGCTGAAATACATCCCCAAACAGCAACGCCAACACAAGGACAACAAAGAACACCCTTGAGGATAAATGAAAGTGCTTCTCCAAGCACACCACAAGGAGGAAATTCAAGTGCATCTTCAAGCACTTGCACACCAAATGAAAGAGGTAAGAAATTCAGAAACTTAAGTGATATTTATGATGAAGGAATGAATTCCTTGTTTGCTTTGTATTTTCATGTTGATGACCCTATTCATTTCGAAGATTCAATTAAAGATAAGAAATGGATAGAAGCTATGGATGAGGAGATGAATGCCATAGAGAGAAATAAGACATGGGATTTGGTTGAGCTACCAAAGGGTAAAGAAGTCATTGGAGTCAAATGGGTCTACAAGACCAAGTGCAATGCTGAAGGCAAGATAGAAAGACACAAGGCAAGGCTGGTTGTCAAGGGATATAAGCAGCAGTATGGAAGATATTATGAGGAAACTTTTGCACCAGTTGCAAGAATGGAAACAGTGAGAGCAGTGTTGTCCATAGCAGCACAAAACAAGTGGAAAGTTTACCAAATGGACGTGAAGTCAGCATTCCTAAATGGAGTGTTAATGGAAGAGGTTTACATTGAACAACCTCTAGGCTATGAGAAGAAAGGTCAAAAGCACAAAGTGTGCTGATTGAAGAAAGCTCTCTATGGGCTGAAGCAAGCACCAAGAGCGTGGTACAATGGGATAGATTCCTATCTACTGGAAAATGGATTCGACAAATGTGAGGGAGAACCCATCCTCTACATCAAAGAAAAGGATGGTAAATTGCTAATTGTTGTGTTATATGTTGATGATGTGATTTTTACAGGTAATGATAACTACCTCATTGAACAGTTCAAAACAGTCATGAAAGAAGAATTTGAAATGACTGACATGGGTTTGCTGAGATACTTCTTAGGAATAGAAGTAGATCAAAATGAAAATGGAATTTTCATATCACAAGCAAAATATGTAAATGAAGTGTTGGGAAGATTTAATATGCAAGAGTGCAAGGCAGCAATCACTCCCACAGTGATGGGATTAAAACTCAGCAAAGAGGACAACAGCAAGGACTTTGATCCTAGTTTGTACAAGAGCATAGTTGGCAGCCTAATGTATTTGACTGCAACTAGGCCTGACATAATGTTTGCTGTTAGTTTAATTTCCAGATTCATGGAGAGGCCAAAGGAAGCACATTGGTAGGCAGCAAAAAGGATTCTGAGGTATGTCAAAGGTACTAAAAGATTTGGGATTTTATATACTACTTCAGAATGTTCAGATTTGGTTGGATACACTGATAGTGATTGCGCTGGAAGTGTAGATGATCGGAAAAGCACTTCCGGTTATGTTTTTCACATGGGTTCAGGAGCCATTTCATGGGCTTCTAAGAAGCAGTCCATTGTAGCATTGTCTACAGCAGAGGCAGAATATGTGGCAACTACAGCAGCAGCATGTCAAGCAGTTTGGATGAGAAGGATGTTGAGGAGCTTAGGCCAAGAGCAGGCAAAAGCAACAGTGATTTTTTGTGACAATAGCTCAGCTATTGCATTATCCAAGAATCCCATGTTTCATAAGAGAACGAAACAAATTGACACAAGGTTTCACTACATCAGAGAATTGGTGAGCAATGGAGAAATTGTTCTACAATATTGCAGGATTCAAGAATAGGTTGCAGACATTTTGACAAAGCCATTGGACCAGAAAAGCCTTGAATTTTTGAGGAAGTGTTTGGGTATGACTGAATGCCGAGCAGCCGAAATTAAAGGGGAGTGTTGAAGTTGTAATTTCCCCTGCGCGGCAAACAGTTCCAGCAAAACCATTGTTTCATTTCGCACCGCCCTCACGCAAAAGCGGTATCCGTAAGGAGGCCTCCGACACAATCCGTTGCTGCCACGCGTCCAGTGTACAACTCCGAAACCACCAATTCCCCGGACATTAAACTTCGTTTGGCTTGTGTGAGTTTGGTGTGCGAATTGCGTCCGATCAAGTCAACGGACCAGGATCTTCTTCAACTTGCATGAACGTTTTTGGTTTGACCGCCGACGTTGTCAGTAAATCAATTAATGTAATTTAACGTAGTCCGTAGAATGTTTGGTAAAAATTTTAATTTTAATAGTTTTTAAAAACCACGGAGGTATGGGCAAGTCAATGCCTTATTAAATCCTTTTGGTTTTTGGTATGGTTTTTGATATATGTTTTTTGTGTGTGCTCATTCGTGTATGTAATGTAATTATGGTTTTCGATATATGTTTTTTGTGTGTGCTCATTCGTGTATGTAATGTAATATGTAATGAATGAAAAAAAAGGGCTCGCGGCAGCGAATGAAGAATAAGGGAAATTTTGAAAAGAAAATGTAATGTGCAGCAGCACAAAACAAATGTAAGTCATTTTTGTTGTTCACGGCATATGAAATTTACACAGAGCAGTGTGAATTTTTGAGGGAAAGCAAATTGAAAATGCACAACAGTGTGAAACAAGAAGTGGGTATGTAATTTTGTTTTGTTGGAGGGTATATGTAATTTTGTTTTGTTGGAGGGTAAGTGGGTATGTAATTTTGTTTTGTTGGAGGGTTTTGTAATACGCATGAGCGTATAATGAAATTGTTTTACAGCAGTAAACTTATGTAAGAATTTCTTATTCTACAGCAGTAAATGTAAAAGCTTTTTTTACAGCAGTAAAATGTGAATGAAGATTTTACACAGCAGTGTAAAAATCATTTGTAAAAGAGAGACAGAGTATTTTTTTTTTGGTGAAAATTTTTGGTGAATCCCTCTGAGAAAGAGGAAGAAAATTGTACCAGACAGTTTATAAATTAATACAAGTTTATTTTGGTTGAGAAACTTTGCTTTGCTCAGAATTTTTTTTAAGCTTCCCTGTGCAAAAGATCCTGTGGCAGAAACAAAGTATTTCCTCTGTTCAATATTTGTTTGAAATTACCAGAAATTTCCATCAAATATGGGGCCATCGTTCCTTGTTCTTCCTGTAAACCAGAAGTTTGTCTCGGACTCTATGATTTCGATGAAGAAACCGTTCACTTTGATGTGACTTGAGCATTTGCCTATGAAATCGATCACTGCATGCTCGTCAGCTCACTTTTATCCTGAAATATGGATTAATATAGTGTTGTTAAATTATGTTAATTGAATTATTTTGTTGGTGATTTGTAAGGGATAGATTTTAAGCATTTCACTTTTATTAAATGTCATTAAGGGACTTAGTAGACTTATTACATGTCACCAAGGAGGTATGGGCACTATAACATAGTGAAGCATGACCAGTGTTAAACCCGCAAGTACTCGTGGGTCTTGGTGGGTTCTATGCCGAGCCGGGTCACTAGCATAGAACCTGCATTTAAGATCCAAACTTTGTGGGTATCTTATAGAACTCATCTACCCGTATAAGACCCACAGGTATTCTATAGGACCTATATAGAACCCGTCGAGCCTCAAAAGTCACAAAATGTTCAATTCTTTTATTTTTATTTTTATTTTTTTAAATAGCCCATCAAGAACGCAATAATACAATAAGGAACCCAAAATGCTTCTTTCATTAACTAAAATATAAGAGAGTACATGATAGAATATAAAAGGCTCGAGGCCCGTTCATCAAATACCGAAAGAGTACTTTTCATAGAACACCACTGACAAGAATGGACATAAGCAGAGTCGAAGACAGTCCTAGCTCTTCGCTAACCAATCCGACTCTCATGATCCTGCCCTTGCTCACCCACTTCATCACCAACCCCTTCCTCATGATCTCTTTTGTTTTTTATCCTTTGTTCTACATTCCCATTGCCAATTTCATTTGGTTGAAGTTGCCCTTACCTGCCTTCTATTTCCCTTGCTCAGCTGCTTCTGTACTCTTCCGCCACATTGTCGCAACTTCCCATTCACTCCCAGTTCTCGTCCCTTTCCTTTGGTTGTCAGCTCCGCAACCCAAACCGTTGTCCTTGCCCCATGTTCTTGACCTTTCTTCCCACCAAAATCCAAAACAAAGGCCCCAACAGGCACTGAATACAGTTCTTTGACTCATCCCCAAGTTAATCTATCTTCAGTGTTGTCAACTCTGTTGTTGCTCTTGGCGGGGTTTGTCATTATTGTTTGTTGCTGTGTTGGTTCCTCCTCTTGTGGCACTGTTGCTTCTTCCCTTGGGTGTGTTGGTCCTGCTTCGTGTGGGGCTGCTTCTGCTACATTTTGGCCCTTCTTTCCCAAACGAAGGCCCCAACTCATTTACTGCGACAATTGTTTCCTCGTGGAAGCAGTTATAATCTTCCAATGTCGTATGCCAGATGCTTGTGAGGGTTTCTGTCTGTTGGAGAAATTCGGCCGCTGATGTGTAGTTTGGTTGCTCAAGCCAGGCATTTTGCAAGGTGCTCCACTTTTCTTCAACATCATCACATACCTCTCGCAGTTCTCTTACATGTTTACGGACTGGTGACCTCAGATCATGAATTTTATCTTTTGTTTTAGCCACTTCCTCCTTAATTTGTTCTACGATGTCCTCAAGAGAGACGATCTCATCATCGATTTGCTTCAGCTGGCCTTTGTCCCTATAGACTTTCTATTAGCGATGCATTGCTGGAGTTGTTGGCAAAGTGGATAGATTGGCTGGTTTTTCATGGACAAGCTGCCTGACCAATCATTGACTTGCTCCAGTAGCACATAACCATCTATCAGGGCATCAGTTAGCAAGCTTTTAGTGCAGTGGAAGTGTTGAGTTTATGCTCGATCTCCGTGATGTAGCTTGTAGTTGGATTGGGAAACACTGCTCTGCCATATCTAAACTCTTCTTCAGCTCCTTGTTGGTGGCCACAAGTTCTGTGCATGATGTCTGAATATGCTCACAACAGTTGGCCAAAATGATGGCCGAAAAATCATCAGGCACTTCAATTACTAAATTGACCATAATTGGCCAAAGTGCTCTTAGCTTTTATGTCACTTGCTTGACCTGCGATTGTTGATTGTTATGTCAGAGCCGATCCCACTCAATCGTGATAATGACAATTTGTTTCTTCTCATGCTCATGCTCGGAAACCATGTCATTATTTCTCTGTTTATCCTTCTGAGCTACCTGTTGGATAAATCCGAACAGTTGTGTAGATGACCAATGCTGAAGGTTCTTAGGTTTCATTGTTGATGGGTCCAAGAAGTTTCTTTACAGGGTTTGGCTGCTAGCAATGGATTTTTCTGAGTGGCCTTGGGGGGAAGTTGCAGGCTGTGTGGTTTCAAGAAATTGGGGAGCAAGAGGGATAATTACTCACTCTGGAACCACTAGGAAATTTATAGGAAATGAGGCTTCAAACAGTTCGATCATAGTAGAGTGTGGTTTTGATGTGATTGGTTCTTCGCCTGGGAGTTGGCCCATTCCTAGCAATAAGGATACTAGGGATGTTTGAACAATAGTATGGCCTTCACCTCTATTTAGTGACTTGTTGGATTGGATAGCCGAATAGACTTCCATTTATCTTGTGGTTATTCAAGTACCTGGAGGGACTATGTTAGATAGGGTCATGAAGGTGGAAGTTGTATGGGGGGATGGATTCCGCAACCTGGGTGAGACAATAGAGGTACATTGTGGGTTTTCTTCAACAATTGGGGAGGCCGATGCTGACTAGAGTCCATCTTCGGTGAGGTCAACAATAGTCATGGTAGGCATTGTCTTTTGCTTCTTGGCCGCTAGTGACTTAGTACCTTTGGGCTGCCTGCGCTTGGGGATGGTTGGCTTTGTGTGAGAGTGAGGGCTATGATGGGGGATAGCCACAGCGAGGGGAGTAGTTATGATTGGATTAAACAAAGTAAACCCTTGAAAAGCACTGGACTGGGGAGTCGTACATGTTGAACCGTGGAAGATGGAAATTGTTTGCTGAATGAAGCTCATCTGTTGCTCCATTTGACAGACCATCGACTGTAATTCCTCCTCCAACCCCCTCTTCATGTTGCTCCCAACCATGTCTCTTGTCAGTCGTTGTGGTTGCATGCCCCCGAACAAATATTTGAACTGGCCCTCTGTAATCTCGCACACGACCCCTGGCCATGATCCGACCTCCATGTGGAATGCCCCTTCTATCAATGTGAACCACTGCGACCTCATTTGAAAAGTCTCTAGATGGATGCATTATGGCTTGATATAAGTCTAGCCATGTGTCACCCGAAACCAGATTTAGTGCGAGTAGTTATTGAGCAATCCCTTGAGGATTCTTTTCGTCGCCCTTATGGTGGCAACAATCTTCTGGTACTAGTCCTTAAATCATACCTCATTGATATCTTTGCTGCTAAGGTCCCTAGACGTCCTCCATGGTGTGTATCTGAGCGTCAATGGTTGCTCATCTTTGATTTCCGCTAGGTTCCTCCCCGTTGGCATGCACCATTTCCACATCGCCAAAGTCATAATCAAATACCCAAAAATGAAATTTTTGGTTCATCTTTATAGATCTTCGCAAGCTTCAAATAACTCATTCAGTAGAAATGACGATTGGTTGAGCAAAATTCCTTTGCAACAGTGCTTTGTAACTGATATGGTGTCCAATGTGCACTTATTTCTAGAGAAATGTCTCACTACTTTCCCTGCAGTAATGTAGTAAGTGAATCTGATGTGGTCCTTGTTGATCAATTCTATTTTTGTGCCCTTTCCATTGTGCTTGGTGTTACACTCACTGTAATAATCATTGTCCCCCTCCTTCTTGGCTCGCTTCGACCTAGTATTAAACGCGGTCGAGATTTCATCTCCTATTGGTGAGAGCTTGGTGAGGCATTGAATTTCCTCCACATGAATTGGAAATTATTTGTCTAACTAGAGTGAGCCACCATGCATCTTGCTCACCAGAATGTTAGTGCATTTCATTGTAGTGAAAGACGTTCCAAAAATCAACAAACTCCTCAAATTTATCAAATTCAAACGCTGAAGTGACTGAGATGTTCCTTTGATATTATTTGCCATTGTATCATCACCCTTTGGAAATTCTTCTGTATATAACTCTCACTTGAGCGCTAGAAATTGGAAACAATTCGAAATATCGTTGTCTACCAGTGTTGCCTTGTCATATCTCCCATACAATGATTCTATAAAAGTATTATGTCATCTAGTTTGTCTTCAGGAACTGAGATTATCTTCATCATACTTCTGCATTGCTGATATATGACGGTTATAGGGGGTTGATGCGAGTACTTGAGTAACTTTGTTGAGTTTCGAGCCGAGACTCAAAGAATTTTGTCACTTGAATTGGATCTTTTAAAAATTCCTGCATAACCATGCAAATTAAGTAGACCAAATTCGACACGACATTTCTGAATAGACTCGCTAACTAATTACTACGACAACTTTACCTATGCATACTTGATCATGTTAACTGGTCGTTGGCTAAGCTGTACCTAACTTGGATGATGCATGATGGGAAAAGTACAAAGTGGAGCAGATGGGTAATAATGTGACTGTAATGGTGAATTTATTGGTTAACTCTTTCCATAACAAGAAAAGATTCTATGGAAATTTATCTGATAGGGGTATTATTACCTAATTATTATGGAAAAGACTCTAAATACGATGGATAAGACTTGCGAAACGTGTGACTGACCTCCACAACGACTGTCAGTTGCGGTGAGGTGGCATAGGTGTTGCAACTGAGCTAACACGCGATAATTATTATATGGAAAATAAAATAAAATAAAACTTAAATGGACTGACTGCTTGATTGTCTTATTCCTACTAACTCTAAACCTACCTATAGGTCCTTTTCAGAGACCTCATCAATTAGAATATTGGGTGTTGCACTGATGGAAAGGCTTCAAGCATGCACCATTCGCCCATCTTGGTATCAATATTCCATCCAGTTGCGCAAGTTTCACTGCTTTGGACTCCCTGATTTCCGCGACTATGAATGGACTAAGGCAATGCATTTGCAACTTACCTGGGAACTTTTGACTTGATGTTGTATAATAAAAATTTTCCTCCAACTGTGAACAATTTTCTCTTAATGTGCCTGTCATGCCATGCTTTCTGCCTTTTTTTCTCAACAGATTGGTGGAATTCAGCTAGAAATTTGGCTTCATCTAATTCCATCAATTTCTCCAACTGCTTCTGTAGCAACGCATCGTCTTTAATCTTTGTATCTTGAGCAATGAATATGCTCGGTGCTACAAATTTAGCAGGTACCATGGCTTCTCGTCCATATACCAACTAGAACGGTGTTTGCTTGTGTGATCGCTTGATTGTCATTTGCTACACCCATAACGTGGCTGGTACACGCTCAACCCAATTGTATAGACTTGCCGAACATATCTTTGTTAGTCCCTTCTACAGTATCTTGTTGAATGCTTCAACCATCCTGTTAGCCTAAGGGTGGTATGGGTTGCTTTTATGATGTTGGACTAGGAAATTCTGCAGGAGGGACGCAACTATTTCATTTATAAAATGAGTTCCTTTGTCACTTGTTAGGATTTTTGGGCATCCAAACCTAGATATGATATTTTCAAAAATAAACCTTGTCGTTGTGTCTATTGTACAAGATTTAACTAGTGTCACCTCTTCCCATCGCATGAGATATTCTATAGTTGTGATGATATATCATGCATGATAATGACACGCTGGTGGGTTGATCGGCCCAATGAAATCAACTTCCCACTTTTCAAAGATGTACATTGTACATATTGGTTGTAGTGGTAATTCATCACGATGCAAAATTTTTCCAACTCTCCAACACACTTCATAGCCTTTCACATATTATTTGGTGTCCTTGTAGACTATAGGCCACCATAACCCTGCTTGTAAGACCTTCCTCGCCATTTCTTTTCCCTCGACATGCCCTCCCACAACTCCATAGTGGCACTCCCATAGTACATCTTGCCTTTCATGCTAGAGGAGAGATCGTCACAAGAATTGATCGAGGCCCAGCTTATAAATATGTCTTGTGATCAACTGATAGTCAACTTCTTACACCACTATGTGTCTCTTTTGCATTGTCGTATGTCCCTTTGGACATTTCCCTGTCGCTATGAAATTTTGAATTTCCTCCAAGTAGTCAGCTATTGCTTCTATGCGAAATAAATTAGCATCCAATAGTTGATCATCTAGGGATCCCCCACTTTCGCTTGATTCTAGTCTGGAGAGGTGATCTAGTCCCACATTCAACCGGCCTGGTTTATTGATAACCATGAATGTAAACTACTGGAACAACAGTAGCCACCTGCAAATTCTTCCCTCTAAGACTGGCTTGTTGACCAAGTATTTTAATGCTGAGCAATCTGTAAAGAATTTGAACATGGCTCCATGTAAATAGTGTTGAAACTTTTGTAAGGAGTATTCCATGGCTAGCTCTTTTCTCTTGGTCATGGTATAGTTCTTTTCTATAGTTGAAAACCTCCTACTTGCAAAGAATATTGAATGATCCAAGTTCCCCTCCCCTGGTTGAACCAACACTACCCCTAGCACAATTCTTGATGTATTGATATGTGCATGGGATTTTTTGTTCTAGTCTGGGTATACTAAGATGGGAGAACTTACCAAGTTTTCCTTTAGGTTGTTCAATGCCACTTGACAAGTCTTCCCAATTGAATGTTTCCTTATTCTACTCGGACCTGATGGTACCCTAAGAACCTATTGTAGTAGCTACAACCATCCTCCCAAAATTTTCCTCTACTTCATTTTGGAGGCTCTCTACCAACCATCCTTAGCAGCACGTCTTTCATTGCCTAGGTACTTATGCTTTCAGTTGAGTTTCTTCGGCTTATCAGCTTGTGTTTGCTAACTTGTTTACCTTTCACCTGCAAGTTGGCCTCTCGTGACTTAGTCTTCCACTGGTTCTTGTGCTGACTTGGAGAATTGTGAAGAACTTGAGGGTAGTCAACCTTTCTCTCCAGAATTGTGCAGTGCATACTGACAGCCAGAACCGCTCTCCAAAATTGCGTAGAGCATGCAGGATGCCTTCCCCAAGAAAATTGCATAGAGAAACCCATCACTGGGCTTTCTCTCAGAATTTGCGCATGTTCTGACTAGAAACCTTGGCTTTTGTCCAGAAATTACACAGAGCTTGAGGGGCAGCGAGAGCCACTCAGCCAAAAAACTACGCAGAAGTCATCCCAAGGCTTGTTTTTTGTTACATGTGCTCACAGGTTGACTAGTTCCCTCCATGACTATGCAATATTTCCTTGCATGCATGGGCAATTTTTTCCCGAAAAGGAAAAAGGAAAAAAGAAAAATCATCCCTAGATTTTAGGGATCTATTTTTAGAAGTTGGGGGTTACATGCAAAATCCATTTTAGAAACCTTCGCAAAGTGTCACATTTTCCTAGAATTGTGACATGCACATCATAAACCTCGATTGCGATATTGCGATAATGAGATTATCATAATTGCGCGTCTCTCATACTTAATTAATCGATACAGGGATATCGTTATTGCATATCGGTGGGGTACTCGAAGATAAGTTTTATTTACCGTTTGAAAAGGTTTTATGATGCGCTATATTAATGAACAATAAATAACCACGTTAAGCCATAATTTCAGGTATTAAAGGATTCTAACAGTATTTATGATTTCAAATCCCAAGGAGATTTGATGGCCTATTTAGATTGATTCACATTTAAAATTCCCTTTCCTTCATTTCAAAGCCTTGTGTGTTATTATGCTTCTGCGTCTAACTCCTATTTCTCTTCATTACTTTGTATTCTCAATTTGCAGGTTTCGCCCGAGAAAGAATTCTGTAACAAGATGACTAATTCGAAGAAATGAAAGAAACCCAATGAAGCTACAAAATCTTCTACTTCTGATGTAACAGAAATTCCCCCATTATTCTCAGACACAACATGCACTATCAACAGTGGTACTTCCTCATGGGAAACCATGTACGAGTTGTTGGAGAGCGAGGGTCCAAGGATAATTCAAAGTAAAGAAACAATAGATGCCACTACCTCTTTTGAAGCCTCCCACTTTGAAGCTACAAGTTCTTTCCTTCATAGAATTTTTGTTGGACCTAAGATTTTACAATACACTGATATGGTAAAATGGATAATAGACAATATTAACATTGTCGACCAAGCATTCCAGACCTCAAGGAAAACGATTATTGGATCCTTCATAGTGGAAGACTTGAAAAGCATGTATCATATACTAGACCCAAAGAAGGTGTATGATAAAGCCTTCCTCGAGCATTTCGTAGCCAAGAATGAGGAACCATCAGACCCAATTAAGTAATGGAGGTCCAATTCAAACAACCACAAATATGAGAAATTGGGTATGTATTCTATATCATCTCTTGATGCTCCCTAGTCTTATATTGCAACTATGATGTGTAGATTGTTTGAATATCCCAATACTACTGAATTCTCTGTTGAGTGGGTTCCCCTAATTGATCCAGTAGTAAATTATTTTATAATGGATTAGGGCATTATCTTGTCTAACAATCTTGCCTTACAAATTTGGGAATATAGACAACACTGATATGTCACCTCTAGAAAAGTCCCACCATTTTTTATGAGTGCGTACATTATGGATACAGTCGGTTTCACTACCAGTTTCCCAACTATGGGGTGGAAATGGACTATTCAAGATCCTACCCCCATTCATATATCACAAAATCCTGTGGGAATCCAATTTTCAAACCCATTTCTACAAAATTGAAAAAGGAATTATGCTACCCATCCACCAAACTATTTTTGAAAAGAGGGCCCCAAGGTTATCTGATGAGGCCAAGATTGATATTTTACCAATAGGTAGGTGGTGTTAGAGTCGGTCTGGTCAGCCCTCCGTCAGAGATCAAAGCTCTTTGTGCATTTCAATTTTAGGTGTCCCGCTTCATCCACTCAGCTGCATTTCACTAGGGACATGTCATGATCTGACGGAGAAAGTCATGCTACTCATTTTCCCTCATGACGGGCCTCTGTTGGTTCAGGTCTTGGTCCAAAATCAATGAAATTCATGATAGTCAAGGTCTGGTCCTATTTCAGGACAGAGTCATTTTTTATTGTTTGGGTCTAGAAATTCATCAGTTTGGTCTCTGAAAACATGTCTAGAACAAGCCATGCAGGCCAGAGGGAGACCTTATACAGCTATGGTTCAGAAAGCTTCATCGTCGTCTGAAGAGACATCGACTCTTCTTGAAAACTCTGTTTTGAAGAAAAGTCAAACAAGGTCAACTATGACAAATTTTTCCAAAAATCACCAGTTGACATTTTCAGATGCAGTCATGGATTTCAAAGCCAGGTGCCCTGTCATACAGTCCCTGCGATAAAATGCCGAAAATTTCATTATTTGAGCCCAAATTTCGAAGAAAAATGAAAAGCAGAGTTTTTAAAAGTCAATGAAAAAAAGTGCAAAATAAAAAACATTAGAAAGTGAGTTTTCAAGGAAGAAAAAATCAAACCAATTTCTCTCAAGCCTATATATACATGTTTTGACCCAAAGCAGAGGTATTGTGCTGCTAAATGACTTGGAGAAGACATTTGCAAAGGTGTGAAGTTGATACAGTGAGCGTTTGAGTGAGTTGGGAGGCGATTTGGGAAGCGCGACGCACACAGGTAGGAGCGCAGTGCACTCACCGGGTGCGACGCACATGCAGCCAGCGCGTCGTTGAAAGATTACACGGGCGCGGCGCATACAAGGTGCACGACGCACTGGGAATTGCACGCAACGCACACAGTCCAACATCCCAAAACGATGCCAAACCACTTCAAAACTTGGAAAAAGCGATCAAATTGAAAGGTAAGCCTTGTAACAACATTTTCTCATCAAGTTTTGTCAAGAATATGGTATTTGTGAAGAGGTCGAATGATATCCAAAGCACAATGGCCAACCATGAAAAATTCACCATGAAAAAAAATGGATGGGGTTGCAAGTCTGCGATGATGCCACCAAGGTTTTGCTCCCTTCCCCTTGTCCCCTCACTCCTCACCATTTTCACCCCCATTCCTCCTTGTCTCCGAAGCAAACCAACCTAAAATCCCCCTAAAACCCCCTCCCCTATTTTTCAAACAAAATTTGTGTCGTTTGAACGTGCACGGCACACACACAATGTGGTGCAGCACACTCAAGGCATGCGACGCACTGGGAGACCGGCCACAGTGTTAACTTTACAGTGGTGCGACGCATACCCGGCGTGCGGTGCACTGGGCAAAGTGCGCAGCGCACAATCCTGTGAACCTAAGAATGCACCGAATCATCCAAAAATTTTGGAATTGGCTCTTAGAATTGCAAAAGTGCCCATAAATCTTTTCACCACTGATCCTAAGCTTAAAGAAAAATATGATGTTGGTGACCATGAGACCAAAAACAATTTTTTTTAAGCAAACAAAAAAATGACACAAAAGGGTAAAAAATCTAGGGTTTTTTCTACAGTAACACAATTGCTAAATAAGCTTCTACCTTACCTTGATCAGCTGATTTCCCTGGAGCATTTTCCCCTGATAGTTACCCTAGCTAGATTGCAATCATATCCCTTTGTCCCCTTTACTCATATAGCTCAAAAATTCCTTAACCCTACCCCATCAAAAACACACCCCAGACACTCCCAAATCCCTGATAAATTTCCCCTTTAAACCCCTATTCCCCTTTTCATCATTCCCCTCCTAACACTCCCCTGTTTTATTGTCCCCTTGGTAACATATTTTCAGAGAATTCGTTAGTGTCATTGAATTCAAAGGGCAGCAATAAACTCAGGGTACAAGCAGTAGTGATGGCATCAGAAAATTGATCAGATTATGAGGGGGATACACACAATGACACAGCTTCAGGAGAACAGGCTCCCCGGAGACCTAGGAGTGGCAGACATGTCAAGGATGAACCAAACACCCTCACTGAGTTGCAGGCATGCCCTCTCGCTATGTCTTGTTTCCAGCACTTAGCATGTTTCAAATTTTGTCAGAGGGTGGCAAATGTCCCCATGAGTTGGCCCATATTTTTGCACTTCACCTACATGGAGGTCAGTCTATCTTGACAGGGGTCACTTTCACATTGACACCCGAAACCATATAAGTGGCAACAGGCATACCAACTGTTGGAGAACAGTGGCAGAAGAAGATGAAGGTGGAGAGGGAACGTTATGAGCCTTACATTAAGGTCAGTTGTTTGAGTTAGCTCACTAGAGTTTTCCCATTCAGATTTCTGAGAGATGAGTATGCTCCGCTCATGAAATTGACCATGAAATACTTCAGTTGTGAGGGGAGGTTTTCTCGCCTTTATGCCTATCACATCAGGTTGCTCGTGCACTTTACCAGGGTGCGTATGATGAACCTCCCATTTTTCATCTATGGGAACATAGAGAAAATGAAAAAGTTCATGCAGCACAAGACCCCTCGGCAGCAGCTCAACAATGTATATCACTTCGCTCTTATCTAGATTTTGGTGGATCATTAGTTGGGATTGCAGGGCATTGGTTGGGAGGACTTCATCTCCCGTGACTTCTTCAGCGCTCCACCGATAGTATCAGAGGCAAAGCATGAGATAGGTGGTCCTTCTCATCAGCATGAACGCCATGAGACCACTGTGGTACCATTTTCCATCACATATCAGAGAGGCTATCCGAAAGGCACCAGGCCTTTGTTTGCAGCAGCAAAGCAAGTGTTATCTCCACCCGGGGTGGAAGGGGCCTCGCTTCCTACAACGGTAATATAGGTACAGGACAAGGGAAAGAAGCCTAAGCATGAGGAGGGGGCTTAAGGTGTGCCACCAGGTGAATGAGAGACCAAATTCATTCTCCTTCATGATGATGATGATGATACAGTTACACATCCACAAAGTGCACAGCTGAAAGAGACCATCCAGGAGCAAGATATAGAGATTCAATCCTTGACACTCAAGTTGGAGATGGCGAAATGGAACACCAGGTATTTGGAGCAGAGGAACAAACAGCTAGAAGACCAGCATGTGATCATGGAGCTGGAGAACATCCGTGAGGATCACCTAATTGCCCAACAGAGGAGGATTGAATTCATTTCATTGGAGCAACAGGTTATTGATGATCGTGATTCTATGCTCGAGAGAGTTAACATGCACCTAGACAGCATGTTGAACAAGGTTGATGAAGACAACACACTGCTGAGACACATGGCTCGTCATTACAGGGCACGGAACTTGAGCTTGAGAGCCCGAATAAGGAGTTTGAAAGCAAAATTGAGGAAAGCCACAAGAAGGGAAAAACAGGAAAAATAGAAAGACAGGCTTATAATCTTGGTTGAGGCTTCCTTGGCTCAGCATGGCACTCCATAGAGAGCCCCCAGCCCAAATTTCAAAAAATTTGGGGCAATTTTGTGTTTTTGGAAATTTTTTGGTCAAAAAACAGGGTTTTTCTCCCTGTGCGTCGCGCACCCCGCGCGACGCTAAAATTCTAGAGCTCCAAATGAGGAATGTCTTGCATATTTGGATTCAACATCGAAAAACATGTCTGCTGGTGTCCGAGCAAGAAATTTTGACACGTTTTGGGTCTCCTTAAGGTCAAAAAACACCCAAACATGGCCTCTCTGCCACCTTTTGGACACACAGAAAGCAGTCTTGGGAGAATGAAGTTTTGGAGGGGCAAATGAGCTTCAAATTCCGAAATTCTAGTTGGGTTGGAAAGTAGACAGGCCAAGATTTCCAGCAAGCCCACTTGGGCAAATTTTGGACACATGCAAGTGCCCCAAAACAGGCCCCAAAGTAGCGCAACACACAAAGAAAAGCGCGCGATGCACAGAGGAAATTTTGCCCAGTTTGCTCCCGTTTCGCGAAATTTCCAGTCGCGACTTCTCCAAGTGGGCCTGGGCATCCACTCTTCAGTTTTTTGGCACCAAAGGCGGCTTTTAAAGAGTTTTCTCTCCAGGTGGGCATCTATCCTAGTGGCAAAGAATGCAAAGGGTCACCACAGCCAAATGTCATGCTTGAGAGCGTTGCACCTGTAGCTGATGGTTGGCTCTCCATCTCCTTTTCGAAATGATTTGAGTAACTTCCCAACCCCTAGGCATTCCATCTCTTCTCTACACTTTCTATATATTGTAAGCAAGTTATCTGCAAAGGCTTGGCTAGCTTGTAACTTCTGAGAGACTGTGGGAAAGAAACTTTGTTTCTGCACTGTGTATTTTTGACAAAGAGTTTAATGAAAGGCAACGGCTCTGTTTCATGAGATTCTTGTGGTTGTGGGTGTAGAAAATGTGTTCTTATGTTCCATATGTATCTTGTTATGTTTCATAATTCATTTCATGTTTCATTTCAGTGAAATTTTCTAAGTGAGATTAGGTAGAATTCAATTTATATTGCTCTGCCTAATGGAAAATTTCATATGCAATGTTATTCTTCTGTTGAGAAGGATTCATGCGACCATTCCATTTTCAATATCTTCGGAGATCTATCCATTCCGCGTCACCTTAAGTTAAAATTGCTGTGCTTCCCGCCTACCTTGCCTCATGGAATAATTTGTGCCTTCATTTTCAATTCTCTGTTCTCTGCTAAGCGCCAGTTCCATATACATCTCAGAAGTTCAGTCACTTCAAAAATCTTTTCCAAAATCCTTTTTCACTTACTAGCCTAAAGTCAATATCAAAATTGTAAGTCATCTCAGACTATTTTTCCTATCCATTCGCTGAGCGTGATTTGGAGAGAGCCCTCTCCTGCTCTGGTAGGGCTAGCTACCAGACTGAGCGTGGTTTGTGGTTACCCTAATTTTTTCCTTCTTTAGCGTAAGGCAAATTTAGGTGCTAACAGGTGGTTTGGGGAAGAAATTTTTACTTATATTCGAGTCTTTGGAAGTATAGCGCCTCCCCATGTTCTCCCATGGTATGTACCAGATAAACTGCTTGCTAGAGAAATTGCTTACCAAACTGTAGGGGATGGGATAACCAAGACCCTAAAAGAATCTAAAAAGCCACTTTGGCCTTCCTTTCCCATCCAATACGGTGTTTATGCATTACACGATTTCAAGCATGCTACTCTTGAAATCGATCACATTATTTAAAGCTTACAACCATTCGTGGCAGACAGTTTGACCCTAATAAGGTTGCATAGAACTTCACTGCTTAAGTAATATAAGACAGTTCACCCATGAGGATGTTGATTTGGATTACTTGTTTGAGTCAGCTTAGATGTTTTCACAAGTGAAACATTTGGCTACTTTGAGATTGGACCCACAAGAGTTAGCTTGTTTCCACAAGTACAGAAAGAAAAGGTTACAAAAGGTCCCTTTGGATTTGTTAGAAATCCTTTGGAGCATGTACTTAAATATATATTTAGAAGTTTTTTGGATCAATATTTTTTAATCAAATAAAAATGGTTGATATTAATAATTGGGTGATTTCATTTAATTTTAATTAATACTATTTTTAATAATATAATTATATTAATTCATAATAAAAGTATTATAATTATTTATTAAATAAATGTATTATTTAGGTGATTAATATATATGATTAAAATATTTTATCGATGATGAAGATGATTCACTAAGACTGATATGGTTTATCAGACTTTAAGAAAGTACTAGTCTAGATTCTCGATCTATCATGCACCGAGAGGAATTAAACCCTTGAGGTGCAAACCTTTTTTTGGAATGTAGAATTTGAAGAATTTGATTTGCAATAACCTTGTAAAGTAAATCATAGGTTGTTTTTTTCACTATATTGAATTTTGATTGAGATAATTACTTGCAATGTTGAATAGAAAATAAATCATTTATTTAATGTTCTCACTAATATTATGCAACTCTCGATTTAGCCAAATATATTTTATTTTGTGAAATCCTCAACTTTTCATTAAAATTTAAACAACTTAATACACATTTAAATTTTATAATTTAACTATTATAAAAACACATAGCATTAGAAAATTACATATCAGTTTCATCTCATATGTTTTCGATTAAGAAACTATGGCTCACCTAAAGTTCATACTTACTATTCAGACTGGTATCGTTCATAACTACTAGTCAGACTGGTATCATTCATAACTACCAGTCAGATTGGTATCATTCATAGGTACTGTTAGCACTCCAAGAAGCTCTCTTAGGTTGTAGCTAGGAGATCCCTAGAAACATATAAATCTTCGATATCGTTCTCTAAACCATTGGAATGGATTGGGGTTTGGATCAAGTCAGATGACTGTTTCAACTCTATTTTCACTCAAAACATGCATGAACACCTTCAACTTGACAAGGCTTTCAACCACTAATGCTCAATAGTTTATAGATTCAATGAATAGATGGAGAATCCTGACTGTACCAGCATATACATATATAAACACATATCAATGGCTAGCTACAGAAAGTAAATGAAGATTACAAATATAATTTATCAACGCAGAGATAAGATGACAATTATTTGGCATTCGACAAAGAAGAAGACATGAGTAACCCATTCAAGTGCAAGCTTAGAATAGAGGGAAAGATGAAAATTTAACATATAACAACAAAAGAAGCTTGTATTACTGGAATAAAGATGAGACGTTGAGAGGAGCGGAGTCTCCATAGTCTCCAAAAGTTGAACGCCTAATACTTCTAACTTTCAACCATTTATAGGCTTTTTACAATGCTCTCGGGCTCTCTGAGGCTCGAGGTGTCTTAATCTATCCCCTCTGGCTTCTAACTGCTTGATGTCGTGATTAGATAGACTTGAGCCGGAGGTCTCTTTTTCGAACAACCTAGTAACCAAATTTTGGTAATTTTGCCGCACTGTTAGGTAGCTCGCTCGTGCCAGCGATGCTCCATGATCACTTCTGTTGGTTCGGCTACATCGTGCTGTGGCTTTTTCCCCTTCTGGCCATCTGTCTCCCACCCTCTATAATGTAATAGAATGGGTCTTCAGGCCTTTGAAATCCTTTTGAATACCGAAAATGATTGTTTTCTGTTTTACACAGAGAAACACTACAACACTATGAAATTCCACCAAAACTATGTTCATTCCAGACTTCAAAAATCCTTAAATATGGTCTATTACTCTATCGAGTCCATCCTCATTTCAATCGTAAGTCGCTTCATCCTTACTCCTTTGTATTTCGTTGAATAACGAAATATGTGAAAATACATTAAAAAACGCCTTTCGGCGGATCTCAAAATCTATGCAATAATGTTTATATAGCCATCGGGTCTAGCTAATCGCATCGCATACATGTATGGGTATAGGCCCCACTCCATAATGTTTCTCTGATTACGATATCGCGATGCGATTAGTCACAATCACATATCGCAATAGCCCCGGGCCGTTGTAAGTGCTCTGTTGTGGTTGCCGATTGCGATTTTCCGATCAGATCTGGACCATTGATCAGCCAGATCTGACGGCTACTGTGCCTTCACTTGTTTATGCCTCTGATACTTTTTTTTCACTGTTTTTACGTGTTTTTGGCCTCCCGATAGTGTTTCTTCGTCATTCTAAGGGCTCTTCTCATGCAATTGTTTCGATCTTTGGCATGATTTTACTAGCTTTTGAAAACTTAGAGAGCATATTTGGATCCATTTAGATCAGGACCCGATGCAATTACAGATGCGAGATTAATATTTTGAAGTCCGGCTTATGGCGAGAGTGGAGCAAGATGAGACATGGCCGTCAGAGCTAAAACAGGGGACATTTTCGCTAAAAATAGCAGCACTACACCTTAGGGGCTAACAGGTACCAGTCAATTCAGTGTTTGTAGACTAGCATCGTTCATAGGCACCAGTTATTTCAGTGATGGTTGATTTTTCTGATAATTCACTTATGTAAGGCTTGATTTGTTGATTCCTGAAGACACATGGAAATTTGAATACATCGATCTGGTCAAGCGTTGACCTTGATTTGACGTGAGCATTTGCGTTTTGGGTGGAGAAAGATAAGTGATGATGTAACTATTGGCCAACTAATTCATAATATAGTAATATTAATTCATAATAAAGTTATTATAATTATTTATTGAATAAATGTATTTTTCAAGTGATTAATTTATATGATTGAAATATTTTAGTGATGATGATGATAATGATGATTCACTAAGACCAATATAGTCTATCATACCTTAATAAAGTACCATCCTAGATACATCGAACTCCATATCTATCATGTGTTAAGAAGGATTAAATGCCTCGAGGTGCAAACCTTCTTTTTGGAATGTAGAATCTGATGAAAAATTTGTATCTAGAGGAATTTGATCCCTCTCAGTGCATGAAAGATCTAGAGTTAGATTGATGTAAATTGCTTCTAGTTGAGGGAGACATTGTCACATTTTTAGATTATCATTATTATGTATATGTTTGAGATAAACTTCATACTTTTAAATTTACACTATGTTTTTTTTGCTTGACATGACCATATCATTCTCTTCTTTAATTTAGTCTATATTGCTTGCCTTGAACGGTTTATGCTTGGATGTTTTGAGTGGTTTGTGTGTTTATGCATTTGGATTTGGATGGTATAATGTTTTTGAGTGTACTGTGTTATATTTTTATATGTGTATGTAATTTTGTATTGCTAATTAGTTGGTGATGAAGGAAGGAGACAACTTTGTCAATAGTTTGCGGGAAGATTGATACTGCACATCTATTTCATTTAATTTTAGGTATCACAACTTTTGAAAACTAATTAATTCTTAATAGTGGCCCTCTAGGTATTACTAAATATAACTTGAAGAGTAGTTTTAATTTTAAATTTTCTCAGTTACCTCAGTTTGTTGAGATGATAGATATTTTTAATAATTTTAATAATGAAATAAAAAATTTGAATACAAAGTGATAGTGTAATAATGTTGAATGACATAAAATGTGAATAATAAGAATGTAGTCAAATACTAATAGTCTTAATTGTGATTAATTTCAAACTATTTTCTTCTACTATTCTTATTGTCACCCCTGTTAGTTTTACCATATTTTCATATCGATTATATGAAAAGAAGAGTTGAAATCGTAAATCATTCAAATATTTAACTCGATTTATTCTAGTAAATATCATACATTCTCTCTCTTACTCTCCAATATTAATAGGTTGAATTACTAAAACACTAAAATCAATACTTATTATCAATACTTTTTTGTGCTTACGCTGAAATCAATGCACATTGTTAATCCAATCACTTTAAAATTAATGTACCATCATACATACAGTTAGATCAAATAAGAAATCAACATCTACACTGAAATAAATATACATTTCAAGAAATCAAAAAGGATTAGAAAACAACATCTACACTAAAATAAATGCATATAATGCAAGCAATGAAATAGGATTAGTAATCAACATCAACACTAAAATCAGTGCATCTAGTGCAAGCAATCAAATATGATTAGAAATCAACTTCTACACTGAAATCAATGCATCTAGTGCAAGGAATTAAATAGAATTAGAAAACATCTACATTGAAATCAATGCATCTAGTGAAAGCAATCAAACAGGATTAGAAATCACTACATTGAAATTAATGCATCTAGTTCAATCAATCAAATATCATTAGAAATCAACATCTAAACTGTAATCAATGCATCTAGTGCAAGCAATAAAATAGGATTAGAAATCACCATCTACATTGAAATCAATGCATCTAGTGCAGGAAATATTATTCCCTCTCTCTCTCCTCCATCTATATCTATATCTCCCTCCATATCTCCTTCTGTGTCCCTCTATCCCACCCCCAAATATAGACACTCTCTCTCCATCTCTCCCTTTTCACTCCCTCTCTCTCTCTCCACTTTTCTTTTTCCATGTCTTTCTTCTTCCCTCCTTCTCTCCCCTTTCAACTCCATCTCTTTTTCCCTCCCTCTCTCCTCTTCTCTCTCCCTCCCTCTCTCTCATCCTTCATCTCTCTCTCTCTCTCTCTGATATGATAATCACCTTATGAGTGATCTCAGTTGAAGAATTATTAAATGAAGGTATTACAGACTCATGTGTTGGTGTGTGTCTATGTCATCTCAGGCAACGGATCGATCAGATTGCAAAATGCACAGACACTGAAATGGAAAACAACAGAGAAACACAGTAAGCAAATGCAAGAACACAACAAATTAACAAGGAGTTCACCCTATCCTCTAGGGCTACATCTCCGGTCTAGCTCTCAGTGGTGGCCTTCTTTTATTGTGTCTTGAAGTAGAGAATTACAATGAGGAGCTCAATCTGAGTCTCCTGAAACAGAATTTCTTAACAGGGTGGTTCTTGGATTCCCTAAGCCACTAGAGTGCACAGACTCTTTGCCTTACCAGCGCTTGACCTCTCTGGTCTTTAATGGGAGGAGCCCAATGTGGTGCTCAGTTTCCCGACAGATCCTTTCAGGGATTGCTCGATGCTACCTTATGCTGCAGGTCAGCTTGGCTCTTTGTCTTTCTCCTATTTGCTTTATTGTCTCTTATTTTCTCTGTCTCTGTCTTCTCCTCTCTGGTTCTTCCTCTGGGTGTCCTCTCTGTGTCTTTTGTTCTCTGTTCATGGCTTTAAAGAAAGTTGCTCTCATGACTGCTCGTTTCCTCTTCCACCCCCGTCGGATCGCCTGCTGCTGCTCGCTTGGAGTTCCCTGTCTCGACATCATCATCAATGGCTCACAAGGAGTGGCCACTTTTCCTCCTATGAACTATGCCAGCTCTTCCTTGTCAGTTGGATTCTTTGGTTACGTCAGGAAATGACTCGTTCGCCACCTCAGTGGTCAAATTGGACCTCAAATCCTTATATATCACGGCTTAATCCCCTGTCAAATCTAGTTCTTTCATCAGGCACATTCTCAACCATTAGATATGGAGCCCCCAGATCCAACGTCATTTGCTTATTCTTAACGGCTGACCTGCTCGACCGTTAGTGTGCGATGAGCAGAGATTTTCTCTCTCCTCCACCTGCGACGCCTCTAGCACTGAATGGAATCACTAGGTTTCAGACAAATCTGCTTACCACCCAAGGGTGCCCCCGATAAATACCACTGGTTTTGGAGCGCGGGTCCCGCCTTTGGCCTTTAACGCCTTTCCCCATGGTTTTCTTGGCCTCCATGTGACTGAGCACTCGAGGCCCTTCCTTCTTGAGGGGTTTTGGCCAGCGATGCGTGATTGCGCTAATCGTGCATCAGAAACTGCCTCCTTTTCCCGATCTGAGCTTCCCAAGTGCCAGTTTGGCCTCCTGCGCAGTCTCCATGGGCCTCAGTCAGTGCGCTTTGACTGAGGTCCTCGTCGTTCCTCACTAGCTGCCAACTTCCACTGTTCAGAGGTCTTCCTAATCGCTCTGTGCTCTTGAATTCAAAGTTTGTCCCGATTTGATATAGTCATGGTACTTTGATTATTCTTCATGGATCCAATTCTGATCATGGCCTTCCCACTAAAAAAGCTTTTGGACCACCAACAGTTGGTTTTTAAGCATCGACTAAGTGATGATACAATTATCTCACTTGTCCAATCTCGATCCACCTTGCACTGCTCGGCTTTGAACCTTTGAGCCCAATTCTGAGGTACTCAACATCTCCTCTACGCGTCATCTTCACCTTCCTGTCCAACACTTTGTCTTCCTATAATTCATTAAGATATTCAGGTAGCAGGTCATCAATAGAAGGAAATTGACCCTGCTCTTTAGGATCCTCAATTAGAGAGGGTTCAAACAATATCAAGCAATCTGCATTTATGATTGAGCAGATGTGCATGTAAGTTGGTAGATCAAGGCGAAAATCATTCTCACCAATCTGCTGACGTATATCGAAAGGTCCATACCTAATAGGATTTAGCTTTTTACCTTCACGCTGCATCCTATCCTTGCTGATATATAGCCAGACTTGGTCACCAACTTGGAAACTATGCTCCATCCGATGCTTGTCATGCCTAGCCTTGTATTTGGCTTGGCTCTTTTCTAGCTGTTCCTGTACTGCCTGGTGGATCTCCTGGATTTTTTCAATGAACCTAGTTGCCTTGTCCACATCATTGTGTCCATCAACTGTGGTATCTTTACCAAAGACAAAATCCAAAGGAGACCTTGGTGTGAAACCAAAACAGGTCTCAAAAGGAGATCTCTGTGTAGAAGAATGTTTTGCTCTATTGTAAGCATGCTGCACATAACACAAATGTTCATCCCAAAGCTTAGGATGTTTGTTGCAATATCCTCTGAGTAACTAGATTACTGTCCTATTAACTACTTTTGTCTGGCCATCAGTTTGTGGATGAAAAGTTGTGCTTTTCTTCAGTTTGGTGTCCATCAGTTCCCACAGACTTGACCAAAACTTCCCCACAAATCGGGTGTCTCGATAAGATACAATAGAAGTGGGTAATCCAAAATGAACCCATACATGTTCAAAGAACAATTTATTTGTTCAACTGTAATCTGTTTACTACAAGATATCAGAATACACATTTTGCTGAACCTATCCACAACAACATACAGATAATCATGAGCTTTCCTAGATTTAGGCAGTCCTCCAACAAAATCCATGGAAACACTTTCCCAAGAGTGAGAAGGAACTGATAGTGGAGTATACAAGCCTAGTTTTCTATTGTTGGGCTTGCTTTTAGCACACATAGAACACCCTCTTACATATCTAGAAATTGTCTCGTTCATTTTTGGAAAGTGACCTGATATCAAAGAAGTGTGTGCTTCTCTAATTATCTTTACTCTCTCAGTTTGTGGAATGCAAAGTTTCCCACAATGATATAAGAGTCGGTCCTTCACATGATAATCCAATTCTTCTACTTTTTTGCCTTGACTTAAAGTTGCATATACATTTTTAAAGTCTATATCTTGAGCATATTGTTCAATGTAGCTTTCATGTAGCACAGAATTATGCTTTTAAGTATAGTAGATGCATTTATAATGGGTCTAGATAACATGTCTGCAACTTTATTATGTATTCCCTTTTTATATCTGATGAATAAATGAAAATGTTGTAGAAAACCCATCCATTTATAGTGTCTTGATTTTTGCAACTTAGTTTGGGAATGTAGATATTGAAGTGGTTGATGATTAGTATGTATTACTATCTCTTTGCCCATTAAGTAATGTTTCCACTTTTTTCACACTCTGAACTAATGCATACAATTCTTTATCATATGTAGGATAGTTAACTACTGCAGGATTAAAAGTCTCATAATGATAACATATGGGTTTACTGTGCTGCATCAACATTGCTCATCACTGGCATCTGTTTGGATCTCAAATGGTCTTTGCAGATCAGGTAGTGCTAGTACAGGTGATGTACTAATATTTTCTTTCAAGGTGTGGTAGGATTTCTGGTGTTTGCCTCCCCACTGAAACACCTTGTTCAATCCTGTTAAAGCATGCAAGGGAGCTTCAATTGAGGAAAAGTTAGAAATGAACTTCCTCCAATATTGTGTTGCCCCCAAGAAGCTTCTCACTTCTGTAGTAGACTTGGGTTTAGGCCAATTTACAATGACTGCCACTTTAGAGGGATCTATTTTCAATTCACCACCCCTACTATATGACCCAAATAATTCGGAGATGTTTTGCCAAATTCACATTTTGAGAGTTTAACATGAAGTTATTCTCTTTTCAAAACATCTAATGTCTACTTAACATGCTTTAAATGTCTTCCCACATTTTACTAAAAATCAAAATGTCATCCAGATACATAATAACAAAATCATCAAGAAAAGGTCTGAGTACATCATTCATTAATCTCATGAAAGTAGCAGGAGCATTGGTCAAGCCAAAAGGCATAACCAACCACTCATACAATCCTTGCTTTGTTTTGAAAGAAGTCTTCCATGCATCTTGTTCTGCAACTTTGACCTGATGGTATCCACTGTGCAAGTCCAGCTTGGTGAAATAAACAGCTTCTTTCAATTGATCTAAAAGATCATCTATGCGAGGAAGGGGATAATGATTTTTGATTGCTATCTTATTCAGTGCTTGGTAGTCAATGCACATTCTCCACGAGCCATCTTTCTTTCTCACCAAAATGATTGGTGACCCACATGGTGATGTGCTAGACCAAAAGTTTGTCTTGGACTTTATGATTTCAATGAAGAAACTGTTCACTTTGATGTGACTTGAGCATTTGCCTATGAAATCGATCACTGAATGCTCATGAGCTTGCTTTTATCCTAAAATATGGATTAATATAGTGTTGTTAAATTATTTTAATTGAATTATTTTGTTGGTGATTGGTAAGGAGATAGATTTTAAGAATTTCACTTTTATTAAATGTCATTAAGAGACTTAGTAGACTTATTACATGTCACCAAGGAGGTATGGGCACTACAACATAGTGAAGCATGACCCGTGTTAAACCTGCAAGTACTCGTGGGTTTTGGCGGGTTCTATACTGAGCTAGGTCACTTGCATAGAACCCGCATTTAAGACCCAAACATTGCGGTTTTCTTATAGAACTCGTCTACTCGTATAAGACCAGCAAGTATTCTATAGGACCTCTATAGAACCCTTCAAGTCTTAAAAGGCACAAAATGTTCAATTCTTTTATTTTTATTTTTGTTTTTTATTTTTTTCTTTTTTGGAAATGAGGTGATCTATCTATTGCATTCCAATTAGACTTATACCATCTACCTCTTTCAAATATTTGCTTGAGGTAAACATCCTGCCACCACCAATGGCTTCTTTGCAACTCTACCCTTGTGAATCAAGGTCTTCATGGCTTATTGACTCGGTGACTTTATTGTGCATTTGTTCTAAAAGCATATAGTTATTCACCTTGTGTGTACCATCCATGTCCATAGTCCTTGAAACCTTCATGAATTCTAACCAAAGATTTTCAATTTCTTTTCGTTATAATTCTTTTAATATTTGTATAGTAATGCACTTGTATCTACCAGCCAATGGGCTTTATTTCTTTGCACCACCACCTTCTTGGGAAGGAAATTACCTCTTTGGATGAAAGTTACATGCTTTCTAACTGTAAGCTATGCTCCAAAATAAAGTGAGGGATCAGGAATGATCCTTTGACTCAAAATAGTTTTAGAGGTGGGTGTACATGCTTTTCTATTATGGTGCAATTTTGGCCATACCCGTCACTCAATTGAATGAACTTTAAGCTTGCATTATTGGGGTCACACGTCCTATTTGCTAGCATGCTTTTATACTTGACTTTGATTTAGATTTAGAGTAGAGTTTTCTTTTACTGTGCTCTTCGCTGGTAGATGCATTCCTGCATTCTTTTTATAGTTGTTGATGCATGTTGACTTATTTTGGTCATTTTTGGATGTTAATCAAATTTCAATTTTTGTACAACTTGCATACATTTTTCTCAAAGTTGCTCCTAAATTTTGTAGAAAAGTGTCAATCTAACCTTCCTCCTTTGAACTAGGTTTAATGTCCCCTATCTAGTATCAACATCTTATCTGTAAACTTCATCACTACTTTATCTTCCTCCTACTTGGTGAAGTTTGGCGGTTTATGAACTTTATTCATTTCTTGTTGTGGTGGTTTTGGTGGTAGCCCCTCGTCTTATTTTTGCTTCTACAGGTCCCCTTGTATGTGCTTGTTTTGAAGAATGTAATCTCTAGCCCCTTCGACCTAGTTTCATCACTATGAATGTAATATCTAGTCCCTTTTGTGCTTAAAATTTACCATATTTTAACATTTTTTTGTATTTTGACGAGTCTTATAAGGGTCATTCCTGAGTCTTATACGATTTGACGAGTCTTATACGAGTACGAGTTGTCCAACAATTCTACAATACATATGGGATTTTACGACAATATTTGAGACAATTTTTGGGTAACTTGTCTTAACTTGAGACAAAAATAAAAACTTCTATATTGTTTAAATGTTGTCTTTAAGCGAGCATCTTAAATTATTGTCTTTATAGAGACAATAAATAATTATATTTGAAGACAATATAATATCACTTTTGCTTCTTTAGAGACAATATAAAAAAGTGAATCCACAAAAATATCACACCATTGAAATAAATCAGTATAAAAAAGTTTAATTAAAAATAAACTACAATATCATTGATTAATTCATGTTAGGGCATAGTGGAATCGAACCACCAACATCATTCTTACAAGGAAAGTGTTATGCCATTGAACTAACACCCTTTAAAGAATTATGTGATGATATAAGCATTGATTTTAAAAAAATGCTTGATACATAATGAGATAATATTTATAAAATTTATAATTGCACAACATTTTTAACTTAATAAAAAATAATTCAATAGATTTAGATCAACATCACACCCATGTGGCATGACCCGCACAAAAATAATTACAAACAAATTAATCTAGTAATACAAAAAAATAGTAACTAGAATTAGCACAAGCTGTTAAAATCTTGCTACAACTATTGAATGGTTTCTATTTAGTGTTTTTCCACTGTCGATCTCTTTCTCTAGTTCCTGTTTGTCCACACCATTGGTTAAAATATTATATTGAAAAAAGATA
Organism: Pinus tabuliformis; assembly: GCA_031772625.1. NCBI lineage: Eukaryota > Viridiplantae > Streptophyta > Pinopsida > Pinales > Pinaceae > Pinus > Pinus tabuliformis. The sequence goes on along the minus strand of CM062807.1, from coordinate 1,343,791,447 downwards.
AGAAAGGAAATTTTCTGAAACTTGGTAAAGCAAGGAAAATCTTTAAAATGATTATCTTTGAAATCTGGTTAACAAAAGAAATCAGCAACGATGTGTCTACACAATCTAGATTTCATATTTCATATAAAAAAAAATTCACCTCTAACTCGAAATACCATTTTTAAGGGAAATCCCCAGATGAAGCATTCGCATGTCAATTTGTAGGAAATTTGGAGAAGGTTTTAGCCATTTTAAATCATGCTTTATTGTTCATGTGCTTATATATAAATGAGGCAAATGTCCAAAGAGAAGAGAAGAACATATTAGGAGACTATCACATGCTTAAACAAAGTCTTAGATTAGCCCAAAAAAAACCAAAACAGAAGAAGGATCAATGGGGGAAAAAGGGGAACCAATGACAAGTGGATAGGTGGGTTGTTGGCACGAAAATGACAATAGGGAAGAGACCTTATGGTTCAGGCTCAAGGGGCCAACAAGGCTCTATTGTAGTCTTGCACAATGCTGACCTTTTCACCTTACCCGGAGGGCAAGGAGTCTCAGCCGAGGCATGCCACAACTGAAGTTAGATGGAGTAGGAGGGGTATCAAGGAAATGTAAATAACATACAACAATAGATCATCACACTCAATTCGTTGTACTATCTAAGGTTGTCATTCAGCTCATGCCATCGCAGGAAACTACTTAGTTATTGATCATTCATTTAAAATTTTAAATAGCCCATCAAGAACACAATGATACAATAAGGAACCGAAAATGCTTCTTTCATTAACTGGAATATAAGAGAGTACATGATAGAATATAAAAGGCTCGAGGCCCGTTCATCAAATACCGAAACAATACTTTTCATACAACACAAATAACAAGAATGGACATAAGCAGAGTCGAAGATAGTCCTGGCTCTTCCGTAACCAATCCGACTCTCAGGATCCTACCATTACTCACCCACTTCATCACCAACCCCTTCCTGATGATATTTTTTTCTTTTTATCCTTTGTTCTACATTCGCACTACCAGTTTCATTCCATTGAAGCTACCCTCACCTACCTTCTATTTCCCTTGCTCAACTGCTTTTGTACTCTTCCACCACATTGACGCAACTTCCCGTTCACTCCCAGTTCTCGTCCCTTTCCTTTGGCTGTCAGCTCCGCAACCGAAACCATTGTCCTTGCCCCATATTCTTGACGTTTCTTCCCACCAAAATCCAAAATGAAGGCCCCAACAGATGCTGAGTACAGTACTTTGACTTATCCCCAAGTTAATCTATCTTCAGTGTTGTCAGCTTTGTTTTTGCTCTTAACAGGGTCTGCCGTTATTGTTTGTTGTTGTGTTGGTTCCTCCTCTTGCAGTTGTTGCTTCCTTCCTTGGGTGTGTTGGTCCTGCTTCCTGTGCGGCTGCTTCTGATACATTTTGGCCCTTCTTTCCCAAACGAAGGCCCCAACTCAATTAGTGCGACAATTGTTTCCTGGTGGAAGCAGTTATAATATTCCAATGTTGTATGCTAGACGCTTGTGAGGGTTTATGTCTGTTGGAGAAATTTGGCCGCTGATGTGTAGTTTGGTTGCTTGGGCCGTGCATTTTGCAAGGTGCTCCACTTTTCTTCAACATCGTCACATACCTCCCTCAATGCTCTTACACGTTTATGGACTGGTGACCTCAGATCAAGAATTTTATCTTTTGTTTTCACCAATTCCTCCTCAATTTCTTGTACCTTGTCCTCAAGAGAGGCGATCTCGTCATCGATTTGCTTTAGCTGGCCTTTGTCCCTACAGGTCTTTCTATCAACAATGCGTTGCTGGAGTTGTTGGCAAAGTGGATAGATTGGCTATTTTTTCATGGACAAGCTGCCTGACCAATCATTCACTTGGTCCAGTTCCACATAACCATCTGTCAGGGCATCAGTTAGCAAGCTTTTAGTGCAGCAGAAGTGTTGAGTTTATGCTCAATCTCCATGATGTAGCTTGTAGTTGGATCGGGAAATGCTTCGCTAGCCATATCTAAACTCTTCTTCAGCTCCTTGTCGGTGGCCACAAGTTCTATCCATGATGTCTGATTATGGTCACAGTAGTCGGCCAAAATGATGGCCAAAAAATTGTCAGGTGCTTCAATTACTAAATCGACCACAATTGGCCAAAGTGCTCTTAGCTTTGATGTCACATGCTCGACCTGCGATTGTAGTTGTTGATTGTTATGTCAGAGCCAATATCGCTCAATCATGATAGTGAAAATTTGTTTCTTCTCCCGTTCATGCTTAGCGACCATGTCATTGTTTCTCTATTTATCCCTCTGAGCTTCTTGTTGGATAAATCCGAATAGTTGTGTAGATGACCAATGCTGAAGGTTATTAGGTTTGATTGTTGATGGGTCCAGGAAGTTTCTTTACAGGGGTTGGCTGCTAGCAATGGATTTTTCTAAGTGGCCTTGGGGGGAAGTTGCAGGCTATGTGGTTTCAAGGAATTGGGGAGTAGGAGGGATAGTTACTCACTTTGGAACCACTGAGAAATTTATAGGAAATGAGGCTTCAAACAGTTCGATCATAGTGGAGTGTGGTTTTGATGTGATTGGTTCTTCGCCTGGGAGTTGGCTCATTCCTAGCAATAAGGATACTAGGGATGTTTGAACAAAAGTATTGCCTTCAACCCCGTTTAGTGACTTGTTGTATTGGATAGCCAAACTGACTTCCATTTCTTTTGTGGTTATTCAAGTACCTGGAGGGACTATGTTAGATAGGGTCATGAAGGTGGAAGTTGTATGGGGGGATGAATCCCGCAACTTGGGTGAGCTAGTAGAGGTATATTATGGGTTTTCTTCAACAATTGGGGAGGCTGAGGCTAACTAGAGTCCATCTCTGGTGAGGTCAACAATAGTCACGACAAGCATTGTCTTTTTGCTTCTTGGTTGCTGGTACCTTAGTACCTTTGGGCTACCTGGGTTTGGGGATGGTTGGCTTTTTTCGAGAGTGAGGGCTATGATGGGGGATAGCCACAGCAAGGGGATTAGTTATGATTGGAATCAACAAATTAAACCCTTGAAAAGGACTGGACTGGGGGGTCGTACATGTTGAACCATGGAAGATGGAAATTTTCTACTGAATGGAGCTCATTTGTTGCTCCATTTGAAAGACCATTGACTGTAATTCCTCCTCCGACCCCCTCTTCCTATTTCTCCCAACCATGTCTCTTGTCAGCCATTGTGGTTGCATGCCCCCGAACAAATATTTGAACTGGCCATTTGTAATCTCGTAGACGACCCCTAGCCATGATCTGACCTCTGCGTGGAATGCCCCTTATGTCAATGTGAACCACTGTGGCCTCGTTCGAAAAGTCTCTGAATGGATGCATTATGGCCTGATATAAGTATTTCCATGTGTTACCCCAAACCATATTTAGTGTGAGTAGTTATTGAGCAATCCCTTGGGGATTCTTTTCGTCATCCTTATGGTGGCAACAATCTTTTGGTACGAGTCCTTAAATCATACCTCATTTATCTCTTTGCTGCTAAGGTCCCTGGATGTCCTCCATGGTGTGTATCTGAGCGTCAGTGGTTGCTCATCTGTGATTTCCACTAGGTTCCTCCCTGCTAGCACACACCATTTCCACATCGCCAAAGTCATAATCAAACACCTGAAAATGAAATTTTTGGTTCATCTGTATAGATCCTCGCAATGTGCACTCATTTCTAGAGAAATGTATCATTACTTTCCCTGCAATGATGTAGCAAGTGAATCTAATGTGGTCCTTGTTCATCAAATCTATTTTTGTGCCCTTGCCACCACGCCTAGTGTTATACTCACTGTAACAATCATTGTACCCCTCCTTCTTGGCTCGCTTCGACTTGGTCTTGAACACGATCGAGATTTCATCTCGTGTTGGTGAGAGCCTGGTGAGGCATTGAATTTCCTCCTCATGAATTGGAAATTATTTGTCTAACTAGAGTGAGCCACCATGCATCTTGCTCCCTAGAATGTTAATGCATTTCATTGCAATGAAAGACGTTCGGAAAATCGACATCTTGCTCCCCAGAATGTTAGTGAATTTCATTGCAATGAAAGACGTTCAAAAAATCGATAAACTCCTCAAATTTATGAAAGTCGAATGCTGAAGTGACTGAGATGCTCCTTTGATATTCGTTGCCATTGTATCATCACCCTTTAGAACTTCTTCTGTATATAACTTTCACTTGAGCGCTAGAAACTAGAAACAATTCGAAAGATCGTTGTCTACCAGTGTTGCCTTGTCACATTTCCCATACAATGATTCTATAACAATATTGTGTCATCTAGTTTGTCTTCAGGAACTGAGATTATCTTCGTCATACTTCTGCATTGCTGATATATGACAATTACAGGGAACTGATAGCAAGTGCTTGAGTAACGTTGTTGAGTTTCAAGCCGAGACTCGAAGAATTTTTTTGCCTAAATTGGAAGTTCTGAAAATTCCTGCATAACCATGCAAATTAAGTAGACCGAATTCGACACGACGTTTCTGACTAGACTCGCTAACTAATTACTACAACAACTTTACCTATGCATACTTGATCATGTTAACTAGTTATTGGCTGAGTTGTACCTAACTTTGATGACGCATGATGGGAAAAGTACAAAGTGGAGTAGATGGGTAATAATGACCATAATGGCGAATTTATTGGTTCTCTTTCCATAACAGGAAAAGAATCTATGGAAATTTACCTGACAGGGGTATTATTACCTAATTATTACGAAAAACACTCTAAATACGATGGATAAGACTTGTGAAACATGCCACTGACCTCCACGACGATTGTCAGTTTCGGTGAGGTGGCATAGGTACTACAACTGAGCTAACACAAGAGAATTATTATACGGAAAATAAAATTAAAAAAAACTTAAACGGACTGATTGCTTGATTGTCTTATTCCTACTAACTCTAAACCTACCTATAGGCCCTTTTCAGAGACCTCATCAATTAGAATATTGGGTGTTGTATTGATGGAAATGATTCAAGCATGCACCATTCGCCCATCTTGGTATCAATATTCTCTCCAGTTGCGCAAGTTTCATTGCTCCGGACTCCTTGATTTCCACGACTATGAATGGACTAAGACAATGCATCTGCAACTTACCTGGGAACTTCTAAAACTTGACATCTTATAATAAAAATTTTCCTCCAACTGTGAACAATTTTCTCTTAATGTGCTTGTCGTGCAATGCTTTCTGCCTTGTTTTCTCAATAGACTAGTGGAATTCAACTAGAAATCCGGCTTCATCTAATTCCATCAATTCCTCCAACCGCTTCTGTAGCAATGTATCATCTTTCATATTTGTTTCTTGAGCAATGAATATGCTTAGTGCTGCAAATTCAGTAGGCACCATGGACTCTCGTCCATGTACCAACTAGAATGGTGTTTTCTTGTGTGATTGCTTGATTGTCATTTGCTACACCCATAACGTGGCTGGTACATGCTCATCCCAATTGTCTCGACTTGCTGAACATATCTTCGTTAGTCCCTTCTCCCGTATCTTTTTGAATGCTTCAATCATCCCGTTAGCCTAAGGGTGGTATGGATTGCTCTTATGATGTTGGACTAGGAAATTTTGCAAGAGGAACGCAACTATTTCATTTATAAAATGAGTCCCTTGGTCACTTGTTAGGACTTTTGGGCATCCAAACCTAGATATGATATTTTCAAACATAAACCTTGTCATTGTGTCTATTGTACAATATTTATCTGATGCCGCCTCTGCCCATCGCATGAGATATTTGGCAGCTCTGATGATATATTGTGCATGATAATGACATGCTAGTGGGTTGATCGGCCCAATGAAATCAACTTCTCACTTTTCAAAGATCTACACTGTACATATTGGTACTAGTGGTAATTCATCACGATGTGAAAGTTTTCCAACTCTCTGACACACATCATAGCCTTTCACATATTATTTGGCATCCTTGTAGAGTGTAGGCCACCATAACCCTGCTTGCAAGACCTTCCTTGCCGTTGCTTTTACCCCGACATGTCGTCCCGCAACTCCAGAGTGGCACTCCCATAGTACATCCTGCCTTTCATGTTGGAGGAGAGATCGTCACAAGACTTGATCAAGGCCCAACGTATAAATATGTCTTGTGATTAGCTGATAGTCAACATCTCACACCACCATGTGTCACTTTTGCGTTGCTATATGTCCCTCCGGACATTGCCCTGTGGATAGAAAAGTTGCAATTTCCTCCAAGTAGTCAAGTATTGCTTCTATGTGGGATAAATCAACATCTGATAGTTGATCATCTAGGAAGCCCCCAATTTCCCTTGATTCTATTCTGGAGAGGTGATTTGGTCCCACATTCAACTGGCCTGGTTTAATGATAACCTCGAATGTAAACTCCTAAAACAACAGTAGCCACTTGTATATTCTTCCCTCTATGACTGGCTTGTTGACCAAGTATTTTAATGTCGAGCGATCTGTAAAGAATTTGAACGAGGCTCCAAGTAAATAGTGCTAAAACTTTTGCAAGGAGTATACCATGGCTAGTTCTTCTCTCTTGGTTGTGGTATAGTTCTTTTCTACAGTTGACAACTTCCTACATGCAAAGAATATTGAATGATCCAAGTTCCCTTCCCCTGGTTGCACCAACACTACCCCTAGCACAATTCCTGATGTATTGATATGTGCGTGGGGAATTTTTTGTTTGAGTCTAGGTATACTAAGATGAGAGAACCTACCAAGTTTTCCTTTAGGATGTTCAATGTCGCTTGACAAGTCTTCATCCAATTGAATGTTTCCATATTCTTGAGTAGCTTCTCCATGAGGGTAGTTATGGATGCATAATTTTGGATGAATCAATGATAATACCCTCTGTGGCCTAGTGTCGATCGCAACTACTTCATATTAGCCGACGATTCCATATTTAAAATTGTCGCAACCTTTAGAGGGTCCACACAAAAACTGTGTTTGCAATCGATGTGGCCCAGTGACGTACCAAATGGAATTATAGAGATACACTTCCTTAGGTTTAGCGATATTTGTAGCTATGTACACCTGTCAAAAATTACTCTAAGTAAGTTGGCATGCTTCTTCGATAGGTTGTAAACTGTCCAATCATCCATGTATACCTCTAAGAACCAGTGATGTGGTCTGAAGGCGGCAATGAAAATTCAGGAGAACACAACAAGCACATTCTTTAGGCCACAAGGCATGACGTGGTATGTGTACAAGCCCCATTATGTGGTGAACATTGTTTTCTTCTTGTCCTCCTCTTCTATTCGAACCTGATGGTACCCTGAGAACCTGTTTTAGCGGCTACAACCATCCTCCCAAAATTTTCCTCTACTTCATTTTGAAGCCTCCCTACCAACCATCCTTGGCAGCATGTCTTTCACTGCCCAAGTACTTATGCTTTCAGTTGATTTTCTTCGGCTTATCAGCTTGTGTTTGCTAACTTGTTTACCTTTCACCTACAAGTTGGCCTCCCGTGACTTAGTCTTCAACTGGTTCTTGTGCTGACCTGGAGAATTGTCTAGAACTTGAGGGTAGTCAACCTTTCTCTCCAGAATTGCACAGTGCATACTGACAGGCAGAACCGCTCTCCAAAATTGCGTAGAGTATGCCGGATGCCTTCCCCAAGAAGATTGCACAGAGAAACCCATCACTGGGCTTTCTCTCAGAATTTGTGCATGTTCTGACTAGAAACCTTTGCTTCTATCCAGAAATTACACAGATCTTGAGGGGCAACGAGAGCCACTCAACCCAAAAACTACGCAGAAGTCATCCCAAGGCTTGTTTTTTGTTACATGTGCTCACAGGTTGACCGGTTCCCTCGATGACTGTGCAATATTTCCTTGCATGCATGGGCAAATTTTTACTGAAAATGAAAAAATCAAAAAAGAAAAATCATCCCTAGATTTTAGGGATCTATTTTTAGAAGCTCAAGGTTACATGCAAAAGCCATTTTAGAAACCTCTGCAAAGTGTCACCTTTTCCTAGAATTGTGACATGCACGTCATAAGCCTTGATTACGATATTGTGATAATGAGATTATCATAATTGCACATCTCTCATACTTAATAAACCGATACAGTGATATTGTTATTTTATATCTGTGGGGTACTCGAAGATAAGTTTTATTTACCGTTTGAAAAGGTTTTACAATGCGCTATATTAATGAATAATAAATAACCACGCGAAGCCATGATTTCAGTTATTAAAGGATTCTAATAGTATTTATGATTTCAAATCCTAAGGAGATTTGATGGCCTGTTCAGATTGATTCGCATTTAAAATTCCCTTTCCTTCATTTCAAAGCCTTGTGTGTTTTTATGCTTCCGCGTTTAACTCCTATTGCTCTTCATTCCTTTGTATTCTCAATTTGCTGGTTTTTCCCAAGAAATAATTGTGTAACAAGATGACTAAGTCGAAGAAAGGAAAGAAACCCAACGAAGCTACACAATCCTCTACTTCTAATGTAACAAAAATGCCCCCATTATTCTCAGACACGACATGCACTATCGACAGTGGTACTTCCTCATGGAAAACCATGTACGAGTTGCTGGAGAGTGAGGGTCCAAGGATAATTCAAAGTAAAGCAACAACAGATGCTACTACCTCTTCTGAAGCCTCCCACTTTGAAGCTATAAGTTCTTTCCTTCACAGAATTGTTGCTAGACCTAAGATTTTACAATACACCGATATGGTAAAATGGATAATAGACAATATTAACATTGCCGACCGAGCATTCCATACCTCAAGGAAAATGATTATTGGATCCCTCATAGCGGAAGACTTGAAAAACATGTATCATGTACTAGACCCAAAGAAGGTGTATGATAAAGCCTTCCTCGAGCATTTCGTAGCCGATAATGAGGAACCATCAGACCCAATTAAGCAATGGAGGTCCAATTCAAACAAGCACAAATATGATAAATCGGGTGTGTATTCTATATCATCTCTTGATGCTCCCTACTCTTATATTGCAGCTATGATGTGTGGATTGTTTGAATATGTCGATACCACTGAATTCTATGTTGAGTGGGTTCCACTAATTGATGCAGTTGTAAACTATTTTATAATGGATTGGGGCACTATCTTGTCTAACAACCTTGCCTTACAAATTTGGGAATATAGACAACACCGATATGTCACCTCTAGAAAATTCCCACAATTTTTTATGAGTGCCTACAGTATGGATGCAGTCGGTTTCACTACCAGTTTCCAAACTATGGGGTGGAAATGGACTATTCAAGATCCTACCCCCATTCATATATATCACAAAATCCTATGGGAGTCCAATTTTCAAACCCATTTCTACAAAATTGACCAAGGAATTATGCTACCCATCCACCAAGCTGTTTTTGACAAGAGGGCCCCAAGGTTATCTGATGAGGCGAAGATTGATATTTTACCAATAGGTAGGTGGTTTGGGGAAGAACTGTTTACTTATGTCCGAGTCTTTGGAAGTATAGCACCTCCCCATGTTCTCCCATGGTATGTACCAGATAAACTGCTTGCCAGAGAAATTGCTTAGCAAACTGTAGGGGATGGGATAACCAAGACCCTAAAAGAATCTAAAAATTCACTTTGGCCTTCCTTTCCCATCCAATGTGGTGTTTATGCATTACACAATTTCAAGCATGATACTCTTGAAATCGATCACATTACATATTTAAAGCTTACCACCATTCGTCGCAGACAGTTTGACCCCAATAAGGTTGCATAGAACTTCACCGTTTTAGTAATATAAGACAATTCAACCATGAGGATGTTGATATCAATGACTTGTTTGATTCATCTGAGATGATTTCACAAGTGAAACATTTGGCTACTTTGAGATTGGACCCACAAGAGTTAGCTCGTTTCCACAAGTACAGAAAGAAAAGGTTACAAAAGGTCCCTTTGGATCTATTAGAAATCCTTTGAAGCATGTACTTAAATATATATTTAGAAGTTTTTTGGATTAATATTTTTTAATCAAATAAAAATGGTTGATCTTAATGATTGGGTGATTTTATTCAATTTTAATTAATACTATTTTTAATAATATAATTATATTAATTCATAATAAAATTATTATAATTATTTATTAAATAAATGTATTATTTAGGTGATTAATATATTAGATTAAAATATTTTATCGATGAAGAAGATGATTCACTAAGACTGATATGGTTTATCGGACTTTAAAAAAGTGTTAGTCTAGATTCTCGATCTATCATGCACAGAGAGGAATTAAACCCTTGAGGTGCAAACCTTTTTTTGGAATGTAGAATTTGAAGAATTTGACTTGCAATAAGCTTGTAAAGTAAATCACAAGTTGTTTTTTTCACTATATTGAATTTTGATTGAGATAATTACTTGCAATGTTGAATAGAAAATAAATCATTTATTTAATGTTCTCACTAATATATGCAACTCTCGATTTAGCCAAATATATTTTATTTTGTGAAATCCTCAACTCTTTGTTAAAATTTAAACAACTTAATACACATTTAAATTATATAATTTAACTATTATAAAAACATATAGCATTAGAAAATTACATATCAGTTTCATCTCATATGTCTTTTATTAAGAAACTATGGCTCATCTAAAATTCATACTTACCAGTCAGACTGGTATCATTCATAGGTACTATTAGCACTCCAGGAAGCTCTCTTAGGTTGTAGCTCGAAGATGCCTGGAAACATATAAATCTTCAATATCATTCTCTGAACTATTGGAATGGATTGAGGTTTGGATCAAGTCAGATGACTGTTTCAACTTTATTTTCACTCAAAACATGCATAAACACCCTCATCTTGACAAGGCTTTCAAACACAAATGCTCAATAGTTTATAGATTCAATGAATAGATGGAGAATCCTAACTGTACCAATAGATACATACATAAACACATATGAATGGCTAGCTATAGAAAGTAAATGAAGGTTACAAATCTAATTTGTCAATGTAGAGATAAGATGATAGTTATATGGCATTCGACAGAGAAGAAAACATGAATAACCCATTCAAGTGCAAACTTAGAATAGAGGGAAAGATGGTGATTGAACATATAACAACAAAAAAAGCTTGTATTACTGGAATGAAGATGAGATGCTGAGAGGAGCAAAGTCTCCACAGTCTCTAAAAGTTGAACCCCTGATACTTCTAACGGTTAGCCATTTATAGGATTTTTACAATGCTCTCGAGCTCTGTGAGGCTCGAGGTGTTTTAATCTATCCCCTCTGGCTTCTAATTGCTTGATTCCATAATTAGACAGAATGAGCTAGAGGTCTCTTTCTAACAACCCAGTAACCAAATTTTGGTAATTTTGCCATGCTATCAGGTAGCTCGCTTATGCCAGCGATGCTCCATGATCACTTCTGTTGGTTCAGATGCATCTTGCTGTGTCTTTTTCCCCTTTCGGCGATCTGTCTCCCAGCCTCTGTCTCCCGACCTCTATACTGTAACGGAATGGGTCTTCGGGCCTTTGAAATCCTTTAAAATACCGAAAACGACTGTTTTTTGTTTTACATAGAGAAACACTGCAACATTGTGAAACTCTGCCAAAACTATGTTCATTTCAGACTTCAAAAGTCCTTAAATATGATCTATTCCTCTATCAGGTCCGTCCTCATCACTATCGCAAGTCACTTCAGCCTTGCTCCTTTGTATTTCATTAAATAATGAAATATGTGAAAATACATTAAAAAATGCCTTTCAGCGGATCTCAAAATCTATGCAATAATGTTCATATAGCTATCGGGTCCAGCTAATCGCATTGCATACATGTATGTGTATAGGCCCCACTCCATAATGTTTCTACGATTTTGATATCGCGATGCAATTAGTCACAATCGCATATCGCGATAGCCCCGGTCCATTGTAAGCACTCTGTTGTGGTTGCCGATTGTGATTTTCCGATCAGATCTGGACTCTTGATTGGCTAGATCTGATGTCTACTAGGCCTTCACTTGTTTATGCCTCCGATACTTTGTTTTTCACTATTTTTATGTGTTTTGGGCCTACCGATAGTGTTTCTGCGTCATTCTAAGGGCTCTTCTCATGCGATTGTTTTGATCTTTGGCATGATTTTACTAGCTTTTGAAGACTTAGAGATCATATTTGGATCCATTTAGATCAGGACCTGATGCAATTATAGATGCGAGAGTAATATTTTGAAGTCCGGCTTATGGCTAGAGCAGAGCAAGAGGAGACGTGGCCATCGGAGCTAAAACAGGGGACATTTCTGCTAAACATATTAGCACTACACCTTAGGGGCTAACAGTTACCAGTCATTTTAGTGTTTGTAGACTGGTATCATTCATAGGTACCAATCATTTCAGTGATGGTTGATTTTTCTGATAAGTCACTTATGTAAGGCTTGATTCCCGAAGACACGTGGAAATTTGAATACATCAATCTCGTCGAGCATTGACCTTGATTTGATGTGAGCATTTGTGTCTTGGGTGGACAAAGCTAAGTGATAATGTAACTATTGGCCAACTAATTCATAATATAGTAATATTAATTATTTATTAAATAAATGTATTTTTCAAGTGATTAATTTTTATGATTGAAATATTTTACTGATGATGATGATAGTGATGATTCACTAAGATCAATATGGTCTATCGTACCTTAATAAAGTACCATCCTAGATACATCGAACTCCATATCTATCATGCGTTAAGAAGGATTAAATCCCTCGAGGTGCAAACCTTCTTTTTGGAATGTAGAATTTGATGAAAAGTTTGTACCTAAAGGAATTTGATCCCTCTCGGTGCATGATAGATCTAGAGTTAGATTGATGTAGGTTGCTTCTAGTTGAGGGAAACATTGTCACATTTTTAGATTACCATTATTATGTATATGTTTGAGATAAACTTCATACTTTGAAATTTCCACTATGTTTTCTTTGCTTGACATGACCATATCATTCGCTTCTTTAATTTAGTCTATATTGTGTGCCTTGAATGGTTTGTTTTTGGATGCTTTGAGTGTTTTGTGCATTTATGCGTTTGGATTTGGATGGTATAATGTTTGTGAATGTATTGTGTTATATTTCTATATGTGTATGTAATTTTGTATTGGTAATTAGTTGGTGATGAAGGAAGGAGACAATTTTGTCAATAGTTTGCAGGAAGATTGATACTGCACATCTATTTCATTTAATTTTAGGTATCACAACTTTCGAAAACTAATTAATTCTTAATAGTGGCCCTCCAGGTATTACTAAATATATCTTGAAGAGTAGTTTAATTTTAAATTTTCTCAGTTACCTCAATTTGTTGAGATGATAGATATTGTTAATAATTTTAATAATGAAATAAAAAATTTGAATACAAAATGAAAGTGTAATAATGTTGAATGACATAAAATGTGAATAATGTGAATGTAGTCAAATACTAATAGTCTTAATTGTGATTAATCTCAAACTATTTTCTTCTACTATTCTTATTGTCACCCCTGTTAGTTTTACCATATTTTCATATCGATTATATGAAAAGAAGAGTTGAAATCGTAAATCATTCAAATCTTTAACTCGAGTTATTGTAGTAAACATCATACATTCACTCTCTTACTGTCCAATATTAATAGGTTGAATTACTAAAACAAAAAAATCAATACTTATTATCAATACTTTTTTTGTGCTTACACTAAAATCAATACACATTGTTACTTGAGTCACTTTAAAATTAATGTACCATCATACATCTAGTTAGATCAAATACTAAATCAACGTCTACACTGAAATCAATGCATATAACACAAGCCATAAAATAGGATTAGAAATGAACATCTACACTGAAATAAATGCATACATTGCAAGAAATAAAAAAGGATTAGAAAACAACATCTACACTAAAATAAATGCATATAGTGCAAGCAATAAAATAGGATTAGAAATGAACATCAACACTAAAATCAATGCATCTAGTGCAAGCAATCAAATATAATTAGAAATCAACTTCTACACTGAAATCAATGCATCTAGTCCAAGCAATTAAATAGAATTAGAAAACATCTACACTAAAATCAATGCATTTAGTGCAAGAAATCAAAATAGGATTAGAAATATTACGTTGAAATTAATCATCTTTCAATATCAATATCATCATCAACATCTTAATGAATGCATCTAGTCATAAAATAGGATTATTGATATTGAAATCAATGCATAGTGTAGGTAATAATTCTCTCTCTTTTCTTCCCCATATATCTATATCTCTCCATATCTCCCTCTCTATCTCATTAAAATAAAAGTCTCTATGCATCTCTCCCTTCTCACTCCCTCTCTCTCTCCACTTTTCTCTTTCCATGTATTTCTCTCCCTTCTCTCCCCTTTCAACCCAATCTTTTTCCCTTCTCTCCTCTTCTCTTCCTTCTCATTCTCTCTCTCTCTCTCTCTCTCTCTCTCTCTCTCTCTCTCTCTCTCTTCTCTCTCTCCCCTCTCCTTCAGTTTCTATCCTCTTCAGCATTTATCAATCAAATATGATAAAATGAAATCTACAATAAAATAAAATATTATAGTCCAAGAAATCAAATATATTAGATATTTTTGGGATTCAATTGCGTTAAGTAATTCATTCACTTATGACCATTTCCATGAGAGGTTGTCGTAACTGGCTAATTTCTCATGATTTTTGAACAGTTCACTTAGCACTCATTGCATCGGGTGATGCTCACAGGGTGAAGAAATGGGATTGAAACTAGTGAAATGAATCACATAGCGTCAATCATCACTTCCGGGCTTGCACCCGGTAACCAGGATTTCCTGGGAGGTCACCCATCCCAGATCGCCTCTGGCTCAAGCGCGCTTAACTGTGGAGTTTTCCCCCCACAATCAACCCACTTAGCTTGCTACCCCATTTGCAAAACCTTAGCAAGTATTGTGCCTCATGAACCATCAAGTAGGGATCCCTACTTGAATGGTTCATGAGGCACAATACTTGCTAAGGTTTTGCAAATGGGGTAGCAAGCTAAGTCGGCTTGATTGTGGGGAAAAATCCACAGTTAAGCGCACTTGAGCCAGAGGCGATCTGGGATGGGTGACCTCCCGGGAAATCTTGGTTACCAGGTGCAAGCCCCGGAAGTGATGATTGACGCTATGTGATTCATTTCACTAGTTTCAATCCCATTTCTTCACCCCTGTGAGCATCACCCGATGCAATGAGTGCTAAGTGAACTGTTCAAAAATCATGAGAAATTAGTCAGTTACGACTACCTCTCATGGAAATGGTCATACGTGAATGACTTACTTAACACAGTTGAATCCCAAAAATATCTAATATAATGCACTATGTAAAACCCCCATACTTAAAATCAAATATAATTAGAAATCAACATCTACACTGAAATCAATGTATCTATTGAAAGCAATCAAATAGACTTAGAAAACTTATACACTAAAATCAATGCATCTAGTGCAAGAAATCAAATAGGATTAGAAATCAACATCTACATTGAAATCAATGCATCTAGTGCAAGCAATCAAATATAATTAGAAATCAACATCCACACTTAAATGCATGCATCTAATGAAAGCAATAAAATAGGATTAAAATCACCATCTACATTGAAATAAATGCATCTAATGCAAGAAATATTCTTCCTTCTCCCCCCCTTACATATATATCTATATCTCCCTTTGTCTCTCTATCTCACCCCAACATGCACACACTCTCTCTAGCTCTCCCTTGTCACTCCCTCTCTCTCTCCACTTTTCTCTCTCTATGTATTTCTTCTTCACTCCATATCTCCCCTTCCAACTCCATCTCTTTGACCCTCCATCTCTCCTCCTATCTATCCCTCCATCTCTCCTCCTCTCTCTCAAGTCCTCTCTCATCCTTCCTATCTCTCCCTTTCTCTCCCCATCTCTCTCTCTCTCTCTCTCTCTCTCTCTCTCTCTCTCTCTCTCTTTTTCCTATAACCATTTCACTATCTCCCTCACTCTCTCCACCTCTCCCGCCCCCATCTTTGTGTTCCCCCTCTCTCTCTTGCCCTTCTCTCCCTCTCTCACTCCTTTCTTTCTCTCTCTCTTTATTCCTCCTCTTCCCTCTCCTTCAATTTATCTCCTTTAGTGAAAGTAATCAAATAGGATTAGAAATCACCATCTATGCTAAAATCAATACATCTAATGCAAGATATCTTCTTCCCTCTCCCCCTCCCATCTATATCTATTCTCCCTCCATCTCTCCTTCCTTGTCTCCCTATCTCACCCACCAAAACACACACACTCTCTCTCTCCATATCTATTTATCTCTCCCTATCTCTATCTCTTTCTTCTTCCCTCTCTTCACCTTCTATCTATATTCTCCCTTTGTCTCTCTTTTGTCTCTAATTCTCACCCCCAAAACATATACACTCTCTCCAATGCCTATTTATCTCTCCCTCCCTCCTCCTCTCCTTCTCTCTCTCTCTTCCCCTTCTCTCCCTCTCCCCCCCTTTCTATCTCTCTTCCATCCTACTCTCCTATCTCCCTCTCTCTCCATCTCCTTTATCATTCCCTTTCTCTCCACCTTTCTCTCTTTGTGTCTTTCTCCTTCCCTTCCTCGTTCTCTCCCTCTCCCCCTCTTTCTCTCTCTCACGTCATCGCTCTCTCCTTCCTCCCTCTCCCTTTTTCTCCACCTCCCTCCTCTCTCTCTCTCTCTCTCTCTCTCTCTCTCTCTTTCCACCCTCCAACTTTGTCACTATCTCCCTCCCTCTCTCCTTCTTCCCCCCTTCTCTCCATCTCTCCTTGTTTGTCTCTCTATCTCTACCACAAACATACACACTCTCTCTCCATCTATCCCTTGTCACTTCCTCTATGTCTCTCTCCACTTTTCTCTCTCAATTTCTTTCTTCTTCCTTCCCTCTCTCCCCTTCCAACTCCTCTCCCTCCTTCGCTCTCTCCTCCTCTCTCTCAATCCCCTCTCTCATCCTTACTCTCTCTCCCTTTCTCTTCTACCTCCCTCTCTCCCCTTTCTCTCCCTTTCTCTCACTCTCTCTATCTCTCCACCTCTACCACTCTATGTATTTGTTCTTCCCTCCCATATATATATAGAGTTAATATATATCATGATATATTAATATATATTATAAGATAACAAATTTAATATTGTATTAATTCAAAGTTATTAAATTTCATAATATTAATATTATAATATTATAATATTAATATTAGATTTAATGATGTGTTTTACATGGCATTATGACAAAATTTATAATAAAACTATATCAAATTAATATTTTCAAATATTACAACTTTGACGTGGAAATATTATGTCTCTAAAGATTTTAATGTATCCATAAGATATGGTTTTCCTTTTAAAGATTCATTTTACAAATATTTAATTAAAAGAAAAATTTTGGAGCACGATTTCTTTGTGTTGAATTAACTTTTTTACTTTGGTTTAATAAATGGTATTGCCTTTAGTAAAGAGTAAAGATGTTTAAAATTTTACCTAATTTGGAATTTTAATGTAGTAAAAAAAATTATTTCGAAGGTAAATTTATGATCCATTTGAATTCAAAGTATATGATAAAAGAACTATTAAAGGAATGAGATAATTGTATTATAGTTTTTCTTATCTATATGGTTATTTTCATTTTGTCTAGGGAAGACATTTATTTTTTTATTGTTTTATTGGACAAATATAATTACACATTGCCCTCGGATTAATTGAGATTTTTTAACATATTATTTACATGCTTGAAAAGAGTGGAGAGAATTGTTCCTAGATCATCCTAGTTTTGCTAGCTTAACAAGTCAAGAAGGTCAGTAGTGTGGCAAAGATTTTGAAAATAAGAATGGATGTGACTAATATCTAGAAAATTGAATAGAAAGTTTTTTTCATCTTCAACCTTGTTAGTATCCCAAATATGACTCTTTAGTTACAAGGATTTTTGGGACTTGACCAATGGCCAGTTTCACTTTGAAGCTGGCACAAATTAGTTTGTATTTTAACAATCTTCATTTTCTTCTTAGCACTATTCAAGACACAAAAAAATATGATCTCCTCCTTATTGAGCATCCTTGTATCATCCTAGCTTGAACCAGAGGTGAAATATTTGGTTAAAATTAAAAGTCATTTTAGAAAACCTCTTGGCTTCGCATATAAATATATATTAACTGTCTTTAATAATACTATTTAATTTAATAATAATATTTGGTTGATGTTTTTGTATGAATTGTGAGCCACCCTTGAACAAGGAAGTTGAAATAGTTGTCAAAAACTAATGAAAGAGGTAGCCAAGAATAAAGAAAATCCAAAGTAATAAATGTAGCTCATCGAATAACCCATGTTAGAGATGCAAAGGAGACTGCTATGTAAACCTAGATGTGAAGTATCTCAAAATAATAGACCAGATGATTACATTGTTAATATCAAAAGCTATAGAACAAGTAAAGATTAAATAGTGAGTTAGAAATGTAAGAGATCCAAAGGAGTCCTATGTAAACCTAGATGCTAAGTAGTAAAAATAATAGAGGGTGATTACGTTGATTAACTGGAAAGCCAAGAACCATGGAATTTAGGGCTAATGTTACCCAGTAATATGATAAGAGATTCGCCATTTCCATTTATAAAAGACTTCGAAAATTAAAATAAAAATATTTTACCTTAAAAATCGCCAACATTGATAGAGGCTATAAATAAAATCATTATAAATTTGAATAATTTTACAAATATATCAATAAGTCATGGGATTAGTGAATTCGCCAATGTTTTAAACTTCAAGAAATTTTCATCAAAATTTTCCTTGCAGAGAACAACCAAAGATTGTAAATCGAGTTAGAACAAGTAAAGGTTAAATGGCCTTTTTATATCACTAAGCTTGTAAAGTAAATTACATGTTGTTCTTTTCACTATATTGAATTTTGGTTGAGGTTAGTTGTAATGTTGAATAGAAGAATTAATCATCTATTTATGTTCTCATTAATATTATGCAACTTTCGATTAGGTAAAGATCTTTTAAAACAATTTTTATTTATGCAACTTTAGATTTAGCCAAATATCTTTATTATGCAACTTTCGATTTAGCTAAAGAACTTTTAAAAAAAAAAATTTTTTTATACAATTTTAGATTTAGCCGAATATCTTTAGAACAATTTTTATTTCGTGAAATTCTCAACTCTTCGATTAAAATTTAAACCACCTAATACACATTTAAATTTTATAATTTAACTATTAGAAAAACACATACCATTAGAAAATTACATATCATTCTCATCTCATATGTTTTCGATTAAGAAACTATGACTGCACCTAAAATTCATAACTACTATTCAGACTGGTATCGTTCATAGCTACCCATTATTTCAGTGATGGTGTAACTATTTCCCAGCTGATTCATATTTGCCCCACACATTTTCGTGGTTAATTAGACTATATTAATGTCTAGCTTTAGGCAAGATCACGACATCAAAATCATCGAGAGAAAGTAGAAAATATGGGAGATCCTCGATTTGTATCTAGATCAATAGCCATTCTTATTGATAGGGCAGTTCAAGTAATAGAGGGGCACATCAAGATTGCTCTTTGTTGCAGAAAAGAGTTGGGGATTTTGGAAAATTTAGTGAAGGAGATTCCGCCTATAAACATGGAAATTCAAAAATATGGAATAGATATTCGGCAGTCTCAGAGTGATTTAGTTAACAAGATTGAACTTGTTACAGTTAACAACTGGCTTCAAACATTGAACAGAATTATGGAAGTTGCAATCAAAATAGTGCATAAATGTCAAGTTCCAGCATATAATATGGTATCTCGATTCTTGTTGAGTAAGAAGATCAGGAAGAGTATTGATAGTCTGCAGAGTCATATGGAAAGGCTGCCTTTGATTGGATTCACTCAACAACTCCTTTTTGAACTGCAAAACATATAGTTACAGAGCCATGAAGCTGCTCAGAGCTAATCTTCAATTGCTCCAACAAGGTAGTTAAGCCTTGCAAGTTACAGGCAATAGCCAATTCAAGAGGCGTGCATCGTGGGACAAGATGAGGTATTCGAAACCCTTAAAATTCTGCTAACAGATGATAACGAAATCGCAGCCTCTGCGACATCCAGAATAGGCGTTGTTGGCATGGGTGGATCTGGAAAAACTCTGCTCCTCAAGAGAGCCTTGAATGACAAGCAAGTGCAACAACACTTTGAGAAAGATTTGATTTTGTGGTTGACAGTTTCCCAAAATTTGTCAATCATAAATCTCTACAATAACCTTGGGAGACAAATAGACCTCCATTTAAGTGAGGGCTTTGACGTGAGATGAAGCCAAGAAGATGTCAAGAGATGGATTTATCAAAAAACTAGCAGCAGGAGGTTCTTGCTATTTTTAGATGATATTTGGGACGATAGTGAAAATCTGTTGGAGATGTTGGGCGTACTGGATGATCAGATGAATGATAGCTCCAAGATCATTGTATCGACAAGAGATTGAAGATTCCTTTAAAAAATGAGAGTGGGTACCCAAATTGCCATGGATAGTCTGTTTGCAGATGAGAGTTGGAGCCTCTTCTGCTTTCATGCGTTTGTAGGTATTCAGCACACTCCACATGTTGGAATCGAAAAGATTCCTGGGATGTCTGTGGGGAGTGTGATCGGCTACCGCTTGCTCTCAAAGTAATAGGAGCAGCCATGGCAGGCATCACTGCGCCATCAGATTGGAGGTTGACTCTGGAGAAGTTGCAAAATGCAGATAAAGTGGACCCTCACGTAGAGAAGAAACTCTACAATCGGTTGAGATTGTTGGAACTACTACACACTTACATGAAAGATTCCTTCTGCATGATTTACTACATGAAAGATTCCTTCTGCATGATTTACTCATTGATTTGCTCCTTCTTCAACTTTGCAACTGGTTAGTTCTTCTGCATGATTTACTCCCTGATTTGCTCCTTCTTTAACTCCACAATTGGTTAGTTCCTCTACATGATTTACTCCCTGATTTGCTCCTTCTTTCACTCCGCAACTGGCTAGTTCTCTCTTCGGAACTTGTTGTAGGTGTTGAGTCTTTTCATTGATCACCACTATGGTGCATTACCTTGGGATATTCACCCAGTAATGCTATATCATGAGCATTGTAACCTATTTTCTAATGAATCATTCTTTTGTTCTTTCGATTTTCTTTTAGTGTTTTTTCTCTGCAAAGCTGTGTGTTCAACCTTTACTAGCTAGATTCATCTGTGAAGGTTTTCTAACACATTTACATGGTATCAGAGCCCACAGGTTGCTAAATAAAAGGTGCACCAATACTTTATTTTGCAGGTATTACAGCTTGGAGATCGAATATCGACAAAAATTGGAGTTTACCAAAGCATCGATCCTAACACCGTACAACTATCGCGAATGGAAGGACCAAATGGCTCGATACATTCATCAAAAAGGGTTGTACAGAATTACCATGGCTACAGAAGTGGAACCAAATTCAGCCATAGAGAAATCCAAGTACCTCAACCGTATGGATGAGGCCCACGGATCCATATGCATGTGCATCTCTCGAGAGTTGCAGTTTCATCTATCTGCCTACAATACTCCCAATGAGATTTGGAAAAAGGTTGAAGAACTCTACGGAAAATAGGATGAGATGAAAGGACATCTGCTCAAAGTGGAGCTGCTGTCATTGGATCCACGAAACTATGACAGAATTCAAGACTTCTTCACCAAATATAATGATCTATTGCTGCAACTCAAGGGTTGTGGAATTGACAAATCCAAGGAGGAGAGTCGCCAAGTTCTCTCTATTATGTCAAAGCTCGAACCAGAATACTCTGTCTTTGTGTCTACATTTCATTCAGTAAAGCTCACAACAGGTAAATCCTACACTATGCCTTCTCTCAAAGAGTTCATGGAGTCCCTTCATTTTGAGCAAGATAAACTCATTGGCATGGGGAAAATCAAACCTCCAAAATCGCATGCACTTGTTGTGCATGATGGCAGCCATAATAAAAATCACAGATTTGATTCAAATCTGAAAAGTCAGCAGCAAAAAGACAAGGGAAAAGTGCATTCCCATCCAAAGAAGGAAGGGTACACCAAGCCCTTCAATGACTCCTCCGGCTCGAGAAATGAGAAAGGGAAGAAAGGAAACAGATGCACCTACTGTCAAAGAGGATTCCATCAGGAATCCTCTTGCATGAAGAAACAAATTGACCAAATGGCAAAAATCCTTTAGAAGCACAATCTTGGGGACCACATCCCTCAAGGTGCCAAGAAGAAAATACAGGGTCCGCCACACGGGAAAGGTAACAATTTTCATGCTTTAGTTGCAATTAATTCTTCCCCTGATGCATGGATTATTGATTCTGGTGCATCACATCATATGGCTATTGCAAAGGAGGTCTATTCCTCTTTGAATGCATGAAAAGGACCTCCCATCCTCATGGGAGATGACTCACCTATTGAGGTCACAGGAAAAGGTAGAGTGGAGCTTTTACACAGAAGCTTTGAAGATGTGCTTCATGTTCCAAAAATTTCGATAAACCTGCTTTCAGTTTATCAGATCACTCATTCCGGCACCAGAAAGAGAGTGGAATTCACTCCAGATGTAGTGAACATATATGACCTACATAGCAGCTCCAAAATTGCAACTGGTGAGGTAAACAATGGAGCCAGACTGTATACATTTTCTTAATTTATTAAATCTAAGTCCTCCTTATTGCTTACACATGCTGATGATAGTAGTAGGATTTGGCACGAGAGGTTTGGTCACTTAAATTATAGGTATATGCAGTAGCTAAGCAAGCATGAGATGGTGGAAGGCTTGCCAAATATCAGTTTCTCCAAAGGAGTTTGTGAAAGGTGTGTCCTTGGCAAACATCCTAGAGAAACGTTTGACACTGGCAAGACTCACAGAGCATCCTCTCCTCTAGATCTAATCCATAGTGATCTCATGGGGCCTTTTCCTCATCCTTCCATCAATAAAGCAAGGTATGTGCTTACATTTATTGATGATTTCTCATGGTATACTTGGGTGTATCTTCTCAGGAACAAATCTAAAGTTTTTGCGCACTTTGAAGATTTCAAAGCACTAGTTGAGACACAGTCAAAGAGAAAAATCAAAGCCCTCCATACAAACAATGGGGGGGAATATGTTAACACATCACTTCAGAACCTTTGCCTTGAGTCTAGCATACAGTTGCAGTACACAGTTCCATACACTCTGCAGCAGAACGGAGTTGTTGAGAGAAAGAACCGATCTCTCAAAGAGATGGCTTCCTGCATGTTGCATGCTAATTCACTACCTAATAAGCTATGGGCTAAAGCACTTAATTATGCTAACTACATCTAGAACAGATCTCCTCATAGGTTTGTCAAGGATCAGACCCCCTTTGAGTCCTGAAGCAACACTAAACCAGAGGTCACCCACTTCCGTCTTTTCGGCTCCCGAGCATGGGCTAGGATCCCCTCTGAAAAGAGGAAAGCTCTTGATCCATAGAGCATTAAGTGCATCTTTGTTGGATGCCCTGATGGTGTGAAGGGATACCTATTCCTGATTTCCTCTATGTACAAGCTCATCATTGAGCGAATTGTCAAATTTGAGGAAAGTCTCTCGCATGCACCTCAATTTCTGCATGCAGACACATTTTATCTACCTCATGTCCGAGATGATGACTCAGTACACTCAAATGTAGATACAGAGCATGCAGATGTAGAGACAGGGTCTTCAGATACAAATCTAATGCATGCATATGATGATCCACATCCAAGCCCAAATCGGGCTTCTAGCAGTGAATCAAATTCCCCTGTCATAAATCAGAGAACACGGAGCTTACGTGAGATATATGCACAGGACAACCCAGCGGCTACAAATGGTCTTGTGGGGGATAATTATGATCTACAGAGGACTAGCTTAGAGTTTATTGAGCCTCCTCTTGTCCTCACTGCCACTGAACCATCTCCATCCTAGCATTGTCATTTGGTTCAGTCTTCTTATCCACAGTCTTATGCTGAGGCTGCTGGGCATCCATCTTGGGAGTCCGGCATGGAGGAGGAGTATAAATCCTTCCTCGAGAACTAGACCTGGGATCTGGTCCCCCTTCCTTTAGGAAGGAAACTTTTCCAATGAAAATGGGTCTACAGGACCAACAGTGCTGCAGATGGGAAAATCACCAGATGGAAAGCAAGTCTAGTAGCCAAAGGATTCCAACAAGTGCATGGCATTGATTATGACGATACCTTTGCTCCAGTAGCAAAGATGGATTCCATATGCCTTACACTTTCCATTGTGGCTACCCAGGGATGGGAAGTACATCAGATGGATGTGAAGAATGCCTTTCTTCATGGAGACCTATCTGAGGAGATCTACATGGACCAGCCACATGGTTTCATTTAGGATTCATCTTTCTTCTGTAGACTAAAGAAATCTCTCTACTGCCTTAAGTAGGCCCTGAGAGCTTGGTATGCGAAGATGGATTCTTTTCTCTTATCACAAAACTTTGAAAGATGTAAATCTGATCCGAATGTTTACATGTTTAGGACACATGATTCTCTTCTTATCTTAGTTTTGTATCTAGATGATCTCCTAATCACTGGTGGCTCGGCTTCAGCCATTGCTACAATCAAGAGGGCCTTGCATGATAGGTTCATGATGACGGACATGGGTCCATTACACTTCTTTCTTGGTCTTGAGATCAGCCAGGATGCCACAGGCATCAGACTCTCTCAGGCTAAGTATGCACAGGATCTCCTTGAGAGATTTCGCATGACTGACTGCAAGCTAACACCGACTCCTTTTCTGTCTGGGGTCCACCTTGAGGATCGATGTGACACTCCATTAGTTGACAACACTCACTACCGACAGCTAGTGGGGAGCTTATTTTACCTCACCCACTCTAGACCAGATCTCTCATATGCAGTAGGGTCAGTTTCCAGATACATGCAGGAGTCGCATGAGCTACATGGAATGCTGCCAAGAACTTCCTCCAATATGTGCATGGCACCATCACCTTCGGGATTCACTATGCAGCAGGCATTGCATTGAATCTCCTTGGCTTCACAGATTCTAATTGGGTGGGATACAACATTGATCGCAAGTTCACCTCCGGATATTCACTCAGTCTAGGATCTGGCCCTATCTGTTGGTCAAGCAAGAAGTAGGTTGCTATTTCTCTCTCTTCGACTGACGCCGAGTACAGAGGAGTAGTCAACATCACCATTCAGGCTCTGTGGCTATAGCACTTTCTCAAAGAGTTGGGCGACCAGTTCCACCAGCCCATTGTCATCTGGTGTGACAACCAAAGCACTCTCAAATTTTGCAGGGATCTAGTACAACGGCAGTGGACAAAGCACATAGAGATCCATATGCACTACATCAGAGACTTAGTACATCATCAGGTCATTGATTTTCAGTTCTATCCTTCGGCAGAATAGACTACAGACATCTTCACCAAGACATTCACTGAGCAGAAGTTTTGCTCTCTGCACAATCGTCTTGGAGTGAAGGACATAGTTGCTTAGCAATTGTCTTTTCTTCCTCTTTTCTTTTGATTACATTGTATTTTGAGGGGGGGGTTTTCCCATGAGGTTTTCCCTCTTTCCTCAATTTTAGTACAATTTGCACTTTATTTTGGGTGACCTTTGGCCTTAGTTGCCAGGGCCCATCTTCTATTTTTCCCCATAGTGGTGTTTAGGGGGGTGTTGGAACTACTACACACCTACATGCAGACTCTTAGTTAGAGCATGGGACTACATGCAAGATTCCTTCTGCATGATTTACTCCTTGATTTTCTCCTTCTTCAACTCTGCAACTGGTTAGTTCTTCTGCATGATTTACTCCCTGATTTTCTCCTTCTTTAACTCCACAACTGGTTAATTCCTCTGCATGATTTAATCCCTGATTTTCTCCATCTTTCACTCCAAAACGGGCTAGTTCTCTCCGGAACTTGTTGTAGGTGTTGAGTCTTCTCATTGATCACCACTATGGTGCATTACCTTGGGATCTTCACCCAGCAATGCTATATCATGAGCATTGTAACCTATTTTCTAATGAATCACTCTTTTGTTTTTTCGATTTTCTTTTAGTGTTTTTACGCTGCAAAGCTGTGTGTTCAACCTTTACTAGCTAGATTCATCTGTGCAGGTTTTCTAACACATTTATAGAGATTGAGTTATGACGCGTTGTGAACCTCACAATATTTACCTTTGTATCTTTGCTTTCTCTACATGAGAACCTTCAAAGAGGAGGAGGAAATGTATGTGAAGGATGTGATAAACTTGTGGATAGGTGAGGGCCTTCTTCCCACAGAAGACGGTAAAGATCCATTAGAAGTTGGAAGGGCTTACACTAACCTTTTAGTGGATTGATGTCTGATCAAAGATAGTATTAAGGATGCTAATGGACAGGTGGTGATCTTCTCTGTGCATGATTTTTTACATCATCTAGCACTGCAAATTGGCGAGAATGAAGAGAATTGTTGTTTCAGAGTGGGGAAAGGTTTGGTGGAATTCCCATTGAAACATTGCACCCGTAAAACCAGGATTTCTATGAGGGCCAATAATTTTAGGTCAATACCTAATGGATACCGAGGTCAGGGTCTACGGGAGATGTTACTCTCGGAGAACATATCTCTGGAATATGTTCCGTCAAGAGTGGTCATGACTCTCACCTCTCTTAGACTTATTGATTTGGGAGGGACATCCATCAAAAGTTTTCCTGATAACTTTGGAGCATTGAAGTGTCTGGTCTTCCTTCACTTAGAAAAATCGACAAAAGTGAAGCTGCCAGATTCAGTAACATGTTTGAAGAAGCTTGATATACTGGATCTGTCTGAATGCTACCAGCTGAGTGAGTTGCCTTATGAGTTAGGTTAGATGACAAGTTTGATATATCTAGATATGAGTTTCTATCAACAATTGAAGTGCATGCCTTGTGGGATCTCTGCATTGACATCGCTACAGTATATGAAAATGGAAAGATGCTGGAAAACCTGGCCGCAAGCAACACCACCATAGAGAAAACTTCTGCGTGATTCGATGGGAGGTTGTGCTCGTGCTCACTTCCAGGATTTGCACCCTCTAAAGCACCTTAAATGGCTGGTGCCAGAGTGCTTGAAGGAGCCAATTATAGATGGTGTAGTGGGTGACATGACAGAGATGAGGACTTTCATCCTGAGGATGTCACATATGAAGGAATTACCAGAGGACATGAGAGGTATCATAAAGCTAAGCAGTCTCTTTGTGGAGTCCAACGTTTTGGGTAAGATCCCATCGTGAGTATGTGGTTTCCAAGATATTGTCCACAACTGGAGGAGATCCCTACAGGGTTAGAGAATCTTGAATGGCTTAGGAGGTTGGATATAGTTAAATCCTCGTCTTTAAAAGAGTTACCCGATGACTTTGGAGAGGCAGGTGCCTTTCCACACCTAGAAAGTTTCTAGTTGGAGGAAATTGATGTGGTTGAAAGTTTTCCTCTGATAAGGGATGGGGCTCTGCCTCTCTTGAAGAAGTTGGGCTTAGTATTTTTCTCCAACGTCAAGTCCATTCCTCCAGGACTCGAAAATTTACAGAATCAGAGGGCACTGTATGTGTATGGCAGTCCCTTAATACTCGAGTCTATTGAAGAAGAAGGTGGCAAAGCATGGTCTGCAGTTCGAGCAATGGAAGGAGAAAAGCACGTAGAGATACTGAGGAAGTTAATTGATGAGCACTGCCATAAAGATGGGATGGGTTGCTCAAGAATATGCAAACAGGTTTTTCCATCGAAACCATGGTCATGGTGTTGTCCCTCATGGTACTGCCCATAATGCTTTTTTATGTGAGATGCCTTTTGGTTGTTTTCACTCAATGCCTTATCTTTAGTAGTTTCTATTTGCCACTCATTCCACTTTCACACAGCTGGAATCACTTGAGTTTCGAGACCATGACTGACTCTTCAAATTTGCTTTTACGCAAATTATCTCTTCTTTCAGGGAATGAAGATCAAGATCATGATCTTTCAAGGAAACTGTTCTCTCTTCCTTTAGGGAATCAAGATCATGTATAAGTATAGTGAAGATTGAAATCTCCCTGTCATATTATGAAAAAAAATTTGACATTATCACTTTGCATTGATTTTTTAAATGTTTTTGAAATGGGAACTAGAAAATTTAAATTACAAGTTAGAACTTAGTAAATTCAATATTTTTATGTTATTCTCATATTAGAGCTAGATGTAGTTGAAAGGTTTACACCACTAAGTACATAGAGGTCGCTACACTGTTGGATGGGAGGAAAACTCAGATTCGTAACCAAGGAGGTGTTGGAAATAATAATTCCAATCACCGCAATAAACAACTTGACAGTAGCCATATTTGTCAGAGGTATTTTTGCAGGTTGCATCTCTGTTTGAAGATGGAAGGACTCAAGCGAGGCATGAACCATTTTGAAATGCAACAAGGAATTTAAAGCAATCAATGTACTTTGGTAAATAGATATGGGCAAGCATTCATTCAGAGAATATTTCCCACACTCCATAAACATGTGCGTGATTTTGATTACACTAAAGAACAACATCATATTAATTACTTTGCTCTGTCATAAATTAAATGTAAAATCATATGTTGAGTTATATATGATTGTAAAAGTCATTTTGTAATAGGTTAGAGAGTAGGAGCTTAGAGAAAAAGAGAGTGCAAGTCTCTGGGGAGAAAATGGTGGAGCAAATTTTCGTGGGCGCATGAAAACAACAATTACAGTATTTTACTGTGTGTTATTGCGTGTGAAATTTTAGTTTTTACTCGATGAATGAGCCGCAACCTCATGTGAATGTATTTTCATGTTTTAGAATTTAATACTAAGTTTTTATTTCATTGCTCAAAACCTACTTTGTTATTTTTGCCGTGAGTGAATGTTATTCATTAAGTCTATGATGAGTCGCAACCTCATGTGAATGTATTTTCATGTTTTAGAATTTAATACTAAGTTTTTATTGTTTTGCTCCAAACCTACTTTGTTATTTTTGTTGTGAGTGAATATTATTCATTAAGTCTCTGGTCTGTGTTGTGTGAGTGAATATTATTTATTAAGTCTCTAAAATAGCTCTGCGGTCCACAGTGCGCAAAGCTAGCTGCCTGAAAGTAGCTTCGTGAAAGTCATAACTCTCTGCCTCTCGACTACGCTTAGAAATGGAAACATCAAGCACAAGCTTGACTAATCCTCAAATACCTCAGTTTAATGGAAAAAATTATGATTATTGGGCTACTACAATGAAGACCCTGTTTTCTTCTCAAGACATTTGGGATTTGGTGGAGAATGGTTTTCAAGAACCAGCAGATGCAGCAGCATACAATGCCTTATCTCAAAAAGAAAGAGATTTATTAAGGGAAAACATGAAGAAAGATTCAAAATCCCTGTTTTATATTTTCCAAGTAGTTCATGAAAGTATTTTCCCAAGGGTTGCAGCAGCAATGAAGTCCAAGAAATCATGGGACACCCTCCAGAGAGCTTACCAAGGCATGGCAAAAATCAAGACAACAAAGCTGTAAATGTTGAGGTGAGATTTTGAAACACTTAGTATGAAAGAGTTTGAGAATATAGACTCGTTTTTTACACATGTAAGTGGATTGGTTACTCAAATCAGGTCTCATGGTGAGACACTTGAGGAAAGAAGAATAGTTGAGAAAGTTTTGAGAAGTTTTCCAGCAAGGTTTGAGGCCATTGTTGTGGCCATATAAGAGACAAAGTATCTCTCACAGTTCTCAATGGATGAGCTTAATTCATCACTGATTTCTCATGAACATAGACTAAATAGAGCAGTAAGCTCCTCATTGGAGCATGCCTTCAAGACACAAGTATCATTTGGTCAAGTTCGAGGCAGAGGAAGATCATATGCTAGAGGAAGAGGAAGAAGCAACCCTTCAAGCTCAAATGGAAGAGGCAACAATCAAAATCCAAGTCAAGGCCCAAGCCAAAATCAAGCACAAGGTCAGAGGTATGATAAATCTCAAGTTCAATGTCATTACTGTAAGAAGTATGGTCATTATGAAAAAGAATGTAGAAAGAAGCAATATGATATTAGTAACAAGCCAATTGTAAATTTCACAAGAGAAAATTAGAACCATGATAGCATGTTTTTAGCTTGTAATGTAGCACAAGAAAAACAGAGTGATATATGGTATCTAGATTCAAGTCATAGCAACCACATGTCAGGAAACATAGAAATGTTTTCTGATCTAGATGAAAATGTGAAATTTGAAGTGACATTAGGGACTGACAGAAAAGTCTTTGTCATGGGAAAAGGAAGAGTTAATATCCTAACAAAGAAGGGGGAGAAGAAATACATCTCAGATGTTTACTTTGTCCCCGGTTTGAAACATAATCTCATGAGCATTGGATAGCTCATGCAAAAAGGCTACAATGTCTTATTCAAAAATGATGTGTTCACAATTTTGGATAGGCCTCCAAGAAGACAACTGATTGCAAAGGTTCAGATGAAAAACAATAGAATGTTTCCCCTAAAAATAATATCATATTTGCAAAAAGAAGGTGCATAGGCACAACTATTTATGAACTCATAAGAAGATGGAAGAAAAGATGCAGCTATCACACAAGTAAAATTTTAAGCAGAGGTAAAAGATGAAAACTAGTTATGGAACTTGAGATTTGGACATCTCAATTTTGGAGGTTTGAATTTGCTGCATAGGAAAGACATGGTGAATGGTTTACCACTCATAGAAAAACCAGACAGCGTATGTGAAGGATGTATCTTGAGCAAGCAACATAGAGAGACATTTCGAATAGGAAAGTCAGTAAGGGAAAAGGAACATTTAGAGATTGTCCACTCAGATTTATGTGGACCAATGCAGACACCATCAATTGGTGGTAGTCACTATGTGTTGACCTTAATAGATGACTACACAAGGAAGACATGGGTCTTTCTCCTAAAATAGAAAAGTGAAGTGTTTGAGCACTTTCGTCATTACAAGGCTCTTGTTGAAATGCAAAATGGATACTACATCAAATTCCTCAAGACTGATAGAGGTGGCAAATATATCTCAAATGATTTCCTTAGATTTTGTAGGAAGCATGGAATTCACAAGCAATTTACAACAAGGTATACACCTCAGCAAAATGGTGTGGTAGAAAGGAAGAATATGACCATTATGGAGATGGCAAGGAGTATGTTAAAGGAAAAGAATTTTCCAAATGACTATTGGGTTGAAGTTGTCGCTTGTGCAGCATATATCTTGAATAGATTTCCAACCAAAAGTGTCCAGAACATTGTTCCTGAAGAGGCATGGAGTGGAAAATAAAAAAATGTCACTCACATGAGAGTTTTTGGATGTGTGGCATATGCACATGTCCCAGATGAGTTAAGGAAGAAGTTGGACAACAAGGGGGATAAATGTATATTTGTTGGATACAGTGATGAATCCAAGGCATACAAACTCTACAATCCATCAACCAAGAAGGTCATAATCCGCAGAGATGTGCAGTTCATAAAAGAGGAAGCATGGGATGGAAGTTTAGAGAAGACAGTCAATGTCAAAGCATGTATACGACATGAGGACGGAGAGGAATTAACAGCATCAAGTAATTCCTCAACAGGACTCCCTCTACTCCTATTCAAGCGCAGCCAATCAAGTGCTTCTCCAAGCACACCGCAAAGCGCAACTGTTCAAAATAGCAACAAGAAATGCTAAATATAGAAGTGCTAAAAATAGCATTTCTATAAATAACATTTCGAGATACATTCCAATTTTAGTTATTCCCTGAACTAAAATTGAGAATTAAAATTCGAATTTGATCTAAGTAGTTGTTTGTAAAATAATTAATTCATTCATCTTGACTTAATTAGTTGGAGAAAATCAAACATGAAGTCTATGTGAAGACATGCAACAATTATCCCTTTGATTGAGGAAGTTATCCTTTACTTAAGGAGATCAGGATGAGTTGTACTTTGAGTTGTAATTAGTTAGATCAGTTAACTGAGTTAAGTCCAGTTAGATTAGTTCCAACAGTTTGTGGAACTGATTGCAAGTTCAGTTAGTTAATGCATGCATGCATGTAACTAGTTTACTTCAAATAACTGAATATTCTCTCATAAATAACTCATGCATCTCAGTTCAGTCAGAGACCCAGTTGAGATCAGAGGATGGGACAATATACTATCAGTTGCAGGAATATTCCATTGAAGATATCTCTTGCATGCAGAAGGAATTCATTCCTTGAGGATTGCACAATTATTTCTGAGTTTGGGAGTTGTGTGAGAGGTAAATTCACACAAGTGGTAGCTAGAGGACTCGGGAGAAACTACGTAAGGAAATAGGAGGCTTGAAGGACTGAAGGAAGGCATATCTTGTGTCCATTATGTCTATGAGCAGCATTGAGGGATTCTACTGAGAGCTTGATAGCTTGTGAGCTAAAGCTTTGTGTAATCCTGATATATTTCCACTTGTATGATAATACAGATAGCGGGGTTTTCAGTTGTGGCTTTCCCCAAAGTATTCTTCTGTGTTCATGTGTGATTGATTTCTCATTCTCTGTTATGTGTTCTATTTGATCTTGCTCAAAATCGATTAAGCTTTTGCAAGTTTGTTTGTAGAAGTAGATCAAGTATTTTTCTTTAGTATATTGCATTATCAGGTGATCTACAGTGAGAATTTCTACATGGTATTAGATCAAAGGTGATCAACGCAGAGAACAATATACAAAGAAGGGATAGGTTCGAAGTTTGAAGTTTCTGATTATAGAAATCAAATTCTTATCACATTTCAAATTTCACCAATGGCGTTCAACGATTTGAGACTCGAGTATGCCCTGGATGGCAGCTCAAATTATATAGCCTAGAAGGATCGCATGGAAACAATATTAGAGGAAAATGGTTTGAAGGACTTCATTGATTAAGAATTCCCCAAGCCAGCAGAACC
The DNA here is from genome assembly GCA_031772625.1 of Pinus tabuliformis. NCBI lineage: Eukaryota > Viridiplantae > Streptophyta > Pinopsida > Pinales > Pinaceae > Pinus > Pinus tabuliformis. The sequence goes on along the minus strand of CM062807.1, from coordinate 1,343,758,680 downwards.
TAATGCCAAAGAATTAGCGGAATGGAAGAAATATGCGGCTAGAGAGAGGAGGATCCTTCTGGAGGGAGTTTGAGACCATATTGTCTCAAGTTTCCATGGGAAGGAGACACCATTTTCAATGTGGAAATCATTTAAGGATCTATATAAGAACAACAACGATCAGAGGAAGTTGGTGCTGAAAGACAAGCTTCGGAAAATCAAGTGTGAAAAGGGCGACACGATCTCTACATATCTGAACAAGCTCACAACTTGCAGGGATGAGCTTGGAAGTGTAGGAATCACGACAGATGATGATGACATGGTGAGTCTTGCTCTCCTTGGTCTTCCTAAGAGCTGGCATAGCTATCAAGAATCAGTAAACGGAAGAGAGAAACTGCGAAATTGGGAACGACTGTGATTGGATTTGATGTAGGAAGAGATAAGGAGAAGTACCAAAGATGGTTCTTCATCAAAGCATGATGATGAAGAAAATCTATCCTTAGCGAGTAAGGCGAGGAAAGGGAAGGGGAAGGCTTCCCATTCCAAATTGAGTTCTTCCCATGGTGGGAAGAAGATTGACAAATCAAAAGTGTGATCCTTTCATTGTCATGAGGTGGGCCATTATGTGACGAATTGTCCACAGAAGAAATTTAAGAAGGGATCCTCGAAAGGATCAGATGGTGAGGCACTGGCCTCACAGTTTGAATTAGATTTCACCTCATCGCATGCATGGTTTCATTGATCGTGGGTAGTGTTTGGTACTTGGACAGTGGAGCCTCATTCCACATGATCGGCGACAAGAGTTTATTTAATACCTTGGAGGAGAAGGACCTCCAGATGCGCATAGAGATGGGCAATGATGGAAGGTACTGTGTTTCAAGTGAAGGTACGGTTGTGATTCAGAGGGAGCATGGAGCTCCTCTCACCCTGAATAATGCAAAGTATGTGCTTGGACTGAAGAAGAACCTGGTGTCCATCGCTATGTTGGAAGACAAAGGCTATTATGTAGTATTTAGTAAAGGAAAGGCATTCTTGAGGCACATTGGCATAGGACAGACCAAGAGGATTGGGATTTGATTAAAGAATCTCTACAAGCTAGAGGTAGATGACCATGCTGGATTGAGTTCCAAAGTAGATTTGGTGCAAAGCCAAGATGTTGGCAAGCTATGGCATAGAAGATTGGGCCACTTGCACCATGGGGCCCTGAAGATCATTCAGTAGATTCTTACCAGACTTTCCGAGGGTAAACTGGAGCAAGTGGATACATGCAAAGGTTGTACCTTGGGTAAGTATGCAAAATCTTCCTTTCAGGATCGAGACAGTCGAGTTGGAGCAATCTTGGAGCGAGTTCATACAGATGTGTGTGGACTAGTCTCGATAGCCTCCATCACTAAACAAAGGTACTATGTTATTTTTGTTGATGATTTTCTCGTAGATGTTGGATCTACTTCATGCAGAAGAAGGATCAAACCTTCTTAAGGTTTTGTGAGTTCAAAGCCTTGGTTGAGAAAGAATCTGGAAAGAAAATAAGGACGTTGCGAAGCGACAATGGTGGAGAGTATGTCTCTCAATAGTTTAAAGGCTTCTGTGCAGTAGAAGGAGTTAAACGGGAGTTGACGACACCTCATAATCCACAACAGAATGGGGTGGCCGAAAGGAAGAACAGAACAATTGTGGGAGCAGCTTGGGTGATGCTGCATGACCAAGGCCTACCACTTCATTTATGGGCCGAGTCATGCAATACAACAGTATACTTGTAGAATAGAAGCTTACATTGTATATTGGGAATGAAGACACTAGAGGAGGCTCTTTCCAAGAAGAGACCAGACGTGAGTCACTTTTTTGGCTCATCAGTATTTTTCCATGTGACCAAAGATGTCTGGAAGAAGTTATAGCCAACAACTGAGTTGGAGATACTTGTGGGGTACACTGATACACCGCAAAACTATCAGGTGTTCTTTCCTACCAGTGAGAGGATAGTGGTATGCAGAGATATGAAGTTCAACGAGCAGAAGGCCATGCGATTTTACCTTGAGAGGGAGCTCAAGTTGCATGCAAAGGAGGAATTTTTGGTTCCTTAAGAAGAGGAACCTCAAACTGATGTGGAGCAGCCACATGCAGAGAATCCATGAGTGGAGACATCCATTCATGCAAAGTTTTCTAGAGATGGGTAGAAATTCTCAAGGGAAGCTGACAGATTGATGATGGATGTGAGAGAGAATGTGGGATAGCCATTTTCTCAGTGCAGACAGAGGAGGTCACCTGAGCGGTACATTGGTTACATGGCCCTGTTTGGGGAATGTATAGAGAACGAACCATCTTCCTTTGAGGAAGAAGTGCAGCAACCAGTCTGGGTTGATGCTATGGTGGAGGAGTATGACTCCATAGTTTGTAACAGTGTTTGGGATGTTGTTCCAAGACTGGAGGATAAGTCAATGGTGAGTTCTCGATGGCTTTACAAGGTAAAGAAAGTAGCTGATGGTAGTGTTGAGAAACATAAGGCAAGGTTTGTTGCCTGTGATTTCTCACAGATTGAGGGGATCGACCATGATGAGACTTTTACTCCTATAGCAAGGTACTCATCTATCAGATCGATGTTGGCACTATCAGCACATATGGGTTGGAAGATCCATCAGATGGATGTGAAGATTGTGTTCCTTAATGTCAAGATTGACGAAGAGGTGTACATAGAGCAGCCGGAAGGATTTGAGGCAGTTCGATTGTGAGTCGCATGTGTGCTGACTCAAGAGAGCTTTGTACGGCTGAAACAAGCACCTTGTGCTTGGTACACCAGGATTGATAGCTATTTCACCGGGTTGGGCTTCACAAAGAGTGAAGCGGATGTGAACCTTTACCACATCATGTTAGAAGGTAAGCCATTGATTATTGTTCTTTTTGTTGATGATCTGATATTGACAGGTGATGATCAGTTGATCAAGTCTTGTAAGGAGGACCTTGCAAGAGAGTTCGAGATGAAATACATGGGTCTCATGCACTACTTTCTAGGCATGGAAGTGTGGCAGAAGGATGGGGAAGTGTTTGTGTCTCAAGGCAAGTATGCTAATGAGATACTCAAGAGACTCCACATGAAGAAGTGCAAGCCCATGCAGACTTCTCTAGCAGGTAACTGAAGGAAGGAGGATGCTACTTCAAGTGAGGTAGTAGCTACTACTGTTTATCAACAACTTGTGGGTTCATTGATGTGTTTAGTGAACACACGACCAGATTTTTGCTTTGCGGTGAACCAAGTCAAGCTATGGTTCAGCCTACCAAGTTGTTTTGGAAGGCATCAAAGCATGTGCTGACATACCTCAGAGGCACATCTCAGTATGGATTATGGTACAGATGGATAGAGGGAATGAAGCTTCAAGGCTTCACAGATGCATATTGGGCAGGGAGTCCATCAGATTGGAATAACACTTCAGGAAGAATTTTCAACCTTGGTTCAACTATAGTTTCTTGGTACAGTAAGAAACAGAGGTCAGTTGCACTTAGCTTAGCAGAGGTTGAATACATGGGTTCTATTCAGTCAGCATGCAAGGCCATTTGGATGTGGAAAATTCTAGTTGGATCCAACTGTGATCTGTTGCGATAATCAGAGTTGTATCAAACTCTCTGAGAATCTAGTATTTCATGATATGTCCAAGCACATCGATATTCGGTATTATCATCTTCAAGATTGTGTGATGAAGAGGATCATGTTGTTGCAGTATGTTTCGACAGAGGAGCAGGATGCAAATATTTTGACTAAGGTATTGTCAAAATGAAAATTTGAGTTCCACAGAGACAGGATTGAGGTGGCAGATAATCCCTTTCTTGTTGAGACGGAATGTTGAAAATAGCAACAAGAAATGCTAAATATAGAAGTGCTAAAAATAACATTGCTATAAATAGCGTTTCGGTTAGTTAGTCCCTGAACTAAATTTGAGAATTAAAATTCGAATTTGATCTTAGCAGCTGTTTGTAAAATAATTAATTAATTCATCTTAAGTTAATTAGTTGGAGAAAATCAAACATGAAGTCTATGTGAAGACATGCAACAGTTATCCATTTGATTGAGGAAGTTATCCCTTAATTAAGGAGATCAAGATGAGTTGTACTTTGAGTTGTAATTAGTTAGTTCAGTTAATTGAGTTAAGTCCAGTTAGATTAGTTCCAACAGTTTGTGGAACTGATTGTGAGTTCAGTTAGTTAATGCAAGCATGCATGTAACTAGTGTACTTCAGATAATTGAATATTCTCTCATAAATAACTCATGCATGTCAGTTCAGTCAGAGACCCAGTTGATCCGGATTTAGACAGGAACGCAATAGATTACAGAGATAACCATAAATACAGAGATGAAATAACCATAAACACAGAGATGCAGCGGAAATAATACTTCATTTCATTACTGTAAAATACTGAAATATGCTTACAACCAGAAATGGAGATAAACCAGCTAGGGCGATGGTAGCTTATCTCTGAGAAGAGATGTGCGGCTACATGCCTCTGAACTGTTCCGAACTGTGTTACAATGAGGCTCGAAGGCCTATTTATTGTTGAGAAACAATGGAAAACCCTTCACATCCCGAAACCTAACCCTAGAAGATGAAACACCAAATTGTGGGCCCCGTTTGGGTAAATTGGTACATCAATTTCCTGGGGTCGTAACTTTGGCCTACGATCTCCGTTTGACGCGTACGATAGCTCGTTAGAAAGATCTATCCGAGTACTACCACTTTGGGAGGCAACATCGGTCCATGGACCCATGTTGCTCCAGAATCCCAAAAAAACGTCGTTTAGGGCCTCAAAACGGCTCCGGAAGTTCAGGACCCGAAAAACTGCTAAAAATAGTAAACTGTGCTACAATTTAGGAAATTGAAAAGACTGAAAGAGACAGTTGTGGGGGTCCAAATGGGTTGGTGGGTGGCCACCAACATCCACCTGGATCATTCCTCCCCCCTTAGGAAGCAATGGTCCCCATTGCGTTGAGTTCCTCCATCTGCTGAACTTGTCCTGCAACCTCTGATGTGTCCAGTAATGGTGGGAAGCATGGTCGACGATGGTCCACATTGAACATTTGGTGCAGGCGAAGGAATGGAGGAATGATGTGCTCCAAAGCATTGTTCCCCATAGCCTTGGTACTGCTATAAGGACCATGTCGGAGCGATCTGAGCTTCTGATGGGTTCTAGTAAGGCGTTCTTTCTGTCGATGCAACCAGACTTTGTTGCCCACCTGAAACTTGTGTGGTACCCCTGTGCGTGAGAAGTTGTTCATGTGTTCTGTCATGACCGTATTCCTTTGCTGTTGCTGCTGCGTAGAGGAACCCTTTGCAGGGGTCATGGATGTAGCAACAATCTTCCCCTTACTTTGGGAGTGGACCAGACAGATGAATTTCCTGGTCTGTGATATGAGCTTGCTGCCTTTCTTGGTAGTGATCAAATATGTGGCGGTAGGTGGGGCTACCTCCGGTATCCGGTATAATGAATCATTCAAAGAAATAATGACAGCCCGAGGCCTTGACTCATACACGGCATGTCGTCTCCACAAGTATGGCTGGCGTAGTAATACATCACAAACATCCAGAGGTGTAACATCACACAATACCTCGTCTGTGAAGGGCTTGATGCTGTATGGAAGGCGGCACTGCTGGCGAACTTTCAGATCTCGTCCTTCGTGAAGCCACCCGATACTGTACGGCTGTGGGTGTGGTGTAGTCGGTAGGCCCAACCGCTTCACGACCTCTGCTGAAACCAGGTTCTTTTGGCTACCACTGTCGACAATGAATCGCAGCGGTGAACCCTTCACCCACATCTGTGAGTGGAAAAGACGCTCCCCCTCCTCTGGATCTTCGGGCTCATTTTTCTTGATCTTGGCGGTGGCAACAGTGGCACTGGGATCCGCATCAATGATCTGCTTCCCTTTGCCATTCCCCTTGTCGAGTTCTGGCTCAGGGTCAGAACATGCATCTGATTCGGAAGCCTTCAACTCAGCCACCAGCGACTGCTTGGTCCGACACTCACTTGTGTTATGAGTGGGACTCTTGTGGAACTCACACCACTTTCCTGTGTCCTTCTTCGGCTTCGTGGTGTTGTTCTTTTCTTGCGGCTTCGACGGGTTTTCTTGGGTCACTCCGCCTTGGCTTTGTCCTTTGGGCTTCGGATTTGCAGATCCAAAGTCTCGCTTCTTCTGTTTGAACTTTTGCTCGATTTTGACAGCGTATCGGTACGCTGTGCCGAGTGAGGGGATGTTCAAGAACACCATCTCTTCATGGATGTATCTGTGCAGGCAGCCACGGTATTTGAGTACCAGATGCAGCTCAGAATCTTTGATACCCAACTGTGTGCGAAGGGTATGAAAAATGTTTGTGAACTCCGGCACATCTTGGTCTCGTCCCTGCCGCAGTGTGGTCCATTTGATGTATTTGTCCTCATAGCTTCCGACAGGGTAATACTGCTCCTTGATGGCATCCCGGAAGTCATTCCAAGTGGGTGGGGCTGAAAATAGTGAGCCTGTACTTTCATCCTTCTGCTCGCAGTAGGTTTCCCACTAGTCCTTGACGTGGGGGGTTGGAGAAGAGCAAAAACGATCTTTTCCCGACTTGAAAATTTGTGAACAGAAAAATACCCATCTAGCAGATTTAACCATTTATCTACGGCATCTGCATCTATTTGACCCTCGAAGATGGGGATTTCAAAATTAACTTGTACCTTGAAGGGTGTGGCATTTCCAGAGTCGCTGTTGGAAGCTGATGCGTCGCCTCTGGGTAGCCGCTGAAGGATCTGCGCAAAGCTATCCATCATCGCGTTCCTTTGCCGCTCGAGCGCTTCTTCGAGCAAGATTTTGATAGGATCTCCTTCCCCCTCATCTTTCTTCTCATCCGCCATGGGAGGCCGTCGGGATTTGCGAGGCTGGTCTTGCAAAGGTTCGACCAGTTCAAGCCCTAACTCCTTATATCCCGACCTCGTTGGGGACATGCAAAGAAAAACAGAGAAAAAGCAGACCGCTCTGATACCACTGATCCGGATTTAGACAGGAACGCAATAGATTACAGAGATAACCATAAATACAGAGATGAAATAACCATAAACACAGAGATGCAGCGGAAATAATACTTCATTTCATTACTGTAAAATACTGAAATATGCTTGCAACCAGAAATGGAGATAAACCAGCTAGGGCGATGGTAGCTTATCTCTGAGAAGAGATGTGCGGCTACATGCCTCTGAACTGTTCCGAACTGTGTTACAATGAGGCTCGAAGGCCTATTTATTGTTGAGAAACAATGGAAAACCCTTCACATCCGAAACCGAACCTAACCCTAGAAGATGAAACGCCAAATTGTGGGCCCCGTTTGGGTAAATTGGTACATCAATTTCCCGGGGTCGTAACTTTGGCCTACGATCTCCGTTTGATGCGTACGATAGCTCGTTAGAAAGATCTATCCGAGTACTACCACTTTGCGAGGCAACATCGATCCATAGACCCATGTTGCCCCAGAATCCCAAAAAAACGTCGTTTAGGGCCTCAAAACGGCTCCGGAAGTTCAAGACCCGAAAAACTGCTAAAAATAGTAAACTGTGCTACAATTTAGGAAATTGAAAAGACTGAAAGAGACAGTTGTGGGGGTCCAAATGGGTTGGTGGGTGGCCACCAACATCCACCTGGATCACCAGTTGAGATCAAAGGATGGGACATTATACTATTAGTTGCAGGAATATTCCATTGAGGATATCTCTTGCATGCAGAAGGAATTCATTCCTTGAGGATTGTGCAGTTATTTCTAAGTTTGGGAGTTGTGTGAGAGGTAAATTCGCACAGGTGGCAACCAGAGGACCCAGGAGAAACTGCGCAAGGAAATAGGAGGCTTGGAGGACTGAAGGAAGGCATATGTTGTGTCTATTCTATCTATGAGCAACATTGAGGGATTGTACTGAGAGCTGGATAGATTGTGAGCTAAAGCTTTGTGTAATCCGGAGATATTTCCACTTGTATGATAATACAGATAGCGGGGTTTTTAGTTGTAGCTTTCCTCAGAGTATTCATCTGTGTTCATGTGTGATTGATTTCTCATTCTCTGTTGTATGTGTTCTATTTGATCTTGCTCAAAATTGATTAAGCTTCCACAAGTTTGTTTGTATAAGTAAATCAAGTATTTTGCTTTAGTATATTGCATTATTAGGTGATCTACAGTGAGAATTTCTACAACACCAGCAAGTGACATGTCAAGGTCAAAACTCCATGTAATTATTTACTTTAAAATTTAAAATATTTTCTTGCCTTCAATCTGATAAGTTCAGATAAGCACAAATACAAAAAAAAAATTGGTTTATGTCTCTTCTAGATTCGTTTCTTCAATCAGTCACAAGCACAAGCACATCTTAGTATGTTACATGTATCATATTTATGTTAACTGTCCACATTTGTTTCTTCAATTGACCATAGAACTTAGCCCTGCAGCCAGGTCTTCGACATGCTCTCTTCACATACATAATTGAGCATTTCTCACTTGAAAATATTGAATGACGATATTCCCACATAGCCAAAGTTGAGGAAGGATATTTGTTTGACGTTATGCAAATATTCCCACGGAACCAAAGTCAACGGGAAATATGTATTTTACCTTACATATACTTCTAATTCTAGATTTCATCTAACTCCATTCCCTTAAAAAGTATAATATTGTTATTTAAACATAAGATTAATCTTTATTCTCTTCATTAGAGGACCCTTAAGTATTCCCATTGTTCTCTATGATTTAATTCTAGGGTGGAGCATTGAAGAGAATGATACCCATGATGACATGGCAGATGTGTCCAAAGGGAAGGAATTGTACATCTACAACATAGAAGAAAATAAGTAGGGCATAAAAATGTTTTTCTTTCTTGGTTTAGCCTAGAGAAACTCTGGGTTAAAAACTACCTCCATGATTGTTAGGAACCTACATAGGCACCTACATTCTCCGTGTGGATTGGAAGGTCAAAAACCAATCCCTTATAAATATTTTAGCTATAATGGTATAATGACTAATGATTTCTTTAATAAAAATTTTGGTGCTTCAGGAAATCTGAGTTAAAATGCTCCTGAAAGGATGCAACCAAACAAATTTAAGAAAAAGGTAGTAATCAAGTGATGAGGCTAAATTGGAGGTAGGGTCGATTTGTTGTTGAAAGAGTATTTAGCTGAAAGGTAATTGTTAGAAAATTTTTACGAGGAAAAGGAGAGGAGTCTCACTGGTTGCGACAAGGAAATCACAACTACACATAGGCTTAATAAAACACATAATTAATAAAACAAAGTAAAACATAAAAGGTTATGGTAAATCTATTTGTCAAATATTAATACCATAATGTGACAAGCCACACTTTATATTATATGCCAAAACATAAGGAAATACATTAAAGTGACAAATGGAGGTTGCAGCTCCAAGTGAAAAACACAACAAACTTAGTGCGATTTAGGCATCACTAGGCTGCAGAGTAAAAATGTCTGTAAAACTGGTTTTCATGTGCCCACCAATATTTCCTCCACGATTTTCTCCTCGCTACCTCAAATACTCTCTCACTCTCTAACTTGCCCAACAATACAAATGACTTTTACTTCCATATTTATCTCAACATACAAATTTGACATTAATAAATGGCAGTGCAAATAATTAATACGTAGCATTGGCGATTTTACATAGTAATTGGTTTTGTGAACTTACAGGTGTTGTGGAGTGTGAGCAATAGTCAAGGAGTAAATGTTTGTCTATGTCTATTTACCAAAATTTATTGAATGCCTTAACTTTTGTGTCATGATTGACTAGGAAAAACATGGTGTTTGTCAATGTGTTTAAGGCAATGGTTGGAATTAATATTTCCAACAATAACGACGTAAACATCTTACTAAGCATATTTTCCGTTAGGGTAACAAAGAGCATAAAGGTTGTTGTTGATATTACCTCCATATCCAGGTGTCAGAAGTTAGAGGGGATGCAATTTTGCGACTCCCGCCAAAGGTTATAGCAAGGAGAGGCCACTGATGCCTTACTCAGGTGTAAAATTTCAAACCTTCATTCAAATTTGAGTGCTAAAGAGTAATAACTGTGCTTAATGATTGAAGAGAAGGAACATGTTTAATAGCCATGCTTATAGCATTTCTAGATATTCTATTAACAACACATTGACCTAGATTTTAAATATGTTTAACAATTTATAATATTGCAAATAATCACTAAAAATGGGAAAAATATTCATTACAAATTGATGAATTCATTGCAAATTGATGGATGTAGCTGATTAAGATATTAAATGCATCTTTCTTTTCTATCAAATTCAGTTGGATCAACGCTAATTTTTTCTATATTAATGTATTTGGTTGTTTGTTGTTGTACTTTAGGATTGAACTCTTCTATTTAGGTGAAAGATCCTATTATTTAGATAGTGGTTCAAACCACTAGACAATATATGATTTTATATATATGAAACTTTGATTGAATGAAATGTGTTGAGGGCTTAAACATTCATTCTCTAGGTAAAAATTGACTCACTTGAAGAACCTCTTCATTTTATCTCATACTTTGTCCCCTTAAATTACGTTGTCCAAGAGAAAGATATTCTACCACAGCTTGGCAAGTAGATACACTATGAACTCATCTACAATGGTTCAACCATATGTGTTGGATCCATCCTACATCAGGCTGTTGGAATGTAAGAAAGGCACTGGAACTAGACTTGCCTTGCCTGGGCTGTTTCCGTGCCACTGTACCACTTTTTTCCAGATTTCCACTTTGTTGTCTATTATGATTTTTTTATGTCCCTACTGAGGACCCTGGTAGTTTTCTTTTCATTCTGGGCTCTCTCCAACAGTTGCTCTATGTTATCGAGTTATGGAATTTCTCTTTCAAAAGCTACAGTAACCTGCAAATTGAGTTATAATTTATATATAACTATCGCAATCTATAACTATTAACATTTAATATGAGTACATATCATTTTGATTTTTTATTTATATGAATCTATCATCTGCCATTTGTATTTTTCTCTTCTAGTCGCTAGCTTAGGGCTTAGAATATTTTTTTCTAAAACATTCCTGGTTTTCTCCATGTTGGAATTTCTCTTTCAAAAGCTAACACAGAGTCAGCGTCACTCCTTTTACTTTTTGAAATGTTAAAAGGCGTGACTTTACCTTGGGACCCAGAACCTTCAGCAACTGTAGAAAACAAAGTTATTTTGATAATGTAACAAGGGCGGGAGCCTTTCCTTTCTACTCAACATACACTCTTCTTGAAATTTTACCCTTGGAAAGCAAATATTCGACTCCAAGTTACAAAATCTTAATTATTATGACAATGTAATAAGGGAGGAAAGTTGAAAATAATTAATATTATTTTGTATTAATGGAGAAATGGTTACATAAGTTGTAACATATCTCCTTAGTTTAGGATTTGTTCCTAGAGTTTAGGAGTTTGTTTGCAACTACCTGATTTCTAGTGATGTACTTAATAATGTAATCATTCATTTGAGGAATAGTAGAGTGTATGGAGAGAGTTCTCTTTTGTATGAGTGCAGTCTCTAGGTGCAGTACTCACCTGTGAGCTGTAACTCCTCCTTTTTAATTCAAATCTGATTTTTATCTTGGTATCAGAGCACAGAGTAGGGATAGCCTTAATTTTTTTTTTTTTAGGATGCATCATTGATTACAGAACTGTAGTGGTGCATTTGTAGAATCAGGTGGACTGCAGTAACACCTGAAGAGAGGTCTCAGATGACTGATCATCTCTGAACGCCAGAAAGTGTTGGCGCGGTTTTGACACGAATAGTCGTGCCATTTTTGCACGCAAAGAAGAGATGGTGCTGGTTTTTAAGGAACAATCACGCCACTTGGCGTGGTTCTAAGGGTGATAAGCACGCCAGCACGCTAGAAAGTCCTATTGGCGTGGAAAATCCAGGATTAATCCCGCCAATTTCGTGACTCGCATCAATTTTGTTTCTGGTGCGTCTATTTTGCCGTTGAAGAGCGCCAACCTCTTTCTCTTTGAAAAATCTGCAATTTTTGCAGATCGGAGTTGCCCGGTGGTGGCACTTCGAATTTCCGGATCTGTTCGGTGGCAACATATCGGAGTAGCCCGGTGGTGGCATATTGGAGTTCCTGATCTACTCGGTGGTAGCAGATCGGACTTGCCCGGTGGTGGCGTGTTGAAGTTCCTGATCTACTCGGTGGCAGCAGATCGGACTTGCCCGGTGGTGGCGCATTGGAGTTCCAGATCTGTTCGGTGGCAGCAGATCGGATTTGCCCGGTGGTGGCGCATTGGAGTTCCGGATCTGTTCGGTGGCAGCAGATCGGACTTGCCCGGTGGTGGCGCATTGAAGGTACAATTTTTTTTCAGCAAAACAGAGGTTCGGATCTGGTATAAGTCAATATGAATAACAGTTTAGAATCGTATCTCCACGAGTCTGGCAAACTCGATGGATCAAATTTCAACAACTGGAAATTCAAGATGCAGACTTTACTTGAAAGTGCAAATGCGTGGTCGATCGTGACAGGAAATGAGCAAATATCAGGATCAGCCACACAAGAACAATATTGGGATAAAAAGGAGACAAAAGCAAAAGTTATATTGAAGATGTTCATTAAGGACAATGTTATCCCACATATTAGAGACTGTATATCGGGCGCTGACATTTGGACGACCATTAAAAATCTATACCAGACGCAGAACTCAAATCGTGTCCTATCACTTAAAGGCGAGTTGTTTGCATTGAAGATGGAGGAGAATGAATCCGCTGCTGGATTCATTGCAAGAATCAAAGACCTGAAGGACAGATTGGGAGATATTGAAGAGAAAGTTTCTGATTCAGATCTAGTCACGATCACGTTGAATGGAATGACTGATGATGATCATACATTCATCACAGGGCTGTCAGCAAGAGAGAAAGCCCCTTCATTTGAAGAGCTAATAGGGATTCTGATATAGGAAGAAGAGCAACGACAAAATTTGAAATCACAAAGAAATGACCTTGCTCCGATGGCAAAAAGGAGACAGTTTAAAGGGAAGTATGCTAGAAGCTTGTTGGAGAGGTTCAGAATGGAGCAGTGCAAATTAGCAGCAACATCATTACAACAAAACTTAAAGTTGAGCAGTGACGATGGTACTAAACAGGTGGATGCTACCATGTACAGAGAGCTAGTTGGCAGTTTGATATATCTGACTACAACTAAACGAGAGTTGGCATATTCTGTTAGTATGTTGAACTAGTTCACGTCAAAACCACTCGAAAGTCATTGGGTTGCAGCAAAAAGTGTGTTGAGGTATCTTAGTGGTACTAGTAATTATGGCATTTTGTACACTGACACTTCTGATGTTATTCTAGCAGGTTTTTTAGATTCCGGTTGGGCAGGTAACTTGGATGATCAAAGATCTATCACATGTTACTCATTCAGCATTGGATCCGGGGTCATAGCATGGAGCAGCAAAAAGCAGAGCACTGTAGCTCTATCTTCATGTGAAGCTGAGTACCAAGCATTGTGTGCAGCCACATGTGAAGCTATCTGGTTGAGAAGACTTCTCAACGATGCAGGAGAAGAATAGAAAGAATCAACTAGTATCAACACTGACAACGAGAGTACCATCAAACTTGCATACAATCCAGTCTTTCATAAAATTACCAAGCATATCGATACTCAGTTTCATTTTGTTCGAGAGAAGCAACAATCAAAAGAGATATGTGTTGAATATTGTAAAACTTGTGATAACATGGCTGATATTTTTACTAAGCCTCTTGGGCGTGTAAAGTTTGAATTGTTTAGAGAGATGCTAGGAGTACAAGATAATCCTTTCTCCATTAAGGGGGGGAGTTGAAAATAATTAATATTATTTTGTATTAATGGAGAAATGGTTACATAAGTTGTAACGTATCTCCTTAGTTTAGGATTTGTTCCTAAAGTTTAGGAGTTTGTTTGCAACTACCTGATTTCTAGTGATGTACTTAATAATGTAATCATTCATTTGATGAATAGTAGAGTGTACTGAGAGTGTTCTCTTTTGTATGAGTGCAGTCTCCATGTGCAGTAAGCTGTAACTCCTTTTTATTTCAAATCTGATTTTTATGTGGGAAGCCTTTCATTTCTCATTCAACATACACTTTTCTTGGAATTTTACTCCTCGAAACCAAATATTTCACTCCAAATTACAAAATCTTCAGTTAAATCTTAGTTAATTGTTGAAGTTGAGTGGAAGTTCCATCAGACCAAAATAAATAAAATATAGTAGTGCAACGTCACTTGGCAGGTATACCTTCTAGTTGCATACTTGTCTTCGATTTGATTCAAATTCCATGTATGGTTTTGATTTCCCACTCATTCCATTTGACACATTTGGCCTCACTTGAGTTATAATACATGAATGACTATTCAAATCAAATTTGCTTGGGTAAATTACAATTACTTCCCTCTTTCATGAAATCAAGATCACATCATCAAGATTCAAATCTTCATGTGATATTATTAAAAAAAATGTGTCCATGTTAACAAAGGGGAACAAGAAACATATGTCATCTGAATTATAAGTTAAAAACTTTGTAAATTCAATGCTTTAAAGTTACTCTGAATCTTTACATGTTCGGCAACGACAACCTCCTTTAGCTTTACTTTCTCATACATGAAAGCCTCCTTCAGCTCTCCTACTACCTCACTCATGCTGGGCCTCCCAGATGATGTATGCTCAACACATCTTAGCGCTATTTTGGCAACAATAGTGATTGATTTCATTTCATATTTTCCATCCATCTCCTTGTCTATGATTTTCACCATTTTTTTCAGGGGTTTCATCGATCTCCACGTACTCTTTCAGCTGTGACGACGTGCAAATATAATTATTCGTACACGCACTTAAAATGAAAGCCTATGTATGGATGCTTAATTACAAATAATTTCCTTACCCATGTCAAGAGATCCCTTTCTTCCTCAGGTAGAGTCACATCGATGGGATTTCTCCTGCATATAATTTCTAATAAAAACCACACCCTAAAACTGTATACTTCGCTCTTTTGAGTGAAGTGCTCAGTCATAAAATACCTGTAAGAATATCCAACAACTAAAAATGAAATTGCCGTTTCTCTTAATAATTAATCGAAATTCCTGGAGCATCAAAAATAATATATATGTGTCATTTACTCTGGATCCAGGTATCCCAAAGTTCC